>JAOTOL010001431.1:332500-1021958 GCA_034440575.1 Imbricaverruca yamaguchii
AAGTTACAAACCCCATCACGAATGCCAGCGCCTACAGCTGGATCTCCACCTCATCGCCGGGGTCCCGGGGCCGCCACTACCTCGACCGAATACGTTGCCGGTTGTTCTCAGGCAGGATCCTCAAGTTTGAGCAGCACAGGGGGCAGCAGGGTTAAGGCTTGGTAGCCTGATGAACATCCGCTTTCTCCTTGGCAGCGTCGAACTGGTCCAGATATTGAATCTGAAATAGATGAGCATTACAATCTGAAGTACATATCAGGGTAATCAAAACTGCTTTGTTAGCAACCAATTCAGATCTGATTCTGGTTCTGCTCACAAACATTTCAGTGAAATCACAGATGGCTTACAAGTTGTGATTGTATGACTGTGGTGCTGACACAATTGATAAGGGTGCACAGATGATATTTATAGTGAAGAAGAAGTGTCATTTCAGTCAGTGCTTGAATGCACAATGTTTTAAAAACACTGGAGACAGATGGACAATATATGGTATTATTGCACATGAATGTACTCACGAAACAAGTTGTGTACACATTTTACCTGCATAAGGCAAACAAAGATTATTCTTTGATAGGTTAGGTTTTGTTGCTTCAACATAAATCGATATTTTTTTGTTTAATTTATAAAACTTTGAAGAAAAAGGGTTGAAATTGCTCGAAATGGTTTTCGGGGACATTTCTTGAAAGAGAGGTTAGACGAGGTTTTTAATACATAATTTTGTATGCTACCATCACAAAACTTCAAGCCCTTTGGGGAGTGGCTAGTTTGCTTGCCCAATGGAAAAGTAAGCATTTAGAGCGGAAACGGGGGTGGGGCATTGCCATAATCATGGTCATACATGCTGAATTGGAAACTTTTTTTATAGAAAAATAACCAATTACCTCAAAGCACAAATTTACCCAATAGATCAGTCAGCATGTAAGGCTAGCAATCCGCCTCATTGCAAATTCAGTCAGTACAGTGATACATTTTTTTTGGTGAATTAAGGTGGAATATACTGCCTTCTGAACACTGAATCAGCATCTCTCCCAACAAAGAATCGACATGGTGCTTCATGTTGAGTCTCCATGAAGTCTTCGCATCTAATTTTTAACAGTATCCTGTTGATAAGTTGTTCATGCCCACCATTGCGGATTGTGATGCATGAAAATCATTTAGCACAATTTCAGGTAAAAGGATTACCTGTGATGTGGACTGCGATATAATATTAGTTAATCAATATAGGTATTTTATATCATCATTGTCAAAATAGCTACGCTAAATTAGCCATCTCAAATCAAAGTAAAACGGTGCATGTATGAGTATCAGGGTGGTAATTAAGGCACTTTTTTAAAGAGATTTTATCTCTTAAAACATTTTTGCACTCCGGGTTCATACTGGATAGAATGGGCTTCACATGTACTCCGACACGGACATGCAGAAAGAACAAAAATGCCATTAAAAACGAACACAAGATTGAAGAAAACATCTACCAAACAACATATTATTCAACGTCTACAGAAACAGGCTTTCGAGCCACTCTGTGGTAGTGAAAATTGACAGTTTGAAGAGACGTCTTCCGGAGTCCCGGAAGCCGCTCATCAGAATTTGCTTCGTTAGCGTTTTCTGTTCTGAAAACTGTCTTTCAACCAATCGGTGAAAGGTATTGTTTTATATGACGTCATAACCATTAGCAACTTTGAGCACATGTTTAACAGTGTCTTGCTGTAAACACAAGACCTTTACTGATCTTGATTGATTTGCGCACCGGTATCGCATCCGACTGTGGCGTGTGCGGTAGTGGTGTTGGGTCTGTATCACGTAGGGAATTGGCTGTGTGGGTAGGTAGGTAGGTGTGGGCTCTGAGCTGAGGGTGAAGTGTGAATTATTGTGTTTGTTTTTCATTTGGCTAGCCTTGTACTGAGACCAACAGTGAAAGGAAAGCGCGTTGCTTCTGTGAGTTATGAGAGACGAAGCTGAGCTGAGCATTACGACGCCGTGCCTTGCGGTGCCATCCAGTGTTCACTTCTTTGTTACTATGCTTTGATGTGACCAAAAATGACAATGTGTATTACTTGTGCATACTACGTAGTTACTGGCAAGGTACATATGATTTTACCGTCGGTTACCGGTAAATAGATTCCATGCGTCAAAAAATAATATGTCCATGCAAATTTACTCCGGAAGAAGTATGTTTGCACTCCGACTCCAAACCCGGAAAGTAAGCTTCCCACTCTGATGGGTATATTGTTGAATCAACATCGTTCTTGAAGAACTTCTAAGTTAAGTTGAATGGCATTGCTTCTATGGCAAATTTCGTCATCTTATAGCAATCATATCAACATCTCACACCAAACAAAAAAGTAATTCTTTATAATTAACACCGCTTCAGCAGAATGAAAATTCCCATGTTAGAGTCTGGCAGACTGTCTCACCATTACTTTGTGCCATGAAGTATAACCTCAACACAAATGACTACCCTACCAGTGATGAACCAACAGGCATTTCATTGGTTGCATTTTTATACTTATAAGAAGTGTATCTTTTCAATGTACTTGTCTGGTATCTTTCTGGATAGGCCTTATTGCTCAACTCAGATGGCCCCTGTGGTCCTTAGTAAGCCTTAACACTTTATGAACTTTATGAACCGCATAACACATACATACCTACAAATTATTCGCTATTTAAGAAAGCTCTCACAACTGCCAGGCTCCTCTAATGTCACAACATCTCACATGTGTTTTTTTCAGAGGATTCTGCATGATCAGGAGGCAAATCAAAACCCACTGCCTTTCAGCTGGAATCCCACACTAGGTACTTAGTTGACCTCAGTCTGCATACCAAGGTACACATATAAAATACAGGCAGTAAAATGCTAGTTAGCCCGTTACCAACTTAAAATGTTTGACATGGCTACAAATAGCCTGAGCCTGGTTGCTACAGGAAGTCACAGAAGTTGAATTGTATGAAATTCATGGATTTTGCTCACCTTGGTGAAATGTTCATGGATGGAATATAATTACCAGGTAGGAACAGCTTGTCCTTGATGTCCATGAACCTCTTCAGGAAGCCTGATAGGTCGTGTCGCCTTCCGCAAAATGGTTGGAGCAGATGCAAGCAGTTGTGATGTTCATCGAATTACCCAGGTGGATATCTAGGTAGATACCTACTCGTTCGCCGGTGCACCCACTCCACTCTCCGCATCTTTCGGAGTGCCAAAATACGAAATTCCAGACTTGTTTATACAAATAAATAAACTGCACGTAGCACCAGGGCAGAAAGCTATTCTTCCTGATTAGCCAAACATCTGGAAAACCTATAATATATCGCTGAACATGTGCAACTGAAGTTCAAGAGACATGCTTTTAACAGCCGTACCGACGCTTTCAAAGACCGCTTTTGGGCCTTGAATTCTGAGGCGCATATTTGCAAGAAATGTTTAATAGATGACGTTAGTAATTTTAGTGGCCCTGTGGCCCCTAAAGGGTCGGTGCCCCCCGTACCATATTTATAAACTATGGGAAGGTTGTGTCGTAGTAAAGTCGGTCGAAAACCTTGCAGCACGAACAACATATCGTGGCAGTTTTTGAAATTGTACGGATACCGCATCTCGGTAGTTGCATTCGTAGTCACGTTGTGTTGCAGCTTACTGCAACACAACGTGACTACGATTAAAGTAGGCCGAAGTTATTGGCATAGCAGTAATGTCGAGTCGCAGTTGTTGCGGTCGCAGTTTGTCGTGTCTTAGTAATGTCGGGCCGCAGTATTTGCAATAATAAAGTCGGTCCAAGGTTTTGCTGTAGCAATGATATCGAGCCACAGTCTTGTCATCGCAGAATAGTCGTTTGGAGTTATTGTAGTCACAGTCCTATCGCAATGCCGAGTTGGGTCACGCCAATTCCACTCACGAATATGCGCGTAATTCACAACACCATTATCATTCCAGATACGCCCACCACGCTTCGACCGAATGTCTGCAGGTCCGGATCAAAGGACGTCGTGCAATACGTCTACCCGGACCATACGCAGCGTGCATCTGTCTGTCTGCCCGGACCATACTCCGCCGTGCGTCTGTCTGTCTGTCCGGACCATACGCCGCCCTGCGTCTGTCTGTCTCTCCGGACCGTACGCCGCCCTACGTCTGTCTGTCTCTCCGGACCGTACGCCGCCCTACGTCTGTCTGTCTCTCCGGACCGTACGCCGCCCTGCGTCTGTCTGTCTATCCGGACCGTACGCCGCCGTGCGTCTGTCTGTCTGTCCGGACCATACGCTGTGTCTGTCTGTCTATCCGGACCATACGCCGCCGTGCTGTGCATGCCTCCGGACCGCGAGCGGCGCCGCATCACGTCCGGCCTGCTCGAGGAGTAGTCAATAGGCGCGCGCCGGGGTCGCTGAGCGCCGATGATTGGTCGGAGGGTGATAATGCGCCTGCGGGCACCACTGGCCGGCGGGAGTCGGGCCGGGTGCGCTCCGTTCGGCTCACACATCCCACGAGCTGATTACTGCGCCGAATGGGTCGGCTCGCTCTACATTATAGTTGGAGCTGGGTAGATCTGGGCTCGCTCATAACTTGGCTCGTGTAGTGGATCCTGGTAAGCACTATACAGATTGTCTCTCGCCATGCAGCAACTTCATGGAGTTGGTGGATTTGCAGCACTGCCAGGCAGATATCAAGCCACCCCTGACCCGCCCACTTGGCGGCGATGAGCTGGCGCGTCTGCTGGACGAGCCTCTGTGAACTGGCATTCCCTGCCACATGCAGACAACGGAGCGAAGTGTAAAGCTGACCATGGAGTCGGCGGCGGCTGTCACCGGCAGAGACCGCCAGGGCGGCTATAGCCTGAATAAGGTGGCCTTCCGTCGCTAGTTCTGGGCCAGTGAGTGAGTAAGCGCTGCTGCGGCGAGTCTCAGCGCGGCGGGCTGTTGCGGCGTGCCCCGGTGGCGGCGGCGGAATGGTGATAACAGATGATAGGAGGGAATACATAGAATACACCTTTTACAAAATACATGCAGATATCAGGGGTGACACTGGTTCCATGTTGTTTACCTTGCTGCGATTCCGGCCAGGCTTCGCATGGCATGTTCTGCGCAGTTCCACCTCTGTTCAACCAATATGTCCGATTATTTCACTGTAGAATCTGTTACCTATTATTTTTGTGTATTTGCATCTCTAATTCACATAAAATATAACCGATAAGTTAGTTGAGACGGTACCAGTGCATCAAGACGCCAAACCACGCTTGGTGGAAGGTACAAACGCGTCCGTCAAGAGGCATTTGGAAGGTAGTCGGGCTCGCCAGGCCTGCCATCTGTTGGCAGCCCAGGGAACCGCTCGAACCTTGCATACTTCAGAAGGCGAAATCTGAGGTAATAGGACAGCTAGAATCTTGGAAACCGTGCCAAATGATGGAAAATGAATTGCCTCGACGATGTAATGCTCAAATGGACTCATTTTCTCACCAGTCCGCTTGTGAGATGCAGAAATGTCCAAAATTTTGTCCCAAGCAAAATCTTCAAGTGGCCGGGGCCATCAAAAGATGTGAGAAAATTGGATTTCTGATGCTTCCATCGTGTTCAGCGGCCCAAAGTGCATTACATGAGGGGGAGCTGCTATCGATTTTGGCAAAAAGTGTGCAAACCGGACCAACCTAGTGGGGGTCGGATGTCTCCAGGGGTCCCGAGACCGCTAAATCGCCTTATTTGTTTGCTATTTTTTCAATTAATTCTAAGAAACTCAATTTGATTTAGCTGAAGTTGAATTACTTGCAACGAGGAAGGAATTAAGCTTAATCGCAATTTCCAGAAAACAAATTCAAGAATTCCAATTCACTTCCTATGTGTATTCGTTAGGCATAAGTGTATTCACTGCTTATGCGTGTACTCGTGTACAGCTGGCAATCCATGGGCCCGCCTTAAAAAGAACAAATTGCGCGCTTGACGACGTATCTGACGACGTGATGACGTGTTCAACAACAGCACTCAACTTGCACACATCCGCAACCAGTGTTGGAATGGCCGAGTATATTTGAACAAAGCGTGGCTCCGGTTATCAGCCCCCTGTCCGGCATTCTTTGCCGGTCCGACCCGGTCAGACTTGCCCTCCACTCTCCAGTCGCCGGCAGCCAAGTAGCGCCGCCAGCAGAAACTCACACATGACGGCAGAATATAAATGACCTATTTAAGATAAATTCCCCAGAGACACGCCTGTTTACCAAGTTTCGCATGGAGTGCTGAACGGAACGTTCGAGATAAGACAAACGATAAGACAAAAGATAAGATAAGATAAGTGCCCGACCTTGCTATTTTCAGAAGGAATATGGACCCCCATTCCCCCTCTTGGCGCGTTCCTGTCTACAGTAATACAATTAGATGGCCATCCAACCATCCAGCCATCCAGCCATCCCCCTCTCTCCCTCTTTCTCACAGCTTTCCGTTCCCTCTTCCGCCATGCCCTTCACCCGTGTTCAAGACCAGACATCTGACATCTTTCCAGCTGAGCGCAGTTTGTAAGATGTCAGATACCCAGGCCACACCACCCAGTAGCTGACCAGGCGTGGAATTTCCGCTCTAAAGATCCGTGTTGGAATATAAATGGCTCATAATTCCTCTGAAGTAGTTCTGAACCGTGACCATGGAATAAGAACAAAAATAAAGACATCGTAACATAGCGCTGTGACCATTTGGCGTCGGAATTAGTATGGCATAACTGGTATGAAAGTTTGACCTCTTTTATATATATACATATATATATATATATATATATATTTATATATATATATATATATATATATATATATATATATATATATATATATATATATATATATATATATATATATATATATATATATATATATATATATATATATATATATATACATATACATGCATACAAATACATACAAATACATACAAATAAATGATATCGATTTTCTTATTTGGTGTATATTTTTCAGCGACGAACATGTGTCGCGCGGAGCAAGTCTATACCAATCCACAGAGTCCTCACATGACGTTATTTGCCCTTGACTTGACTTTCCACATATAGTTAACATGCGTAAATGATAATGTTACCATTTATATGAACACTCATGCAAACCGCTTTCAGAAGCATTTCTTCGCGATAAGTAACGCTCCAGAAACATTCGAAACATTTATACTTGAAGTGATATGTGTGGTCATCGATGACGTTGACATCCACCAAGTTAGCTCTGAGCTGATGAACATTGTTGAGCTATCTATTGCACTTGATACATTTTAATCTGTCGATTGGTTCCATAGGCACGAGTGATGCAAAAATCATCGCGATGAAGGGTGACTTTATATTTTTTCATCGGGAGGACCATTAATACATTCCTCACCTTTGAGGTGCCCCTCATTACATTCAGATTATTTCATTTCTAGTTTCTTATTAGCGCCATGGAAGTATATCCTTATCGGAGGCGGGATTTTCTAGGAACTTGCATCGTGGAGCACTCGTCTGGAGGGGCGACACTGCGGGAATATTGACCGTTCAAGGCGAAAGAGTTGCCACCTATCAGCAGACACGTTGAACTACTGAGTTTGAGATAAAAGTGTGACAAATCTGGCGCACTACCAAAAACAATTTTGGATCAAGAAGGCAAACAAGCCAGAGTGGGATGCACTAAAATAGCCAGCACTAAGGTTGGGATCGTTTGGGTTTGGAAGGTAGGTTTCGATCAGCCAGCCCAAACCTGGAGCTGCTATGCATGAAAACGCCTGTGATGAACTTGGAAAGGTACACATATATCCTAACCCACGATTACGTGGCTGGAAGCTGATGTACTTTTGGTATTGCTAGTACATCACCAGCCTGAAGAATCAAAGCCATGCAGTAGCAATATTTGTATTGCTCTCCTAAAGGTCACACAACACTGGTATCCACTATCGGAATTTGTATGCGCTATCAAGCTCCTTTTAAGAGAAGATAAAATGTGATAAAATATTTCAGATACACCTGTATTTTAATTCACAAATGTTATTTCAATTACAACTTGCAAGGACACACCTATTCAAATGACTAAGATGATGTTGCCACTCATTCCTAGTGCAAATGCATACTTGTATTGAGTACGTGCAGACTAGGGGGGTTATTTTTTTCCTTTCAGTTGGTGAGGAAACTGATATGAAAATTTGAGCAATTCAGTGGGAGAATACATCATGTAAAAAGTTTATGACGGTAATTTTTTTTAAGGTATTATCGTGCTCCATGGTAATAACAAGACAAGTATTCCACAAATGAGGTGGAAAAAAGGGTTAGTATTGGTTAAGTTAGGCTAGGTCAGCCTTTTTCAGTCTGGAAAATATTTTGATTGTCTATTGGGATTTCCAAAGATAATCAATTTATTTCACGAATAACAGGTTTGGGTAGATTACATTAGGTTTTTATATTGAACAATTGTGAAAATATATGGTTGAGTATTTTTACATTCTTCTCCATTCCTTTCTTATATGGGGAGTTGGGTTAGGCTAGGTCAAATTAGGCTATGCTGCATTTTTCTTCTATCCTTAATATATTGTTATGCTACGTTACCTAATTCAAAGCACTTTTTGGTGTTATTTTGCATGTAAACTAAAAAGTGAGCGTTTGCACAGGGAATGGGTGGTCACATCATGTCACTTCCGATAACATTGAATTGAAGAAAGAAATTCAAAGAATATATTTTTTTAACACCTGAAAGCAAAACTTACCTCTTTAAAACTTAACCTTTCCTAACATCTGGCAGACAAATTTAAATGCATTATTTTCAAACAATTCACAAATATTTACAAAATGCGAAAAGTAACAAAGGAGTAATGGAGGAGTATAATACATCAATAACATTTCAGACATCTGAATTACTTAATTTAATTGGTTTTTCATTGACACGCACCTGTATATTTGCTGCCATTAATTTAACACTAATAATTAGATGACGTAGAATTTGGTGTAAACAGACCCATGAAAGCAACGTGGTTGATTCAGATGTTCGTAAAATCAATAATTTCGCAAGGCTTCCACATTTGCTTCATAATGTCAGGCATAGACAGCAATTCCGAATATCATGAGGGGTCAGAACTTTCTGGTTTTATGCCCTGCTAATGTTAATTTGTCATTTTCACGTTAAATTTATACAGAGTTCTACCAACCATAACCATCACTCAACCATTCACAATCCTCACCTGCTTAGGTACAGTTTCAGAGCAATGCAATGCGTACAGCTTTCTGAGAAGCCAAACTTGCATGAGTACAGAACCCAGAATCTCTCACACTTCACCACAACGTACACGTCATGGGACTTCTTCCATAGGTGGCTCAATTTTATGAAGAGTTCCTCCACCATAATATTGCCTGGTTTCTTCCCACTGACGTCATAAGAAGTGTGTCTGGCATCTAATACAGCTTCGCCCTCCATGACACAATGCTTTTGTCGTCGAAATATTCTGGGATTTGCACAATTGATATCCGCTATTAGGTTGCATCAATTGGTCAGATGTCTGCTGGCCTCTCAGCTTTATGACGCAATGGAACGGAAGCGTTGCATTTTCCTGAGCATGCGTCTCGGCTCGCAAAACGGCCGCTTTACGTGTAGCACCATGTGTATGGAACGTCGGGTTTGTGTGAGTGACGGGATCCAAGACATGTGACTTTGTCAATAATACATCCAATTAAATAAATCGATTTCTTGTTGGTACTATTACGGATATTGCTCCGGCTGCTGCTGCTTCTGAGGAATGATGCATGATATCATATGATATGTACTCATACATACATACATACACACACATACACACACACACACACGCACATATATTATATCTACTTACATATATACATATATATATATATATATATAAGTATACGTATTTATTCATAATTCCAACGATCACATGCCATCAAAGACACACCACCTGACGGAAAATGCTGTCTGCGTGTTATAGGCCAGCTCACACAATAATATCATACGATGACCTTTCATTGATGATTATTATTTAAAAAACAGTCCAATGCTACTTTGATCTCGGTGTATATTCGGGTCCAACCCTTCGCCAAACCGCAAAAAAATAAGCAAAGGTTATTGCATATTATATAAGCAATGATACTGCTTATTATATAAGTAAGGCCATTGCTTATATTTTTTGTGGTTTGACGAAGGGTTATACCCGAATATATACCAATATCAAGATAGCTTTCCATTGATTTTATAATCATCGAGTAAAGGTCCTCGTATGGTATTGATGAAGTGATATGTTACTCGCCAGAGCGCTAATTGATTTATATCAGTTCACACATAAACCACCTCCTTCTATGGTTGGCCACGTTTTACTAAAAACCTTTTCACCATTAATGCAATAGTGGGAGGGCGGCTATTGGATAAGAACATCGATTATGACTGTAAAGAGACGGCATGAATTGCAAGAGCTAGGAATATTTTAGTAGCCATACCTTTGTCTAAGACGTAAATTGAGAAATGTAATATTATGTTTCTTAATTCGAAGTTGCGTGGGAGACCAATCCCCACATTCACCTTCACCCCCCCTACATCTACCCCCATCCACCCTTATATCCGACAATGCGTGCTATAAGCGGGCCGGAACTGCGCGGCGGACCGCCAGCGGCCGTGCAAGCATTCAGCTGACCATCCGGCTGCAGGCGGAGCTGTCTCTCACGGTTTGCTGGTGCGCCCTCTGATGTGCCAGCTGGTGAAGTCCGTCTACAGTGAGCTGGGATTGCAAGGATCCAATCGTCGCTGGTGAGACAGCATTTTCCCGACAGGTACTCACGTGGAAACCATCTCAGATTTGTGAAGGACAAACAGCAATTTTAAGTCGGTCCTTTTCATTCAACATCCATAGAGAGGAACGCTAATATCATCCCAAATCGAGCATTGTAAATTATGCATTGTTGATTTATCACCAACGGGTAAAGCCCAATAGCAGCTGCACCAGGGACGGTGCAGTGTTGCACTCGAGAACCCTCTCCCCTTCAGGCATTTTTCTGAATATCGGGCGGATGAGTAGACGTGAAGGTCCGAAACATTCAGTACGTTTTTAAGCATCGGTTTTACGTATCCCGTTGAATATCTCATACAAGATAAACATAGATCATATACTTCGGAGTGATCCAAGAGAGTAATGTTCCCAAATCTGCATTGTGCCGCCATTCGGAGTATTTGCAGCATATCAACACCAGCATCAGATTATGGTATCCTTTCAGCAATGCGAACAGCTCTGCTAGTTCGAAATTCCAATCAAAGATTACTGACTTGCGCTAGAACAATTACGGAGTTTTTATCGTACTTGATGAAAAAAATAAAATTTGTGGTTAGTTTTCGTGCTGAAAACGACAAACAGCATGTTATAAGCATTCCGCTTTACAATATGTTATACTTAAATGACATGAGATTACGTCAAATGATACTTTTTTGCACGTGTTGCTATACCTCGTAAATTCGTGTCTCAATCAAGTTTCGGCTCCACCTAAGTAGTGCAACATGACATCGGGTAATCAACCAATGACTTGAGATGACCTGACTACATGCTCTCTGACCTGATTTGATCCGATTTGACCTTCCCCATGAAATGTATTTCCAAACGGTTTGCACCTAGGCAAAGGCTAAGCTGATCGTGTTAGTAAGATATATATATATATATATATATATATATATATATATATATATATATATTATATTATATATATATATATATATATATATATATATATATATATATATATATATATATATATATATATATATGTATATATGTATATCTATTTTCAAATAAAAAATAATTTGTGTCTATATCATATCCGACCCTGCTACCCCAACACGTGTGCTGTGGACCCTGCTATCCCAGCACACGTACCGTCAACCCTATTACCCCAGCACAGGTGCCGCTGACCCTGCTACCACAGCACACGTACCGCCGATCCTGCTACCCCAGCATACGTGCCGTCGGCCCTGCTACCCCAATACAGGTGCCGCTGACCCTGCTACCCCAGCATACGTGCCGTCGGCCCTGCTACCCCAATACAGGTGCCGCCGATCCTGCTACCCCAGCATACGTGCCGTCGGCCCTGCTACCCCAGTATACACGTCGTCGACCCTGCTACCACAGCACACGTACCATCGACCCTGCTACCCCATCACACGTACCACACGGCCGAGCGACTTTCATCTGATTTGTTCTGTCACTCTTGGCGTAATGAATTGGCGGGCGGGAAGGCCCAGGGTGATGAGAAGCCGGACCCTGCTGAGGACAG
Organism: Imbricaverruca yamaguchii; assembly: GCA_034440575.1. Taxonomy (NCBI): domain Eukaryota; kingdom Metazoa; phylum Arthropoda; class Thecostraca; family Neoverrucidae; genus Imbricaverruca; species Imbricaverruca yamaguchii. The sequence continues at coordinate 344,745 of JAOTOL010001431.1, forward strand.
ACCTGATCACGGATAGGTCCACAGTGATCGGACCGTGACAGCAGCAAATGGAAACAGTATCCAATCAACCAGGGATCGGGCTGTCAGCTGGAAATGGAAACAGGAGCCAATCAAACAGACGGTCAATCCTGAGCCACCCAACACCGAGCTGCTGGGAAATATAGGTAGACGTTCCGGTGTTGCTGCAATGAATTGTGCGGCCGTGACCAACTCGTGGTGAAGTTACAGGCATATCTCCCACAACAGGGAGGAGAGGAGGGACACACCCCGCTCAATTTCGGATGAAGGGGGCAATTAATTATGTCATTAACGGAAACAACAAGCAATTATATTTGCCGTAAGATAGATAATGGGGTAGATATACTTTTGTCTCGTCACGTCGTTTTTCACGATAGACACACACCGTTCTGTTGAAGCGTGAGCACAATCCCGTTTTTATATGGCATGACACCAAACGCAATGCCACGTCAATTGTCTCAAATGACTCTCCGTGTCAAGCTAAACTCAAAACTACCCTTCCTGAAATTATTCGTTGCGAACTTTTTCAGCTGCAAATTTATGGATTCGGTTTTTGACGTAATGCGTTATTCCACACAGGTGTTCTTACCATGGGAGCCAATGGGGCGATATCACCGGACCATTCGATTTGTCTCATTTTTGGTATGCGAACAGCTATACCTACCACACTTACATTACCGAGGAAATTCCCCGGGTGCATTTATATTCCCACCCAATACATGGGGATGGAAGCATTCACCAAAATGAAGATCTGAGAGAATGCGGTCATGCTTCATCTCAAAGGACTCCCCGTGTCACGCTGACCTCAAAATTACCTTTCTTGAAATTATACGTTGTGAACTTTTTCAGCTGCATACTTATGGATTCGGTTTTTGAAGTAATGCGTTATTTCACATAGGCTTTAGCATGGGGCCACTGGGTGCGAGGTGACCGGCCCTTACGATTTGTCTGATTTTTGGCATGCGAGCAGCCACACCTCCATCACTTGCATTTCCGAGAAAATTTCCCGGATGCATTCATATTTCCACCCAATACATGGGGTGGGAACATTCACCAAAATGCAGATCTTAGTGAATGCGGTCATACTTCATCTCCAATGATTCACCGTGTCAAGCTGAACTCAAAACTACCAATCCATACGTATGCAGTTGAAAGAGGATGCTGTTCACTATGAAATAATTCCCCCAGACAAAGGAAAGTGTCCTAGCCTGTAAAAGAAACTTTGTCCTTGTTTAATTGTAAGTATAATGTGCAAAGGAAAGATATTGCATACAACTAAAGAGAGGTGGTGGGATGTTCCTGAAGCTTTGTGTCTATCTTACTCTGTGGTGCTTTATCTCCCTGGCTGATGTTTTTAACACAACTTCTAAAAATGTACTGTTTTAACCGTAAAATCTGTAACTGTGGGTGCTGTGATCCCGTAAGTCAGCCGACCTACCATGCTCCATATATGTCGCGCCCAGCATTTTCCGTCCGGCGCCGGCAACGCGGTCACCGGCCGTCGCCGGAATCGGATCAGTGTTTTACGGGCCGATGCCCAGAAACCGTGCCGTGTGCCTTGGTCCCCCAGTCGCAGCAGCAATCAACGAACCACCCCCGCTGGTCAGAGCTTCCTGGACTGTCGGGCGGCTCGGGTCTGTCGCAGTCGGCCATATCTGTAAATTGTATATGTCTGTCGGTCTCCAAATTCAGAACGTGTGATATCTACTGTCGGCGGTCTCATCGAAACATTAAACCAACGTCCTTCCGAAGCGTGCGAATTGCTGTTTACTGACGTTTATTTGCTTTCGCAAACTGCACAATGTATTAAGTGCAGTGTCATTGAACTTTCGGGAGTTGTCGCAACGCGCGGCCCTTCTGGGCTTCTTCATGAGCCTGCGATAAGACTTTTCTACACATGTATGGCTTGGTAAAATTGTCATTCCTGTACCATTTCGTTCTTCCATTCTATCGTATCATTCTTTGAAGAAATGGCACCACTCCAGAACATGTGCACCCTCTGATAAATATTTTCGGACCCAACCCTGATGGGTACCTATTTCACCTCTACGTGGTTTGTGGATCAGTATCGGTCTGACATTTTCCAGAAAGATTACCGACATATCAAAACTAATGATTTTATAGCACTTAGCCATGCCTCTAACTTTGGCTAAAGTACCATTGAACTAAAAAATGAACTAGCCATACATCTACCATGTACTTTGTTTGGACAAGTAGCTGGGGAATAATGCCAATAGACTAACCTCACCTACATATGAAGGGAATTTTGCATTGCAGATTATTAGCCAGATTTCGAGAAAATTATGTTTGAATGCCATGCTAATTTAACATACTTAAGAAAATATGATCACTCCTTTCTTTTCTAGATGCTTACTTTTCAGCTTACTAGCAAATTAATCCAAGAAACATGGCTTTGAAAGTATTATCGTGTTTTATGGTTTTACAAGACAAGCTTTCCACACATTTGAACTCAGTGAAGCAAACCAGTGGGATCCGTTATATTTTGTCGGCTTGAAATTTAGTGTATATCAAAACGACATTTAAAAAACGTTTTGATGTTTTTCTTCAAGAACAGGTTAGATTCGGTTCAATTAGTTTACGCTAGGCTATTTTTGGTTTAATATTTTTAGAACACAAATTTATTGGAATTTTCCTTTTTTAATACAACATTTCGTTGCATGCGATGTTACGTTAGATTACATTCCCTGAGGTTAAGCTATGTTGAATTTACTTCTCTTTTAACATTATTCTTTATGCCATGTCACCAACTCAATTTTTTTTGGTGTCAGTCTGCCTGCCAACTGAAAAGTAAACAATTTCACAGTAAATTAGTGGTCACATGTTACCCACATCCATAAACACTGCATTGGATGGGTTGTCATGGAAATAAGTTTGGCAACATGAAGAAGACGAGAGGGTAAACACTCCATGAATGCCATATTTCGGTTAGAAAATAAATGAAGGTTCATATTTAGACGAACAATTGGGCCACTGGAAGTAAACGGGTGAGGATAGTCAGATGGTTGAGGAGCTGAGCAAGCAGTTCAAATCAGTGTTTACATTGGAAGATATGACCAATCTGCCGACCGTACACCATAGTTCAGTGACATGGGATCTGACAAATGATGTTGACTTCATTGATAGTGATGTTGTTTACAATCATATCAGGAAAATAAAGCCCAATAAGGCAGCAGGACCTGATTAAATTTATGTTAGGGTGTTGCGTGAAACTGAAAAGGAAGTGGCATTTCCACTTAGTATAATATTTTGTAGATCAGATTCACATAATGAAATTCCAACCGATTGGAAAAGGGCAAATGTAGTTCCTATTTTCAAGAAAGGAGAATGAGGGAAAGTTGAAAACTATAGGCGAATAAGTCTCACATCCCTAGTCTGCAAGGTACTCGAATCAATTATCAAGGATAGAATAGTTAGTTATCTGGAAGGTAGCAGATTGATTCAAGATACTCAACATGGGTTTAGAAAAGGACGATCGTGTCTCACAAAGCTCTTGTACTTTTTAACTTCGCCACAGAACAATTTGATCATGGAAATCAGGTTGATGTAGCATATCTTGACTTTAGTAAGGCCTTTGACAAGGTACCCCATAAACGGTTAATGATACAGCTTCAGTCCCATGGTATTGCAGGTAGCATCTTAAAATGGATAGAGTTGTGGCTTTCAGATAGACAGCAAAGAGTGATGCTAAATGGTACAAAGTCATCATGGCAAAATGTTCTTAGTGGAGTCCCCCAGGGTCGTACTAGGGCCATTACAGTTCATTATATTTGTAAATAACATTGAAAGTGGCCTAAGCAGTAAAGTTTTGAAATTTGCGGATGATTTGAAGGTCTTTAGGGCAATAACAGGTCAGAATGAGCATATCTCGCTGCAAAAGACTTAGACGAACTTGTGAAGTGGTCCGAAGAATGGCAAATGAAATTTAACTTTGAAAAGTGCAAATCATGCATGTAGGTAAGCAGCATATGAAGGCTCATACTTGATGGGTGGCCAAGTGCTATCGTGACTCAACAGGAGAAGGATTTGGGTGTTATTCTAAACACAAAACTGGGGGCATCAGAACAGACCAAGGAAGCCAGGAAGAAGGCACTGAGAATGATCGGGGCAATAAATAGGAATGTATCATACAGAAGTGAGGAAGTGATCAGGAAGCTTTACTGTGGATACGTCAGGCCACATTTGGAATGCTGCATCCAAGCTTGGTCTCCTAGCTATGAAAAGATTGTTGGCTTTTGAGAGAGTACAAAGAGGGCTACAAAATGGTTAATGGCATAAGCAACCTGGCATATGAGGAAAGATTGAAGAAATTGAATATGTTTTCACTTAGATATAGAAGGCTGAGAGGAGATCTCATCGAGGTCTTTAAATTTGTCAATGGTCTGGAGAGGGGATACCTTGGGGAAATATTTGAATTTAACAGAAATGATGCAATTAGGGTCATAAATCCAAAATTAAAGTTAACCACAGCAGAACAAGGTTAAGGCAAACTTTCTTCACCAACAAGGTAGTGGAACACTGGAACCAGCTGCCAGGAAACATCGTCAGTGAGCACATTGAACATCTTTAAAAACAGCATAGACAATCATTATAAGAATAGAGGGCTTGCTTTTCAGTATTACAGGGAGGGCTGATTGACAGATTCAGTGGGCAACTGGTTCAATGTACAGAATGCAATCAAGAAGGGCCCTTGTGGCTCATAGTTGCACTAATCTTTTATGTCTTTATGTCTTGATGTCTTTATGTCTTTATGTCTTTTTATGTCTTTATGTCTTTATGTCTTTATGTCTTTTTGTCTTTTATGTCTTTATGTCTTCATGTTTTTATGTCTTTATGTTTTATGTCTTTATGTTTTATGTCTTTATGTCTTTATGTTTTTATGTTTTATGTCTTTATGTTTATGTCTTTATTTACTCTTCCCAAAAAAATATATTCAAACTGAACTAAATAGAAATGTAAAGGATAATAAATGTGGCATGTATGCAATCTGCAATGCTATTTTGTCCATTCATATTTGCCACAAAATGTTCGATAAATTGAAACAAATGTCACAGGTTTTGCAACATAACTGACCAATATGTAGCCTATGACGTTTGTAAACACAGATGAAGAGAGGTACTAATTTTTCTTGGACATCCTGGACAATTTTCAGACTTAGGTCTGCTGGCTAAGGTAAACCCAGCAACAGGCTTGCTGAGCTGGGAATCCATCCCATTGTGTTCCTCGCTTTCCCTTCATTACCCAATGAATGTCACACCGTGTGTCCCTCTAACAGCTAATAGAGACTAATGAACCTCAGAAACCACCTTATATTTGATGCATTTGGGAATCCTATGTGGTATGCATAGCTTACAAAACACTATCAAATGTACTGTGTTGGGGGGAGGTGTGGAAATTTATCCATGTCTTGAGGAACACTTCATTGTGGAGAGGACTGCTTGCTGCTTATTGCTTGTTTGCTGGCATTGCATGCACTGAAAAGTCATTGTCAAATTTAATCTTCGGTGAAGATTTTGTGTTGGAAGCCTTGAAACCACTGTGTTCAAATTAAGACAATATTAACTCGCGCCGTCTTTCCGGTCAGATCCTCACACCCCGTCTCGGGGGGGGGGGGTTAGTAGCCCCTCCTCTAAAATACAAACTAAGCATCGCACGAAAACGAAAGAGGTGTCATCAGAAAGCGCTCGACGAGTAGGGTCCGGGTCCATCCCCAAAATAATTTCCCCATAAAAGTGACGTCACCAGGGGGCTAGATTATCACGACTTCTCACGACTTACATTATGTTTTTGGCTCTGGGGAGTTCATTTTAGGATATATGAAAGAAAAAAATTATTTGGAATGAGAAAAGGGCAGCGAAATCGACCAGTGCCATTTTTTTTGGCCCCCCAAAATAAACATTTTATTGTTTGAAATTTCAAAATTTTGAGCTTTCAAGATTTCTTTAATTTTCATTTTCTAATTGGTGGAGCAGACCGAGAAACGTTGTTAGAAGCCAATTTGCCCTAATAAATGCTTACTTTAGCCAGAATCCTCTATTTGAACTGCAATTGGCAAAGATACAAAATTTATATGTAGTCAAAAACGAAAAAAGATGAAAAATTTCACTCGTACGTTTTGTTGCACCCCGAAAGACAAGCAAACGCTGAAAGGTTCATTAAAATATCCGTATCCGTTAAAGCGTGACGACTGATTGACCTTCTTTGGAGGTGACCTCACTTGACCTTGACTAACTCGTTGACCCTAGACGACCTGACTTCAAAATTTTGAAACAGTATGCAAAATTGATGTGGGAAAAGGTATGCCAAATTTGGACGCGCTGCCGCGCGCTGTTCGTCCACTATCCGCGCAAAATCTGAGGGGAGCGGTTGAAGACCCCCAAGACGGGACGGGTTAAGACAAGACTGTATCCACATCCAGCGTGGCCCAGCTTTTAGCATACATTTTCCTCTGCTTTAAACAAAAGCACAAGTGCATCCCACGTATTTCGAGATAATTATTCAGGGAAAGGAGAAAATTGGAGAGCAGCATGCTCTTCTTATATAACTGCAGCATTTTGATCTGTGTTACATTTGCAACGCAAAAGTACATTGGTACCTACACGTGCCATTGCTCTTTTACTCGACCGTATTATTAAATACAGGCATCAGAGAATGTACCTTTTATGTATTAGTGCACAGCACTCCTCCCTGTATCCTACTGTCGTAACACATCTCGAGTGAGACACCGCATAGAAAACTCGTTTCAATGTCTCCCACTCGTGTTGCCGATGTTTGATCCTGTTGCCGCTATGGTACGCACCTGCGTTGTGCAGTAAGTTGTATGAGGCCGTGGAGCTGCGAGCCGCACCACCGTCGCCACCGCTGCTCGCCGAAGGACTAGCTCCCGTCGCCCACCGACGAGTCGTCCAACGGCGCGCGGCCGCGCCGAGCCGCCGAGCCGCCGAGCCGCCGGGGGCCGCCGAGCCGAGCCGAGCCGCCGAGCCGAGCCGAGCCGCCGAGCCGGCCGAGCCGCCGAGCCGGCCGAGCCGCCGAGCCGAGCCGAGCCGCCGAGCCGAGCCGCCGAGCCGCCGAGCCGCCGAGCCGGCCGAGCCGCCGAGCCGAGCCGAGCCGCCGAGCCGCCGAGCCGCCGAGCCGAGCCGCCGAGCCGAGCCGAGCCGCCGAGCCGAGCCGAGCCGCCGAGCCGAGCCGAGCCGCCGAGCCGAGCCGAGCCGAGCCAGCCGAGCCGAGCCGCCGAGCCGAGCCGCCGAGCCGAGCCGAGCCGAGCCGCCGAGCCGAGCCGAGCCGCCGAGCCGAGCCGAGCCGAGCCGCCGAGCCGAGCCGAGCGCCGAGCCGAGCCGAGCCGAGCCGAGCCGCCGAGCCGAGCCGAGCCGAGCCCCGAGCCACCGAGCCACCGAGCCGCCGAGCCGCCGAGCCGCCGAGCCACCGAGCCGCCGAGCCGCCGAGCCGAGCCGCCGAGCCAGGTGAAGTGCGCAGTAACCCATATCAGTCCAGCACAGACGCCAGCAGGCCTGGAATGGCGAACCAAAAAAAAAAAAAAAACACACACGGCGGGCCGTAAATAACATTCACCACATCGATTCAAGTTCGGTGATGCAGGCAATTAGCAATATATGAGTACTGTACATACCGATATTACTTACATTCTAGATATCCATCCACAAACTCTGACATAGTTCCAAGTTCACTCCCCAATACAATTATGTACCATATGCTCACTAACACCATATATGCACCCCAATACCAAATACACCAAATCACTGTACAAAATAATTGTATAAAGCATATTTATTCACTTACAGCCAAAGGTGTTGTTTTATATGCTTTTGCGGTGGCAGGTGCTCATCGATGCTGGCTTTACCCACCCCTAATAATTTAACCTTTTAACATGTGACCCTATGGAGCATGCCCCCGAATCTATTTCTGTTCGTCCAATGTCTTCATGTAGTGTGTCCCCCCCCCACCCGATAATTTTCAGACATAAACACCCGTAGTTATTTCCCCTACGGCATGTCAGGAGAATCGCTCTCAGGGAGCATCGACTGTTGTGAGATAGTTCTCATTAAGACGTTTGCTTAATATTGCGGAATTTTGAGGCTTCTCCGTTTCTAATTAAATGTGATATCAGTGATCTGCAAAACAAAACACTCAGCATGGATGGAGAGGTTTGTGCCTTTGATGCCTTTGCAAGCTGACAAAATGAATGTGGACGGAAGCGACCTGGATTCCAATCATTGACGAATTGTAGTGCGGGCAGAGACCTCCGAAGGTTTTGGTGATATGGGATTTGATGCGAAAACACCGCCTACAGAAGTGCAGGGAAGATGGAAGATTGCGGGGAATGCAAGTGAAAAAACACAAATGTAACGATATCCTGAGAAATGTAAAAACCGGTACTACGAGTCCGTGTCATTATTAGTGCCAAATCATGCTTGATCATAACGTAAATGTAGCATACTACCTGCACTACGTGGTATGTACCTGCTAATAACAGCCTTGAGTCATTAAAACAATTTCAATCGTTAATTCTCTTTTCAGTTCATGGCTTCGATAGGAGTGAATTCCAACAGTACAAAGCTCGCATTGTTTCCGTATTGATTGCGGATAATTCAGCGACTTAACAGTTTCCAACAAGTCTACATTGGAGAAACCGGAAGAAGTAGATATACAAGAATGGCATGACGAACAAATCCGCAGCTTAGCAAGCCAGAGTCGACCTAAAAACCACCGAAAGCCACCATAGAACGCAGCGTAGACACCGAACATTCCATTAACTTGAAAGGTACACTCGCCTGCAGTGAAATGTTCCAGGGGGCCCTTAACCCTTAACCCAGGGGGCCGTGGGGTTTCAACCGCCCCCCCCCACCCCCTGGTTTTTCGCGGATAGTGAACGAACGGCGCGCGGCAGCGCGCCAAAATTTGGCATCTAAGTCAGGTGAGGTAAAATTTAAAATTAGGTCATCTACGGTCAATGAGTTAGTCAAGGTCAAGTGAGGTCACCTCCAAAAAAAGTTCAACCAGTTGTCACGCTTTAATTGATAAATATATTTTAATGAAACTTTCAGCGTTTGCTTATCTTTAGGGATGCAACAAAACGTAAGAGAGGAATTTTACTTTTTCGTGTTTGACTACTTATTAATTTTGCCTATTTGCTTATTATAATTCAAATAGAAGATTCTGGCTAAAGTAAGCATTTTTATTAGAGCAAGTTGACTTCCAACAACATTTAATGGGCCCATTGGAAAAGGAAAATTAAAGGAAACTTGGAAACTCAAAATGTTGAAATTTCAAAGTTTTTATTTTTTGGTGGCCAACACATTTTATGGCCCTGGTCGATTTCGCTGATCTTTTCTGATTCGAAATATTTTTTTTCTTTCAAATGTCCCCGAAAATGAACTCCCAGAGCCAAAAACATAATGTACGTCGTGAAAAGGCGTGAAAATCTAGCCCCTCTAGTGACGTCACTTCTGAGTATTGTTTTTAGAGTATGGATCCGGACCCTACTCGTCGAGCGCTTTCCGATGACACCTCTTTCGTTTTCGTGCGACGCCTAGTTTGGACTTTAGAGGGGGGTTAGTGTCCCCCCGAGACAGAGTGTGAGGATCTGACCGGAAAGACGGCGCTAGTTAACTATGCCTGGCCGCCAGGAACGTGAGCCGTGTTGCTCCACGCCAATAATTGCTGGTAGGCTGCGCCGCTTCACAGTTATGCGTTGCGTGGCAGTTTCACCACGGGCAATTGTCCGAGCCATTGTAAATTGTCACCAATGCATTGGTGACAATTTGCCCTGCAGAGATGAAGTGAGAAGCACGGACCTACGCTGTTCCCGCATTGCATACCTCGTGTCGGACAAACAACATTAGCAGTTCGACGAGCAGGCCTCCAATGGGCTCCTGTCGTCAAGTACAAATGATAGCGGCGGATTTCTGACTCCGGCAACACAGAATGGACTGGAAAGGTTAGAAGGGGCTCAGTTGCAAAAATGTAGTGAAAGGAACTGAGAGGTTTATGATGTCAACGAAGCATTATCTGGCCCAAAATTAATAATAGAATGTTGAACTTGCATACTTTTTAGAAATATAGTTTGAATTCTTGCTGTCGTGGTTTTATAGACCAGGATCCAATTGTTAAGCAGAGCTTGTTGCGTGAATCCTGGCCTCACCACCCGATCCATGAATTGCAGTTTTACAGTAGAAATTGAACAAAATGTTCCACATGCTGTCAATACGCCGACACGGTCACCCCGCAATTGTCATGTTAGGGGCTGTTAAAGTAAGAACAGATTATTAGCGCCAGACTACAGAAATCGGTGCTGATGCGCTTCCCGTATATTAGCAAAAGGGAAGTGTTCTTGGCGACACTAGCGTCGCCAAGCTGCCCAACGGAGCAGTCGGATGGGCAGCCCGGTTCCGATAACTGGAGAAGGTAATGGCCTAATAAAATGCTGCTATATAGGTGACCTGAGGTCAAATGCCAGGTTTAGCATCTGAATTGCATCATTAGTAATATCCAAAACATCATTGATACTCATTTTGGAGCATTTAAATACCATCACAGCGATCCATAACAATGACGAGCCAACCCACGCAAAACCATTTAAAAAATAATACTTTGACCTCATTTGACCCTGAAGGTATTGACCTATGGTCATGAAATTTGCACACAATAGATTTCACGATCGTACCCATCCATCCTGCTAACTTCGTTGCTTCAACTTTAATAGGAGTGTGCAAAACCAGAGGGGTAGGCGGATTTCGCCCCCCCCCCTTTCAGGGCGCGTGCCAACCTAGCCTAACCTCCCATTGGATACATAATCATGGATTGATTATAAAATTGGGTATTTTGCTAGATGCAAAAGGTGCACAAAGGTGCACAGTGTCCTTATTTTCAGTCTGGATTCTCCATCTCCCTGAAGGGGTAGCTTCTGCCTCCAGCCTCTCCTGTCTCGATCTTCTGCCTGCACCAGAAGCCGGCCACAGCCCAGCCTCTGCCTGCTGAGATTCAGAGTTGCACCGTCCTAATGAGACTGAGATCAGCTTGCTTGCTGTGACTCCAAGTAAGACTTTATCATTAAACATTTTCTCAATAACGACTATCTAAGAGATAGCTGCTAATGTGGTCAGGTAAACAGCAGGTCAGGGTTTTTGCACTGTGGAAAGAGTGGGAGTGCAACAAATGTGCAACCGGTTTAATGGTTCTAGCTTACCATGCAAAAGATTGACAGCTCTTAGATACTTTTTCAATTTTTTCCTTGAAGAAAGGTAACCCTGTTCATGTTGTTGATGCCAAAATAATTTGGCATAAGCCATGGTGGGTGTATACTACAGTGCATTTGCCAGCATTGCTAAAAAACCAAAAATAATGTCAGGATGGGCTGCATGACCACTGCAGTCGATGCGCCCCTAAGCCCCCAATGTCAGGATGGGCACCATCCAAATCCATCCCAACCCTCTCATGCAAATCCTAGGCACGCCATTTGGGGGACGGGCGGGGGTTGACGCCAAAATCCAAAAGTTGGCCCCTCCCCAAACCGGTGGGCTAGATCCCCCAGTGTAAGTCAGTGAGGGCGTTTGGTTTTACATTGTTTTCACTGTTTGTTTTTGTTTGTATAATCTTTTATTTTCAACGATAAATCATGCCTAATATATGCTTAATGTTACCGATTTCTTAATATCATTACAAGCTCTACAATTATATTTCCGAGTTCACCGTATTTGCAGATATATTAGAAGATGTTCTGTATAATTGTCAACTGACTCAAAGCACGCCTTTATATGCTATATTAACAAGAACACTATTTCACTAAATTCCATCAGGCACAAACAAACGGTTACCAGAAGTAGCTTCTACGTTGGAAACTACCCGCAAAACGAAATATTTATGTAAGCACTTTGAGGGTAAGTGATGTGCCATTTTGGAGGCCATTCTGGCCCATAGTGCGCGGTTCAGCGGCAGTCTGCCCAATGCCTGACACCTCGGGCTATGACGTCACCGCAATGCTTCAGCATTCCGCCACGACTGTCAGAGTGGCGCTGCTGTCACTTTGCCTGGCAGGATCGGCGCGTGCGCTTGGGCTGGGCTTCGTTGGCAATTGCGGGCTGTCGTGGCGCGTTTGCGGTGACCCTGTGCTGCTCGTTGCGCTTGCAGCTATGGAGGGCTCCAGGCGCAATATTCCGGTCAAGATGGGCGACTTCAGCATCATCGACACCGAGTTCAGCAGCATCAGGGAGCGTTTCGATGCTGAAATGCGCAAAATGGAGGACGAGATGAGCAAATTTCGTTCCGAGCTCATCAGCCGCGAGTCCCCGTTCTCGCAGAGCTCCATCACGTCGAGGTAGGTTTGCGGTGGTATCCGGAGTGTGCACGCAAGGGCGGCACATGCGTATGGCAGAGGGAGCTGGGCGTGCCGGTGCGGGTCGGGGGCGGCTGTCTGGGTGTCTGGCTGTGTGTCGCATGCGACTCTCGACGCGCCGCGACGGGATCCGCCCAGGACAATGCTGGATGGTTGGCGGCTGGCGAGGTCGCCCCAAATCGATACTGGCAGCGCGCCACGTGACGTGGCTCAGCGGCCGACCCGCCCCGCCCCGCCCCGGGCCAGGCTGGTCTGCCGCCGCCGGCGGCGGCCGGCCGGTCGCTAGCCTGCCGTCAACAGGGTGTTTACCCTTGACGCAGGAAATCCGCTACAATCGGGGCGAGCATATCGAGAATTGCAGCCCGATTTCTCTCCATGAAGTGTCCATCACCACACCATAGGTGTGGTGCTCAATGTGGAGAAATTATTTTTGTAGAATGTTACCTTATGTCTACCTAAATGAAAGCCCACTTTTAGCATTATTATGCTCACAAAATGGAAAAGTAAGGATTTGGGCAGAAAGTAGGTGGTCCCATAATCTTAGTCGCCTCCATAAGCATTGTATTCCAAAGAATTCCCAAAAATTGACAAAAAACTTGTACTGCAAGTTTGCCACAAAAAAATGTTCCCCCAAAATTAGCAACTTCCACTCTTTATAAACATCTAGTTTTATGTCGTATGTGCTGGGCCAGATTTCACGATCACCATAGAGCCATGCTGTATGTTAAACGTTGCCCTCTTGTCGCAGAAAAATGTTACTAATTTGATGATGGTTTTACTGCATTGAATATGGACATACAACAACCTTGCCTATGCTTTCCTGTTTTACGGGGACACATTCCGATGCAATGACAACCAAAGCGGGTAAAGGGTGTGTCATTGAGGGCATTTACCCTCACGTGGAAAGTGGCGACCCTCAGACCGGGAAAAGGCATACCTCTGAAAAGGTTCCAGTGTACCCGCCCGAATTTTTCAGCCAGAGGCATGAATGAATGAGGCGCCCCATTGAAAGGAAAATCGCCCTTTTGGAAGGGCCGAGCACATCTAGCCCATCTAATTTTTTTTTCAGTCAGGTGCCCTTCCAGGTGCTTTCGCAGTGGCACCACTCCAAAGAAATTGCGCCCCTCCAGACGAGTGCCCCCCATGACACTTCCTGGATCCGCCCTTGATTACAGCATTGCTCCCTCGTGGATATGAACTCAGGCTGGTGTGGCTTTTCTTCCACATTTGACAACTTCCGTTGAACCACTAAGAGGAATGCGGACAATTTGAGGGAAAAAATCATTTTATATGTCCGAAACAGTAATGTGGCGGTGTGAATTAAAAACCAGCGATGAGAGTTCCGTCCGAGCAGGTTATGACGGATTTCTAGGAGAGCCCCTAGTCATATAAGATATGAATGCCTGCTATCACACCGGCTGCAAACAAAAACAGATTTGATCCTCCTATTACTATTACACTCAATCTTTGTACACACTGGATCTTGAACACCTGTGCAATTATTTTGATATCTCAACATTCTGATACCGCACGGCAAACCACGTCGAATAACACCCATATAATGCAAATGAAAGCCATAGCGACGAAATGCGAGGATGAAAAGACAAATTATAGCTAACCGTTACCTTGAGGCTTGACCTGACATGTCCCGGGTTGAAATGTCACAGGGCTGCCCACGGGCTATCTCTTGGTCCCAAGAATGGGTAGCTTTGTGAAAACGAAGAAACGCGGAGCGACCGAAGAAATGAGCTCGACCATTGACTTTGAATTTAATGTGATTTCTGAACAGTTTGCTAAAGTACCTCACGGCACGTCGAATGACTCCCACTCGATGCAAATTGAAGACACCGACGAGGCACGAGGACTTCGGGCAAGTTAAGCCATCCTTCGATCTTGTGGTTTGAACTTGACATGTTCCAGTTGATACCAGACGGGCTATTCCTTGATACCTTGATATTCCTTGATAGATGTGGGTAGGTTAAGGTGACTAAAAAAATACGAGGCGACCAAAGAAATTGGTTTGACCTTTGACATTTGAAATTAGTTCGATTTGTTAGCATTATAATTCGGCACAAGCCGCCTTAAAAGACACCCACTTGATGCAAATTGAACCCATAGCGACGAATCGCGAGGATTTCGAAAAAAAATCAAACTAGATTAAACTATATTTGTCTAGTTTAATCTAGTCTAGTTTAATCTAGTCTAGTTTAATCTAGTCTAGTTTAATCTAGTCTAGTTTAATCTAGTCTAGTTTAATCTAGTCTAGTTTATTCTAATCTGGAAAATCAAGCCAGATTTGACCTTGATATATCCTGGTTTCAAAATATTACTCGATGGTTTAGCGTGGGCAATCGCTTGATGGTGGATATGGGTAGGCTTGGGCGAAAAGGGGAAAAAATATGAGGCGACCGAAGAAATGAGCTTGAATTTTGACCAGTCCAGATGATTTCGAATTATCAACTTTCTGATACCGCATAGCAAGCTATGTCGAATGACATCCATTTTCTGTAAATTGAAGCCATAGCGACGAAATTGAATTGAAGCCGTAGCGACGAAACGTGAGGCCATCGAATAGTTCAATCAAATATTTGACCTTCACATGTCCCGGCTTGAAATGTTACTCGAGTGTTCACCACTGGTTATTGCTTGACACCAGATTTGAATGGGTTTGAGCGAAAACGAAAGAAAATTGAGCGGACCGGATGAACAGCCTGGCATTTGGCCTTAAAAAATAATTCGATTGCTTATATTTCTGATACCGCATAACAAGCCACCAGTGGCGTCGCCACGAAATCCTTCGAGGAGCGGGGGCAGGTTCAAAGGGGACCTCCTTCTCCCCGAAAGGCGGCCTCCATTGTTTTAGGGTCTCCTAATGTTTTTGGAAACGTGATTTCACATTGATGTTTTGTTTGTTCTTGGCATGCTGAACCATTTACAAAAAAACGCAATAACAAAAATAATTTTTCGCGGAGAACTAAGCTACACCAGGGTATAAGTATCATGTGGATAAATACCTAAGTGCCAAAATAAACATATGTCTTAATACTTTCTGGACCATAAAAATCTTCCCGCCGGCCTCTAGATTGCAGCGAGCTGGCGGGGCTGGTGCGAGGCGTATCTTATATCTCCCATTGATCAGCCCGCTTTTATGTCCTTCAAGTCTAACTGAACATAGCTTGACTCATCACTATTGTTAGTCATTCTCACCAGCTTGATATCATAAGCAAGCTTAAGCGATCATTTTTCAGTCCTAGGACGGCAATTTTGCGAAGTGTACAACAAGAACAACAAGAAGTGAATTGAGGTGTATTTTTGATCGCCATCTTAGGGTTTTGTTGATTTTCCTATAACATTTGGCACTGGCTCCAAGGCGCCTGACACACAAGCTAAAATAATAAATCTTCAGCGAATATATTCACAGCAAGAACAAGCATTAAACAACAATGCATGCATGGCAATTCAACAATGCAACAATGGTGAGGCATAACCTTGAAATTCCGCGCAGTTACGATTGTGGTTTTCGCTGCGCTGTGGTGCAAATGACGTTGTTGAGAAGGTATTGAAGTTGGGAAGCTCTAATCATGCGGGCTGTAATCACAAAACAAGCTTGCAGGAACAAAATGCATTGCAAATTTCCATTGCTCCCATATTATATGGGGCATAGGTTTTGTTTTGTATGCTTGTGAGGGGAATTTGCCCCCACACTGTTAGCTTTGCCCCACTGGCGTATGTTTCTGAAAACTATTTGGTGATCAGTGACGTACCTATATTTGTGCCAAGGAGAGGGGGCAAACGGATTTGGAGGGGGCTCACCTACCCCCATTAAACAAGTCGTCGGATTTCGACCACTGTTTTGTCGACGGGTACATTTTTATATAGAATAATTAGTGACCAACTGAATTGTCCTGTGGATGGGCCTAATCTACCATTATCCTTTCTGTTTCGTCGGATTTCAGCCCAACTCCCCCACCCTGTTCAAAGGTTATATTTTAGTATCCCTAGATAAGTCACCTCACACTGCTGAAATTACACCAATATACTTTTAAAATGTTAAATTTCCCAATTTCGGGCATTCCAGTTCATGGCGCCCGGTCGCCACAAAGCCAACGTTCGTGCACGTGCACACCCATCTTGCGCATTCGGCGCATTTGCCACCTTTCGTGCGATGCTACGGTTCCTGCTAAGTTTTCTACATTTTGCTAATTGCTGCCACTTGATAGACTTGCGCCATATTTGACTTAATAGAATGCGTCGTATGGGCATTCGCTGCGAAGATCCTATGAATTAAATTCGTTCGACAGTTCCATACTTTCCACATTTTCTTGTGGTTAAGAAATGCAGATACCCGCTGAGGTTTGATGGATCCCATATCTGATTAAATATGCTCCCAGATTGGCTACCGAACAGAGACCCTGATATCTGTACGTGAAGAGGCTGTCGATTTCGCGTTTCATTTTACCGAACGATTACCTACCACTAAAACACCGGTATAGTCACAAATCGGCCTTATGCTGAGTACGTGTGTTGGTGGCACCACCGTGACCACCTATCGTGAAAGCTAGTGCACAGTTACACCTTTGGTGGCTCCAGGCACGTACCAAAAGTTTATCCTTGGGAGGGCAAACCGACGAAGCAATAAAAGATCGAAAATCTGGTACGTAGCTGTCAACTAAAAAGCGCAATCTTGATCTCAAGGAAGAGGACATTTTCCTATCTGGTCTTTGGCTACGCCCTGAGTCGCCTCACCGTGGATGATGTAGATGTGCGCAGAATGTATTTCTTTTCTCGCGCAATCGTCAGCCGGCGGAGTCGCCATCCTCGGGTTGTTCCCATATTTCCGGAACTTGGGGAGATTCGGGCGTCATATATGGACTGGCAAGAAATACTCGTTGTTTCATGTACATGGTAATTTGTAATTGATTGCATTATTATAGCGGTACCAGGAGCCATTCGGAGAAATGGGCGAGTTGGGCACGCGGCGGAAAACAGCCGACCTGCTGTATGCACGTTATCGGGCATCACACCGTTGTTGGCAGGTAACTTTATCGCAACTGCTCTTGTTGCCAACTCCTCCGAACATAAACGCCCAGTCATTATGTGGCGCTGCCTGCCAGGAGGGCCCAGAAAGCGCCAAACCCTATTCTGTGAACACAGGTTGCGAACACTGAGCAGGAAATATTGCGACACAAGTTGGTAAGAATCTACATTTAATGGGTAGGTAAAATTATGGGCAGAAAGAAAATCTGGACTTGAAACGTGACAACCGAAACGTTCTTCAAATTTGAAAGCCATTACCGGTAGGGTCACTCGCAAGAACTTCTCGGAATGAACTACACGGCAATACCTAGACCCGATCATTCGTCGCCACCGTCCGTAATGAACTCTAAAGCGACAGCTTGGGGAGAACAGGCGCGCCCTGAGGCCCAACTGACTGGCGAGCGAACTATGGGAGAACAGGCGCGCCCTGAAGCCCAACTGACTACTTAGCTAACTTGGGAGAACAGGCGCGCCCTGAAGCCCAACTGACTACCGAGTTAACTATGGGAGAACAGGCGCGCCCTGAAGCCCAACTGACTACTTAGCTAACTTGGGAGAACAGGCGCGCCCTGAAGCCCAACTGACTACCTAGCTAACTCGGGGAGAACGGGCGCACCTTGAAGTCCAGCTAGTTACCTAGATAGCTATGGGAGAACATGTGCGCCCTGAAGCCCAACCGACTACCTAGCTAACTCGGGGAGAACGGGCGCACCCTGAATCCCATCTGACTACTTAGCTAACTTGGGAGAACAGGCGCGCCCTGAAGCCCGACTGACTACTTAGCTAATTCTGGTAGGAAAGGTGCACCCGGACGCCAAACCGACCACCGAGCTAACTCTGGGAGACCAGCTGGTCGTCCTGACGTGTCCGTGTGACGATTTGTGTGCCACCGGCCGCCGTCCTGACGCCCCGTCACCCGGCCGCTGCTGTCACGTGTGTGTCGCCCCTCGCACGCGGCCGGATCTGCAGGACTCACACGTCCGAGTACCATCGAGTCATCGACGGTAGGGAGGAGCAGCGGGAGCGCGAGATTCTCGAGTCTTTCTCTCGGAATGTGCGGCCAGAGCCGACCGCGCCCCAGCCATCACAAAAGAGCGCCACGCAGGCGGCGCATCCGGCTGCCTCTGGCCGAAAACGCTCCGGCACGAGTACAAGCACACAGTCCAGTTCAAGGTAACGCCGCTCACAGCCACGGCCAGACGCAGCCGTACGCGCCGGTAGAAAGCGCATGAGCTTAAATGTACTTTCCATACATTCATTTTTAGATCAAGCGTTTGCTTTTCTTCAGTTCTGTACGGATGTGCATCGAGTGTTCAAACGGCTGGCATCTTAAAAGATATATATGATGTAGGTGTTTTCTGTTCTGATCATAGCATGCGGGAGCATGTTTGTTTTTATTGATTACATCTCGCACAGTGCACATTGTATATGAAATGGTAATACGACTTCCATCGTACGACGTTGAGTTCGATATTTTTCACCACATGTATGAAAATTTAATTAACTGCCCAACCAGCACCGCTCTGCAGTGGCGAAACGGGGACGAATCCTTGCGAAACTCGTATATTGATTTTCACGATAACCGTGTAAGCTGTATTTCAGCATGACAAACGATGTTTCTACTATTTAGACCTCACGCTGATATATAATTTAGCGTGAACAAGCTGTAGAAGCTTTAGATCAACCGTCACATGCAAGATTGCTTAGGTCATCCGTTCCAAACTGGGTGCACAACTGGTGCAGCGAGCTGTGAGTACTTATCAGGGGTGCACAGATTATATTTTAAGGAATTTTCTCAAATGCATGTTATGGGGCCCCGTTTGGGAACATATGGACGCATAATTCACGTATCTTCTGATGATAGTGCATTGCTATGTCCACCTCCGTACTTCATATGGGAAAAGCGCCCAAGAAAAGCTCTAAGAAATGTGAGGGAAGGGAAAAGTAGGCTGGGCGTAATCATTAGATAGGGAATTCGAAACGGTGACTTTAAGATAATAATTTTAGACGGGGAAGTGCCCTCAATGCTCTCACGTGAAATATGTTGCAAACTGGAATTAAATATGTGAAATATGTTATATGTTTACACGTGAAATATGTTCTCACGAATTAGCAAACTGGACACTGACAAAATGCGAAAAACTTATGAGCGTAAGTTTAACCCGTTAAGGACCGGATACATAATTCGCCGAGCAATTTTGATTATTCTTGGTCAACAATCTCCTAATCGAATCAGTACAAAGCTGTATAAAAATAGTGCGTTTCCTCAAGCCGTTTTCTAGATATGGCCCGGCACCAAATGGTCCCACTGGTCCTGAGTGCTGCGCGCAGTTCGGACGCCGCGCGCGCTCGACCCGGCACGGCGGCCGCCGTTTGGCGCTTGGGAAGGGGCGAACTAATTATCCCTTGTTCGAATTAATGCGGCCAATACGGTCATGGATCATTGATTCGGTTACGATCTTTTTAAATCCAGCCAAACCTGTTCGGTTAGGGAATTTGACTGACTTGCCATTTTGTATGTTCTATAATTGCAAGATACCTCACGCTGACGAATCATTTCAAGCCGGTATTCAAACGTACCTAGTTTCTCTTTTTGAAGAACTTTTGTTGGTTTGGTAGGACATTTTTCATCCGGTTTTTCCTCGCAGTACTTGTGGTACGGATGCCACGATTCCTGAGCACCGCGAGCAGCGCTCAAGAAGTGAATTGTCAAACTAGGCCTCGTGACCTCTTGGATCAGAAATGGTACTTATCATGTCCAACACCACTCTCGTCCCCACAGGCATGCCCTGCAACTGAGGGGGGCTGCTCCTTTCCACAGTACATCTTCCCTGTACAAAGTACACAGTTTGGAGCCGAAACGGATGGGCTTCGCATGGATGAACTGTTTCAGCACGTGACATCCGTAGTAGTGGACGGTCATCCCGTCCACAGCTAGTTTTTCCTTATCTATCCTAAACCTCCGCAAAGACGGTTCAGCATATTAATCAATGGCTGGACCTTGTAAAAGCTGAATCCATGCTGGTCTGCTTCCTCAAGTTGTCCTGCAATCGAATATACTGTTTTATTTGCATGTACTTGCTGCGTGGCATAGCCTTCCGAACTACGTCATAGGATAGATTATCTGGTGCTTTCCACGATAGATCGACCAATGCACTTCACTCCCTACATTTTAATAGGACAAAAATGTGCGTACAGGTTAGTCTTTGGCTCTGAATACGGCTGTGTAAATTTCAGGCCGATTCGGTCAACGGTCCTTCAGCTGTAGCCTCCGGCAATATTTTTGGGTAAAAACATGGGTTGGTTTGACGAGGGATATCTCATGAATAAGGAGCAGGAAAGGTGACAAATTACACATATTTCAGAAGCAAAAATATCAACTGAAAAATTCCCGAAATAGAATATCGGTATTTCCTACATTTGACCTCGTAACCTCATAACCTCGTGACCTCCTGTGACCCCTGGCCCATCGAAATTGACGAAATTGACGACAGAACTGGGCATGATTGCGCCGACAAACAATATTTTAAAAATATGTTCATATAAATGTCCGAAATGGCCGTCCGCCCGTAATGACTTGGTGGGCCGCCGTAGCTATTTGACCTAGCGGTTAAATGCGTCATAAAAGAACCAATGGCCTGCCGATCTTCATGACCTTGTGCGACTGCGTGTTCCGGGTAGGACTGATTTCGTGTTAGCTTTCTTCCATTAGAAAGCTACATGAGGTGGAACAACGTCATACAGACATATGATTGGAAAACGTTTTTCGAAGAAAAACACCTTCGTGCCCTTTTAATGTATATCTTACAGTTTCCCTTAAAAGCCATGACGAATTTCAAGGTCTACCAATAGGGCGCTGCATGACCTCTGCAGTCGATGCGCCCCTAAA
The DNA here is from genome assembly GCA_034440575.1 of Imbricaverruca yamaguchii. Classification (NCBI taxonomy): domain Eukaryota; kingdom Metazoa; phylum Arthropoda; class Thecostraca; family Neoverrucidae; genus Imbricaverruca; species Imbricaverruca yamaguchii. The sequence continues at coordinate 366,056 of JAOTOL010001431.1, forward strand.
CCCCAAAAACTAACTAACTAAGGTCTACCAATAGGTTTTAGTTACCGATAGGTCACCCATGAGTTTAATTGCGTTTAGCGACGCAATTGTACCTGGGAAGAAATAGTATGTATTGAATAACATCAAGCATGGAAAAAACACAACCCATCCCCATCAACTCAGGTTCTGTTTCCTACAGATTGTATCTGGCGCGGCAGGTAGGTACCTATAACAAACATGAGAATCACTGTGTCGGCCATCAAGTGTTAGGCAGGTTTATATTTCTGTGCTGAAGAAAAAGCATCGCGTCTCCGTGGACTGCTGGTGACTATGTGTTGAAGGCAAATACAAACCGAGGCGTTCGTCTTGCGTGTGTCTTCCCTGCCACCCCATCAGTTTTTCGCACGTATATCCGTACTCTCCATCCGTACATGGCTGAATGCTGTGCAGCCTCTTGGCGGTTCCAAGGGAGATAAAGTTACCGGCATTGATGCCGGCGGACAACGGAGGGTTGATATCGGCAGGGAAACGATAACAGGCTTGACAGAGCCGGAGTATTTTGCGAATCAGTTTTCGAAAACGCCTGGTGGAAAGAAGACGCGGTGATTTTGTTTTGCATGCATAAACGTTACAAGCAATTTTGGTAGTCATTGTGTCGATTCTTATCGTCGCCATACAAGGCGAATAGCCAACCGATAACGCATGCTTTGACCGCGGCGGGTCGCGGCGACGTTCGAGCGAGTCCCGCTGCGGTCTCGGTGGTAGGCGGAGCCTATTTTTACCGCAGAGCCGCAGCGAGCGCAGGTTCCGTGAACGAGGCCATGGGCGCCATGTTAGGTTTGACCAGGAGCCCAGAAATATAATAATACTTGAAGAGCTTTATTTTATGAAATTAAAGCGTTCTGCTATGTTTTTAGCTAAAATCGTGTGTTGAGGTTCCTAGGTTTTTTAACCTTTCAATTTTGTGTAATTGTCCACTAAATGTAATTTAAGAGCACAAGGCTGAATGTGCTCGCACGAACATTGCGGTATATTTTTTAAGCAAATGATGCTAGCGTTAGCATGCACTGTCCAATCACTACGCCGACGCCAGTTGTTGGTCTGAAGGTCAGACCAAAGTAATGTCAGCGTTTCGTGGGCCAATCTTATGCAATAGCCTTGCTCCCGAGTGCCCAGTCTCCCCTCCACGGCCAGCGTTCAGAACCAGTGGGTCCATTTGGTACCGCGAAACTTTGGCAGCGTCCAGCGCAGACTGTTTATATATATCATGCAATTAAGCATCGCATACATGTGTCGACTGTCACTGGCATGGACACGGCCATTAATAAATAACATCCCCTGAAGAAATAAACAAAAATAGTCCTTATCAAGCGTAACCTGGCAGCATTAATTCTGCCAACTTTGGGCTCCACCAGATACCACCCCACCCTTCATACAAAGTAATACGCGGCTGACACAATCCGGTCGAAGTCTTGCCATTGTAGGAATCCCATTAAACCGGTTCTCACTAGAGGAACACCATCTCATATTTTACTCTGAACGCATGGTACCAAAGGGTCCCACTGGTCCTTGATAGGTTACCTTAGGTAACTTCGGCTCAGGTAGTAACCTAAGCCGAAAATACACCGCTATCAGGAAAATTGGAGCCGCACCCAAGCACTTGAGAATTAGCTGATGTAAACCAAAATAGGAGTTACCAACTCGAGGGGAATGACGATTATTAAATGCACTGGGCCAAATTACAGAATGGCATGAGGGTGTGCAGTTGAGCGTCCCTCTGCCTATAATTGGGAGCCCAAAAAAAGTTGCTAAGTTTTTGGAGGTTGGATATCATGCATATTCGAACCGGACTTCGACGCTGGACATATCCTGGAAATGCTGCCACTTTCTGCGGAAAATACAAATCTATGAGCTAGGCAGGCAAGCAAGGAAGCGCTGAATGCTGTATTTTATACCCGATGTTGATGTTTCTGTTAACATGTGATGAGCTGCAATGTAATAGTTGTTGTGTTCCACGTTTTGAGGACAGAAATACTAGCAATTATTAGCCCCCATTGAGCAGGGGGATGTCGCCACGCAGTTCTGTGGTGTCCACTAGAAAGCAGTGGCCTGACTGATGCTCTTCGGCTGTTAACATTTAGTTGCTGGCCTTTTGGATACCATCGCTCAATATTAGGTGACTGGATACCATCGCTCAATATTTCCTCGGCCTGGTTATTCAGGCTTCAAATCATGGAGCAGTTATCACGTCACCTGTTGACCAAATGTCACCTGTCGAATCACAACTAGATATTTTTTACTGCTTAGTGAGTGGTACATACATCAGTACCACGAATAGTGAAACGGCTATTTCGTCGGGATCATTAAGTAAGATACGTTGACTTACAGGAATGCTTATACGACTTACAAGAATGCCAACATGTGTGTGCTTGCAAACTGTCTGCCGCCGGCGATGCCACTTCAAAAGCACAAACCTCTAGGTAGTGTTCTTTCACAGACGTTGAGCGTGCACGGTGTGTCACACCCCGAACTACTTCGCTAACTGGTCGGATTGGCGCAATATGGCCATAGTTGTCGACGCGCCCTAAAGCCCAAATAACCAACTAACTGGCCGGACGCCAGCACCGGTGTTGTCACCACTGGCGTCTATGGCGACCGACTCCATACTCGGTTCTTATCTAGTTCGTTAAAAGTTTCTCCTTCAACTTGAAGAGCTGCTTTCGGGAAGGCTTGTCCCAGATAATGAAGGCTCGTGCCGGCGCCTCTGTTCTACGCTGTGGCACGCCTGTCCAGCCACCCTTTCCGCTGTGGGTAGATAATTAAAGTAATATGTTGTTGACGAAACACCCTGACCATACGAGAAGTGCAAACTGGTTGGATGTGCCACACGGACACACCGGGACCCACCTGCAAACTGAAGCAGATTTCAGTATCGGTGACAGGCACCTAACACCGTGCAAAGCCAACTGAAACTACAACGCCGAAACCCATGGCGTAATCCTAAAGCTGTTGCTGCGTCCTGCCAGATTGTGCACAAACATCGTAAAAATCGAGCTCTTCGCTCGTCGATAAAAGCATCGCAGCCTTTTCGAAAATGCATGTTACTGACACACAAAGTAGGATATGTAAGTCCAGAATGTCTTCAGCCGCTAATGCTGGCGGCACGGATTGCGCCGCAAGGTGCACATTGGGAGAAAGCTGGTGTTGCCGGGTATGTACGACGATGTAACTTGAGGAAAGACGTTGAAGCTATGGCAGGTGAAATTTCAAGCACATGCCATGTTACATTGTCTACCAATTATTATTTATAGGTTTCGTTATGCAGTTCAGCGTGTTTCAGGACCTTGATAGATCATCGAGTAATAATGTTTCGGAGAGCTGTACTGAGCATTGCTGAGATAAAGACGATTTTAAAGAGTAACCAAATGTTCGTATTGATTAATATATAATCACATATCAGTCTAGTACATTTCGGGCATACCCCTGTTATATATTAAACTAATTTGCCATTTTGTTTTAATTAATGTGAGCATTTGGTTACCTTTTATAATCGACTTTCAATCATCCAGCACATGATCATCGGTTCTCAGTGCATCAATAAACAGGTCGTGAAGTGTTGAGTCGTATTCCTTCAGAAGGCTACTGATGTTGCGTGCTTTATTAAGTAATCCGCGGTGTGCCATCATTGCCTGTATTGTTAGTGCGTATTTTACTCAGTGCATGAGCATGGGTGTGAAGAGGAGTATTAGATGTTCTGCGTGCTGAGCGCTAGTGGCGGATTTTGGTGTATGTGAGAGGGATGCGTATCAGACCCGTGACTTCGTGAGTGCGGACTCGCATTCGTTTGTTGATAGGTTGGCGTGTCGCTGTTCTTGCTTAGTGTTTGATTCGTTCAAGCTGAGGCTGAAGTCCGAAGTTGAAGCTGTGCGGTGTCGTATTGGAGCGGTTCCGTGTTCATGTTGCGTGCTGTGTCTATAGCTGGGAAGCAGTCTTTGCTGGTATCTGATAGCGGTTTCGTCATCCTATAGCTATCGGAAACTCAGGCGCGATGGTCGTCGTCGGTTGCTTTCGTGAGTGTGTCCTGTGAGGTGACGTGAGGTGAGTGGTTGTTTCCGTGGTTGCTTGGTGACGGTGTGCAGTAGCCTGTGTCGTGTAGGTATTCTGTTTTTCAGCAAGCTCTGGTGATTTTCCCCGGCAGTGTGATTTCGGTACTGGTTTGGCTGTTTTGGCTATTCTGATAAGTGTTTACGTTTGGGGTTCATGACACCTTTGATGTGTATGGTCGGAAGTGCATATAGGTTTGTTAGAGGTTTGCAATGTGATTGCATGCATGGACCTGTTTTCGTCTCCTTGATATTTGTTTCTTTTTTAATCACTACAAAACTAGCCTGGTGTTCTCTTCGTGCGCAGTTTAGCGGATCGAGTGATTCCTGTCATCTGCTGATGTGTGGTTGTGTGTACCGAGATGATGTGTGCCATTGTGTGCTGGCGTATGCTCTCGTGTATGCTGACGTGTGTTCAGATGTGCAGCGACGCCTGCTGCGGTGTGCCGTGACGTACGCTGATCTATGTACAGTGACGGCGGATCCTTGTTGCAGCCCGGGCGGTATGCGGTATGTCGATATGCGTTGACGTACGTTGGTCTGTGTACAATCGACGCCGTAAATAGCTTGGCATTGGGGCCGGGTGGAATGCGGCTGTACTTGAATATCCTGTATAGGTACACTGTGCCGCACCACAGATAGGTGTACGGTGTACACTAGCAGGCGGCTGCGTGACACGGCGACGCGCGATGCGCATTCCAATCGATGGCAGAACAGGCGATTCTAGACAACATGTCGCACAGGTGGTTCACGAAGTGTGATGTGCATGTATTGCTCGTAGCCCGCTGTGAGACCGCCGGTCGTTGGAGCCGTGAACGCGGTGCCACTGCCAGTAATGGACGGTTGGACTCGATCACCCCACCCTAAAGCGAGCAAGTCAGCTGGTGGTACTACAAGCACGCCGTAGTGCCGTCAAATATACGTATTTTCCGTGGTAGAGAGGCGACCGTATTTGACATTCCCATCTCCCACTTCCCAGTCTTATTTCTAAGCAGAACGGTGTTTTGATGAAGAAATTTGACCCAAACCTTGCAGAACAAGTCCTTTGCAGCTTGTTAACTGGATGTGAATTTTTACCCAGCCATTTGGGTAGTCCACGAAGACGTGTCATTTCTACCTTGTCCCAATTGTCTCATTAATATTGATAAATGTGCCCCCTTTCCCAGTACAGGTACCGTCTTCACCGAGTTGCTCGCCCAGTGACTATGCACTAGACAAATTTAACGTAGGTTACTGCGCCATGGGGTAGTATCTCAGTTAGGGAGAGGATAAATAGTTAGAGAGTCGGTAGCTTTATAGTTAACGTGCTTCGCTTCGGATAGAAGGGCTTTGAGATCAGATTTCGATCGGCTGGATTTCCGACCGTTTGCTGCCAACAAGCGATGCGCATGGGATTGACGCTCTTAGATATGCTTAGCAGTGCAATGCGTCCTGAAGCGGCCTTCACCCCGTCTCATCTGGTCTATTTCTTTGCACACGTGCCGAAAGCCGTGTGTAGTGGTACACATCGACTGATCGTACACTGAATGACGTACGCCCCTTCTCACCACGAGCCGTGCCTGGCTGGCATGTGGGCGACACTGTGGCCTCTTCTCACCACAGGCCGCGCCTGGCTGACATGTGGGCGACACTGTGGCCCCTTCTCACCACAGGCCGTGCCTGGCTGGCGTGTGGGCGACACTGTGGCCTCTTCTCACCACAGGCCGTGCCTGGCTGGCGTGTGGGCGACACTGTGGCCTCTTCTCACCACAGGCCGTGCCTGGCTGGCATGTGGGCGACACTGTGGCCTCTTCTCACCACAAGCCGTGCCTGGCTAGCATGTGGGCGACACTGTGGCCTCTTCTCACCACAAGCCGTGCCTGGCTGGCGTGTGGGCGACGCTGTGGCCTCTTCTCACCACAGGCCGTGCCTGGCTGGCGTGTGGGCTACACTGTGGCCTCCGCCGGCGGGTGCTGGAGTCATTGTTTTGTTCCGGTTCGCTCTTCACATTTCCTTATGGTGGCCCTCTTAGGTAATAATGACCCATGTTCCATCCCACGAACCATATTATATCTGGCATTTTGATATTGCACACTGTGTCTTGATATTTTCAGAGAATCATCCAACGTTTTTGGAAGTTTGGAGACAAGGCGAAAATTTACCCACAATCATATTCACATCACATACCACATATCCATAACCAACATGTTGCAGTACTACTGCAGCTTAGATCGTTCACAAGATAAGTTAATGGCACGCTTTGCTTCTGTAGAACAGTCTAGATTAGGCTAGGTTAGTTTTTTATGCTGAACGTTGAAAATTTGCTCATTAAACATTTCATTTTTAAAAAGAGGTTTGGTTAGGTTATGTTACGTTTAGTTAGGAAAAAATCCATTAACATCACGATATATCACCCATCAAAGCCCATCTTGGTTCTATTACCAAGTGAAAAGGAAGCAATTGCAACAAAAATGAGAAGTCACTTCATCTTAATCACATAATAAATTTTGTATTAAAACATTCAATCTAAATCTGGTTAACGACATAAAATGCAGATCTACTGCACAGAAATTCAATGACCTTGGCCATTTTTTTGCCATTCAAAGTGCTCTCTTCGTGTGTCACAAATAAGATCGTTGCAAAAAAAATGAAAGAATTAATGACTGAAATGTTTGCATGTGCACAGCAGATTTGTTGGTACATGCGAATCAACAAGAAAATAGGTACAACATTGATGCTTGGCCATGAAAGACATGAATGACGTGAGCAACCAGTGCTGGCAGACAACAGTATATTTTTATTAAATTGATTTGATTATTTGGGCTTAAGGGCGCGTGGACTACTAAGGTCATTTTGCGCCCATATATTTTTATTAAATAAAACATTTCCAGAACATGGGCAGAACTTCAGATTGGACACAAACTAGAAAGTGATCTGATCTCGCATATTCCACTTTAAAATTGGTCCGTCTCCATCAATATGTTGACTAGCTCCAGTGGTCGATGTTTGCTTCATGGCAATTTTTTATCAATGCTAGGAAGAAAATTACCGTTGTTAGTGTTCTACCCAACCCCCATGGATACTGCATTGTCACATTTCAGCTATGGATATTGGATTGTTTGCTTACGTGGCTTAGGGATGTGCGTATCATCGGTAACAATATCCTGGGTTAGTTGCATCGGTCTTGCTAATTTTTATAGCACCGGGGCAGTGGAGTTGATAAACATACTCGGATAGTGCTCTAGGCTAAGAAAACAACTCTCCACCAACGCATTTAATTCAGATTCCTCATAATAAATAATTGCTTTACGTCGCCTTTATCCAATCTCCCTCACCGCGCCGCCGTCGCTGGATTAACCGCGCATGCACTTGAGTTCGCAATTGAAACATGCAATCAGCCAATCCTGTCATCCATAAGGCACTTACAATTATATGTGCCAACATATTCTGATGTTACGTTCTTTCATCTTCATCTTTGAAATGGAGTCGGTTAAAACTACTTTTCTACCGAACGAATACAGATGCGCGTCGACCAGCGCGACGAATGCTCGTCTAAGACGAGTCGGGCGCGGCGGCGGCGACGGCGGCACTGATTGTGAGGCGACGACGGCGACACTGTACGGGCAGCGGCCCGGCGATGGCATACCACCCGCGCCACCGTTCTCGGTGTTCATACTCAGCAGGTGCGCCACGGCCTCACAGCGCATCTGTTCGGCGCTCCAGCCGCGCACCGCGGCGCGTCCCGGATGTGCGGCAGCGTCGGCGTGTGCGATGGCTTTCCGATGCTCGCGCGCCCCAGTGAGAACACGTTACCTACAGCGTTCCATCTGAACGGTACAACTTCTGGACGGACCCTCTCTTCTTGTACGTTTGCGGGTCATGGAGCCGAATTCGCTTCGTCTTTCCGGCTAGATACTTGTCTGCCGCTGGGCGGGGATCAAACGGCGCAGTTCCCGCATTGTTGATGTTGGTGGTCAGTCTGTCGTTCACCGTCTCGTACTCATGCGGTGCGCTGACTTGATGCTGTTGAAGCATGAGATTGCTGGCTCGGTAGCCGTGCTGTGCGGTATGACCCATATGGAGGCTGACAGCAGCCGCTTCAGCATGCCTGCAACCCCGCCCTGCACTGCCACCAGTTCTGCACATGCCTTTTCATGTTCCCGCTTAGAGAGCTTGATGGTAGGCCACTGGTCGCGGACATTGCTGCTGAACCGAGCCATGCTGTCCTCGTGAAGCAGGATGTTTGGGGGGCATGACCAAGATGCCCAATGGATCTGCCAGTGCAGGTGGCCGACCAACATTTCACCATGTTGCATACCTTGCCTTTTTACCACGACACCTATCTAACTTCATGTGTCTCTTCATTTTAGAAACATCTAAGAAAAGACTGCAAATGAATATAGTTCTCGTCACTCGTGTTTATGCGGACTTGCTCGTGTCACCTCACTCCTCTGTGTGGTGCGTATGCGTCAAAAAGTCATGTTTTTGTCATACCACAGTTAATAGATCCAATTGCTGGATTTAAGGCATTCATTTTTCACAGAAACATGTCGCATCTGAGCCTTCCTCGTCGATTTGACGTCAGGATACATGCTACCAACTTGCTACCATTTTTTATTCTTGAAAAAAAAATCACTGTTCCGAGGAAAATAATAACTTCCGCTGCCATAACTATAATTCAGTTTGTTTTCATTCCCCTCTACATTGAAACTCCTTTCAACTAGGTGTGATTTTTCGCTGACTAAGTGGGATTTCACGACACTAGACGGGACGCATCGCAGTTAGTTAACATGTTAGAGGGGGCCCTGCATGGGCAAGGTTTCTACTCTGCCGAGTTAAATATACCGGCAATAGTACACTGATGGCGGGTCCCTGTTGTAGACTGGCCGCGCGGTATGTCGATATGCGGTGACGTGCGCTGGTCTGTGTACACTGTGCTCTGACAGCGGATCTCTGTTGCAGTCCGGCCGGTATGCAGCCGCCTGGGTTCGCCACCAGCAGCCTCGCGCCGCGCTCCGACCCCAAGACCTGGCTGGAGAATCTGAACTCTCCGCTAATACAGGATGTACGTGCACCGGGTCGGGAGACGTTCTTGCCAGCCTCATTTCCGGTCCACATGTGCCGACAAAATGGCCATCCGGGGCAATTGCGGGCCCAAGCCACATGACTGATCTGAAATGAATGAAGTTCAGAGCCAAGAGGTCTGAACTTCGGATCTGGTTAGGCATCTATGGCCAGGGCCAGAGCTTGTGTTAGGCTCAAAATTCCGGTAGTCCGTGTATTAATCGCCTGGTGTGAAGCTAGAAACATTGTGAACATGTGTGAAGAATTGAAATATTTGCATTGGAAGTAATTGGCAAGGATGGTAATTGGTTGATTGAAAAAGCAACATTACATGAAAAACGTTACAAAGACGTAGTGCAGGGACTATCCACTGTCCCTTACCACGGCTGGCGGATGGCAGTGGATCACGTGATAAGGATAATCTATGAGAGGCACCCTTGCAGATAAAACTCATCCACAACTGCTAACTGATATTGCTAATCCCCAAGGCATTTCGCACAGCTGCATCATTGGACAGTACTGCTCAATGTTGATGGACAGCCCATAAGATTGTCTTGGTATTGCCTGAACTTCGTGTGCATGTGAACCTCCGTGTGACGCCACTCCGGCACCTGTGACGTCATTGCTGAACGTCAACGCATGTCATCAGGAGGGCGATCAGAAGCAGCTGAAACTCAGGTTTGACGTCAGTCAATACAAACCGGAAGAGATCGTGGTGAAAACCGTCGACAACAAGCTTCTGGTAAGTGTTCCGATTGTACACAGTCCGCGGTGAACGCCCTTGGCCGACCCGCAATCCAGCGTCGTCTCGGCGGTCCCGACTCCCGGGATTACCTGGGCATTACCAGGGCACTGGAGCTCCGAGACGTATTACCTGTCTGGAGCCCTTACAGACGCCTGGATTCTCCTGGTTGCATGTGTCGCGTGGCTCCCGTGGCTGGCCAAGGGCCCCGTCCATGTCCATGTCAGTGAATGTGCAACTGTGTGGCCTGCCCAGACTCCTTTACACCTCAGGCTCGTGATTTCTCCGCAGCTCATGATCGTCCCACGGCCTCTGTGCCTCCCAGAGGCGTAGCTGTGAGGCGCCGACCTCCTGGGGGACTCCCGTTATCTGATCGCCTCCGGCTGCCCAGGTGTTCTTAATCGCCCTGAAGCCCATGGCAGTATAGATAGTCGGCGCGCACTGAAGCACCAATCCACCACCACCGATCCCAAGGAGCAGCCAACGCTCCCTTCTGTTCCCCTAAGCCCTACCACTTCTTGACAGTGGCCCAGTACCCTTGTGGTAGCCTAACGGTGCTTGAGCATGGCTGGCCTTTGATGACTACGCCGTCTTATACGTTGGTTTGTTTTGAACATCAGGGCACATAGATGTTTCAGTTTATGGTAAGCTTCGGATGTCATGTTTCCACATGCTCAGCATCATCGCCGATCCTTCGGGTGTCGACTCCAGGCGTCGTTGGTCTTCATCTGTTGACTTCTAGGCTGGTTACCGACCACGGGTGGGGGCAGATAACCACCAGCAGTTCAGGCGCCCTTAAGCCCACAAAACAAACAGACCACTGGCGTGGTGGTGGGGGTACTTTAGGGTCATGGGGATACTGCGCTTTTCTTTTTCAGATGCCACAAACTGTCAACATTTTGTTGGGTGGTACAATAAACTGCATGACGTTTACTGTGGATGGACGTCGCTTCCAAAGTTGTCGCGTGCATGAATGATGGCAGGTTGTCGCGTGACCCAATGAGCCTCCATCTGGACTAAGTGCGATCTATATTTTTATTCTCGCATTGATGCAACCCACCGGGACTGGATGGACGGTGGCTAAGGCTGAAACGCGTGACGTTGCCTTGTATCACAAGAAGAGACATTTCACTCGTAACAACTTCGCCCCCTTTTTCGTATTCGTGGGCTTTTGAGCGTTATCCCCACTTGTGCTTGTCGCAACTTGCTACCCTACTGGTGCCCAGAACACGCCATTCCAAAGCTGGTTTCCGAGCCACCCATTGAATTACAGCACATGCGGCGAATTTGCACACTCGGCTGAAGAACTGTGACGATTTATATCTGGCGTGGAACCCGACTTGATGTGGAACTTGGTGTTACTCCACCATGTATACAATCGTTAAAGGGTAGTATAGTTAATGTCAATGATGTTCTTCTTTTTATAGTATCACATAGGGGTTATCAATTCAGGTTAAGCAAGTCAGGGTGTAGGAGAGTTAAACGACAACAGGTTTTCATTCGGATGGTTGCTAGGCAATGGAAAAGGCAGCCTGTTGATGTGGGAGTCCCTCATTGAAGGCATTTATAATATGATGGACAAGTTTTTAGGTTAGGGATCTTTTGTAAAAGTTATAATTAGAGGTGGATGGTGGATTTATGCTGGTAGGTGGGTATATGGGTAGGATGTTTGTAATTGGCCTCTTTCAAATTTAGAATATAACATTGGTTAGTATGTTGAGGGATCTTTTTGTCCAGGCTTATAGTATCTTCCGGTTCCCATTACATGCTTTCTTCTTGTTAAGTCTGAACACTTCATAACGTTATTGCTATATTTGGCGCCAATTGTGGATAAATCACTAGGTAAATAGCACGTTCAGATAATAATTTTTGAAAGTTGCATCTTTTCCACCCCTTTCATAGTGTCTTTCCCTTTGGTGAGCGCTCCTCCCCGTCGTCTCCCCCCCCCCCCCTTCCCCCCCCCCTCGGCCCCGCCGGCCCCCCCGAAGGCCGGGGCCCCCCGGGCCGGTTCGGGGTTCTTTTTTTTTTTTTTTGGTGGGGGGGATATGTTCCCAACCACGGGGTGAAATTATTGACTGAGGCGGAAGCTCCACTGGAATCGAAGGATGCAATTGCATGCAATTTGTTAAGCACTAAATACAAGGTACTCAACAATCTGAACTTAACGTTAAGGGACCAATTAAGGAGGTGGGTGCTTCACTTCATATCAGACGGTCCAAGATCCTGTGACCATCATCTGATATCGCTCTGTGTCTTCAGGTCCACGCCAAGCACGAGGAGAAGACGGACAGCCGCAGTGTCTACCGCGAGTACAACCGCGAGTTTCTGCTGCCCCAGGGCTCCAACCCAGAAATGATCAAGTCGTCTCTCTCCAAGGACGGCATCCTCACCGTGGAGGCGCCGCTGCCCGAGCTACAGGGGACCGGCCACATCTCCATCGCTCACAAATAGGCTGTCACTCGGTGCTGCCGCCTGACGAGCATTGTGCGTACTGCTGGTACGGCCTCCGCCAACCCTCGGCGCTGCAGTCGGTGGCGTCAGCTCCGCTTCTGCTGAATCTCTCCGATGTCTCGCGACGTGCCATTGGCGGTCTGTGTGCTATGACAAGCAACGTTAGCCACGTCAGCGAGCTCTTCGGCCATGTTTGCTCCGTCAGCCATGTCGGTCGGCGCAGACGGGCGTGTGTATTGTGTTGGGAGTCGCCTTGGCCCGTACCCCGCCGCGGTCGCCAGCGGTGCGGCGCGCGCTGATCGGCAGACGTGCAGCCTGGACGGCCCTGCTGGCACCACTGACTCGTGCGTCCTGAGTTTATGCGGGAAGATCCGAATTTTCATTGTAGCACAATGTGATAGTGAAATGTGTACACTTGACAATCCGAAAACACCAAGTAATACATCTTTCTTGGGAATGAAACAAATGTGACACCAGAACAGTTTCCTAGAAAAGTGTAGAAGCGTCTACATTTCCTGTAAAGCAGTATCCGGTATGCGTCAAAATGGAAAAAGCAATACGTAGCAAACGGTTAAGTGGCCGAATGTTACCAGTGGTGAACATATGTAACAATATCAAGCGGATTGGTAGTAAAATCAGCGGTGTGCTCTGAAAACTATAGGGAATATTGCATTCATTTAATAAACGTACGACTGAATCGGCAGATTAGAATATCTGTCGAATGGGGCATTGTGCTCTGATGTTTTAAGACTCAACGTTTTGTGGGAATAATTCAGCATCGGAATGGCACGTACCCATTCCAGTAGTATATTTACAAAACTACACCCGTAGCTCAGATAGCGAGAAATCAACAGCAATGTAGTGTACGGAGATACGTAGATATGAGGTACGGAATGTGCGAATTAAAGAAGCGAAAAGTGAGCCTTATCGGTTCCAAATATGCTAAGTTACGTATGTTTTTTTAAAAAACAGTTGCTGCATTTGCTTTAAAAGATTACAGCCAGTTGGAGGGACGGGAGTACCGCTTCGGATTCCGAACTTGGGACTGGAAGTTTGTAGTCCATATTTTGCCACGGTATGCGGAGTGTTCCTGGTGTGGGGGAGGATGCAGGAAGGCAGAGGTCCTTAAAGTCTGAAGACATTCGCGACCCCACAAGGGATCATGGGCAGCTATAGTGAGGGTTGAGGTGACGGTCAAGTTATATTTGACTATGCATTCGTCATTAGTATGCCATCCTTTGATCACCTCCAAGTTCAATAACCAACCTATGCTTACTTCCTACATCCCCTCCTACCCCGACTTATTTTCTACCCTAGGGGATGATGTGTGGTCACATTAGATCTGTCTATAATCCCAGATAAACAGGCACTACACCAGCCCCGCTCCCACTCTGTCGGCGGGGATGAGTAGTCTAGGGGTAAATTGCTAATCTCACAATCAAAAGATTGTGGGCTCGAGCCTCACCTGTCGCTATTCTTCGCCCTAAACAAATCGGCGTGAGAGATTTGCGACGCTACATGACTCAACGGTCGACGTGTCGTAAAACCAATAACGACCGCCACCTCTCTCGTTGGCATAATATTACAGCCTGACGCTTTTCCAACACTTGTGTGAAGTGGGCGGTACACACTGCAGTGAATCCCCAAACTCGCAGACCTTCGGTTATCGAAGTTGTACCTTTGGCCGAGGTTCACCTTGACACACACTTTCCTTTGCGCACGTTGTAATTTATGGCAAGGCTAGAGATGCAAGGCTCAGGAAGTTGGGGATCCAAGTCTTTATTTTCAATTTTTAGTTATCAGATTGAAGTGGGAAAACGACAAAGGACAAACAAACCACCGGGCACAGAGGTCCAGCTCCCCCCCCCTTCAGACCCGCCCGGGATCTCCACCTATAATTTACTGTTTAATTGGATCTTTGATACTAACTGTTTCAAGAAACCATAATATCACCTGGTAGATTTTTTCAGGCGAACGCATCTGTGGCATTCAGAGTGATATTCTCCCTGTGCTCCATCGTGTAACCCGTCTTTTAGCGCTGTCGCTACAACTCGACCGAAATTTACGTCCTCCGTAATTACGAGGCCGAAACGTCGGTTGCCAAAGCCTGGGTTCACTGGCATAATTTCTAGGCCAGGTTTCTCATGCGTCGCATAGTCGTTGGTGGTTTGTGTTGCTGCAGCCTGCCACCCGGTGGTGACGCGACGTCTGTCGGCTGACTGGTAGTGATGTGGTGTGTTTACGGCGTGTGCTTTTGATGCGATCTTGGCGATGGTGTTCACTGGTTATGACCGGAAGAGGTTGGAAAAACTGGAAGTAACTTGAAGTATTTGCAGAACTTTAAGAACGTCGGCAACTGAAAGCGTTGCAACTGGCGGGAGTAGTCGTAGCGACGGTTTGAGAGAAAATGTTGCGTTGCATCATAGGCAGACAAGTTGTCAGGGGTCATGTCCTTGCCAGTCACCATTTACGTTGTTCTTGCCAAAGACACTTTTAGCTCGAAGTGAAGGCTAGCCGTGGTGAAATGTTAATGAAAATGTATAATTAAAGTGAAGGGGGTTTTTAAAGTGTGGATTATATTTAGTTTTGCAACGGCAAAGTTTTTGAAACTGGCTTCATGCTGACCAGTGTTGTGCTGTAATCAAACTGATTGCAATTTCGATGTATCTGCACCAGCAGTTTATCAGAAAACATAACCGAGGGTTTGCCATTTGCGCAAAGCTCTGATAGCAATTGGCGATGTACATATTGAAATGAAAAACAAGGCAAAATGCTGAACAGAAATTAAAACAACCATTTACGGTCAGCTATTTATCCCGGTGAATTAAACTGAACACAATCTGGCATGAACACGAACAGTTATTTCATGTATACTTCAGGCTTTGCCATCTTGGAGTTCATTTCCCTGAAAGCTTAAGGCGTAGGGGCCATGCTCTCACGCGAAGTAATAGGACGATATTTGAGAGGACATGGAACTCCACCGTAGATTGTTCTCACTCCTACCTATTCAAAGCGTTTGAATGAACAAGATAACCCCGTGACCTCCCTGGTAGTAGCCCTTAGGTACTCCCCAATAGTTAGTCGAGGGAGGAAGCTAGCTCGAATAGAGTATTGAACTTACTGAGAACTCCCTATCATTTCGTGGAGGTTCATTTACTAAGCACGTGATAGACTAGTTGTCAGCATTAATACCAAAGAATCTGATTTCAGCGTGCAGGGTTTAACAAAATGTAATGTGGGGCTTCTATGCAGGACGACATATTCCAGAATCCAGGTAATGCGACTGCAGCGCCAATTTCCTCAGGTGCAAACACGCCTCCCCACTTCGCCGGACATGTTTTTCTATAAAAATATCCTTCGAGGTTGGTGGCATGCATTCATTTTTAGCGAATGAGCGACGTGAAATTTACAGAACGCGGTTGTGCCATTTCCTCATGATGTCCTCACTGTTCTGAAAGCGCGTGTTGAGGAGCAGAGCAACGTGCATGTTGAATTCTACCTCTGATTTTCAGCTGTTGACATCTTGGCGTCAGTGGCGTCGCCACGAAGTTCTTCCAGGGAGGGGGGAAAGATTGAAGGGGGCCTCCTGCCCCTGAAAGGGGGCCTCCATTGTGCTAGAGCCTCCTATTGTTTTTAAGCTCTTAGTATGGTTCGGAAATGGGAAACATGATTTCATACTGTTGTTCTCGACATGGCGCATCATTTACTCCAAACGCAATAGCAATAACAATTTTTCGCTGAAAACTGGGCCCATACCAGGGTGTGAATAAGTAATATGTGGATAAATACTTAAGTGCCAAAACGAACCAACGTCTCGATCCTTTCTCGACAAGAAGAATCTTCCCGCTGGCCTCTAGATTGCACCGAATTGGCGAGGCTGGTGCTCCTATTGATCAACCCACCTTTATGTCCTCCAAGTATAACTGCATGTAGCTAGGTTCGTCACTACTGTTACTTATTACCACCAGCTTGATGTTCTAAGCAAATTTTAAGCAATCATTTATCAATCCGAGGACGATAATTTCGAGGTGATAACGAGAAGTGGATTGCATTGGCTTTCTGATCACCATCTTAGGTTAAAAAAAAAACATTTGGTGATTGCTGCAAAGCACCTATCACACAAGGTAATATAACGAATTCTTAGCGAATAAATTCATGGTTAGAACATGCATTAACTGCATAAATGGCAATGCAACAATAGCAATGCATACATAATGCAAAAGCTTCAAATTCCACGTCGTCACGCCTATGGTTTTCGCCGTGCTGTACCGTGGTGTAAACTATGTTGGGAAGGCATGGAAACTGGGAAGCTCTAATCATGCAGGCTGTAATAGGAGAACAGTTTGTAGGCAGAATATGCATTCAAATACATCATTCCTCCCATTTTACATGGGACATGGGTGTTGTTTTGTATGCCTGTGAGGGAAAATTTGTCCCCTGAATGTCGGCTTTACCCCATGGGCGTATGTTTCTGGAAGTTATTTAGGGACCAGTGGAGTACCTATATTTACGTCGAGGGGGAGACGGCAAACGGATATGCAGGGGATCCACCTCTGCTCATTGAAAAAAAACCCTGTATTTCTACCGCTGGTGCCGTCCACCATATCTCGAACACAAATTTCCAAAATTAACACCGTCATGTCTCAGATTTTGATGAAAATTGGTGCACAGGGCTATCTGAGGCCCTGAAAGGATTGTTGATCGTTTCAGCTCAATCGGAGCAGCGATTCACGAATTATAGCATGCGGCGTTTTCCTAAGTTAGCACTGAAGGTCAAATTTAGAGAGCCGATACCTTAGTGTAATGTAAATATAAATGGTAAAAACTATGTATCGTTGGAATCCCAACGAGCTCGTCTTTTGATTCATGGGATCAAGTTTTAGTTTTGTGGACATTTGGAAAGTATGACCCCGTGACCTCGGGTAAAGTTACCTGTGGCCCTAGTACAATGATATTGATATAATTATTTATATAAAACGAAAGCCTCATCATTTATCTTTGCGATAAAAAAATTCATGCATATTAGTCGCCCAACACCAGTTTCTATCACAAATATTGAGTGACCTATGCGAAAAAGTCGCCTAAATTGGTTGGCTATTCAGTAAGCTTTGTCTCGCCGGTGCCTCTGAAGCGTAAAATACCAAGTATGGTACAGATACATGTTACATATGTTGCTAAGTCACTTGCTTCTCATATCCACCGCAGACATATTTTGACTAAGCATGGCTGATATAGCCAACAGCAACATCGTTTAAAGATATTACGCATAGTGGATGAAAGGTTTCCATTTTACTAAGGTTGTGTATGCTTCAGAAAGCTAGGCATGAACACTATGACCGCAAATTCGCTGCATAAACGCAAGAGAGCTCAAATCTTGACGCTGTATTCTGGGTTAATAGTCCGGCGAAACGAGATGCCGTTTTTGCAATCATCATACTGGCAACGTAATTAAATGAAACGCAAACATGCTCATTTCTTGCATAGTTCACTGAGCATAATTATATTTCAGAAACATATTGAGATCTGTGAACTTGTCACACTTTGTACATGCTATGCAGCCACCTAAAATCTACATAATTCATAGGACAATGGCACTGGGACGCACTAGTTTATTTCGTTTATTAATAGCAGGTAAAAACCACAGGCAGAAACGCCCAATTACGCCTACAGTCCTAATACCTTTTCTTACTCACATACGGTCCAGAAGGATAGTGTTCTCTTATATCACTTCACTTCTTTCTCACCCTCATTGTTTGTTTGTTGTTTGTTTATTGGGTGTTTCACGACGCACTTTATGCACATTCACGGCTAATGGCGCCGCCCACACTGTTTCGCCGGTGGGCCGCGGGATTGGGAAATGTCCCGAGCGGTGCTAGTGTCGAACCCGGGACCTTTGGTATTCGGAGCCCAGCACCTTAACCACTCGGCCATCCCTCCCCTTGCCCACTCTCACGACACGTTCCGGGTCACTGGAACGTTCGTGCACCGCGATGGACGCGAGGTCTGAGGGCGAGAATCTGTGGAACCGCTGTGGAACCGCTGTCACTGTACCTCTCACTGTAACTGCTCCCGAGAATCGCTGTCGGAAATAAGGCGCTCCTTTCACTTCCTGAGAGCTGACAAAGACGAACTTGACAGAGCTAACATACTTCACATCATACCTATACCGCTCTATACCAAAGAAGTATACAGGTTGATGTATCTTCACTCGAACATATGACCACCAATTATTAAGAGGCTTAGCAAAATTTGCCAAACATCCGTAGCACACTATGATGCTGCACTCTCGAAGAACCGGAAAACATAGCTTACTGAACAGCAGGCCTATTTAAGCGGCATTTTTTCCCATAAGTCAGGCAATATGTGCTACAGTAACTGGTACTACGCGCTTAATATGCATAATTTTTTTTTCATGAGAAAGATAAATGATAAAGCTTTCGTTCTACATGAATAATTATATCAATGTCATTGTACTAGGCGTCACCACGTTACCTTATCCAAGGTCATGGTGTCATTTTCAAAATTTGCACAAATTAAAAACTAACTTTAGGAATCGAAAGATGAGCTCATTGCGATCCTAACAATTATAATGTCCATCAATTATTTCTACATAAAACTAAAATATTGGCTCTGAAAATTTGACCTTTAGTGCGAACTGATAAAAACGCCGCAGGCAATAACTCGTGAACCGTTTCTCCGATTGAACTAAAAAGCTCAGAAATCGTTCCGAGTCCTCAGACAACCTTGTACGCCAATTTTCATCAAAATATGTGACAGGACGGTGTTAGGCCATGTTCGAGATATGGTGGACGACACCCGATATTTTGTCGAAGGGAACCCTTCAAAATGAAATAATTCGTGATGAACTGAATTATCCTGTGGAGGAGCCTCATCTACCACTATCGTTTCTAATTCGTCGGATTTCAACCCCAACTCCCCTACCCAGTTCTAAGGTATTTTTTTGTTGCATCTTTTGATGTCATCTCACACTGCTGGTATTACACATATACCACTAAAACCGGATCGGTATCCGACAATATCAAGCAGGAGCCCTCCAAAATGAGAAGGGATTCCAAAAAATAAATATCCGGGTCAGCAAAATAACTCTGGAGCACCGAACGTATTACCAGATGCCTTCACATTTATAAATAAAGAAACAAGACAACAATGCGAGTGCAAATGCATCGTTGTATTGCATCTGCAGTATCACAGTACCATATCGGGCATTTTGAATCAGACACGCACGAACCCGTGAAGCATGGGAATGCCCGAGATCAGCAGCTCAGGGATCCAGCACGATGACGTCAGGTTGAGCCGTGGCAGCCGGGCAGCCGCGGTTTCCGTCTGGGCACTCTACGCGGCGTCGTTTGGCGCTACTGCTCCGTTGACGAGTGCCGCCACCAACAGGTGAACCGACACTGCCCCTGACCATTCCACGCCGCTTTTTGTCCTTGACGGCTGCAGACTCCTCAGACGGTGAATACACTGCTTCGACGGCAGGTTCGTCCGACAGGGCCCCGTCCACTGCCTCGGTGTCCGGCTCGTCCGACAGGGCCCCGTCCACTGCCTCGGTGTCCGGCTCGTCCGACAGGGTCCCGTCCACTGCCTCGGTGTCCGGCTCGTCCGACAGGGTCCCGTCCGACGTCTCCATGTGTACCGGGTACACGCCGGCGTTCGGCCCGGCCACCAGGTAGCTGATGGTCCTGTACGGCGTAAAGTGGAAGTCCTCCTTCAGATAGGACTCCATCAGCAGGTGCGCCACGACCGCCTCGGCGGCGGTGCGGCTGAGCGCGGGCGGCGGCAGGCCGGGCACGCGCAGCGTCGGAGGGCCGCGGCCCAGCCAGGCGTCCACCAGCTTGGGAGCCGTCAGCCGGACGCTGGCCGTGCGCGCGTGCTGCAGCAGACGGCCGATGGCACGCGCATGCGCCGTCACGTCGCGGCGATGCACGGCGGCCGACCGGCGACAGTTGTCGCAGTGGGCGGCGCAGTCGGCCGGCGCCCAGCGCTCCTCGAAGTGGGCGGCCAGCAGGCGGCGTCGGCAGCGGCCGCTCAGACAGTAGCCGCACATGGCGTACAGGTTGTCGAGGGCGCCGGCGGCGTCCGTGAACACCATGGAGCTGAGCGAGAACACGTCCTGCAGACGGAACAGCAGCAGGCAGTCGGCCGGCCGGCCATCTCGGCCCGCCCGTCCGCTCTCCTGGTAGTAGTTCTCCAGTGACTTGGAGAGCGAGTGGTGGATCACGAACCGCACGTCCGGCTTGTCGATCCCCATACCGAACGCAACGGTAGCGACCACAACCTGGATCATACCACGAGGCTTTCAGACCCCCAGAACACACCTGAACACTGCCAGCATCAGTTCCGTTCGGTACATCGACGATATGCGAACATCGCTTTTTCGTCACGAGGAAATCCAGGCACAGATAACATCATCCAGAGAAAAAAGGGACGCGGAATGCAATACACCAGCGTAAAATTGTGTCTAGTAACGTAATACGATAATCGAAATAAAAGATTGAGAGTAAAGAGGGGGGGCCCCGCGCGCGCGCGCGACGACGCACGCGCGCGCGCGCCCGCACGCACGCACGCGCACGCACGCACGCACGCACGCACGCGGAGGGGGGGCGCACGCGCGCACGCCAACAACAAAACATACATATATACATACATGTATATATATATATATATATATATATATATATATATATATATATATATATATATATACATATATATTATTATTATTATTGTTGTTTGTGTACATTTCAACATATAAAGACAGAGATGGTGAATTATGCAAGACAATGGGGTGTCTAAAACCGAGTTCATGACGGGTCAGTCATCCACAAAAAACGGAGTACGCATCCATGGAAATAGTGCGTCCATAGACGCACTATTCCCACGCGAACATTCGGGAAACTCAGACCCCTCCATACATGTACAGAACAACGCCCCTCTCGACATAAATTATTCATGAAATATGGTATAATATACAATTTTCTGAACACTGAATAGACATCCTTCCCGAAAAAGAATCGACATGGTGCTTCTTGATGTGTGTTTATGAAGACTCCATAGCTCGTTTTGAAAACACAAACAAACGCATGCCGCTAGGAGTGAACCGAAATGTTAGAGCGTCCGTCGTGAAAGACGCAACACTTGTTTTCGACCAATGTCCACCACGCGGCGAAATTGCGAATTGTTCAACATTTCTTGGTGATAGACAGTGAAAAAGTTGGTTGACTTGCATGCCATTCCCCACTTCACGGTCCATACATTATGCATTATGCATGTGATTTTACAAAATAGCTTCCAAATAATATGTCAAGTGCATTATTATATTATTTTGAGCCATTGCAAACCATTTATTCTGCCGCATGTGTGGTGTTCGTTATCACCTATTCGTTATCGTTATTACCTATGCGCCTGGGAGGGGAGTGTTATAATACTGGTCTCTCGCCAGGTGTCAGATGTCGAAGCGATTACAGGGGAATGTCTGCATTCGCAATGGACATGATCTCACTTAAAACATCGTTCAGATCCTTCAAGCTAAATTTTGAATGAATAGCACACCAATAAATAAATGTTCCTGGTTTAGTTTTGGGAGAAACCTAACATAGGAATGCCTATATGAATGAAAATGAAACAAAACCACGCCACGAAGAAGTACCATGGTATAAAAGAACACGTCATAGGTAATTCCCTCACTTAGAGTTGCGTTACAAAATGTTTGTGTCACAATCTACAACAGTGAGCGTAAGCACGATGTTTATGCATGGAATGCTGTTCAAAACGAGCTATGGAGTCTTCATAAACACACATCAAGAAGCATCATATAGATTCTTTTTGAGAAGGATGTCTATTCAGTGTTACGATTTTTTTTAATGTTTCAAAAAAGTGTTCACCAAATTTCATTAATAATTTATATCTAGAGGGGAGTTGTTCTGTACGTTTTTGGAGGGGTCTGGGTTTCCCGTATGTTCGCTTGAGCTCCCCCCCCCCCGCCTCCCCCAATGGTGCTGTGAGCCTCTCTAGCATTGGCCTTGAGTCGCCCCAATGGTGCTGTGTGCCTTCCTAATGCCAAGGAGAAGAGCTGAAGCGTGTCTTCTTGCATAGCCAAGCATCAGCAACAGGAGAAAACCCGTATCATCGAGGTTCAGCAAATGTGCACCCATTTTGCCTCCTCAATATGCTACAGCTTAATTAATTTTGGCCAAGGTTCTTATGATGCCACGAGATACGTATAGATACCGAAAACGTCAACAACAAAAAAACGCCACCAATATCAATGGTGCACTAATCTTTCACATATCGCCTCTCCTGGCGTTCGATATGTGAAAGGACGACATATCCACACAAGCTACAATATTTAGGGTAAAGGCTGGCGACTTCATTTGGTCTTACCATACGTCAGCGGATAGTTGCGGCCTGTGACGGACGGGGCGTGAGTCGGGCTTTAGTGTATAATAACTCAGTCTCAGCCGGGTGTCCTTAGCCATCCAAACTGGACAAAGTTGGTACATTGGAATATACGACTCCACCCAAGACTATGCTACTCTCACCCACGCCCAATGGGCCAATCTCAATCAAATCAACTCACAGGGACAATGTTTTCTCAGTAGCAGTGTACAAGTTTTTTTTGGTAGGTGTGAGATGTCGAAACGCGCATGTTATTATGTCCAAATTCACCATGGCAATAATGTAATTTAAAATACCTCTTATGTCCTTCGAACTCAATTTTGAGCTTATATCACACTGACGAATAAATATATATCTTCATTGGTTTTCATTGACTCGGTGATATCTATATGAATGATAACTATATAAATAACGATACTAGACACTGGTATTCAATAACAGACCACATCATAGGTAATTTTTTTCCATGTAATAGTGCTGCGAGATGTTCTTGTGTCTGTTATTGCGGGCATACTCATGATACCAATAAACGAGATACTATTAGGAAAAAGGCATAAAGAATTCATAACCGCACGTCATGAAGTATAATGTCAATATTTCTTTGGAAAGGATGCTGATTTGGTGTTCAGGAACTGATATATTTCACACTACTTCACAAATACGTTATCACCGTAGTACCAGCACTAGCTGAACTCCCGCGGAGTGATATAAGTTTCCTGCCTCTTACAAAAAAAAGTCAACTGAAACCAATTAATAACAAGTTAGTCTGTCCCAGTTTCACTGGTCCTTCCTGCCACTTGTAATGCAATTAATTGGAACACTTTCTCATGTACTTTTTCGGACCAAGTAGAGTTGTCATAGCTGCATCTTTGAACCTTCAGAATTACTAAGAGCATATTTGTCTTCCACCTATGGTTAACCTACCAGACTATTAACATATTATATGTTGATCCTTTTCAGATCCTGATCTCGAAGCATATGCTGTATACCGTTACTTGTAATATCAGTGATGCATAAACTGAAGCCTTAATTTAATACCACTTCACAAGCAAAAGCAAAGGTCACAGATCATGATGTTGTCCAGTACGAAGAAATGTGCGATGGCCTGTCGAACCTAATATTTAAAAAAAAAACAAAAAAACAAAAACAAATAGGGTGTGAAAACTGACACCATCAATGGGTGACACTTGCGCCAGTACGAATATTAATTTTTGGAGTAAATTATCTCGAAACGTGAGGTTTTTGTGCTTGCCAAAATTGTCAATTATCATGTTTTGTATATGAAAAGTGTGGTCTAGCTCACCTCGGAAACGAACTCAACGTAGATATTATACAACCCTGATTTAACAAGCCACAAGTTTAGCCTCCAGAGCACCCGTGATACAAGTGCTGACGGTGGGCTTCAGGACATATTGCTGTTCCCTCGCCTGAACATGATATCCGAACGAAACTTCGAGCATTGAAGGGTGTGCTATGGCACACCCTTCAATTAATTATATAAATATATATATATCATGTTGCTACATACAATGTATTCAGTAGTGGCCAAAATCTGCATCAATACTTAATCAACGTCCAGATATGTTTGAGCAGATAACCTGTCCCGCCAACATTTGGTTTCCTATATTTTCCTAATCATTGATATATATGTATATATATATAGCTATGCTTATATTTACTTATACTACAGATCCTCTGATTAGCTCATGAAAAAGTTAGTCATTGGGGGGTTTAGGGCGCATCGATTGCAATGGTCATGCAGCGCCCATGCATTCTTCAATTATGTCAATTAAAATCACAATGCGATGATGTCATAACTTGGTTATGATGTCCCATAACTTGATGACCATGCACGATATGAACTCGATTTTTTCATACAAACTCATTTCTTAGTTTAAAAGGTGTGCTCACTAATTATAAGACTGCATCTCAAACTTCAAAGGAATACCGAGCAGTTTCGAAGTCATTGCACGAAGTATGGGGGTGTGGAACCCCCAACCACACACGCGCATGCGCACGCACATACACACACACTTCGAGGGCAAAATGCATAACCCTTCAACTTCAGTGATGCATGCCATTGCCTGGTCTGCAGTGCCGACAGGAAGCGAATGGTGCCGACACTGCACTAGCTTCACACACCATCGAGCGGCCTGGCGTAGGCCCGGCCCCAGTCTGACCTGCAGTCTGTCGTCCAGCCAGCTCTGGTGGACGAGGGAGCGCGGCGCCGCCTCCATACGGGCGTGGTAGGCGGCCGCCGCCACGCCGGCCGCAGCCAGCTTCGCGGCCAGCTGCTCGGCGTCGCGGATCGTCGTGGTGTAGACAATGCCCGACTGGCCTGCGTACCGGCCGGTGACGAGCCGCACCAGCTCCCGCACCCCGGCGTCGGCCGACGCCGGCTTGGCCTTCACCTGGGCGGACCGTCACAGCTGCCACACCGCCACAGACAGCGCATCCAGTCGCCAGTGGCACAGGACCACAGTCGCCACACAGCTGGTCAGCTAACTACCGCACAGCCAGCAGTCACAGTTGTCACAGAGCCACAGCTGTCACAGAGCCACAGTTGCTACAGTTGCCATGCAGCAAGCCATCGCAGTTCTCGCACACTAATGGATACCACACAGTCGACATCGTTCCCAAGGAAATACCGACATCGTATTTCCTGATGCATGTTTGCGAAGTATTTATGCCTTGTTTCGAGCAGTATCCCATTGTTAACACTCGCACGTCCGGCGGTCCGCGCCAACTTCGCATGTCGGGGGGGGCAGAGGTCTGCCCCCCTAAGATCTCTGGAACTATGCTAGCTAGCGACAAACGAAAAACGGCGTTGGATAGCTGGTGACGGGCTCTATCGAAAGTGTTTTGGTAATTTTTTCACTCAGGTCAACATTCAGATCACTGGGCCATCATAGGTCAAATTCGACCAGGTCAGGTGGGACTCAGATATTGACACATATCTCAGGACCTGTAAAAGATAAACAAATGGCGAACGCTATTCGACAGTCCTTGAAATGCGCTACCGACAATAGGCGGTGTAATTTAAGGTCAGGTCAACCGAAACTCAGGTCAAGACCATGAAGTCATGACCTCAGGTCAAGGCCTAGAGAGGTCATGTAAGGTATAAATCGACACGTCTTGACGATACAAGCACAATGACGGTAATTTCAGCCTTCTAGCTCAATGCAGTGCGATGTAATGCGCATAAATGTGTAGTGATCTCAGGTGACTTCAGAGACCTTGGTGAGGTCACTGAGCAAAAATATCAGCGGTAGCATTGAGCGTAGCTTCCATCTACATGCCACAACCGCTGTGAGGTCATTCCGAGCGCAAATATGTAACTAGGAAACATTTGTATATTTTACCATGGCCCTATAATTGGGAAGCCATGGCAGCGACCTGACCTAAGGTCAATGCTACGAAAAAAAAAACGATTTACATATTATGATCCCTGACGAGATCATGACATCCTATAAGTTTTAAATCAATCGCCGAATTATTGTGTAAGTTATTCCACCTAGAACTCCGAGTGTAATTGGGTCACTTCGCTGACCTGATGACATGACCTGAGATGACCCAGGATTTAAAATGCATGAGGATATGCGGAAAAGACCAATGAACAGCATAAGCGAGGTTTGGCCTTGTTAACCCTATTAGTTTGGCGGCAAATGAGGAAAAACCGGAGCGGGGCAGATATCTGCCCCCCGGACGTGCGCGGGTTAAATACCATGCTTGTGCTCACCATAGCGGATCCGAGATCGCGGCACACAAACGTCCAGTAGCACAGTTCCAGGTAAAGTGATTACCTATGACGTGCTGTGCTGCACAATAACAATTTATAGCACATATATTTGCACCATTATCATTGAAATAGACACCCCCAAAAGAAGACAAACAAAATGGGTATAGTCATATGCATGCCACTGGTTCAAGTTGGGTTTAAGGGACTTCATGCACAGCTTAAATGACATGATTTCCATATTGAATTTCGACGTCCTGCTGCACCCGTTTCGACATAATACGCATAGCAAAAACAG
Organism: Imbricaverruca yamaguchii; assembly: GCA_034440575.1. Taxonomy (NCBI): domain Eukaryota; kingdom Metazoa; phylum Arthropoda; class Thecostraca; family Neoverrucidae; genus Imbricaverruca; species Imbricaverruca yamaguchii. Next base: position 392,827 of record JAOTOL010001431.1, read on the forward strand.
TTATTTTAACACCGCATAGCTATCAGCAATCACACAGTCGCAGCCACATTGCAGCATATTGACGCAAAGCCGTTATCCCGGCTCACGCCAGACTGTAGTGGCACGGGCTTAGGACGGTTCAACTATCTTGGTCATTGATGTCCACACAGAATACTACCTGCACGGGCCAATCCAAACATCTGTTGAATGAGATTCACAAACATCTGTTCTACATTTGTATGAATTAGTTAGAGTGCATGTTTCAGCAGGAAGATACCCAATGATGAGCACAGTCACCAGTTGAAAAGCTAGATCTCACTCCAAGGCCACGGGCCGTTATGCCGGTGGTGACTCTTGCTACGCCCAAATACCACATCACGTCCCGACGAGAGGCGTCACGAGACGTCCGACACACCAACCTTGTAGAAGAGGTTGGGCCGGTTGAAGGGTGCCTTGAACACGAGCGCCTCAGGGATGCGCAGCATCTTTTTGACGTCTCGTGTGACGCTGGCCGTCGACGTAGCCGTCAGGCCCATGATGGGCACGTCTGAGAACATGTCCTTGAGCACGCCGAGAAACTTGTAGTCGGGACGGAAGTCGTGGCCCCACTGGCTGCAGCAGTGCACCTGGCGGTCCACCCCGTCACCTGTGACGTCACATTGAAGCACCTCCGACGCGTCACTGGTGCCGCTACACTCCCGGGCGGCTACTTCAAGTCAGTTTGTCGTATCGATCATCAGCATGCAAGGAATGCAGTTCAAAGGCAAGTGCATGCATACCATTTGCCCACGATTTTCATTCCACATGGAACATTTTATTTAAATACATTTTCATTCGAGCACCAAACGTCCTCGAGACTTGTGATGTCTACCACGGAGGGTGCAAATAAAATTGCAAAGCTCTATGTGCAACTTCTAATGACCCCAAAACATAGCCTGGCATGTTTTCAAGAAAGGAGTAAAAAGGATCTGATCGTAAAGGCCTTATTAGCATTTCCATATATAATATTACTGGAAGTACGAATGTGTCGTTATAGGATATCGGACATTTAGAATAAACAAACAAAAAAACTTCGCAACATACAATCGTTGCTTTTAGCGTTCATTCGAAAATCCTTCTGTACTTGGAAGCCATAATGCAAATCTACACAATTTCAAACTTATTGCTTCACAACACAGCACGGCATAAACCACTAGATGTCAACTCAAAACCAGAAGCCTCCCTTAACTGCCGTTATGGGCGCTGTATGGCCAACGCAGTCGATGCGCCCGTAAGCACAGATAACCAACCGATCAACTACCGTGAGTTGATGCAAATGAGTACCTCATCTATTGCCAGCCGGCGGAACCGCTTCATCTTGTGCATCGCCTGCAGTTTGGTCATGAACCGTTTGCTCTTGGCCAGTTTCTCCGGTGTCACGTACAGCAGACACATCGGCGAGCTGGGGTCCGTCATGGCGTTCTGAATACGAGTAACCTGCACAGGCGCAGATACGGACACATAACGTGTGTGAACTTTGAATCGGACAATGCATGCATGCCAACAGACATGGGTATACAGTGTCAGGATGGCCTGCCCAGACAGGGCTATACCATCTCAGGAAGGCCTGCCCAAGCAAACAGGGTTACAACATATCAAGATGGCCTCCTCAAGCAGACAGGGTTATGCTACGTCAAAACAGCTTGCCCAAGCACGGGATATTGCCATCTCAAGACAGCCTGCCCAAACAGACAGGGCTATGCCATTTCAGGACGGACTGACCAAGCAAATAGAGTTATACCATATCAGGATGCCCTGCCCAAGCAGACATGGTTATGTCATGTCAGGACGTCCTACCTAATAGAGAATTTTACCATGTCAGGATGGCCTGTCCAAGCAGGCAGGGTTATGCCATCTCAGGAAGGTCTGCCCAACAGAGTTGGTTATGCCATGTTAAAACGGATTGCCCAAGCAGAGGGTTATGCTATTTCAGGATGTCTCGCCCAAACAGACAGGGTTATGTCATCTCAGGATGGTCTGCCCAAGCAGACAAGGCTATGCCATCCCAGAAAGTCCTGCCCAAGCAAACAGAGTTACACCATGTCTTGGTATTGGCGGGGGTGGGGTGGGGGGTTGGGGGTTTGGGGGGGGGGGGGGGGGGCAGGCAGCAGTCTATTGGACATTGTTGTGTGCTGTCGCCAAGAGTACAGTCGGCCGACCGGAGCTGGCTCTGAGGCCAGATGGAGGCAGATGCATATGCAGTGTCAGACGGAAGTTGAACGGCCAGCGCCGGACTGCGGCGCTATGGCGCCGAGACGCGCGGAATCAGCATGATTCTCGCAGGGCGGCCGTGATTCAGAGACGACTCTGAGCTGACTGTCTCCGAGATAGACGATGCGACCCGCTGGTGTAATGCATCGGGACCGGGCGTTGTTTTCGAAGGTACAGAGCCACGTGTCGATGAGGTGGTCCTGGCATGGGGCCAAGGGAGTTGGCTGTGAGGTTAGCTCCGCGAGCGTTGAGAGATCGCTCCTCACTTGACGCCGAGGCTCGCGCACGAACAATTGTCTCCACGGGGCGGCTGGCTGGTGCCGGCCAGCCGCCCCGGTTCTCCACCTGAGGTATGCCTGGGACTCTGTCTGAAATCGCTGTGTGACTGTCGGAGATGTAACCGCTTGAATACTTGGAAGAATGTAGCGCGTTTGGGGACCGATCAGAAATGAAAATCAGAGATCGTATGTAAACGCTGTTACCTCTTGAAATATCGAAACATGGACCTGTGATGGGAGATGGAGATGATGCGTTATGAGGTGACTGACGTTTGCAAGAGACTGAGATGATGTGTCAAGCTGAGAGAATGTATGAAAAGATGGATGCATCTATGTTTGGCGGCCTACTGGTGAATCTGTGTGAAGCAGTTTAAGCAATCTGTGCTAATAGCGGCTGATGTAACTAATTTTGACTACCACGCTGCACTATTGAAACCTGAATATTGTCGACAATTAATTGCTAATTAAATATGCACATATGAGTACCGGAGTTTGTGGTGCCTATTAAGAGATGTGTTTGGATCAGAGCTTTGAGATGGAGACTCAGTGTCATTGAATTTATTCCCGGGGTCTTAAATATCACGAACGTTGAGGTCCTATAAATTAACACGTGCCAAAGGGAAGTTTACCTGAAACAATTTTGAAAATTCATGATAAAGCTCTGGGGGAGCAAAACTTCCCTAGAAATGGTATACAATACAGTAGCAAAACATAATTATTTGTTGTTACCATGGGTTGCATACTCAATTACCTCTGAAAAATCAGGACAGAGGTGTTTCGCTAACTACCGAATATGGGGCTATAAGTGATGAGGCTACAGGGAAAGGAAGCCACGTGTCTGCAGTAGATTCCAGAGAAGGGAAGAACATATGGGTAAATGGGGGAGGTCAGTGGGGAATAGAGGAAGGCATTGTTAGTTTGTATATTTATTTAGTTCGGATTACGGGCGCCTGAACTGCTATTGATTATCTACCATCCAATAGAGGAGGGCAGATGAGGATGGGATGTGATGGGGACACGACCACTGGCTGACCTCCTGTCGTGGCACGGTGGCGCTGAGCAGCTCGGCAGCGACACCGCGTCGCCGCAGCGCCAGCACCTGGTCCTCCATCAGCGAGACGAGAGGCGTCACGACCAGCGTCACGCCTCCCTCCGTCACGGCCGGCAGCTGGAAGCACAGACTCTTGCCGCCTCCGGTCGGCATCACCAGCAGCACGTCGTGGCCCGACAGCGACGCGTTCATGGCGGCGCGCTGCTGCGCCCGGAAGCCGCTCGTGATGCTGAACGGGTGTCGCAATGCCGTCTCAAGTCGGTCGCTCCAGGCGAATGTGTGGGTCTCCCAGTCATATTCGGCCAGCTGGGTGGTGCGCGTCTCGGCGGCGCGCTGCCGCAGCCGCTGCTGCTTGTTCTCCAGGTGGCGTCGCCACGCCTGCAACTCGCCGATCCGCGCGTCCACATCGGCCAGCTCCCGCGCCACCTCCGCCACCTCGGCATCAACGGCGGTGACATCACCGCCACCGGCGGCGATGTCTCTAGCACCCGCCGACGTTGCCATGGCCCGGCAGATCTAAATCACATCTAGGGCAGGCTAGACATCTGTGAAAGAGCATGCATGCTATGGATTCATGGAATACAAACTATTCAGATGTTTAGATGAAACATTACCTAAGTACACTCAGATATTAGGAACAATCACAAAGCAGGTTATACTAATATTGCATGACGAATGGCTCAGGATAAATTATCACTAGGCCAAAATATTTATCTTCACATCCCTTATTACAAAATATATATCTTACAATGGACCGGAGAATTGCGAACCTAACACCACTGGGCTGTAGTGACAGCATGGACCAAATGTATTGCATACACAAACAATGTCCAAGAATTTTGTAACAAAAGTGGAAACCACCTCTGGACAGAATCATTCATTGTCAGCAAATAAATTTTTACCTGTGATAATTGTTACTTAGGAAGATCATGAATTGTCATTGGCATGGGCATTGTCACTGCTAGGTTTCCTGGGTCCAGGCCCACCTCATGTTCTTTCAGATGTTGACCTCATCTGGAAGACTGGTAAGTTCCAGGAAAATATGGTGCCTTCCTGGACCATCAGTGTTTTGCATCTGATAGCATCTGAATGGGGTGCGTAGACTTTCCTGATGGCTTGGCCACAGGCACACCATGTAGGTCCCTGGCCCCAACAGTCAATGGCTCTCAGTGTGCCCAATGAGAAGGCCTGCCTGCATGTTCAACTTCTTCTTAAATATGTTCTGAAGAGTCCTACAGACCAGTCCTTAAAGTTCCAAGATATTTTGAAAGGTTGTGCAGCTATTGCATAACATTGTGCACTATGAAACAACACAGATGTTCTATTTCTCCATGCCAGTGTCACTCATCTGCATTGCACCTTTGGTTCCCAACTGCTGCATAAAATGCTTTCCCTATTGTGAGAGCCAGCAATAGCAATAGTAATTGGCATGGCAGCAGTATCAATGCAAAGGTTTAGAAGTATCAGATCCAGTTAATATTAATAACCTATAATTTCATAGCCATAAATACATTTTGTCTATATAACAAGAAGGTGGGGTGGGTTGGCTGTTTGTGCCTGGGCAGGATAGGGGCATAGAAGAATGGAAAGAACAGGGCTGAGCTTTTGAACTCAACTGGGAAAGTTTATGATAAACATAAAGCAAATAATTAGGCAGCTCAGAACCCAAGCTACCAAACTGAGTTGTATCATCCAGTCTTGGAGGCATGGGTGCATAGGACTGGGACAGGGGACAGTCATGGTCTTACTCACTCAAGCTTGAGCATAATTTCTACACCACTGGGATTGGACTCAATGAGGTAATTAAATGTGGTGATGGATTGATTACATGATTTAATAGGCATGTGGAAAGCAGGAAACTGATTGTAATATTGGGGTTTAGGGGTGCATCAACTGCAGAGGTCATGCAGCCAGAAAACTGATCCATTCATACCAAAAAGGATTGCACTCACAGTACATTCATACTTATAACTAACTCTTTCAAGATACAGAATGTTTTCCAACATTCAGAAGCAAATAAGGATGTGATTATGAATTAAAACGTTTATAAGATAACTGCAAGATATGAGAATATGAGTATGTAAGATGATAGAAGATATGGGGATATAAGATATATCATACCTAGGTAGGTAGGTACCTACCTACGTACACTAAACAAAGGCTCCCAAAGGCTGTCCTGAAAATGAACTGAACATTGACGCAAGAAAATTTGGTATTTTTGTGTTTTAATGTGACTCGGAAGCTTCTGGAATTTTCTTTCAGAATACTATATTTCGCATGATTCGGAGGATGCCACCAATCGTTTTCGAGGCTTGTTATTACCTTCCGATTGACGATGGCAATCATTCCTGCGGTCATTGGAGATGTACAATAACAATAACTCATAACCTCCACAGCTCACGATTTCCACAGATTCAAAAACTCAACAATTTCATAGAATCATCACTTCAGATAGCTATCGCTAGGTAGCAGCACGGTCCATGTTTTGTAGCAACGAACAGCGAATGAATGCCATGCGATTTAACGTCAAGTATAGGTTACAATATTTATCGCTAGATGGCAGGATGTGTCACTAAATACACGTTTGTTTAGTGCCGGCATTGCTGCTTTCCAGACGTCTGGAACCAGCCGACGTCCCGTGGGAAGCTATGGGGCGCAGTGGCGAATCCTGAGCACGAACGCACTCATCAGACCTGTTGGCATCCCATTTCATGGTTAGCTGAAAATGAGTAGTACATTGTGATTCTTGTGCAATATTTGCTTTCTTTCGCCAGGAATATGCCGGCTAATCATATCCTGGGGACGTCATTGATCAGCTGTCTGGGGAAGGGACGGATAAAGCGCAGCGTCCGTGGCACGAAGGTGGACGGTTTGCGTCGCAAAACAGTGACGCTGCCGCTGATGAAAGTGTGCATTTATTGTGCAAAACTGGTTGCCCATAGTTCAATTATAACCTGCCTCCTGTCCACCAGAGTTGCACCCCAGAGTGCAGTTCGCGTGCATTATGAGTTGACTCTCTTTTACTTGCACGGTGTTGGGATATTTTTATCCCGCGATAGAGCTTGTTGGACGAAGTAGCTGCTTTTTATAGGTGAGCGGCCAGCAGGCTAGACCACCTTTCCGAACTCACAAGTAGAAAATTATTAATGTATTGCTCATCACGTACGATTGTATTTGCGTACGTCTAAAGCACTTCGGATTAATCAGCTCAGCAGTGGTAAAGTTCTGCAGAATGCAGCCACGCCTCATGTCTTGTTACACTTTATGCGATAAAGTGAAAAGCTCCGGGTTATTTTCTTATAGTATCATTTCATTTTGTGGCTGGAAATTGAAGCTGAAGTTCAGATTTTGTTCTGTTTTAATTTTGTCTTGTATTTATAGTGTCAAAGCATAATTGTGTTCTTCCGTAAGAATTTGACGTAATCCAGTAACATGACACTTCACATAGGGTTATATTCCGATCATAATATTCGATGTTTCGGCTTTCATGTAGCAGGGTAATATAATCGTAGACAAGCGTACGCATGTACGTTAGATAGTTTTAACATGGTGCGACAGCCCGGGAAAAGTTTGTTAAGGGTGGATTGTGGTAAAATATTGCGTGCACACAGTGGCTCCGATACGTCATTTCAATTTGGGTTTTGGGATAGCAAAAGCGATCCCAAAAACCTGCCTGAGATGCAGGCTAGGAATAAACAAGAAATTCCATTATATTATCGGGTTTACATTGTCACCTATGAGGGGCCAGTTTTCATATATTACAGTGAGGCATTGAAAAACAATAACTTGTGTCAGTTTTTGAAGGAAAGCTGAATACAAGTTACCTTTTGCTTACAAAACGCATATGGCGGCCAAGAGCGGGAGCTGGCCACAGCCGTCCCGTGATTCCGACATCATTCGACACCGAAATTGAACCAGAACGCGTAGCCATTCAATCGAGGCTGAGATCTCGGGGAAGAGCGTCAGGACCCTCCCTGGGTTCATTGGACCCTCATTGAACCCTCCGTGGAAAAAAACTTGTCTTGCAAGAAGAATCAACCTAAATACAACGATAGGAGGGACTGACAACGCCCGAACCAATGTCTTTTCATTCTAAGTTGGATTTGTTGTCTGTGGTAGGGCAATTCTTGCTGCTGCCCCCCCCCTCCCCCAGAATCTCTCGAGAGCTCTCCACCTATGTCCTCCAGTATTACATTTTAAGCTTAAATGTATTTTGATATAGATGACTTCGAGCTCGCTATGATCCAGGTAATTTGCACGTTCGTCCTGCATCATCTTTACAACTGAAAATACATATAATCTAACTACTCTTGACGTGCGCGCCACGTAGCATCGATTTAGAAAACGACACGTAGCTATTCAAAACGCTCGTTACTATTTCGTGCCGTTTTTATTGGAGCTTTCAGGACTCACAAACCTACTACATGCTATACGACCAATTGCTGACCTGGATGTTTAGCCGCAGCGAGAAGCGACAGAACGACACACGACGTTTGGGTTGAAAGACCAGCGCCCACGATGGCCCTGGGCAAATTTGTCTCCCTTTCGGGTCATATTCACTCGTATATCTCAAACACAATCATGGCAAAACCTTGGTGAATCCACACGACAGGCCACATTCGTCGTGGACGGCCGTCCCGTTTCGCGGTGGTGCCTGCTTGATGTAGGCATGGTGCATGTTCGGTGCAGCCGTAGTGCCCGCTCGGTGCAGCCGTGGTGCCTGCTCGGCGCAGCCGTGGTGCGTGCTCGGTGCAGCCGTGGTGTCCGCTCGGCGCAGCCGTGGTGTCCGCTCGGTGCAGCCGTGGTGTCCGCTTGGTGCGGCACTGTACCCCTTAGGTGCGGCACTTATGATGAGGTGATCAAGATAATCTCATCAAGTTTTCTGTCCAACTTGCGTCTGCCACACTTTTTTAATCGAAACGCATTTTATGCGACGATGCAGTGAAGTTAATTTTTTTAAGGAAAACTACTCATTCAGTTTCTTGCATTTCATAGCACTGGAGTTGCCGTACGTGGAAGGGTTGATTTTGGCTTGCTTTCTAGTAGGGCCCCTAGTGATTTTCTCCTGCAGAACGAATACGTTCTGCAGGAGAAAACTCCCGATCCAGATAAGTGGGGTGGGGGAAAGATAGCTTAGCGCCTCAGTCAAGCCTGTTGGGGAGGGGCCAAGCCCCATAGATCCACCAGTGGCTACAGTGGACCCGAGGTATGCAAGTCGCGAGCTGCAATGGAGCTGAAATATGACGTTTGGGTTACAATGAAGTCCGGACGGTGTTATTAAGGCCAGAAAATTGAGTGGAAATTGACACCTAATACAACTTGGTATCACATCCCCTCTGATTTCTCTGGGCGCTAAATGACCAACCATGGTCGATGCGCCCTAAAACCACAATCACACACACACACACCCTCTGATTTTTTGTCATGTCCTTATATTGAGCTACTAGTGACGTATTCAAACGCAAATTTATCCAACTCTATATGATAATAAGCATTAGTAATATCCATTGGGAACGTTTCGTGAAACATACACAAAGTACCAGACTAGACACATGAAATATCATCACAAATTTCATTCACTCCTCAAATAAGCTTCGCAGCTGTTCTAGTGCCGAGTCAGATTTTATCTTAAGTTGTTCCTTCCTCGCTTTATAATATTTCGAACATCACTTCGATCAATAAATTGATGACTTTCCCTCATCACTGACAAACTTTCCTACTTTCGACAGGCCGCCGAAAAGGAAATGGAGAAGATCGGTGCACCCTCTCATTTTTTCCAGCCGAAGGCCACCCATGAGTAGGGCAACTCTTGATAACAACGCCCCTGTCGGACGCTCCTTTCCTGCCTTAAAAATCGTTATCAACCAACAGCGTCCCTCCAGAGAAATAGCGCATCTCCAGTCGAGTGCCGCCATATAAATTTCTTTATCTGGCTTTGCCGTGGAAGTGGCACTAAATAACCCTGACATTTGAATCGATTGGCTTAATGGGATAGCGAGGGGTGCTCGTATGAAATTACACATCCGTGAAACATTCTTTTTCTTCAGAATATTACGAGGGTGGTTAGCTACAGTCATTAAGTAAAGTGCTCCCTGATAATGTTTCTTTTAACCTGACAGGAATAACCACAGCCGTATCACAGCCGCATCGAGTGGCGCGATAAGGAATGAGGGCACGCTTGGACAGCACTTGCCACACTTTCCCCAAACATGCCGTACCCGGCTCGGATTTGTCGCGGATAGCATCGCTGATCTCCAGACCACTGAACGATTATATTTCTCATCATGGCGCAGCATACCAGAAAACGAAACGGGTCGCGAGGTAAATGTAGTGCTGGACGTTCTGTATGTCTCCATTGTTTTCCCATTTTCAAACTTCCAAATTTCATCATCGCTCACTCCTGTCCTTTACTTATCCAAAGAAGATGTCGCGCCAATCCCCGTACCTCAGCGGGCCGGCATCGTACCCGAAGGTCTCGCGGCAAATGGGGCACCTGAGACGCACGGCCCAGAGCTGGTCGTGGCATCTCTGAACTGAGTTTTATGTGACGTGAAACATGGCAGCATTCATGGGTGTCGATGTGTTGAAAAAAAATGGGGCGAAGGAGATTCAGGCCATGATAACCTACTTAAGTCCAAATTTGACTGGATTTAGGAATCACAGTATTTTGGTTTCGGAAAATGCATTTTATGGGACTTCAGGTATAAGCACACGGAACGTTGAGAGCAGAGGCATTGGTCCACCAACTTGAAATTGAGGAACATAGAGGCTGCTGTTGACCCTCGGATTACGACGTTTCTATGGTGACGCCGTTCACGAAGGGGTTGAGCCCACTCCATGACCCTCGGATATAAGCGTGCCGGGGAAAAAATACAACAGCGTTGGAAAGCCTGTTCAACTTAAGGTTCGATGTTTTACAAACATCGACAGGTTCCATATAGAGTTGGATTTGTACGTTCTAAGTATGGATGTGCAGATGACAATTTTTGAACAATCGAATGCGGAGAGGATATTTTCTTTCAAATATATATCAGGAGTTAAGTTTGCACTTTTCAATAAATCTAGAGCACTTTGTCACAGAGCAATCCATGGTCAAATAGTACTATACAACCGCGAAACGAGAAACAAAAATCAGATCATAATTGTATGTAGAGGATAAAATCATCGAAGTCAAACATTCTAAAAGCAGCTGTTATTCCAACCCTGGTCCCATACGTGATCTGCCAGAATTGACAATTCATTACGGTGACAAGGAAGTCACACTTGACGGAACAAGGTTTGTGGTTTTCGGCGGTATCTGAGATGCCGTTAACTTGTGCAGTATGCATATTTATACATTTGGGTTAGGGGCGCTTCGACTGCTTCGGTCATACAGCGCATATGTATACATTAAACAAAAGGCCCAGAAGTATGCCAGTTTGTCAAGCACGATCCTTACAAGCCATTGCCGCCGGGTGACACGTCATATCAGTCCATTTTACGTCCAGTCCAACCTGGCCGTCGGTGTGAAACAGGATGGGCACACAAATACAACGAATGAGTCTGGTAAAGTAAATATGGAATATAGCTCACTGCAATTAGATTGGGCAGACTGCAATCCAAGTTTTCCTTTCACAAGGGAATGAAAAGGTTTTTCGTATTTACGAGTGGAGAACATGAAGCATTATACACAGCATGATGTGGGAGGGAAGGGCGAGAGTAACAACCGTCAATTGTCCATCTTCGCGACACCTGGGCATTTATTAAACTGGCTTAAGAAGTCAACACCAACCTAGTACCAGCGAGTCGGATGGCACAGGACAGATTATGGCATGGGACTCACCACTACCGAATCCTGGATTCCGGAATGGGGGAGTGGAAGTACAAACAAAGTGTCATCTTAGGTAAGATACCAACTGTGATACACAAAGAATCGTGCAGAAATAGGTTAAAACATTCCTACTTGGGTCGACCAGCAAATAATGGAAGGGTCATTGCAAAAATTGTGTTATTCGATATTGGATATGATTTTTTGAAAATATTTGAAAAAGTTTCCAACTTTCCAAAAGTTAAACCAACCTAACCTAACCAAACCTGACCAATTTGCTTGATTTCTGGAGGCCAATGCATGTCAAAACTTTTCTTGTTACCACCTTGAAAAACAATAATGCAGAAAAGTTTCGCTTTTATCTCTCCACAAAAAAAATAAAAGGAAATTTGTGGGGGTAAATTTTTGATAAAATCTGTTCATGGTGCCCCCAGTAAATCGGTCACTAGGCTCTTTTCCCGGTTTCCCAGACATTTCCCACCGAGTAAACCGCTCCGTAATTGGGAGCAAAATATCTCCTTCCAAACCTCTATCAAATATTTTAAAATCTTTTGTCGAGGAATTATCCTCGACAAAAGATTTGATCTTGGCCTCCGCATTGCCCATGTTAAACCGCTCTGCGCTATGCGTCTTGGTCTCCTGCGCTGCATCTCCGGTCGCGACTGAGGTGCAGACATGACTACTATTAACAAAATGCATACTGCCCTGATTCGTTCAATCCTGTAATACAATGCGTTTATCTTCGATCAGATATCCCCACACTCACCAAATCACTAGAGTACACACGAGATCACACACTCCGCTTCATCACCGGAGCACACTGCACCACACTGTAGCGAAGCTGGTTGTGGGAACACTTTGAATTCATGATTTAGCCCCCACCAGTCATGTCGCGACAGGAAGTCATACCGGGCCGGGCCTTGACCGGCCGACCTGTAACTGCCTACGTCGGCACTGCCGCCAGCCGTCGCCGAGGCCAACGGCTATTGTTCCCCTCCCATTCCATTCGAAGTGCATAGATACCCGACACCCTGGTACCTCCGCCGTCTCACGACGTGACCTACCAATGTAGGCCCCTGTCGACGTTCCAGATGATGAAATGTCAGTAGGTGACGTTAAATGTGATTTGTCGAGGATGATATATGCCAGGATTCCATTCTGGGAGGAACCCTATGGACAGGGCTGTATGCGTGTGTACACGAGGGAAAGATGACAGGTGTGTAGGCACATGAATGATATGACAGTTGTCTGATAGGACAGCTACAGTGTGCATAGCTGTGAGGGAACGAGGGTAGTACGACAGTGATGTGAAAGTGATATAATTGTGATATGATAGGTCTCTGTCACTGTGGCAATCATAAGTCGATGCTGTCTCAACTAAAGGATATGTGTCTTTTGTGCAAAGTGTGTGGGATGACAGGCATGTCAGATGTCATGCCCTGTGACTGAAGTCTGACGTTGTATGTGATGTAAGGGCCGTGATGTCAGGTGAGTCTGTGATGTTAGGTGTGTCCGTAATATGAGTTTTGAATCTGTGATTGCAGGCGTGCCTTGGATGTGTGTCTATGATTTGTTAATGTAATGGTGACAAATACTAATGGGTAACTGCTGGATGAATGCTACTACTGGGTCTAGAATGTCAGATATCAGATGGGCTGTAACACCCGGATATGCCAGCTGCCCGTGTGCACACTGAATTGAGCAGTGTGATGCCCCTGTCGCGTCGGTCGGGAGTGATGTGGCCCGGCGCTGTCACGCCAGACTGCAGTGCGGCGCCGCCGAGTTATGTCGAAGTTAGCAGTGGTTCCCACGAGCGGTGGAGCTCTGTTTGAACCAGAGCTCTGGGAATGTCTCTGGTGCCTCGGAGACAGCGCGACCCTCCGGTGTAGTGATGTTCACTGAGTACAAGCCACTGTTGCCGATCGTCGGGTGCCCAGGGCCGTTGCCCTGGGATGCCCAGTTAGCTGCGTGGCCATGGTGTGTGCCTTGGCATGGAGCCATTGGGGTGTTGGCCGTCGAGCTTAGCTGGCACGGAGCCGAGAGCTCGCTTGCTCACTTGGCACTGGGACACGCGGCCGAGGAGTCGTGAAACGGAGCTCGGCGGGACAGGGCGACCGGTGGCTGGCCGGCCCGGTCCCATACTTCGGTACTGCGGTACGTGAAACTCTCTCTCTGTCTGAGAGTCACTGTCGGTCTGGAATAGCTGTTGAGATGTAGCCGTTTGAGATGAATGTTGTAACCCGTATGAAGATAGGCAAGAATGTAAGCTGGAGATCGTACGTGAGCACTGTTGCCTCCTGGTTTATCGAAACTTGGGACTTGAGAAGGGAGGCTGAGATGTTGTATGAAGACATAAGCGCTGATACGTGGGATGGCCTGGTGAATCGTTTGTCAAACAATTGATCAGTCTGTGCTAAAAGAGGCTATGGTAATAATGTGCCTGTCACGCTGTACTACTGAAACCTGAATAATTATCGCCATTTAACTGTTGGTTAATTGCACAAATATAAGTGCTGTGGTTTGAGGTGCCTGTCAAGATATTTGAATCGGAGCTCTGATATTGAGACATAGAGCCATTTAACTCATGCCTGGGGTTCATCGTCAATGTCGAGGTCCGGCTAGTTATCACCGTGCCAAGGATGTTTGCCCAAGACATGCGAAAAAATGATTAATCAACACAGGGAGAAAACAACCTACCAATCAACACCTACCATCAGTCTCCGAGGTGAGGCCAATCTCCCTAGCCTACAACACCGCAGAACACGATAACTCTTTAGATACCACCTCAAGACAACACCACAGCTAAATACCAAAGCCAATGTCACGTGGTTTAAGCCCACAGTTCGGTGATAAAAAACAGCAATGCTATTCACTTGACTTGATTCACTGACATTTCCAGATGTAACCCCTGACCGAGTTCCCCCTTCTCCCATTGTGTGGCATGAAACGCCCAAAACTTGAGTATCTCTTTACGCACAGTAAAATCATACTGACCCCATCGACGTTTAAGTCAAACTTTTTATATATCAAGAAGCCCACCCACAACACACTTTCTTTTACACTGACGGCGCCCGTACCAGCCCGCCTGGTGCGGCGGGCCCAACACCGGTCGAACCAAATTAGCACTTTATCATTCGATATACACAGCAGAATTAGTCCCCATACTCACTTGCCTTCAGCACATCATTGCACAACACAGCACAGCCCCTACTACAATCTGCACTGACTCACACTCGTCCGTTGACGCCCTCACGGCCATACACAACACCACGCATCCCACACTCCATGCCATCCGACAGCCCTACAATGACAATTACGCACATCTTCAGCTCACCCTCATCTGGATCCCCGGACATAGGGATATCCCGGGGATACCTACGATCCCCGGGATACGGTGGGTCGACGATCGAGCGGATGGTCTGGCCCGGGCGGCGATCGACCTCCTCCCGAACGAGATAGTTTCGGTCACTCCGGGGATTTCCTATCCCTGACAAATAATATATTGAAAAATATATTCGGGCCTGCTGGTCACACAACACCACACACCTACACGATATGAAGCCCACACTCTCCAACTGGCCCTCCTCCAACCAGCACTCCCGTTTGAACGAGGTGGTGCTCGCCAGATTTCGCCTCGGACACACCAGATTGACACACAATTATATTTGTATCGATCACGCCGCCCTCCACTTTGTAGCACATGTCGAGTCCGCAATACTGACACCCATAGTTTACTTAAATGTTCAACATATGCTCCGCGTCGTCGCGCCATTATCCAGCATTTCATAACATCCATACACAAATTTCGCTTCGGGCTCTCCTCGGGAATGAGCACCCGGCACTCCTAGAGCTACTTTTCCGCTTTTTACATGACACCAAACTTTCCGAACTGATCTGATTTCTCTGTCACACGTTACCTGGTTCAAGCTTATTTGATGTTAAGTTAAATGCTATATGACAAGCGTTACACTCCTCGTTAGCTAAATGACTTCGTTACAGACGTCTTCCTTTCCGACGTCGTAAAACACATACGCAAAGGTTATTTGACACTAGGCAGGCAGGGACCGATCCAATTTGGACAAGACGGATGGGTTTTCCCCTTATTAGTGTTTTCCCAGCTATAAATTAAACATACAGCTACACATGCAAGGTCGGGCCTGACGCCCACGACTCGGTCTGGGCGCCCGGCCTCCGTTTCGCTTCAGGTCGCAGGTGGGAAGTGGAGCCTGTTCGTAGGCTACGAAGCTGCCCATCCTCCAGATGTCCTTCTGATTGTTATGCATGTATGTATGTATGCATGGATGCATATGACCTTGTACCTTGTTTGCCGGCGTCTCATCTTCCCTCGCTTAATTGGTATAACCAGATGCCACATAAAGGTCTGTTTACACGCGACAGAATCCCGGCAGAATCGCGCGCCGGCAGACCCGACGTCGGCGACGTCGGCGGCAGAAATTGGCAGGGAGCGTCCGAGAGTAGCAGGCGGCGGCAGAAATTAGCAGGCCGCGACAGACTCTGACGTCACGCTTCATTCTGCCAACGTCATACCGGCAGGATGACGTCATCTATCCAATGCGCCATGAAGCGTCTCGGTTGTTTGCTTACTGCGCCACAAGTGATCCATAGCATTACTGATTGAGTCAAGCAGTACCACCCAGGTTAGTACCCCGAGAGCATTAATGCCTAGGTATTTGGCACTACATCATTAGAAGAAGGGCTCCTCTTTTTGAGGACGTGGTAGTGAGGTTACGATAATAATAGGGATACAGAAGGAAAATATCTTCCCACTAGAGCTGAAAATGCGCGAAAAGCTGGATTGTACAAAACTGTTCCTCATCCCTGCCAGGATTAAGAAGGGCGCGATAGCCGAGCGGGGTCATTCCTTCCCCCCCCCCCCCAAAAAAAAAAAAAAAAAACTTTGAGACCATTCCTGTGCGGCCGACGAGGTACAGTAGCGTGTTTTGTTTATTGGGTGGTTCTAGACGCACTTTCTGCACGATATCGGCTAATGGCGCCGCCCACACTGTTTCACCGGTGAGCCGCGGTCAGCGGCGTGCTCAGAAACGGACAAAGGAGGCGGAACAAATAATGTGGGAGAGAGGGGGCTCGGATAGGTCTTTACCGTGAAGACCCAAATAAATATGGAACGATCAGACTGACTGGGGCGGG
The DNA here is from genome assembly GCA_034440575.1 of Imbricaverruca yamaguchii. Lineage (NCBI taxonomy): Eukaryota > Metazoa > Arthropoda > Thecostraca > Neoverrucidae > Imbricaverruca > Imbricaverruca yamaguchii. The sequence goes on from JAOTOL010001431.1 coordinate 409,361, forward strand.
ATACGGGGAATATGACCGTAACTCGGGGGTCACGCTAACTTGTAAAAGTTAACCATCAGCTAACTTGTAAATATCAAAGCGCGCTTATTGAGACCCATATGTTTTTGAACGTTATCCTCCCAGTAAGTTTTATAGAAATGCAATGGCATCATGTAGAAATTAGGGCCATAATTTTGGCAGATACGGGTGTCTAGAGCGCCGACGCTGCCGCTCCTGTTTCGACCGCGCTACCGCCCCCACTACGACCGGTCCTACTCCTGCTGCAGCTGCCGGCCGGGACAGCTCCCGCTACCGCTACCGTCGTTCCTGCTGCCGCTGTCAGTGCTCCCGCTGCGGCTGTTCCTGCTGCCAATGCCGCTACGGCCGGGCCAGCTCCTTCTGTCGGAGTCAGGTAGGGATATCGCGGTATAAAACTGCTTGTACCTTGGCAGGGGCACGCCAGCGAGCAGATGCGCCTCCTCCTGCTGACTGAAGCCCGCCGACGACTGCTTCAATATATATATATATATATATATATATATATATATATATATAGTGTGTGTGTGTGTGTGTGTGTGTGTGTGTGTGTGTGTGTGTGTGTGTGTGTGTATGTGTGCGTCATTCAATCATCATCTGTGGGATTAATTCCCTCACCAACTGAAAATAATGTATTTATGATGGAAATGAGTGCTCGTGTCACCTTGATCGGGTTAGCAAACATTAAAAATACTGCATTGAAACTTGTTTTTGATATAAAAACCCAGTAGTGTCCTCAAATCCATTACTTAATCTGGGCTCACAATCTCACACAAAAAACCATTCCCGTGCAACCGCCGAGGCGTAGCGGCGTGCTTAGAAACGGACAAAGGAGGCGGAACACCCAATTGGGGGGGGGCTTGGATCAGTTTTCACTGGGGAGATCCGAATAAATATGGAACAGTCGGACTGGGGAGGAGGATATGATCATGACCCGGGGTCACGCTTCCTCCCTCAGCTAACTTGCAAATAACAAAGCACATTGAAACCCATGCCTGTGGACGTTATCCTCCGTACTTAGCTTTATAGAAATATAATGGCATCGTTTAGAAATTAGGGCCATAATTTTTGCAGATATGGACGTTTTGTGCGCAAACGTTGCCGCTCCTGTTCCGACCGCGCTACCGCCCCCGCTACGACCGATCCTATTCCTGCTGCCGCTGCGGCCGGGACAGCTCCCGCTGTGGCAGTTCCTGCTGCCAATGCCGCTGCGGCCGGGGAAAAGCAGCGTGTTTGAAAACGGACAAAGGAGCCGGAACAGCCAACGCGGCGGGATTCCTCGGATACGTTTTCACTGGGGGAAGGGGTCGAAATAAATGTGGAACCGCTCGGCTGACAGTGGCGTGGGAGGGAAACATCGCCATGACTCGAGGGGTCATGCTCCCTCCCTCAGCTACCTTACAAATAAAGCAGGCAAATCGAGACCCATGCCTGAGGACATAAGTTCATCGACATAAAATGACGTAAAAATGGCAAATGCAAGAAATGTCATAATTTTGGCAGACATGGACGCCCAGTGCGCGAACGATGCCGCTCCAGTTACTCCCGCTACCGGCCCCGCTCCGGTCGGCCCTACTCCCGCTGCGCCCGGGACCGCTCCTACTGCCGCTGCGGCCGCTGCGGCCGGGACCGCTCCTGCTGCCGCTGAGGCCGGGACCGCTCCGGCTGCCGCTGAGCTGCCGCTGAGGCGGTGATCGCACGCGCTGCCGCTGAGGCAGGGACCGCTCCGGCTGCCGCTGAGGCCGGGACCGCTCCGGCTGCCGCTGAGGCCGGGACCGCTCCCGCTGCCGCCGAGGCCGGGACCGCTCCTGCTGCCGCTGAGGCCGGGACCGCTCCGGCTGCCGCTGCAGCCGTGATCGCACGCGCTGCCAGAGTCCGGCAGGGATACCGCGGCGTGAGACGGTTCGTAGCTCGGCGAGGGCACGCCAACGAGCAGATACGCCTTCTCATGCTGGCCGAAGCCCGTCGACGACTGCTTCGTAGGGTGCAGAACCGCCAGCAGCGCATGTGGGTCCGGCCAGTCCTATCCAAGAGAGGGGAGGAAGGCGAATTCGCAAGGCTGGTCGCGGAGCTCAGACATAACGAAGCAGACCACAAACGGTACTTCCGGATGTCACCTGCCAAGTTTGACCGCTCGCGTCTGACGGAAGAACGCGGCAGACAACTTCAAATATTTTAATTTGTCTGCCGCCGACGTCGCCGACGTCGATGAAACTACTAAATCAAAATTGCTGTGACTAATACATTGCGTGACGTCATACATTTTTTTTGATGTGACGTGACGTCGCCGACGCCGGGTTCTGCTCGATTCTGCTCGGTTCTCCCGGGTCCTGCTCAGTCCTGCCAACGTCACGATTCTGGCGGGATTCTGTCGGTTTTCTGTCGCGTGCAAACCGGCCTTAAGCCGGATTAACGTAACGCTTCTTAACGTAGCAGTCTCTAGGGGATGGCACTCTGCCTCCGCTAAATATTCTACAAAAAAATAGAAAAAATGTGCTGCCCAGTGACGAAAAGTCAGAGGGTTGGGTAACACTACCTGTGGGCTAGGTAGCACTAGTACTATCCAATCTACATGAAAGAACATGTACTGGCATACGGATAAAAAGCTTAGATCACATACCGAGAGCCGAAGCACCTCTGAGCGCCATGGTATGAGTAAGTTGGCGATTGGGTCGAATAGCACATTAATGCGAAATGGAGCTAGTTTGTCCCCGAATATACGTCGATATGATTTCGATAGATAAGCGGTTCAGTGACACCAGCTGTTTGAAAGAAGATTGTGGTTTAACGTCCGTTGCGTACGCCCGTTACACGGAATTAAACACTCGTGGAAAATGTGGCTGGCTTAAGAGGTTGCTCCGTTTCGTACGCCGGATGAACTGTGCCGATCCTAATGCCTATATTATAATAATGTGATGCGGCTCTTAACGTACAGTGCTGTCTATGAAGACTACCATAGTGGGCATGACATATTTTGGATCACATATTTTGCATGACCGTTTGTAGGTCCATTCTTTCCATGGAACGTCCATGAGCGCAATGCTAAGTTTCACGATGTGGGGGAGGGGGAGGACACGCGCTCCTCCCCGTGATCACACGCACCGCATGTGACGTGTGATCCCTGATGCGCTTCAGTGCGGGGGTCAGCTGAGCGTCAGCGCAGCGTTGCTCGTATGAGTGGCTAGACTGATCCAACTCGGCTCAGTTCGTGTGCATAACTGCTGCGCCGCCGGGCGCACGTGCTATCATCATCACTCAAGTCGAAATTGATCACTGCTAACAACCGCCGAGCAGCTGAGGGCACGGGTTAATATCATTACACAAGCCGGAAGAACCACCATTCATGATCGTCAGTGCTAACCCGTCGTATCGCTACGACTCTAACCGCGAGCACCAACAATCAGGCCATGGCCAACGGGTAAACCAAGGCACGTGGCCGTTCGCTCCGACGGCTTCGACTCCGGGAAGTGCGACTCATCATACGGAATGCATGCATCTGCTATTTCCATGGTCTCTTGCGTCGCTAGCTCTTTCTGAATTATTCGTCCTTGTATGAATGATTTAGCGCTCTGGCGAGGATCATATCATTTCATCAATATCACTCGATGGCCTTTCCTCGATGATTATAAAAAAAGTCGAAAGTTACTTTGATGTTGGTGTATATTCTGGTACAAGCCTTCGTCAAACCACAATTTTTTTTTGTGGTTTGACGAAGTTTGTACCCGAATATACACCAACAGCAAAGCAACTTTCGACTGTTTTTCTGATCGTCGAGGAAAGGTCATCTAGCGATATTGGTTATTCGTTCTTATATTTTAAGAAAGTGTATATTGAATTGCACGGCTTTTGCTATGCATCAGCCGAAGTGCAAAAAAAATAATTATGTAGTTCATGAAAAGAAGAGGATTTGGGTGGGAACACACGATAATTCCTGGAAACCTGCAAACCAGGATAAACGCATGTATTGTACCCAGTCCAAATTGATATAGTTTTCATTTGATCAACACTTCATCGTTCCGAGATACCGTACCAACATTAACATCGATATCAGACTGCAAATATCGCACGACGCAGTAGATTTATCTTGCGTAATAGCGAAAATCCTATGCAATTTTAGTGCATTATCCGACATAATGCTATGTTTCACTTGTACTTCTTAATGGGTGGCAGTGCAGCATAACAAAAATCCTATATAATGTCAGTGCATTATCTGATATAATGCGAGGCTTCCATTGTACTTCTCAATGGGTGGTATTATGGGTAGATTGCATGGTGAATGATTACCATAATGTCTCGTATATCGTCAGCTCCGTTCAACAATGGGAAGCTCTTCAGTTGTTAGTAAACTATCTTGTCATTGCCTGTCAAAGCCGGAGAAGCTGTTATTTAAGGGATTTTTCATAGTTAGAGCAGACAAGATTTCACATGCCTCAATGAGATATTCCTGGTTGTGGTACATTAATATCATCAGGTGAGTCGTCAATTGTAATATCAAACCAATGTGCGAACATGGCCCTCTGTAGTTTGCATGACCCAAACTGGCTTACGTGGCTGGGATGCTTGGTACCCACAAAGTATGCCACACTTCAAGCAAATTATATCAGCATAAATAACACGGTGGTGCCCGAAATCACGCGATTTAATTAGCGGACACAAAATGGTCCACACCGGGTACGCGATCACCATGCACTATATACGGTAGAATGCTTCTGATCAAGTATAACCCTTCAGACATGCCGGTGCCCTCATGGACATGAATGACGCTACACACCTCAATATCCAGTGGGTGATGGGGCAGCCCCTGGATGGTCGGAGGGTGGGTGGGGGGGGGGCGTTACTGGGCGGCTGTCTTGAGGGTCCAGTAATGGCCCTTGACGGCGTCGGTGCAAGAGGAACTTCATGGCAAATGTGAATGACCCCTGGACCGACGAAAGGGGCCCCGGGATGACGGAAAGGGTCCCGGGCCGATGAAGAGTGCTCCGTGTCAACGGAGAGTGGTCTCAGGAAGATGCTGAAGGCCCTTGGTTGGGCTAGCGTGAAGAGATTCTAAATCGACTGATTGGACCTCTGGTAGTTGGGAGTGCCCCGGGGAGACGAAGAGAACCAATGTTAAGGGTCTCTGGGCTGTCGGCGGAGCCCAAGCCGAAGAAACGATCGCTTACCTAATCGACAGGAACCATTCGTTTGAAAGAAGGCCGGAAAAAGCCACGGAAATCTCGCCCTGGAAAAGGCTCTCTACCATGAACTTTTTCTTGGACAAGTAACTGGGAAATAATAACGATAGACTAACCTAACCTACATATGAAGGAAAATTTGCATGTCAGGTTGTTAGCCAGATTGTGATTTATGGTTGTTGTATCATGTTAATTTTACACGCGCCCTGGAGGGCTTCTGACAATTTACGCGCATGGGGATGGAGGGGGCGGGGTGCGGATTCCAACTCCCTAAGATCTCGAGTCCTTTTAAAGCTAGGGTAACACAATTTTCAGGTGGATGAATACCACAGTGATCTCTATTGTGTTCAAATCGTGTGACTTTCGGTCAATATCTTCAAGATTAAATGAGGTCACATATCACATTTTGCTTGTTATGCCTGGCTTGGCTTGACATTGTTATGCAACGCTGCGATTGTGCTTACATGCTCCAAAATGGGCATCAATTATGTTTTGGGCATGTCTAATGATGCAATACAGATGATAGACCCGGACATTGACCTAAGGTCTACTATATAGCAGCAATTTATCAGGTCAGTTACCTATTCCAGTGACCGGAACCGGGTCGTCCGCCCGACTAGTCCGGCGAGCGGCCCGGCACAATCGGCTTCATGAAGAAAGGAGTGAAGTACATGAATGAAGAATGGAAGCACTTAGGTTGACGATGGCACAAGCAGTAGCTTTCAGGATGTGTAGATCACCGTCGGTTTTTGTGACCTGGTGCTACGATAAAAATAATGGCCTCTAACTCGAAAAAGTTTTGACCGATTTTGGTTTTTCTTGCTTTAACGACGCACCAGATATTTACAAACAGGTACGCAAATAATGGCGTACATCGACTGGTAAAATCTGGAGTTATTTTCGAAAAAAAAAACCGGAGGGGTGGGCGCATTTCGCCCCTCCAGTGCGCGTATTATGAACATACTTAAGGAAATGTGATCACTGCATTTTTTAGATGCTTACTTTTAAGTTTATTATCAAACTAATACAAGAGGTTGGGATTTGGAAGTAATATTGTGTTTTGGTGTTTCACAAGACAAGTTTTCCACACATTTAAACTCCATCAAGCAAACCAATGGGATTTGCCATGTTTTTGTACCTTGTGAAAATGTTTAAAATAAAAACATTATTTAAAAAAATTTTTGCATGGAAACACGTGCATTGGGTGGGTTGACACGCAGACGGGTTTGTTCACATGAAAAAGATGACATGTAAACACGCTATGAAAACCATATTTTGGACTGCAAACACGGAAGGCCATAATGACATTTCTACAACATTATGGACACCGAGCTAAATAGAAACATAAAGGATAATCAATGCAGCATGTATGTAACCTGAAATCACATTTTGTTAGTTCATATTTTCTACGAAATGTGTTACAATTAAGTCAAATGTCACAGGCTTTGCAACGTAACCGACCAATATGTAGCTAATGATGGTTGGACGCACAGGTGAAGGGAGGGACTAATTCTTCTTGGACGTGTTATAAATTTTGAAATTGAAGTCTTATGACTACTTTAAGGTTGTCCCAGCAAAAAGCTTACCTAACTGAGAATAGTATATTCCCGTGACGGCAATGTTTATTAGCATTGATACGAGATGCTGGGTGGTGAGAGCTCAACACGCGCCTTAGGGCGCGGCGTACGACTCAGCAGGCTGTTCCCGTCATCTTTAGCGGCATCAAACTACTACGAGCTATACTTACAGCCGGTAGATTACAGCCGGTATAATTTCCGGTTACGGAAGGAACTAAGCCAGAAAAGAATCAGGGATTAATGGGCCAGTACACTTCCGTACCTGAAAGACGATAAATGGCCAGATGGGAACACGCAGTATTACTAAGTACCACGCAGAAATTAATTAACAGCTGAAATGTGTTGTGATATCTGGCAACGTCCCTCTTCCCGCCGCAGCCGAGCACCTTCCGGCCGGAACAACGGAAGAGCAGGGTTGATAGTCGTTTCCCGGGTGCCGTGACCCCCCAGCTCCCGCAATCGTGTACAGTCCCCGCAATGGGCCCGAAGAGAAAACCGACCGGCACCGCCAAGGCGACAGCCTTGGCGGTGCCGGTCGGCCGGTATGTGGATCGCCCATCCCCGGGCCCACATCAGCACGCGCCACGTAGGCCACCATTTCCCCCACCACTCTAGAAACTACGCGCCGGTAACTGGAACTACCTAGGTCACTCAAGAACGGATCTGGCCTAACCCTTGGACGGTCGTCACCGTTACGTGCAAGCACCTTGGCGCTCTCGTTATACACGCTGGTCCGCCCTGGGCGGCGTCACAGCGAAGATCAAGCACCGGGGCCTGTCCGTTGGCTGATATTGCGGTTCAGGTTTCACCGACCACATGCGCCGGCTTGGATGTCCGCTGACATAGCGACCACGGTACCGATTGCTAGATTCAGTACCAGCCTGACACCGCTTGTGTCACTGGTGAAGTCCCACTGCCCACATGCAGTTGTCGGGTCCGGCTCTCCGCCGATGCCCCTGCGATGGTTCCATTCGTTAATTGTGCCCGGCCATCAGCCGGCGCCACGGGTACAGATCCACTGCCCGGACCACTATAGGAGTCTGGCTGCCCGTTGCCGCCTCCGGTGGGGCCTCTGATGCCTGTGACAGGGCCCCCTGACAAGGTCCCACGGGCCTGGCCGCCCGCTGCCGCCTTTCCTCAGGCACACCGATGCTTCGGTTACGACCCCTCACAAGGTCACATGGGCCTGGCCGTCCGCCGCCGCAGCCTAGCAGGCCCCGCTGACTGGTTCCTCATGGGCCTGGCCGTCCGCCGTCGTAGCCTCTCAGGCCCCGCTGACTGGTTACTCATGGGACTAGCCGTCCGCTGACGCAGCCCATCGGGTCCCCCTGACTGGTTACTCATGGGACAAGCCGTCCGCTGACGCAGCCCATCGGGTCCCGCTGACTGGTTACTCATAGGACTAACCGTCCGCTGACGCAGACCATCAGGCCCCGCTGCCTGGTTACTCATGGGCCTGGCCTTCCGCCGCCGCAGCCTATCAGGCCCCGTTGACTGGTTACTCATGGGCCTGGCCGTCCGCTGACGTAGCCTCTCAGGCCCCGCTGACTGGTTCCACATGGGCCTGGCCGTCCGCCGTCGTAGCCTCTCAGGCCCCGCTGACTGGTTACTCATGGGACTAGCCGTCCGCTGCCGCAGCCCATCGGGTCCCCCTGACTGGTTACTCATGGGACTAACCGTCCGTTGACGCAGACCATCAGGCCCCGCTGCCTGGTTACTCATGGGCCTGGCCTTCCGCCGACGTAGCCTCTCAGGCCCCGCTGACTGGTTACTCATTGGACTAGCCGTCCGCTGACGCAGCCCATCGGGTCCCGCTGACTGGTTACTCATGGGACTAGCCGTCCGCTGACGCCGCCCATCAGGCCCCGCTGACTGGCCACCTATGGGCCTGCCGTCCCCCAACGCCTACGACAAGGCCACCCTCATGCCCACTCATGTGGCCAACTGTCACGGTCACTCATGGGCCTAGTCGTCGCTGCCATCTCCGATAAGGCCACACCTCTGGTCAGGTCCACTGACGAAGTCACATGGCTGTCCTCTGACGCCACTGCTGCCTGGGTCATGCACTGGGCTCTAGCGGTTCCCATACACTGTTGCGGTCCCACGTACCAGACCAGGCACCCGGTCCTGGGTTCAGGCTCAGCGATCGCCACCGTTAAGGTCCCCCTGACCTGCCAGGTCGCGGCCACGACACACCGACCGCCAGTACTTGCCCCATGTTCCCTGCCGGCAGGGTCCCTAGCCAAGGCCGCAACCACCATTTGCACCGCACGGCCCCGCGCGACACCGACCGCGCCGCCCGCGGCACGCCGGCGCCAGTCTGCCTCCCAGTCTCGGGGTGGCCAAACCGACGGCGGTCCGCCCTCCCTGCCCGTGCTCCTGCCGCGCTACAACGCGGACGTCCCGTCGCTAAACGGCGGCTTCAGCCGTACATCGACGAAAACGGAACGACTGAAACTAACTGGAGTCGAGACCATCGCAAGCCAAACCGTAGGTCGCAACTGCAAAGAGAAAGAATAACTCCAGCGAACGAGTAAGTAAATGCTAATAGTATATTCCCGTGACGGCAATGTTTATTAGCATTGATACGAGATGCTGGGTGGTGAGAGCTCAACACGCGCCTTAGGGCGCGGCGTGCGACTCAGCAGGCTGTTCCCGTCATCTTTAGCGGCATCAAACTACTACGAGCTATACTTACAGCCGGTAGATGTCGCACTCGACGGACCACTCGCGGAATTTCCGGTTGCAGAACTAAGCCAGAAAATAATCAGGGTTTAATGGGCCAGTACACTTCCGTAACAGAAAGATGATAAATGGCCAGATGGGAACACGCAGTATTACTAAGTACCACGCAGAAATTAATTCACAGCTGAAATGTGTTGTGATATCTGGCAACGTCCCTCTTCCCGCCGCAGCCGAGCACCTTCCGGCCGGAACAACGGAAGAGCAGGGTTGATAGTCTAGCCCACCCCCACCCCAGCAACCACACCTCTGCCTGTGACGCCCATTTCCAGTCTCCTCCTTCCGTCAGCGACGGTCTTTCAGCCGTACATCGATGAAAACGGAACGGCTGAAACTAACTGGAGTCGAGACCATCGCAAGTCAAACCGTAGGTCGCAACTGCAAAGAGAAAGAAAAACTCCAGCGAACGAGTAAGTAAATGCTAATTCATCCTATAAATCCCACTTCCCTTCACTACCTAAACAAAGTGTACTGAGTGCCCCTCTTAACAGAAAATACAGACTACCTATGGACCTAAAAACAAACTAGCTTCGGTTTGATGCATTTTGCAATGCTATTTCGTATGCATAGCTGACAAAACTCTATCAAGTTTGCGGTTTTTGGATGGGTGAAGATTTATCGTGTTTTGGGGAATACTTCATTGTGGAGAAGACTGCTTGCTGCTTATGGCTTGTTTGCTGATATTGCATGCACTGGAAAGCAAATATCCAAATTAATCTTCAGTAATGATTTTGTGTAGGAAGCCCTGGAACCATTGTGTCCAAATTCAGAAATGTTGAGGAAAGTGGCCCATAATTGAAAAATGTTCGCGACTTAATCAATGCACCCACTTGTGCATGCATCTATGTAATATTTATTGTCACCAATAAGTTAAGGACTGAGGAAAATAAGTGTTTGCGCTCCTAGAGCAACAACCCACTGCCTGAAGGGAAGTGGACTCGGAGCAGGATTCCTTCACCAGATTAACTGGGGATGGGGAGGAGTGTGATCCCCATTCATGACTATGGCCCCTCCAACTCAACTCGCATTTCCAATAGCTTTAGCATTACTAGGTACTGGAGATAGGGCGTCAAAGGCTTAGATTTGGCTCCAATTGGAGTTAATCGTAGCCCACATTCAAATCTTGTGAGCTGAGGCCCCATATACAGGACAATTTTTCCAGTTCCAGATCTCATCATGTTGCTCTGCCTGGTCTAGCGGTCCTGCCTGACCTAGCCTGCCTGGTCTATCTTCCGTTAGGAAGGCCTCAGGTCATCTACGCTTTGGAATGCCTGGTCATGCAAGTAATGGCTCGCGCCATAAAGATGAGGTGCGTTCCACCAGTAAGCGTGACCGTCGGGCCGGTCACGTCGCTCCATGCACCAGGAATACGCGACGTAAAAGCCTATTGCATCGGATTGCATGTCTTAGCGGTTGAAGTGTGATGCAATGCCGATTGGCTTTCCGGACTGCAGCCGTTCTGCGCAGGTACAGTCGTATTGAGTTACGCTGTCGTTTCACCGAGTATTGAGGCTTGTTTCTTTATCGGGTGGTGTTAGATCTTTACATGTGATCCCATGAAAATGCAATGAATTGTGCATATTGAAACCACACCCGAGCCATGTAATTCAAACTGCAGAAAGAAAGTTGAAAGAGCTTCATCACCATCCTTTACCTTGATATGTATGATTATTAATTGATTTAGGTATATATATATATATATATATATATATATGTGTGTGTGTGTGTGTGTGTGTGTGTGTGTGTGTGTGTGTGTGTGTGTGTGTGTGTGTGTGTGTGTGTGTGTGTGTGTTGTATGGTTACCTAAAAGGACTGACCGGTGATTTTAGATAAAACTCCAAAAGCTTTTGGACTTTGCTGAAAAGTCTGAAAGGCAAACACAGTGTCTAGTGTCTTTCCTCACGGACGGTGATCAGAAAATCGCAAACGATCGTGATAAGGCTGGACTGCTGAGCTGTACATTTCCTATTAAGTTCTCGGATCTCCAAGTGGCACATCATCCGGTGACTCGTGGGTACCCATTAGACCCCCTGATTTCGTGTGATGTGACGAAGGGAACTGTGTCCGAGGTATTCTGCTCAGTATTAACCAACACAGGGCATGCGGCCCTGCCGTCAAAGTGCACGGGTGATCTGTGGATGCGCAAAACAGTTGGCTGCACCGGTTACTAAGATTTGCAGTCTGTCTCTGCAACAAGGGTTATTCCCCAGATGTGGAAGCGGGAAAATGTCGTGCCGATCCTTTAGAACGGGGCGAAATGCTTGCCAACGAATCATCTCTCCGTGTCCCTGTTATCTCTGATTAGTAAAATCCTTGAACGAGTCGTCTACACCCACCTACGTGCTTATGTGAAGCCGGCTGTATCAGACAGGCAGCACGGGCTAATCCGGGAAGTTCCTGCAGGAGACTCCCGGATTCCATCAAATACTCCGAGGATTACATCCTCAGGATTTCCCATATCGCCTGGCTGAACATCTGACTGTATCTAATTACGATAACTTTCCTTCTTGACATGACCCAGTATGTGGGTTGACATGGCTTATCCGGACTTAACATAGCCTAAGCATACTTGATGTAACGCTTCGTTACCTAACATAGCACCTGACTTAATCACAGTGAGGCTTGCTCAGTGGTTGCACCAGAGAGGGCACAAGTGGAATGTTCCCCTCCCCGATAGACTACGCTACAAATGTGGCATGTACACACTCAATATATGCTTCGATATGCTTGAAAGCATGTCTGGTTATTGCCTGAATTCATAGCTTGCATGTCTGGGGATTCAAACACACTGTTTTGATTCCAGCTATACACGCTGACAAAAACACTTGTCGTGCAGATGAGGTGCGCTGAACCTTCCCACAGGGCACCTTTAGCTGAATAATTTGTAGTGTGGGATATACTCAAGGCTCCCACAGGGTCACAAAAGCACCTTAGACATAACAGTTTGCTAAGCAAGGGATGGGTGCACTTGAACCTCCTTCAGGTATTATTTTGGCTTTAGAAATGCTAAGGTTAGATTCAGCGCCATACTGTCCTCAAAATATTTTCCATTCAGATATTATTTTGGCCTTAGAAATGCTAATGTTAGATTCAGCGATATACTTTCCCCAAAATACTTTCCCCATCATTCCTTCATGTCACCGCCTGATTTTTGGCATCACATATCTGTGGTGCACACCTGCTCCTGGGTGCATGTCTGAGCTCATGGTCTGAGTACATGCCTGGGTGTGCCTCCACCCAGCATCTTGCATGCTGAAAAACTTGTTGAAACCTGACACATTTAGTAGTCTGGTCCATATAGTCTGCCCTCGACTAGAAAATGGCACTCACCCAGGAAGGCTCGACTGTATCCCTTTCCTCCCAAAGATAATTGTTATCCTTAGGGAGGCCAGCACACTATACCTTTGAAGCTCCCTCAACGGGTGGCATTTCTCTGTAGATATGGCGGCCTCTGAAGATGAATGTTACTCGAAATAAACAAATACGAACCTGCCCTTAGCCTGGCTAGTCTTAACTTGCCAAGCATAGCTTGATGAAAAAAAATATGGACAGCATACAGCATGAAAACATGCTGAGCAAGCATGCCTAGTGTCAGAGACGTAGTCAGGGGCGCCACCTCGTTCAGATTGGGGTCCCTCAGGGCCCTGGCGCGACCCGAACGGCCTCGACAGGGGCCGTGCTTAATAGTCCCCGAGGTTGTCATGACGGAGATAGAACGTTCAACGGCACTTTGCATCGCGATCGAGGCTGTTTCAGACACACCGGATTGTGTGTCAATCTGGTGTGTCCGACGAGAAATCTGGCGAGAACCACCTAAGTATGGCGGGCCCCTAAGACCTTTGACGACCGCTCCGTGACACGTCCCAATGACCGACTATCAGCGCTCCACGAGCTAAAAGTGACGGTCACCGCCAAAATTGCACCATACCATGGCACACGTCATGGTAACACGACTAACTGCACACACCACTGCACAGGCGCGTAGCGCTGTCTCTGACCTCAGAGACATTCCATCAGACCAGAGGCATCTCTGATAAGCAACGAGAACCTGGACGGCCTCCCGGGAACCACTGCTGACTTCGCATAATTCGATGGCAGAGTGCTGCACACAGGCAGCCGGCATGCCGGGGCGCCACAGCACCCGACTACGTCACTTCCGACCAGCATTGGAAAAGTGGCCCTTTTTTGGAAATTGAGTCCAGATGTGCCCAGAAGAATGTATGGATGAACACCAAGAGCTAAAGTGGCATCCACACAACTGGTAAGCCACAAACTGTAGCACTTCCCCCAAATCCCCAAAATGTTGGTGGATATGAGCCATGTTTTTCCACAGCATAGGAATTTCCATGGGCATTATCACTTTTCCGCGCACGTTTTACACACATTTTACCTCCATGAAGCGTACAAAGGTATTAGGTTTGGATAAGTTATGTTAGGTTAGTTTTTTGTTTGTAAGTTAGCTACTTATCAAATTCCTTTGGGGATCATTAAGGATTATTAAAAAAAAAGTTTTTGAATTAAAAAACCACTCAGGCTAGCGTAGGCTGTTTGGTTAGAATAGGCCATCTAGTTTTAATTTTTTAAAGGAAAAAATCGCATGGAAAATGTCCATTTAAAAAGGCTTGCTTGCATCCAGTTAGGCTGCAGCTTTTTTCTTCATTTTTAACATTACGTTTCATGGTATATTTCCTAACCAAACCTGAGCCACTTTTTTAGTGTTATTTTGCTACCCAACTGCACTTGCCAAAAAAAAACGTGTGGTCACATCATGTAAGTACCTACATTATGAACACATTCATGATCATTGCATAAAAAAAAAATATTTTTCAAGAAATCAAATCACCTCAAACTGCAAATTTGTCTATTCAGAAAGTCAGAGACCAGAAATGTTAAAAGTATAATGGTATTCAATGGAGAATGGGGACAGGATGCACCTAACAATTCCCTGAACATTTCATGAATGCACAAATAATTATTGAATGCATGCATATCTATAATATCTGCAAAGTCAATGTGCACTGAAGAGGCCCAACCACATTTTGAAAGAAAAACATTCACGCTTTAAAATGTGGTGAGTGAAAGCAGGATTTTCCAGACAAAAGCAAAGCAATCAGTTTTCTTCATTACTACGCTTGCCGGCAAAACATTGCAGGAATTAATACTATCATGTCCTGCTCCTTGTATTATCTGAAGGTATCCCGTCACACAACACAAGCTTACAGCTTTGGTTTATCCAACTAAATAACTCGAATAACCGTGAAAATATTTGATATAGGTAAGCAGGTAGGTAGGTACCTACCTAGTCAGGTAATACCAACTCTCATACCTCGAGCCAAACACGCAGTCAATTCCATCCGTATAGCAGCGAAGAGCTTTAAAGAAAATCCTTCGTTGAATAAAAAAATAACTACGCTCCGCTAACTAAATAAAGGAATTCACCTTTACCAGCCTGACAGCGTGCGAAGGTCCGTTCTTGGATTTAATGGATTCACCGCTCTACATTTCCCACTCCCGCCGGAGCTATTTAAACCATTGCCACGAAAAGCCATGGATGATGCATTTCTTTTTGCTTTCTTGAGAATGATATGTTCTGCATCAAATGGGATGGATAAAACCGTTCATATTTATATTATTAAGCAGTCAGGAGCAATATACATAGAAGATATCGGAAGGATTTTCCCCATGAAAATTGCCTGAATGGTACCAAAACGTTCCTAAAACGCGCTGACACTTTGCTCCAAAATGAAGATCCATAGAACCAGAAATTCCACCTTCTTTCGAGTTAATGAATTACATTGTTTCCGAATTTCATGAACAAGCGGCAATAGTCGTATTCATGCCACTGCGACCGCGAGGTTTCCCCACTCCGGAGAAATTCAGATTTACGTGTGCTGACCCAATCCTCTACACTCTTATAAGCCTCATTCTGATCCAATGATTAATTGCTTCCCATAATCCTGATTATTATTAATTCAGAAAAAAGTTCCCTGTAATTCTCTTGGCAGTTTCCTCTAACATATTTTCATTTTTTTGGTATATCATAGCAATCATGGTGCGAATTGAGACGATAATTTCCGCTCGTCCGTGACGGTAGTCGTTTTACAGCGGCAATTTGCCCGCCCGTCTAGTCGCTTTTCATCCTTCCAAGTCATCCCTTGCTTCAACTAAACATTCCAGACATGAACTAAAAAGTGCATCGTAATACATTTAATATTAATAAGAATTGACTTCAATAAGTTTTGTTGTCAGCTTTCTCATTTGAAAAAAAATCATGGTCGAGAGTATAAAAGATTTTAGACGGATTGTTTTAGTATAACTTTCCTTAAACCATTATATATTCCGAAACCCATATCCCGAAGTAACATTTTAGACCCTCCCATATATTAGTCGATGCACGAACGTCCTGCTCTTGAGGTATGTTGTGAATTTATATTAGTTGTGCGATGTTGGTATGTCAGGAGTGACAGGTATTGATATATAAACTTGGTTGACATCGATTAAGTATGCCTTTGTGATCATTTTCTCTACCATTGCTCAGGAAGTTGCCTTATAAGTCATCCACATGACGTGTATGACTTCAGACGACGATGTGTGGTGGACCCTATCTGCTTGTCTGTAAGACACTAGGATAGGAACCTAACGAATGACTTGAAGGCGTTTTATTCTTGAAGAAGAAGAATTATCGGGTTATTTTACGACGCATTCAACCGCAAGGTTGTATAGCGTCGCCAACCTATCACACCGATTAGTCGTGGGTGGACTCTGCAAATACCGCCGGCCACGAGATTCGAGTCCCACGGCCCACCATCTAAGCTACCGAGGCCCCCGGGATTTTATTCTTCATTCCGGGAAACATCACTGCATTTTAAAAAAATGCATACACTTCGTTATTTATCAAATGTATATACTCCATTACTTGGTGCTTCAATATACACCCCATAATTTGGCTAACTGGGAAATTATACACCCCAAAACATAGTGCTTCTCAAGATTATACACTCCATACTTTGGCAAGCCAAAAAATTATACACTCCGAATCCAAGACCGAGAAGTGAAAATTCAACACTGCTTCCAACTGACGCGACAGAGGCGTCACACTGCCTTCGTCTGATCTCAGAGCCAATTCCGGTCGGCCGACTCTCAGTGCTGCCCTTAGCACATGACCATACCCAGTAGCATGTCACCAGACTGCTGAGCTTACACACAAGCAGCCGGCAGATCGTGGCTCCACAGTGCCTGTGGCATCTGATATTTCACAGACGCGTTAACATTCATCCAGCAGTCACCCAATATTTTACGTCGTTATTACACTTATAATTCACACACACCCATATTGACTAGACACGTGGCATCACACACATACACACACACACACACATACACACACACACACACATATACACACACATACACACACATACACACATACACACATACACACATATACACATACACACATACACACATACGCACATACACATATACACATATGCACATATACACATATACACAAATATACATATACACATATACACAAATACACATATACACATATACACATATACACGCACACGCACACACTCACACTCACACTCGCACGCACACTCACACTCGCACGCACACTCGCACGCACACTCACACTCGCGGGCACACTCACACTCGCACGCACACTCACACTCACAATCGCACGCACACACGCACGCACGCACACGCACACGCGCACGCGCACGCACACGCACACGCACACGCACACGCACACGCACACGCACACGCACACGCACACGCACACGCACACACACACACACACACACACACACACACACACACACACACACACACACACACACACACACACACACACACACACACACACACACACACACACTGCACTCGACACATCTGACAAGTAGTTGCCACAGTGGCAGGACCTGTCGCATCCAGTCATACTGCTGTCATACCATTCATGCACTTATATATCTCTCCGTCGTGTATCTCTCCATGTCATCTCTCATTCGCACAGTGTGATATATCAAGGGAAAAACCGGCCATAAATGCATTACTCGACCATTTTTTAAATGCCATATTTCTGGCGCCATTGTGTCAGCAAATGATTGAAGCATACCAAGCCACAGTTTTTACGAAAATTTTCACAAGATTTGGTATAGTAATAAGTCAATGAACATGGACAACATTACGTGTGGAAAAACGATGCACACGTGCACAAATGTTGCCGCAGTTTGATGACTGATAAAGGTAAGCTGCATTCTGAAAACCTGGACAAGTGATATAAGAAATGATAGCTGAGAATATTTTCATTGCGTTAAGCAATTCAAAAAGGCATAGACAAATTAACAATATGCTATTTGGTATGAAACAATCAGTAATTGCAATAGCAGTCAAACCTTTTTGTGCCTCGAAGTTCAAATAAGGTTTAAAAACGCATAACAGCGCACAACCAGAGACCAATCCCAATGAGATCAGCGACCATTGGACTATATGTGCCGCAAGTTTCAGTTACACCTAGCTGCTCTAACACCGATAATGATCAATTGTATCCCGACAGGCCGCGGTGCGGTGAGGTGGCCAACCCGGACGGCACGGGGAAGCCCGAGCAGGACGCCGCGACGCGTCGGCTGGTGGGGTGTTCTGACCAAGTAATCTGATCCAGCGGTCTCTATGCCAAAAAGTCCCCTAACTAACGAGACGACTGAGTCAGATAGGTCACGCACGGCGTCTCCCATGGCAGGGAAGATGTCTTTGCCTGTAACGTTCGGGTCATTGTGGTTGGATTTTGCGTACAGTGAACATGAAGGTGCGCGTCAGCAAAGGAATTGGTGGACTTGTTAACCAGTGCAAAAGCGTGAGAACTATTATGCTCATGTGTTTAATTATAGTTTGCAGTTGATCATGGAGAAAATCCCTTAGGGATGCCTCCGAAGTGAGTCGTCGATTGTAGACTTGAGAAAGCCGGCCGACTTACCGCCAAGAACTTAACCAAGAAAAAAAACTTAAAATGAAAGTGGGTTAAGTGCATGCGAGCCCAGGACAAATTCAGAAGTCAGTTTGCGACTAATCTTTTGGGAGACGAGGTGTTTTCCGTGTCCCTGAAGCTTGGTGACCACGTCAGTGATGGTCAGTGATGGTCGTCAGTGATGATGACGCCAAGACCCGCCTTGATGACGAGACCGTGGAGAGAGCGCGATGGCGACCAACCAGAATATACGATCTCCTCAGCGCCCGTTCTCAGCGTCGGGCATCCTCAAGAGTTTCTCAACAGCAGTTCTCTGCAGCTCGTGGTGGTTGCCGGGAAAAGTGCTCGTGCTGAGGGCATGAAGGACGCAGCTTTCGTGTTGCGACAGGTGAGGTCATCACCGAATCGGCCCAGAAAGAGTCGCGGGACTCTCAGAAGCTCTGAAGGGAGCCAACATGAGTGCATATCTTAGTGATGCATTTTGGGCATAATTTTAGCCACTAATGACAAGGTCGTGGATCTATTCTGCGTAGCAATCATAAGGTCACATTTACACTGCAGAATACTCGCATAACAAAAGCTCACTAATCATTATCTAATATATGAGAGCCAACGGACTTCGCTTATGACGTCATCATTACGTCATCATGGATGACCGGACGTCGATCTTCTAACACAAGGTACACTAGATACTCATGTAGGTGTGTGCCCAATCTGAGCTATCTATCTCAATCTGTGCCCGATATATTTCGCGGAAGCAAAATGAGTGGAGCGGAATGCTCCCTTCCCTCTAGCAGGTATAACCCCTGACATTCCTGGGTTAGACAATATTTAAGACAATAAATATTCCACACATGCTCCAAATTTGAAGCTCTTTCGACTAAGACCAAAATCGCCCCGGTAACTAGCATGCTTTGCCCGCCATGATGTATGGCCAGTTCTTTCCTAAAGTTATCACAGTGTAGCATGGTGTAGACACACACACATACGCACATGCCCGACTGTTCCCAAAATAGAATCCTGACATATATAGCCCACGACAAATAACATTCAACGTCACCCATTGACATTTCATCATCTCAGACGGCGACAGTGTCCTTCATCGAGGTCACGTCGTCAGACAGTGGCGGTACCAGGGTGCCATGTATATAGTGAACCTCGACCGAAAGGGAAGGGGAACAATAGCCTTTGACCTCAGCGGCTGCTGGCGGCAATGCCGACATAAGCAGAGTAACAGGTCGGCCGGTCAAGGCCCGGCCCGGTATGATTTCCTGTCGCCACGTGATTGGGGAGGGTAGGGGTTGAATTTATGAATTAAAAAGGGTTACCTAACACAACTATTTAAGAATTTATGAATTTAAAAAATCGTTAACACATCTAGCTTCGCTACAAAAGACATTGGTTGAATTGTAATGCAAGTTGCAAATGTACGCCCAGTAAACCTGCTGATGTCGGCCCACTGTCGGCATATGTCGGGTTGAGTTAGGGATACCAATGGCGGCTTTAAGGCGTGGGGATAACACTGCCGTGATTAATTCTAAAAGGTGTGGATCCCTGTCTGTGCAGGGTTTGAGCTCCGACGCCACTCCAACGGACCTCGACCCAATTGATGTTCCCCAACCATACCTGGAATGCACTGTAATCACACATGGTTACAGTGCTGACATAAAGAACGCTGAGATGGAAATAGTTTCTTGTTTCGAAAGAGTTGAGCGGTGTTGATACAAAATAGTTAATACACCAAATTAGACGTAATATACTTCATAACATTGATACAGGAAGTATCTAACTTCCTACCTGTGCGTGTGAAGTCCAGGCGTGTGAGCCGTATACCACACTAGACGGTCCAACGCTGCCAGACAGAGTATTATCAGGCCGAGTCTGAACGGCTTGGAGGGATACCGGCAAGGACCAACCCCTGTCCCATCCACCAACTGCACCCACAATATACTTGAGTTAAAGTATCTGCCAAATTAAAACTGAAAGCATGTGATGAATTGGTAAAGTGACCGTAATTTCCAATGGCGGGAGACAAATGGCACCAAAACTAGCGACATTTCACACTAGTCACTAGTTAGCTGGCATAGGTGGGTCTGCTCTGTTGTCCTAGATTGTTGTCGCGCCTATGCTCCGAAACTACAGAACCTAATGTCACAACACCTTCACCAATCGATGCATTGGGATAGATTTACTTGGGACTTTTGAATACAGTCACTCTCACCGTTACGTAAAGCTATTAAATTAATACAAATGGAGCTGCCATTTTGAAAATGCTCAGGTATCTATGCTCCTAAACGGCTGGACTGGATTTCCTGAAGCCTTCACCAATCGACACAGCATAGTTGATTTACCTGGGAATTTACAATGCGATGGCGTTGACCTTGACCTGAGGTGGCAAAATATTTGTTTATTTTCAATTCCAGCGGTGAGCATGCTCAACTACTGAACCAGGTCTCATGAAAACTTCACCAATCGGCGGGACATGCTCGGTATAC
Source organism: Imbricaverruca yamaguchii (assembly GCA_034440575.1). Taxonomy (NCBI): domain Eukaryota; kingdom Metazoa; phylum Arthropoda; class Thecostraca; family Neoverrucidae; genus Imbricaverruca; species Imbricaverruca yamaguchii. The sequence continues at coordinate 430,335 of JAOTOL010001431.1, forward strand.
CTGGGACTTTTGAATTTGGTGACCATGCCTTTAGGTCAAGGTCACCAAAAAGCACAAAGCCATTTTTAATACTTTTCCCACGGCCATGCTCCGAAACTACTATATGCAAATTAATGAAGCATTCACCAATCGACGTAACGTGGTCGATATACGCGGGGTTCTAAATGTGGTGAGCTTGGCCTAAGGTCAAGGTCATCGAAAATGCATAAAACTCTTTTTAATGGTTCTTGCAGCGCCCATGCTCAGGAAGTACTTAACCGAATTTCCCAAATTCGGTCAATGCGTTTTATGAATCTCTGGAATGTATCATTATAATGCAATGTTTATGATGGTGACTAAGGTGACGGAATCACGTATTTTCTGTGCAAATGCTTACTTTTCAGGTTCTATGTGAATTAAGAACAAAAAAGGACTTTTGTTTAGGTAGCAGAACATAAAATGAAATGTAAAGACAAAAATGCAGCATAGCTTAACCCAACCTATCCTAACCTCCTTTCGGAGAAAATGCTTCGCTACCTATGTCTTGGAATATTATAATCTTGAACGTGCTGTGAACACCAGATGAGAACAACATACATATTATGACAAATATAACCATAGTTCAATACCCATCGCCTAGCATATGGAAACCATTAGATGGCACTAAAAATAAGCATATTTGGGATGGCATGTGCCTCATTATCTGCTCTCTAGCCCTGTGCTGATAATAAGAAGGGAAGGTATTTTGTAGATTAAGTGGGAAGTATCTGAGATGCAGGTTATCATGATTATTTTATAATGATCTGTGTATCAGCATATACATGTCGGAATTTCTCCAGAGCTTTATGGGCAGCATTAAAGTGCATTTTGATGGAAATATCCTCATTTCAAACAGTGATGCTTTGTCAACTCAATTTGGTTCTGAATTGCCATGCCTAATTAGTGCCATTTTTTTACTGGAGTGCGTATGCATTGGAGCATCCTTTCTGCATGGTCACATCCTAGACCATAAATCTTGGTAACTTGAGGTGCACAGTGTGCATTAGCTGGTTCACAAAGACCCATAAAGGAAGATGCACGCGGAGTGCACTTTGGAAAAAAATTGAACCAACTGCAGTGCAAAGAATGCTCTTAAGAAGAGGATTTGTGGCCATGCATGCCTAAAAAGATGAATAAAGCACTGAACCACAGCCTTTTCTGACAGGTAGGGTGCATTTTTTCTGATAGCAAATAATGTCAGCATTTGGTACAAATACCTGGTTGTAATGCTGGAGCATTATTAATATGTGTTGTTTTTCCCTTATTCCAAAATGGTGTGGAAAAAGGGGCTGAAACATGTCTGTGTACATTCCTGCCAATATTATAAGCTTCAGTACACTGAGTATTCAATTTCAGGTCAATTCCAATTGAGGTTTCATCACTTCAGGGAGTGAGTTTGTCACCATGTTTCCTCACTCTGGGATACACTTATGGTCAGTAGGCTGGTCCGGTTTGCGGTTTTTTCTCGAAAATGCACTAGGTCGCCCCCCTAATTTATGCCTTTTTGGGCGCTGAGTGCGATGCGCTCATCAAAATTCCAAATTTCGAAAAACTTTTGACCGCGACGGCCGCCCAAAGGTTTCGGCGATTTCGCAAATTCGCCTTTTTCGGCTCATTATTCCGAAAGTTGTGACAGGAAATGGGAAAAGCAGCATGGGCAAGCTGAACCAGGTCTATTTCTTAAGATATTCGCACAAACCAGTGGCTTTCACTCCATTTACATACCTGCAAAAACACTATATCCGTACTAGTTCCAAATTTCACGGCCTACTTCAGAAGGCCACATATAGATGGCGTTGGTGGCGATTCCATGTGTTCCATCGCACGGACATTGACAATGGAGCGCAGGGGCGAATTTAAGGGGGGACAAGGGGCCAGTGACCCTAAAGCCATTTGCCCCCCCACAAAACTCCCCCCAAAAATGGTCAATATAGCTATTTGCAGCTGTTTGTCTCCCTAAAAACTACCGTTTGCTCCCCCCCCCCCCAAACACCCGGCTAGATAAGCCAGTGATGGAGTGACGCTGATTTCAAGGAACCATTTCTTGAGAGTGCTGCAACTATTAAACAATTTTAAATAGCACACTCACAATGCATTATAAGTGATAATATAACAAATAATCCGCTCACCACAACCATCACCATTATAGGTTAATTGGGTCCAATCGAAATTTCATGGCATAGCTACGGTAGCTATCGATCAGTTAAACTGAGGAGAAATGTTAATTTGTCATTATTTTTCACGTCGAATTGTGGAAAAGTATTCAATTTTACGCGAGTAATTATCTACCAAATTACGCTTTATGCTCAACATTAAATATTTTTATCATCCAATGCTATTTTAATACTTACCTGCTGCATTATTGTTTGTTCCAATGATCGTGACCTTAGCCAGTCGAAAAGCTCGCTTTCTGTATCGGGACGTCTTCATTTCGGTTTGAATCGTTTCCGAAACGCGTTGCTAACGATGGAAGGACAAGCATTTATAAAGAAAATTAAGGAACCTCATCCTCAGTTTGGGATAACGTCTCATCGCTTGCATGGAAGCCAGCTTCCCACCATGGCCGATGTCATCGAGCGCTTGATGATGGTCAGATTGGAGAAGATGGAGGAGAGGTCCACAGATGAAAAGTACGTACCAATGAAAGAGTGCATACAGCAAGGGACAGATGAGATATTGCTACTCTGGGACAGGGCTTCACTACCGAAAAGGCCGAGGCCACGTGTTCTGAGAAAGGTGAAGCAACTGTGGGAAAGACAAGAGGGCGTCCGAAAAATGTCGAAGAAACAGCATTCTGTTCTTACAGCCTGTTTAACAAGTGCTGCTGTCTCCGACTTCGGTGAACTCTTCGACATTTCGAACACAGCCCGCCAGCCAGAGCTTGCCAATGACAGAGAGTTCCAGCGTGGCACCAGGAGAAGCCACATTGGTGGGGTCGACCAGCAGACGACGGGGCGCTGGCACATGAGAGATGAGCGGGCCGAGCGACAGGCTCGTCAAGCCAGCAGAGATGCCACCGTCACTGCCACCGCCGCCGTCGCCCGACCGTCCGACGAGCCTCGCCACGTCCCAACGGCTGCCCACGCCTCAGGTCCGCGTCACCAATTACTTCATTGGCATTGGCATGCATGATGTTGTCGCTATATTGCTTTAATAAGGGCGACATTACCTCTCCTGAGTGCTTCAAACCAACTGATGCTCCCTAACCCACCTCAGGTCGCCTCTCCCGCGTCGCCGCCGTTGCCGCTAATAGGCCATCAGCGGCTTCTCGCGCGGCCCGCACGCCCATTGCCGTCGCTGTTGGACCCTCGGCGGCTCATCCCCCGAGCCGTACAGCAGCTTCGACATCTCGTGCCGCCGCCGTTGAAGGCGCTCCTCTTCCCGTCTCCGTATCCGCAGCTGCCGGCACCTGCCGGCACCGGGCCAATCGGGCAAATGGTGGCGGGCACGATGTATGAGCTGCCATTGGTGGAGTTCCAGCCCCTGGCCTCCGCCGAGCTACCGCTCCTGCCGGCTGATGTCGAGCAGTCGCTGAGCTCGGATCTACGGCTGCTCTACCAGTGTGCAAAGTGTGCGGCGTCCGGCGGTGGCAGCCTAGTGGCGCACCGGATCCACGGCCAGTTCAACTTGGCACGGTGGTACACGGCGCAGAGCCGGCTGCTGCGGGTACATATGTCCCAGCAGAGCCCCAGTGACCAGCTAACGACCCTGGCCCTGTACATCGTGGCCGTGTACGTCCCCACAGTCATGGCCATTAAACCCAGGCCGGACCTGGTGGAAGCGCCCCGCCACCTGTTTGATCATCTGCAACGGCAGCAGCGGCACTTGAGCGGCGCCGACCTGGAAACCATGCAGGAACGCCTGTGCGGGAATGCCATGATGGCCCACCCAGAGAACGTGGTGCTGTCAATGCTGGGTGACGAGCGCCCGGAGCTCAGGGCGAGGGGCGTGCAGATGGTGCGCGAGGCCTGAGAACGCCGGCAGCGCGGACCAGTCCGCCAGTTCCGGGTGGAAGGCTTAACAATCAACGTGACTGCATGCCAGTACAAGGAGCTGGTGAACATCAACCAGTATGCTCGGGAGGCCGACATCGAGCCACCATGTGTCCGTTCTCTCACTGATGACGAGCTAGCCGGCTCCTGGACGAGCCGCTCCGGACGGGGGTGCCCTGCCACACCCAGTCCACCGAGCGCGTCGTCAAGCTAACGACCGAGGCCGCAGCGGCCGTCGTGGGCGCGGAGAGACAAGACGGTCATAGCCTAAATAAGTTGGCCTTCAGGCGCCGCTTCAGGGGCCAGTAGACCAGCTCCAAGACCAGACGAAGCATGGCTAGAACGTCTGTGGCAGGGTCGGTGGCTTCAGACTGATGAATGTGGCGAGTCTGATGAGAAGGCGTCATTTCGGTAGTGGTTGGGTTTTGTTCGATTGGCTTGTGTGTTTGTAATTAGTAATGAACGTCAGACCTGTGGTAATTATTGCTTGTTGATTAATTAATTATAAATATGTAGTGTAAACACTGAAATTGTTTTATCAGATGCTAGGGGGCAACGGCGGAGGAAATTCTAGGGGAGGGGCAACGGCGGAGGAAGCTGCCCCACCTCACACCCACCCTGATGAAAAGTGGCGACCTTTTGGAGAGGCACCCTCCAGCGATGAAACCCGCGATCACCACCAACGCCATCTATGGGTGGCGTGCTGAAGTAGGCCGTGAAATTTGGAACTAGTACGGATACAGTGTTTTGCAGGTATGTAAATGGAGTGAAAGCCACTGGTTTGTGCGAATATCTTAAAAAATAGACCTGGTTCAGCTTGCCCATGCTGCTTTTCCCATTTCCTGTCACAACTTTCGGAATAATGAGCCGAAAAAGGCGAATTTGCGAAATCGCCGAAACCTTTGAGCGGCCGTCGCGGTCAAAAGTTTTTCGAAATTTGGAATTTTGATGAGCGCATCGCACTCAGCGCCGAAAAAGGCATAAATTAGGGGGGCGACCTAGTGAATTTTCGAGAAAAAAACCGCAAACCGGACCAGCCTAATGGTCAGTGCTATCGACAGGCCTTCAAGGCTGGTGCAGGAGAAAATTCAAGCTTTTTATCCAGATGTCTCCAAATGTTTGCTTGAAAAAAACACAGGAATCAACAACTTCAAGCTGCAGTGTTTTGAGATTGTTCTCACCGACCTTCACCTTCGAATCCTGCATTATCACTGTCGCATGACACGACACGCCGCTGAGCCACCCCCGGAGGCTCGGGTCACGTGGTCCGGTGCATCAGCGCACGTGCCGACGCAGACCGGCGGCGGCCCAACAACAGACACCAAAGTCTGACACTTTCCTCTCTCATCCAAATTGCGAGGGTAATCGCAAATTGAACACAAAAGCAAACTGGTTTCAGCTCAGTATATACACCGCGTTTGAAGCAAATAACGCTGCACGGCTACCATGACCCCACCTATGTCGCCGTACCAAGTAAGTACCATGTATCTTCTGTACAAACGTCAAGTCTGGCACTGAACAAGTGATACCCGCGGCCGCAATGCGCAACGATACTCGTACCTTGCACTGCAAAACGTGAAACGTGTCACACAATTACACATCACGGTCGCGCACAACTTTTACATTTTTCACATGGATGCGTCGAAGTTTTCAACCTTTTCAACAAAATCTAAGTGCCGTCGTCCTCGTAGGGCGACTACAACATAAGGTCCTATCCAAGGATAATCCAACTTGGATCGAGCGGAAAAGTTCCTGTACAACAACCTGTCACCGACTTTGATCGCTGGCTCTGCAACTCTGTGCCGCCTGTCATACTGCTGTTTGTATCGGCCAGCGCTCTGGGCGCGCTGCTGCTGCGCCTGTTGAAACACGTTGGACAGGAGACGGAGCTTCTCGTGAACATAATCGTGTGAGTATTGATTCCTGGGTGCAGCTGCTAGTTTCGAACAATATTAATTGATATTGTTCCTTGTCAACGTGTGCGTCTGGTAACTTTTGTGCGCTGGCTGCACATACGGTCGAGCCGATCAATAGGCGGTTTCACGCGTGCACTAGCGGGAAGTAATGGTCATGACATCCCAATGACGATGTCAGACTATATTAATTACGTTGATCTGATAACTTTTAAACTGGAGATTGGACCACGTTAATATATTAATAAACAGCCAGAAGAACTCCAGTTACTTAATATCACAAGTTTTTGGACTAGCAATAGCTTGTTTACACACAAACCCTGAAAATATATACCTACCTCCGCTCCTGGGAAGTCATCTAGTCGGAAATCTGGAAGTCAGACAGAGCGAGCCCGACATCGAAGTAAACTCGATGACAACAGCTGACTGCCGAATTCAGCGGTCTTCAAATGCCAAGTTTTCCGGTCAGTTGACCGCTCTGATCTATATCGCCAACCATCTCCAACTGCGGTAAGTGATTGGTTCTTGTAATTGATATGATGAATCATAATCGAGGTTTCAAAAAATGACGTCACCGTTTGTGCTCCGATTGCATCATTTACGGCTGGAATATGGTAAGTAAGCTAACAGATAAGTTAGTCTCAGATGCGCATATTTTGGACATATTTCGGTCTTTGGGGTGCTATTGTGGTGAACAGTTAATTATTTGGTCGTTCTTTCGAGTATGATGTTCAATAGCAGGGTTCAATTGGTACCCCCACACGTTAGGAAATATGGGGCAAAATAGTGCACCACAACACCGAAATGCACAAATGTACCTTTTCTATCAGTATTTCAACAAAAATATTATGATTTAATGTTTAAGTTGGTGCTGAGTTTCATTCCACTCCTTCGTTTTCTTTTGGTATTTGCATTATTTAAACTGGTATTGAACTGGGTTTTCTTAATTGTAACAGCTCCCTTTGAACAAGAATTAAATTGTTTTGTTGCCATGTATAGTGATTGATAAGTCGATTTAACAACTGAACTGCATATGTTGAAGGGAATGCACTAGTTTTAAGAAAGTATATGATGGCTATTATGAGCAGCAAGTGGGTATGATGACAACCATGATATGGCAGGTTTTTTGCGACTGGCTTCTGTTCTTATGTGCAATCAAAGAAATGCTTGTGCTGGATGCATGCAAGTTATATGAGTATTAGATGATATCTAGAGGGATGAAATATTGAACGAAAACAATATTTTGTTTCTTTCGAACAATGTACAAACTAATTAAGTTTTACAGACTTGTGCTTTTATGGTGTGCCTGCATAGGGGAAGATGGGGGTTTCTGGACACTTAAGGCAGGTGATGGGTGCTGCTTGACCAAAACAGTCAAAGCACCCTTGACCCGCAATAACCAACCAACCTGGACATTTAAGGCATGCAAGAAATTGAAATAGCTCTACTGCTGCATCTGTATGGCTGAACCAGTCATTGTACTTTATTTACTGAACACAAAAATGAACAGGCTATCCATATTCAAGCAATCCCTTTCAATGAAAATCCTCTAACCACTTGCAAACAGAGACTTTAAAACAATTATTTTGTAGTGGTGTGCTGTGTTCTGAACACAAATGTTGTGCAGGATTACCTGTTGTAGCTTAGCTGTTGTAGTAAACGCTATTAGTAGCCACTAAAAATGTTGGTGTAATTGGAAAACATATTGAGACTTCCTTATGGTTTCCTTAAACCAACTGCTCTTGGAAGCCTAAATGGTGCCTATGAACTTTGATAGCTCCATACACAAAGCATCTGTAGAACTATGTGATCAGGCCTTCATATTTTGGTAGACAGTTGCACCATTTATAAATACCACCATCTTTTTTGTTATTTATGCACTGGACATGCTGCAGGTGACCCCCAAAAGTAGGTGTTCGGAAAACAGAACATGTTCAGATACCCTCTCTACCCCTAATTTAAGGTATGCCAAAACGAGTCAAAGGGTGTCTATTTATCATACAGTTTTACTAAGGACCATTTGTACTAATACATTTGTATAAAGAGGAATAAATAAAGTATGAATAGAGGAATAAGGCAGTGCTGCTTTGTGTGCATGTATTATTCATCACGCTCTTATACATCAGTCTCTTGCTATTGCCACCTTTCCTCTTGATTTCTGAGAAACTTATGCTATAATCTGCCCTGAAGAAAACAATTGTGAATCATAACTTGCTCGAGGCATATTAAATCCATTTGACTGTGGAGATGGTAGGGAACATGTGGTGGTGCCCAAAGTCTGCCAACATCTGTTTTATTTCCCTACAATTATTTATTAGTTATATTTATGCATTGGAGTGCATTTTTTTCTTCAATTCTTCCACATGCTGCTTGAGTGAGTGATGTTCCGGGAGAGCCGAAACACAATCTGGCATGGCCGTAGTTAGTGTGTATGGGAATGGGTGGGGTGGGGGCGGGGGCGGACAAGCCCCTCGCCATACTTTTCATTCAGCACCACGCTGACTGAAAACATTGCCATCCAGGGCGCTCGAGTACAACTCCTACATCAATGCCACATGATTGTTGTTAATGCGAAATTATCTTGGTAGGGCACTGTGGAGGTCAACCGCAGGCAGCTGCCGCTCATGCTGACTGGCGACGCAGCGTACCCGCTCACGCCCTGGCTCCTGAAGGCGTACCCAAGTTGCCGAGAGGACCAGCCCGACCGTGCAGCAAGGCACGCGTTCAACGCCAAGCTTGGTGTGATTAGGATGGTCGTGGAGCGCTCGTGTGGGCGGCTGAAGTGTCGGTGGCGACGCGTCTTGAAGCCGTCCGAACACAGCTTCCGTTTTGTTCCGCGGATAGCATTCGCCGCCGCTATCCTACACAACGTGGTAGGGTCGTACCACGACGACTTGCCAGCAGGTGCACTGCGCGTAGCCGAGCTGCTGTCTACCAGCGAACAGCCACCTACAGCAAGGTGTCATCCAGCCGAAAACAGTGTGGCTGCCGCGGGCATACGCGATCATATCAAGGACAGTTTGTGAAGTTGTGTCTTTTGGAATCATTCGTTTGATATCAATGTGTTCGTTTATGTTTGATTCATTGGTTCGTTTTTATTCGCTTAATTTATTCGTGCGTGCGTATGTATAGCTGAATTGATGATATAACACGTCCAACGAAGAACAACCGTGAGTTCTTTTATGACTCATTCTATTGCTAGGCCACATGGCGTTTCAAATCTCTCACATTGATTCGTCGTAGGTGCACTCTGTAATCCAGCCCGAATAGTAGTCATGTAGTCATGTATTCATAGTAGTCATGCAATTTCCCACTAGTTCAGGTTTTTTCTAACTCATCTTAGCGAACCGAGAGCACGTAATCACGAGCTTGTCGAGTAATCAATGCTGTCCATCACCACCGCCATGGTATGACGTCCCGCTGTCCGCCCACACCGGTCGGCCAATTGTCGTTTGATAACTGAATGTAAAAATGTACACATACATTGACTTCCCGTGTATGCCGTGAATGCGGGATAGGTGAAACAGATGACATGAGGCGGAAAACACGGTTGCGAAACTCAGCAAGGAGTAGCAATAATAGCAAGGATTATCAGTCCAGATTATCTTGTCTGTTGATCATGGCGCGACAAACAGCTTTAATCTGGCTCTCTAGATGTTCCATGGTAGCGAGGTGGCGCCGATCCGTCTCCACTTGCTGCCGCAGCAGGTCAGCTTTCTGCCTTTCTAGGGCCAAGGCTTCATCTCCCCTGGGGTCCATGCGATCCAAAATGCCCAGTATCCGGCTATCGATGTCGTCGGGACGCAGACGTCGGTGCCTACGACGCTCCGCTCGAAGGCCAGCATTCACTGGACCATTTCCGGCGGTGCTTGGTCTCGCAGGCTGGTCGGCGTGGACGTCGGCTGCGCTCGACCTGGTGGGCTGGTCGGCCGGGCTTGTGGCGCTGCCGCTTGACCTGGCCCGCTGCAAGGCACCGCCGACCACCCTGGGCTTGTGTGCCATCAACGAGGTCCCGGCCGAAAAAAAAATGTGGTGGCACTCGTGGGTACTCTTGCCCCTCACACTCACCTACCTCCCATTCAATATATCCATGGCCAAAACTTACTCTTGGGGGGGGGGGGGGGGACAATGACCAGCCAGGAAGGAGTGGAGGAAGTGGGTGCATGTCCAATAGATGCTATCTGAAAACTGTTTAACCCGTTCAGTTTCTACTATCAGATTCTCACACCCCGCCTGGGATGGGGGTTAGGGACCCCCACACTCTAATATCCAAACTAAGCGTCGCACGAAAACAAAATAGGTGTCATCGAAAAGCGCTCGACGAGTATGGTCATACACCACCCTGAAAAGGTTTTCACATGTTTGTGGCTCTGGGGAGTTCATTTTGAGGGAGATTTGCATAAGAAATAATTCGGAATCAGAAAAGGAGAGCGAAATCGACCAGGACCATGAAATGTTTCGCTACCGAAAAAATAAATTGTTTTTTAAATTTCAAAATTTTGAGTTAGATTTCTTTCATTTTCATTTTCTAATGGGTAGACCGGACCGACAAATGTTGTTCGAAGCAATTTGCTCCCAGAAAAAAAAAGTTTGCTATAGCCAGAATCTTCTATTTTACCTCTAATGGACAAATGTACGAAACTTATATATAAACAAAAAGATAAAAATGCAAAATTAATCTGGTGAGTTTTCCTGCATCCCTAAAGATAAGAAAACGCTGAATGTTTCATTCAAATGTCTTTATCCGTTAAAGCGTGACAGGTTGAACTTTTTTGGAGGTGACCTCACTTGACCTTGACCAACTCGTTAACCCAAGATGACCTGACTTCAAAATTCTGACACAGCATGCGAAATTGATGTGGGAAAAGGTATGCCAAATTTCGGCGCGCTGCCTCGATCCATTCTTCCACTGTTCGCAGAAAACCCTCGGGGGGGGGGGGGGGGGGTTCGTCAACCCACCCCCAGACGGCGCGGATTAAACTAGCTTTACCGATGGGTTCCAGGAAGGCCCGAGGCCCCCGCTGCCCCTCCCCACTCGTGAGGTACCTGGTGAGTTGTACTAAAACCCTTCTGACATTAGCTTGGGGTGGGGATACACGTAATTTTGTAGATATGCCGTAAGGTATGGGGAGCCAGGATGCAACACCGCCCTTAAATAGTCATTTTACATCAGGATTAAGGCGTTGACTGAAAGGAATCCACTCAAAAGAGTCGCTACCCACATCTGAAACGCACGCGTCCACCGTTACCGAATCCCAGACTCATTGAATCTTATTCAGGTAGGTATTTATGTACTAAGCTAAAACGATATCTAAGAGCGGAGCCCCGTATGGTGATTCGCAGTAGACGGCATTTGAGCTGGAACAGGCCGCTTGTAAAATGGAGGGAATATAATATTTTCGGGACCGTCAAGATGGCACTATCTGGAAACTATAGAAGTTCCCATTTATCCTACTACTGCTAATTCACATCCATGAAATAAAACGTAAGATTAAAAATATTTATCCGCATGATATGAACATCCGCATGAACTTCCTCCCCAATATTGGATGTTTGCTGGTAATACAATGGCAAATTTATATTATATCCGACAACTCTCAAATCGCGCGCCATGGTGCCAGATGCTGCCAGATTGGCTAGTCGGTTCTGTGAGTCAAGTGCTTATTTTCAAATTATTGCCGCTATTTGAATAATTTGGTTCAGTTTTATGTTTAATTTATTATTTGATATATAAAATTTCGACAGATTTAATATATACAGATAAAGTACATATATTTCAATAATATGCCCTTCATACTAGACGATGTCTAGTATGAAGGGCATTGCATCCCGGTGCTTATTGGACGTCGTGTAACGGGCTATACAGCCCGTATGTTTACAGGAACCATGGATCATGTATGCCTGGATTGGAAACCAACAGCTGTTTGCGTATCGGCTCACCTACCGGAGGGTGAGGGTAAGTAAAAACACGGAAACGCGGCCGGTTTTAGGCCGTGCACCTATGGGAGTTCAGGGTACGCATTTCTTATTGTCATTTTTCCCAATTGATTCAACCATTCCAGGAGCAGTCCATCAGCCTTTCAGGATAAAGAATTGATCAAGGATCATTCAAGGAATCAAGGATCAATCAAGGAAAAACCTTACCATTATTTCCTTATTGATTTATTATGCTCCATTTAGAAGTTGTCGTGGTGCGAAATAAAGACATCTGTAAGAGGGAGCCCACCTCGTCCCAGGGATCGGCCAACCCATGTTGATAACTTGATGATCTTTATCCTGAATATTTATCTCTCTTTATATTTGTCTTGATCTCGAAATGATTGGACAGGGCAAAGTACACGAAGGCAATGGGCAGACCGAAATTAATTGGGAGGCACCTTTCATTGGCTCCTATGTTAGGAGTTCAAATAATTGTGGAGGTGGGTGAAGCAAACATTGACTTCCCCCCTCAAAGGTACATAAAACAACACCCCTGAGTCGAACGACTGGTAAGTGGTAGCGAATCGGCGAGAGGTAGTGGTGCTGCCAGCTAGGGTATGCTACAAAGGCTAATCCAAGTGGGAGGAAGCGAAAATGGCGTCCCCTATGACTTGAAGGACGCCTCTCTTGGAGGTACCAGTATACCCTCTCCCCCGAATTGCTCAGCGCAACGCGCTCCTCGGCCTGGGAACATCAGTCCTTTGGGAGTCCAAACGCACGCCGCGATTTTCTTCGGCGAAAAGTACTCATACAAAAACAAATGGTTCCCCTATGGGAATTCGGAATGTACCCCGTTCAAATATTCTGGACAAAAAGCTGCCCCTCTGGAGAAATGACGCCTCCTCGACAAAATCATAATCTATCAGTGGTATGGTGTAGGGGGAGAGGGCTTGTACCCTGAATGGAACTTACGATCAATCCTCTTTGCGGATTGGTGGGCACGTCAAGGTTTGTACTCTCCATTCAGCTGCGAAAACCACTCCACTTGAAAATATCAGCACATATCTAGGAAGCAAGGGGTGGTGGCGATAGCAGAACCACCCATTCTTAACTTTAAGGGTGAAACTGCCCTCTCAATGCTTGTTTCCACCACCCGCAATAAATTCAACTTATATTATGGGAACTATAATGTGATGTGATGACTTAAATAATGTGACCCTCCCTATTCATTTTGGTCTGCATATTGCCTTCATGTACTTTGCCCCTTCAATCATCTGAAGAAAACAACATAGGTGGAGTAGTTTTTGTTAAAAAATCAACGTTAATACAAAATACGTATCTCAAGCTCCCATAGGCGCACGGCCCAAATAAACTGGTCGCGTTTCCGTGTTTTTACTTACCCTTCGCTAGGTGGCAGGTTGGTACCGCTGGTGCACGCAGACGAAAGGTGCCGGAGCAGAGTTTCCAATCCAGGCGTAACTTATCCATGCAGGTGCCTTCTAGTTTTCGATGGCCCTGGCAATTGCCGCCCGCTGCGCCAGGCGGCGCGCCCCCAGTGTTGCCGGAGCCTCTTCTCCGGCAGCCGCACCGGCCACCGCGCCAGCCGGGACACTGTCGTTAGCCGCCGGCTGAGCAGGCAGGGCCTGGCAGGGCCTGGCAGGGCCAGCCAGTCGACGCTGTCCCCGCCGGCTGAGCAAGCAGGGCCTGGCAGGGCCAGCCAGTCGACGCTGTCCCCGCCGGCTGAGCAAGCAGGGCCTGGCAGGGCCAGCCAGTCGACGCTGTCCCCGCCGGTTGAGCAGGCAGGGCCTGGCAGGGCCTGGCAGGGCCAGCCAGTCGACGCTGTCCCCGCCGGCTGAGCAAGCAGGGCCTGGCAGGGCCAGCCAGTCGACGCTGTCCCCGCCGGCTGAGCAAGCAGGGCCTGGCAGGGCCAGCCAGTCGGCGCTGTCCCCGCCGGCTGAGCAGGCAGGGCCTGGCAGGGCCAGCCAGTCGACGCTGTCCCCGCCGGCTGAGCAGGCAGGGCCTGGCAGGGCCAGCCAGTCGGCGCTGTAACCCGCCGGCTGAGAAGGCAGGGCCTGGCAGGGCCAGCCAGTCGACGCTGTCCCCGCCGGCTGAGCAGGCAGGGCCTGGCAGGGCCAGCCAGTCGACGCTGTCCCCGCCGGCAATGCAGATGTGCATGATGCCGCATGCTCTGTGAAGCAACAACAATTGTATTTCACTACAGGTGAAATCCACGCCGCAGCAACGCAGAGGCGTAGTCAAGGATAGTGGGTGGGATGAGGTCAACAGCAGCAATAATCCTGTTGGATGCGTGCGAAACCCGAGGGCGCACGACCTGCCACCATGCACTTCTACTCCAATATACTTTAACCTGGGCTTGCCACTCCAGCTCGTGCGCAAATGCATGGGAGGGTCGGGAGGGTGAGCATCCTGTTTATGTTCGTCAAATGGCACGGCCATCATCGTGGCGCTGACTGGGTGAGTGTTTGGACGTGCCGACCTTTTCGTCTCTGAAAGCGAAATGGTTCGTCGTAAACAAATTGTTTGGTGATGCATGTGGTGATGCATGCCTGACAAGGTTGTGTAAAATTTTCAGATGAATTGGAGGATAATTTGAATCCGTTTCTGAGTGCGTTGCTGAATGGTTCTTGTATTGCTAGTGCATGCATCAGTGTTGAGATAGTGTACATTTAATGATTCGTTTGCCCCACGTGTGGCACCCCAATGGGCCACTTGCGCTTTGTGAATTTCATCAAACTTGACCTGAAGTCAAACACTGACCTTGTGGATCTCATGCTCGGATTTGTTGCTTCCTTGCTCGGTGGGTGATTATTTGGCGCTAATAATATCCATCCGATAAATGTAATTAGGAAAATGTTACTTGGTACCCCCAAGTTTTCCCATACGGTGTCAGGCTAAAGTATTCACTGACCTGAGGTCAAATGGTGACCTCGAATGACCGGTTGAGTTGGTGTGCTGTATGCCACCGTCATAGCGGTGGCACAGACGTTGGGATCATTCCAATAAGTGAATTACCCTGCAAGTTATTCGGTACCCCAGATTTGACCCAGCTGACCTTTTGGCATATTAAGGCGAAATGGTTCGTCGTAGAAAAAAAAAATTTGGAGATGCATGTAGGGGTATGATTGCGAAGGTTGTGTCAAATTTTCAGACGAATCGGAGGATATTGGTGATTGCGTTTCTGAATGCGTTGCTGAATGGAATCATGGCGCTACCTGATGAAATGCATCATCGATAGAGGTCAGGTCACGCGGTGTGTCGCCTCTTATATTGATAGTGCATGCATCATTGAATGCATACATCAGATAGTCAACATTTAATGCTTCGTTTGGCTGCCTTGCGGTACCTCAGTGAACCACTTTCATTTTCCGAATTTTATCAAATCAGACCTGAGGTCAAACGCTGACCTTGCAGGTTACATGCTAGGGTGTGCTGCTTTCCTTCTCGATGGGAGATTTTTCGGCGCTAATATTCATCCGATACATGTATTCAGGAGAATGTTATTCGGTACATCGTGATTTTCCCATAGGGTGTAATGTAAAAATATTCGTTGAACTGAGGTCAAATGGTGACCGTGAAGGTGGCATGCTTGTATGTGCTGGTTTCGAGTGCGATGGGAGATTATTTCGTGCTAATGCACATCCGATTAATGCATTTAGGAAAGTATTATTTGGTACCCCGTAGATGGCAAAAGTGCACGGTCAATGCAATATTTCGGTAACATAGGTCAAACTATGAGGTTGTAGGTCTTACGCTCTAATGTGCTGCATCCATGAGACATGCCCAATGTCTGGGTGTCATTTCGTGGTGGCAAGTAAAGTTTTGCGGAAGTTGTCGGGTACACAATTGGGTTTTGTGTGCTATTTTTGGAACTTTTTGACGACCGGTGATGAATCCGTGGCCGCAATGGTTGATTTTGATCAATGTGCTCTATGTACGTGCTATGCAGACGATCACCTGCAATAATCAGGGATATCCAATGTGTCACCATGGTACCCCGTACCCCGTAAATAGATATAGCGCATGAGTAAAACCAACTTTGATGACATGAGGTCAAACTGTGACATTGAATGCCATGTACTTCGATGTGCTGCATCTTTGATGAACAATGGACATCTAGACGTTTGAATCATTCGGCTAAGTGAAACACTTTGGGTTTTATGCGGTACCCCTTTTTGACCAGAATAACCTTTCTTGATCTCTCGAGATCAAAGGGCTCGTCCTATTGAATAATTGTTGTTCGCCTTGCTTTTGCAAGGGACAAAGATGATGTCATTACAAAATTAACAAAATCGGAGAGCATGCGAATAGGATGCTGAATGTGAGTGAGAATGCGTTGCTAATATCATGATTACACGGATATTTATGGTATTGTATTGAGAAAGACTATGTGAAATGATTGCCTGAGTACCTGTTGGTGAATCCATTGGTGGACATATTGGACAGATGACTGGTGGATTCCTGACCCCGAACCGACCGCAATGACCCATAACTAAACCAGAGGCTCTGCATATCAATATCACTGTCTCGGGATCTGCATATCAATATCGCTTCCAGAGGAATCGAGGATCGGCGGGGTAAGCAGAGGGATCACGACGGAACGTACTTAACACGATCAACCTGAATTGAAATCACAACAGGAGCGAGGAGGGGAATAGTGTGTTC
Source organism: Imbricaverruca yamaguchii (assembly GCA_034440575.1). Lineage (NCBI taxonomy): Eukaryota > Metazoa > Arthropoda > Thecostraca > Neoverrucidae > Imbricaverruca > Imbricaverruca yamaguchii. The sequence continues at coordinate 446,860 of JAOTOL010001431.1, forward strand.
CACCGGAATGTCACAATACGTCCATTTGAAATCCATTTAAACTCTTCTCGAGTGTGCTCTATAAACGAAACCGAATACAATTGGCCATATGGAATGGGCAATTCCACGACAAATCGACAATTGAAAGGGCCAAAATAACACTCAATATTTTATATTTTGACAAAAATATTTGTGTGGGTTTATCTGATGCGCCGAATCCATTGTGCCATTTTTAGAAAAGATCAGGTCAATAGTCAAGGAGTCACATCCTCGGGCATTTTTACGATATCACCCAACAATGGTGTATTTTCAGGTCTTGAACTCAATGAACAACAATCTGAATTGTCCAAAAGTAAATATCGGTGGACAAACTCACGATGGCTCACCGTATCTTTTGGCTATTTCAAAATTTACGTTTACAGAATATTTGAAATCGTGACATCGTTACTTTAGGTCACGTGGCCTATCTGACTTTTCGTGACGGTCACCATGCGATTTAAAGAAGTGCAGAAAGGAAGTTCGAAAGAATCTATCGAACCAAAAAGGAAAAATAGGATTTTACTCCTAAAATTCCACATGTCCGTGCAAAATTAGGAATTCATGGTTGTTTTTGCGCTAGTTGATCGTGCATTATATGAATATGTATTTAGAACGATGTATTGCTGAAATACAAGGCTTCTAGTGTTCGATACTCGCGATGGAATGAGTGTTAGTCACCTTATCTTAAATGTTGTGTTGCACGAGTGTTCTAACCCGCGCCGTCTCTCCGGTCAGATCCTCACATCCCGTCTTTGTGGGGGGGGGGCGGATAGTAACCCCACTCTAAAATCCAAACTAAGCGTCGCACGAAAACGAAAGAGGTGTCATCGGAAAGCGCTCGACGAGTAGGGTGCGAATACACCCTGAAACAATTTCCCAAAAAGTGATGTCACTAGGGGGGGATTTTTAGATTTTCACGATTTTCACGATTTTTTTTCACGACTTGCATGAAATGGTTTTGCATGAAACTTATGTTTTTGGCTCTAGGAGTTCATTTATGGGGATATTTGAGGGGAAAAAATGTATTTTGAATCAGAAAATAACAGGGAAATCGACCAGGACTACACAATCTATTGGCCCCTCAAAAATAAAACAATTATTTTAATTTTTTAGAGTTCAAAATTTTGAGTTTTCAAGTTTTCTTTCATTTTCCTTTGCTAATGGTAGAGCAGACCGAGAAACGTTGGAAGTCAGCTTGCTCTCTTGAAAATGTTTACTTTAGCCAGAATGTTCGATTTAAACTCTAATAGGCAAATATGCCAAATTAAAAGTAGTCAAAAACGGGAAACAAAATGACAAATTCCTCTCGTACGTTTTGTTGCATCTCTAAAGATAAGGAAACGCTTAAAGCGTCATTAAAATATCTGGATCCGATAAAGCGTGACGACTGGTTGAACGTTTTTGGAGGTGACCTCACTTGACCTTGACTAACTCGTTGACCCTAGATGGCCTGACTTCAAGATTTTGAAACAGCACGCCAAATTGATGTGGGAAAAGGTATGCCAAATTGTGTTCACTATTCGCGACTATTTTGTTCACACACGCGCGCCGTTCGTTCACTATCCGCGAAAAACCTCAGTGGGGGGGGGGGTGAAGACCTCCCGAGACGACACGGGCTAACTCGTAAGGTCGAGGGTGAAACAAAATGGCAGAAATGTCTCTAAGTTGTGGTAGTAGATGTTTAATGAGTTATACCCTATACTGAATTACAAGGAGAGAGATGCATCCACAATACAGCAATCACATTCCGATAACCGAGAAACCATGTGCGCAACCATTTATTACATCGCGAAAGCAAGTATACGAATGTAGTGAAATATCAAGAAGGGCACGAACAAGAGTTGGCATCGTGTTCGGGCTCCCAGTGCTCACTCTCGCTGAACATGCTGCCTGTGAAGCGAGGCAATTTCTGATGGTGTCAGACACAGTCGAAGTGAAAGTAATGCCATTTTATGAGTCGGTCCAGATCAGCCGGATATGTCTCGGCAATACCGACCGTGTCACGGTGCAACAGATTGATGAAACCAAAAGTAGAGTTCAGAAAAGGCTTGCTTTGGAAAATGTGTGTGAAATATATGGTATATACAAGCAAAACTCTGAAAACCCTTGCATCTGCTTCTTAACCGTTGCTGCCCTTCATCCGAAGCACTGCGTCTTGAAATGCAGCAGTGGAACGCATTCGGTGTGCCTGTCAACCTTTCATAAAACCCAAAACTGCTCGTATCCGTTCTCGGCCTTCCTGGTCTCAAATACCGTAACCTCCTCGACCACGCTGTATTTGACATATACATATGTGCATGTGACACACTGAAAACCGTGACTGCATGATGCACAACTGTGAGGACTGCCCTGGTGAAGATGAACTTTCTTAGGATTCTCTTCGCGGACAAACCAGGAGAAGAGAGTGAAGGTGATTTAGTCCCAGCTGATGACATGGATTTGTATTAGGTACAAACAGTGGATGAGCACGCATCGCTGTACACTCGCAGCAATAGTTTAGACCAAAGAAGGAAACATGTGATATTTCAGCCCGCAAACCGTGAAGCTGATCAAACACCACTGATCCACTGATGTTTGTCCCTATATACGGGGCACTCGTTTGTAGTGTACTGGCGTGAGGACCAGGTACTGTGCATCAGAGCCACTGCTCTATCTCTGACGGCACAAAGTACAACATTGACATGGTGCATGTGTTCCGGCAACGGCTTATCCAAGAAATTCTGGCCGCAGTACCTGACCTCCAAAAATATGTATTTCACAGACGGCAGTACACGTATAAACATGACTTCGCTAATGTGTGTAACCATCAGACAGATTTTGGAGTACCTTGTGAGTGAATTTTTTGTCACATCTCATGACATGAACGCTTACGACGGCATCGGGTGCACAACCAAGCGTGCCACGGCTCAAGAAATCCTCAAGCGCTCACTTAACAACCAGGTACTGCCGGCCGAGGACATGCATGGTATCTGTCGCACAAGCTAGCCTGCTGCATCAAATTCATATTTGTATCAAAGCAGGAGGAAATGAACGTCACGACCCACCTCACCGAGCGCTTCCCGAAAGCCATCACGGTGAAAGGAGCACAGGGGCAGAGGCGGTCGGCCCATGCAAGGAATTAAGGCAGTGCCTCACCTGAGTAGAGCTGTGAAGTATTGTTGTATGTTATTTTCATAAAATGATGCTTTCATTCACTGGAAAATAGCAAACTTGAAAAACTTGAAACAAATATGCATTGGTGACTCACAATTATGGTGAAAATTGAAGTTCATTAACATTCAGATCATTTACATCTTAGCTTTCAAACAGCTCTATCACCGGTCAGCAGAGGCTAGCCTCGCGCACATATCGCCATATTGTAAGTTTTCGTTTCAGCGATATTGGAGGGCCCCCTCCAATATCGCTTGGCAATCGGTGACGTCACATGGGCTGAACAATTGCTCGATCCCGTTGGCACTCCAGCGAAACTTCCGTGTTTTCCACACATTTCCGATCTTAAATGCCATCGAAATTGGACAAAATCGGGTTCATTGAAAGCTTGAAGAATCTTGTCCACGGATACGAGCCGTATTTTCTGTAACACTTGGATTTTTCGCTTGGACTCACGCTGACTGCATTCATGTCAAGAGCCGCAGGAATCGCGCGGTGCCACGGGTAGTAGTAGTATGATGAGACAGGCCAACTGAAGATCACGGCCGGGAAGGAGGGCTGGGAGCAAGTAAGAGATAACTGTTGCAACATAATTCCTCCCCACTCGGTACAGGGGCGTACACAAGGGTGGCGGTGCTGGGGGCATGTGCCTCCATGGGAAAGCGGTACCCATCCGGCCAGGAAAAGGCGCCAGCATTAATTTTGGCTACCGGTGGATGTACCTATACTGGCTGGAATAGCACTCCCTTATCACCCATGTGCAGATACGGAGCTTGCAGTAGGTTTTCAGGATTGTTTTCCATTTTTTCATTCATATACGCCTAGGCCAGTTGTGTTCTTTTTGTATATTTCTCATGGGCAAGTACGCCCTCAATGTTGGCACTGTCCACTAATAATTTAGACTTTTAACATGAGGTACCATTGAGCATGCACTAGATCGATGTGGAGCTTCCCATCAGCTTCATGTACTTTGCACTCAAATAATCAATTATAATAGGAACAACAATAGTAATAATGATATATATATATATATATATATATATATATATATATATATATATATATATATATATATATATATAAAATATATATACAATATGTGTGTGTGTGTATTCCAGCCATTTCGGGTTGTGAAATGGACATATATGAAAACCTCAACGATATATTAATATATGATTTTATTTACCGCCATTTATATAGGAAAACTTCCCGGTAACTTCGGAAGCATTTCAACAGGAGGGATAGGGGTGCAATCCACTGACTTCGGAACGATGGTGACAGGTTTGGCACTTCGTAGCGCAAAAGTAAGTTCTTGATACTCATCTTACCATACAATAATTATAGATGCTTATTATATAAAATACTAAAATGCTGGTCGAAATCCGGCGATTTTCTCTGCCTCACCTCATTTGGGTCCCACGGACCGCCCCTGCACAGGGGTACCACAAATTCGCACCAGTGACCCACAGCACCGTAATAGTTCATGAGCTGTTTACTGATGCGAGGCGTGTGCTAATGGAAGTTGGGTGAGCTGAGACGTGTTGGTGTGCGCGCTGATGCAGATTGTGTCGATTAATATCATCGCAATGACAGATCGTCAGTCTGAACTGTGATTCTGACAAGGTATCGGATGACCTGCACATCTGTAGATCATTGCATTGGATTGCATTATAATACTATACTGAAACACATTATTATTTTGCATTGCATTGTGTAATTGTGGTGCTTTATTTTATTACACCGATGCAGACGGCCCATGATCCAATGCGATTCATTACAAGCTCAGCATATGTCCATGGATGCATCCGTGCCAAATTTGTTCTCGAACAGTTCAAGATGAATTGGATTACTTTCCGTGATGGGATGCCTGCACGTGATGGGATACGTGCCACGAACATAAAAAACTCTTGCATTTCAGTAATATACTGTTCTAAGACAATATTAAATAGGGTACGATAATCTACCGCAAAAACAACCATGCATACATAATTTTGAACGGTTATTTATATTTTGAGGGGCATAAGCCTATTTTTACGTTTTACTTTTGCTTCGAAAGTTGATATATCGGACTACATTTCTGCGCTTTTTGAAATCGCATTGTGACTGTCCCGCCAGTTAAAGTAGGTCAGGTTAATGTAAGCTACGATATCACGATTTCAAATGGACCGTAAACGAAAATTCCAAAAGGGCCAAAGGATTATTGTGAGTTCACCGATACTCGTACATACGTTTGCACAATTTGAATTGTTCTTTATTGAGTTAAACACCTTAAAACGCATTGTTTTTCTTTCCCTATTTGGGCGTAACTCTTGTATTTCCATGTTCCTTGCAACACCCATGACAATTTGTGTGCATTTTCTCCCAAGCAGTAAGGCTATCTATTGTGAATAACTCGAGGAAAATAAGAATACTCGAAGAAAATGGACTTCTTAGCTTTTCTACCCCAATAATATATCCCCGAATTCGAATACAAAGTATCGCCCATTTCATATTGCTATGTGTTCACTAAACTGAACTGTGTGCATTCAAACCTATGCCCCACCGCTTGTTACGATGCCAAGCTTGGCGCGTCGGTGAACCGCACCCCTCATGGTCAAAGTCCAGAGTTCCGGCATTGGTGGGCCGTCCAGTTAGCTGATAACTGATAAGCAGCGACGTCCCGATACATTATTCCCCAGCATCCCACGGCAGTCTACCACCGCTCCCCAGAGTAAGGTGGCGCCGCTCCGACCGGAAACAACCCTCCGGGAAAACCCGTTGTCTTTGGAACGGATTTTCTAGCCAAAGGCGTTCTTTTCGGAAGAAAATGTGCCCCTAAGTATTCTCAAGCGCAGCCCCTGCGCACGCTCAAGGAATTTTCCCACCGAAGGCGACCCTTTGAGGAAATATATTCGTCCTCTGGAGGAGCTGGAGAAGACTTTAGAATTCACAACAGAGGAAACCACCAAAACACATTTGGCAGCACATTTGCGAGGTGCCATGCGACGATAACCGCACACTTCTGCCACCTGTTGACAGAAAGCGGAGACACAGCCGCATGATTTCATCGTCAAGGTTCCACTGGCTCCTCTAGCGGACAACTGAGGAATTATATTTGGACGTCATGAACTTTGGATGTTATGAACCTTGGACGTTATGAACGCTCCCTCTGAAGCCAGCCTTGGACGTTGTGATCCTTGAACGTTATGAACTCTGGATGTTATTAACGCACCATATCAGAGGCATTTTGGACTTTTTCAAAAACTTTATTTCGCATTTTGGACGTTATGACCCTTGGACAATGTGGTCTTTCGACGTTATGAACTTTGGATGCAATGAACTTCGAACGTCATGATTGTTTCACATATAGGTAAGCACCTGCTCAGCACATATTTAAAGAACCACATTTGTTTGTACGTTGTTTAGTGTGAACCTTATTCAAATTGAGATGCCCAAAGCTAAACACATGTAAGTTAGATTCTTCTTTAGTCATTATAAGGGTATTTGGCATGTTTGCAACACATTTGTAAGTTGGATAGAAATCATACTGTGTAGGTATATGAAAACTTAATTATGTAGTAAAGCTGCAAATATGGAAATTATTCCATAAGTCTTACCTGAACTCTTCAGCACCAAAATGAAATTTGGTGATGTGCCGAACATTCTCCTGTTATGCCTCTCTGTGGTAACCCCTTCATCGCCATAAATGCCGAATTCCAGCATGTCTATGACAACACTTGAACGATAATCCCAACACTAACACTAAGGGTAAGCTAACACTAAACCAACAACTTCTTGGTTTAGTGTTAGCTTTTTGCAGTTTATGATGAACTGCACCAAAACTGGATAAACTGGATAAAAGATTTTAGAGTGCAACCAAGAAAGGCCCTTGTGGCTCATAGTTGCACTAATCTTTAACGTTTAACGTCTTTATAAACAAAACAAACAACAGCTAGCAAAGCTCAATAACCAATGATGAATGAATTGTCTCCATTGCAGCCCATCTCCCAAAAAGCCTGTTGCCAAAATCGCAATGTTACGCTTGTCATGTTCAGTATCATTCTCATGCCACCGTTTCGTTGACATTCTCCCAACACTAAGGTTTGATGAAACTAGCCATGTATTGATTCGTAGTTTTTGAGCCTTGAACTAAAAAAAAAATTGTGCGTGTTTGTGAAAGAATGTTTTTTTTTAAAGAGTAGAATATACTTTGATGAAACTAGAATTCACGTTCAACGTACAAAAAAAACTGTTTAATCGTGAAATAATCAATTCGTAATGTTGATTAAACTGGGCCCATGTGTACCATAGTGGGCAGACTGCTCCTGTCCTGGTGTACCATAGTGGCTGGGCTGGTCCCGTCCTGGTGTACCTTACTGGCCCTGTCCTGGTGTACCTTACTGGCCCTGTCCTGTTTAGTGGAGCTGCCTGTGTACCTTCTGGCCTGTTTACCGTAGTGGACGGGCTGGTCTTGCCTGGTGTACTGTAGGGGTTGTGGGTCGGGCTGGTCCTGTCCTAGTGTACCGTAGTAGTCGGGCTGGTCCTGTCCTGGTGTACCGTAGGGTCCGGCTGGTCCTGTCCTAGTGTACCGGCGGGCTGGCCTCCTGGTGTACTGTAGGGGGGGGGGGGCTGGTCCTGTCCTGGTGTACTGTAGTGGTCCGGCTGGTCCTGTCCTAGTGTACCTTGATGGTCCGGCTGGTCCCGTCCTGGTGTACTGTAGTGGTCGGGCTGGTCCTGTCCTGGTGTACTGTAGGGGTCCGGCTGGTCCCGTCCTGGTGTATCGTAATAGTCCGGCTGGTCCTGTCCTAGTGTACTGTAGTGGTCAGGCTGGTCCTGTCCTGGTATACCGTAATAGTCCGGCTGGTCCTGTCCTAGTGCACCGTAGTGGTCAGGCTGGTCCTGTCCTGGTGTACCGTAATAGTCCGGCTGGTCCTGTCCTAGTGCACCGTAGTGGTCAGGCTGGTCCTGTCCTGGTGTACCTTGATGGTCAGGCTGGTCCTGTCCTGGTATATCGGAGCGGGCGGACTGATCCCGGCCTGGTGTACCGCAGCGGCAGTCGATTGGGGCATTCCTGGTAACGGTCGTGACCCGTCACCCCTGCGCACAGTGTGATATCTCAAGGGAAAAACTGGCCACAAATGCATCTATCGACTATTTTTGTATGCCTTATTTCTGGCTCCATTATATCAGGAAATGATTGAAGCAGATGAAGTCACAGTATTTATGAAAATTTTCACAAGATTTGATATACAAATAAGTCAATGAACATGGACAACATTACGTGTAGAAAAACGACGCACCCGTGCACAAACGTCCGCAGTCTGACGATTGATAAAGGTAAGCTGCATTCTGAAAACCTGGAAAAGTGAGATATGAAATGAAAGCTGGGAACATTCTCATTGCGGTAAGGAATTCAAAAAGGCATACACCAATTAACAATATGCTATTTGTTGTCAAACAATCAGTAATTGCAATAGTCGTTCAACTTTTTAGTACCTCGAAGTTCATGTAAGGTTTTAAAAAACGCACAACAGCGCACAGCCAGAGACCAATCCCAATGAAATCAGCGATCCTTTGCCTATATGTGCCGCAAATTTCAGCTGCACCTAGCTGCTCTAACACCGATAGTGATCAATTGTATCCCGATAGGCCGCGGTGCGGTGAGGTGGCCAGCCCGGACGGCACGGGCAAGCCCGAGCAGGACGCAGTGACGCGTCGTCTTTACCGGGTAACGTGATTCAGTGGTTGCTGTGCCAAAAAGTCCCCTAACTAACGAGGCGACTGAGTCGAGATAAGTCACGCACAGCGTCTCCCACGGCAGGAAGCCGTCTTTGCCTGCAAGGTTCGGGTCATCGTGGTTGGATTTTGCGTACAGTGAGGATGGAGGTGCGCGTCACCAGAGGAATTGGTGGACCAGTGCAAAGGCGTCTGGGCGTGGGGACTGTTATGTCCATGTGTTTAATTATAGTTTGCAGTTGATCATGGAGAAAATAGCTCAGGGATGCCTCCGAAGTAAGTCGTCGATTGTGGACTTGAGAAAGGCGACCGACTTATCGCCAAGAACTTTAAAGGAAAGTGGGTTAGGTGCATGCGAGCTCAGAACAAATTCAGAAGTCAGTTTGCGACTAATCTTTTGGGAGACGAGGTGTTCTCCGTGTCCCTGAAGCGTGGTGACCACACGTCGTGAGTGATTATGGAGCCAAGACTCGCCTTGCTGGCGATACTGTGAAGAGAGCGCGAGGGCGACCAACTAGAATCTACGATTACCTCAGCGCCCGTTCTCAGCGTCGGGCATCCTCAAGAGTTACCCAAACAGCACAGTTCTCTGCAGCTCGTGGAGGTTGCTGGGCAAAGTGTTCGTGCAGAGGGCATGAAGGACGCAGCTTTCGTGTTGCGGCAAGTGGGGTCATCACCGAATCGGCCCAGCAAGATTCGCGGGGTTATCAGAAGCTCTGAAGTGAGCCAACCTTAGTGCGTATCTTAGAGATGTATTTTTGGCGTAATTTGAGCTACTTAGGACAAGGTCTTGGATTTATTATGCGTAGCAATTATAAGGTCACATTTACACTGCAGAATACAAACGCAAGGTCGCATAACAAACGCTCACTAATAATCATCCAATATACGAGCGCCAACGGACTTCACTTATGACGTCATCATGATGTCATCATTGATGACCGGACGTCCATATTTTAATACAAGGTACACTAGATACTCATGTAGATGTGTGCACAACTTGAGCCATCTATCTCAATTGGTTTCCGAAATATTTCGCGGAAGCAAAATGCGTGGAGCGGAATGCTCCCTTCCCTCTAGCAGGTATAACCTCTGACATTCCTGGGTTAGGCAATATTTAAGACAATAAATATTCCCCACATGATCCAAATTTTAAGCTATTTCGACTAAGACCAAAATCGCCCCGTTAACTAGCATTCTTTGTCCGTTATGATTTATGGCCAGCTTTTTCCTCGAGTTATCACAGAGTGCTGCGGTTCGGCGAAACCGTACACGCCCTTCCCTGCGCATGCTAACCACAACGTGACCTCTGCACATCTCACCCGGCTGGAGAGAGGGCGCCGCAGTCTGGGCGTGCGTGTGACCGACTGTGGCGGCACACACAGCTGGCAGACTGGAGGGTGCAGACGTCGACGCCTGAGCCCACGAGCGATCGCCGAACTGGTCGAGTGTCCAGTGTCAAAGCTGACGGTGGCGCGAGCTCAGAGTGCCGGCTCGGCGCGCATACCGGGAGAACTGCCACATGCGCCAGTGCCCTCTGACACCAGCACACACGCCACCGAGACGCGCCGACCAGCGCCACGGCTGCAATGCGTGGATGCATCGTTAAACAGGTCAGTGTGACAGACATCGGTCTTCTCGGCCTTCGTCTGCGGCATGACGCCACTATGCCAAACCACAAAGCTGCCCATTCTCCATGTACCAGTATCCAGCTGACCTATATTGCAACCCATCGTGTGTGGTTTGTCACAGCGTTGACCACAAAGCTGCCCATTCTCCATGTACCAGTATCCAGCTGACCTATATTGCAACCCATCGTGTGTGTTGTGTCACGGCATTGACGTGTCCGAATGAGGCCAACCATCTTGTGCGATTCATCGATAATTCAATCCTGTTCTTTGTGGGGGGTGGGCGGCTCGATCTTTCCCCACCCCCTGCAGGAGGCTTCTGCTTGCGACTCTCAAACCGCTTTCCCTGGCATCACGACATTTTTTTCAACGTTTCTTAAAATTGATGTGCGCATGCTATGCCAAAAATATAAAAATCGATTCACCACAGACGGCTTCAGAAGCTAGTTTCTTAGGTCATTTACAGTGCACGGGGTGGAAGAAGCGCAAGGGTGTGCGACATACCTTCATCACTGGGCAAATAAAAAATGATGAATCTAGTTATTACAATCGTGTAGATAACGATTGCTAAATAGGAACAAGTTATTTTAATTGAGTTGCAGACAGGAACTCAAAATTGGCATTTGCACATGGTGTATTACTTGATATTTTGTACAACGGGCAACGATTTGAAGTTCTTTTCATGTAAATATTATGTAATATAACTTATTTTGGTCAAAAGTTATTTCTTTATTATCTCAATGCCCCATCATCTAGCAACCTCAAGCTTCTATAACGTACAACGATGAAAATGTGCGGTGCTACCTGAATGTTTTACACGATAATAATAACACTGGAGACTTTAGTGGCTCGGGAAATCAAAACATCAGTTATTCAACAAAAAGATGGCACTCCAAGAATAGTCTTGGGAATTTATATTGTGTCGTTTCCCATTATTTAAATGTCCAATGCACGCTACGGTGCGTGGGGGAATCCTCCACGGACAAAAAAAAACTACAAAGTCGATCCGGTCTAATGTTCAGCCACATACCACACACAACATGCTAACACACAGCGTCGCATATCTACATCCATCTACACACTAGTCACACGACTTTTTACGACCTTTCCCCAGGACAGCTTGTAGGCCAGAAAAAAAACTGATTCTGTCCGCGGGCACAAACTGGTATTTTTGCGTTCTTCTTGTGACTTTGCCGTGCTAATGCGTGGATTCACGCTGCTCTTTACCCACCTGACCTCGCACCAGGTACAAGCATTTGATGTTGCCTGCAATGTGCTAGTTGCGAAACTGAAACAGGTATCCCGTAGCCATAATTTGATCTTTCTATATCCTCTGGGGATATAGACCCAGGTCAAGTCACCCAGGTCAAGTTCAAACCCAGCATTGACCCAGGTTAAACCCAGGTCAAGTTCAAAGAGAAAAACTGGTTGGTTTGCCTGGAGTGTCCCATTTGTCACCCTTCGCAACACCAGCGGCAGGAGTACCGTGACTAACAAAAAACACCATGTTGAACCAAGTTTGACAACATATGCACTCCCAGTGCATAAGCTGTTGGCACGGGCAAGACTCATCCTAAACACGCGTACAATCCTCATGACACCGAGTATATCTAATCAGAAATCCATCATACTCATGCAACGTTGTGCGTACAACCTCTAGACACCAACGTTATATTCAGTACCTCTTCCTAACGCCAAGGAAACTTGTTCCTACCGCGCCTTGAACACTGAAAAAAATGATTGGGAACATGTTCGTTAGGTTAATATCGAAAGGGAAGTTATGGGACTCAATCTTTTGAATGGGTGCAATTTTTAGGCAGTGAAAACATTCATGCAAAAAGTTATCGAGACATCGTGAGGAATAATGCACGTTTCAAATTTCATCAAGTCGCAGTTTCTATGAAAATTGATACTGGACTCATCGTCAATTTCCCTCCAACGGCATCTGGGCGCCATTTCTGTGGAATCTGTCTGGGGTTTCCCAGCATATAGCTTCACGGTGACTGTGGTCCAAAATGTACAGAGAATTATGGAGAACACTGGTAAATCGAATTGCATGACATGATGGTCCTTTAACAAATGTTTACGGTCGCTTTCTCTGCATCCTTGCATTATAGATCTGGACAACTGCAGGCAGTAAATCGCGCCGGGGCAGTAAATAATCATTTCTGGATACACCGAGCACAGCTGAGCATTTTGTTCAGAGCCACATTCCAATCTGTAATCTACAGAGGTCTCCTAAGGTTAACACGGTGGACCGCCACGATTTCTCTCATAATCGTCTTAGTGGTACTTCTAGATATGGCGAACACAGCTATGCATGTTGTATGCAACCTCGTTCAAATGTGTGACCCGCAGAGGTCATCTCCGTTCAAAAGGACCGACCATCACGATTTACTAAAAACAAAATGGACATTGAACGTGAATGCATGTATGTAGTACCGAGGAGCATTCGCATTCTGCAACCTACAGAGGTGATATAATATCAAAAGACGGACCATCACGAATTCGCCACAAACGATCTCGTGATATTTTTATACCCCAATACACCTTTGAGTGTTGCATCGAGTTACATCCAAGCAAGCGACCTACATGGGTCATTCAAGTTAGAGATAAATAGGATGGATTCTCACAATTTTCATAAAACGGTCACAGATGAATTATTTGATACTCCGAACACATCTATGCATGTTGTACGGCGCTACCTTCATGTACGTTGTGAACAGATGTTCAGATTAGAGGTGAAGAGGACGGACTGCCGCGATTTGCCCCCAAAAATCGCTAGAGGTACTAGTTGATGCGCCGTACATGATGCGACAGCTATGCATGCTGGGTGGAGCCACATTCCAAGGTGCGACCTGCACAGATCATTCAAGAAAGAGGTCAAGTTAGGGGTGGAGCCTGTGCCGACTCTGGTGACCGTCGTCCACCCTTCGTATGTCCTCTGCCTTCACGGCGCTCTATATCTGGCAGTCTGGCGGCTTGATGCCTCGCCCTTGTTGACATGTGTCTGACACCCTTTGTTTTCCTTGCCTTACGGGCCCTACTGGCAGACTGGCGCCTGATGCCTCGTCCTGCTGACATGTGTCTGACACCCTTTGTCTGTCCTCTGCCTTCACGGCGCCCTATATCTGGCAGTCTGCCGGCTTGACGCCTCGCCCTTGTTGACATGTGTCTGACACCCTTTGTCTATCCTCTGCCTTCACGGAGCTCTATATCTGGCAGTATGGCGGCCTGACGCCTCGCCCTTGCTGACCTGTGTCTAACACCTTCCGTCTGTCCTCTGCCTTCACGGAGCTCTATATCTGGCAGTCTGGCGGCCTGACGCCTCGTCCCTGCTTGCATGTTTCTGACACCTTTCGTTTGTCCGTAGTTGATCGCAGCGCTCGTGTGCGCCCAGACGTTCGTCATCCTGGGCTTTACCCTTGGCTCGGGCAGTGTGCTGTTCGAGCAGGAGACGGGCAACAGCACGACGCGCCGCCTCAGTATGGGGCAGGTGACGTGGGTCGTGTCGGCCTTCACACTCGGCAACATCCCCGGCACGCTGATGTCCATGTACGCGTCGCCGCGGCTGGGCGCACCGCGTCTGCTGCTCGCCTGCCTGCCGCTGGCGCTGGCCGGCGCCGCCATGGTCGGCCTCGACGCCAGCTTCGGCTGCACGCTGGCCGGCCGGCTGCTGGTCGGCTTCTATTTCGGCACGGTCGAGGGTCCGGCCCGTGCGTACGTCGGGGAGGTGACTGGCCGCACAGTGCGCGGCGTCATCAGCAGCTTGCTCAACATCGCGACGCCAGTGTCCATGGTGGTGGTGCTGGCGCTGGGCGCCAGCTGGCCGTGGCACACGATCGAGTGCGCGCTGGTGACGTCGGCCAGCGTGCTGCAGGCCGTCGGCCTGCCGTTCCTGCCGCAGTCGCCCAAGTGGCTGCTGGCGCACGGCCACGACACGGACCTGGCCAAGACGGCGCTGCGCTTCTTCCACGGCGCCGACACGGACGTCAAGCAGGCCATCGCTGAGATCGAGAGGTCGCTGTCGAGCCAAGCGTGCGGTGCTGGCTTCCTCTCGCAGCTCAGACTCGTCTTCCGCCGCCGGGAGAACGTGCACCCGCTGCTGCTGCTTTTGGTGCAGTTCTTCTGTCTGGTGTTCAGCGGCGGGATAGGCGTCTCGCAGTTCGCGCCGACAATCTTCCGCTCGGCCGGCGAGGACGCCGGCAGCTACCTCAGCAGCATCTACGTCATGGTAGCCACGTCGGTAGCGTTCCTGCTTTCCGCCCCTCTGCTGGAGCGCTGCAGCCGCGTCCTTCTTCTGCAGGTGAGAGGTGCTGCAAAAGTCTGCCCGTGAGCCCGACTGAGGTTTGTCTGCAGGAAAGTTGCTACGAGCGGGGCCGAAGATCGAAGGAGTAATTCTTCAACTTGCAAAAAAAAAGAAAAACATTAACTTTAGCAGCTCGGCTCGGCTGCAACGCGTTCAAAAAAACTATACCTTTGCAATGACGTATCCTAGGCTCACGGATGAAACTGAGACAAAATATTGTCATTTCTAGCAGTTCTACGTTTCAACGTACGATGTTTTGACCCATCTGTATTGTCCTCTGCTTCATTGTATACAGGGCCGTCCTTGAACATTAGGCGGCGTGTTTCACCATGCATTTGAATGTTTGAGGCCAATAAGATGTTAAATAACATCAGCACATTTCTGGTGCACTTACCAATGTGTTCATTGTAATTTTCATCGGCAGTGGAGTAGCCAGTGCGACCATCATGGGATCCCAGATCTACTTTGACATGCTCATGATTCGTCTGAGGGTTATCAGTAGCATATTTTCAGATCGAAGAAATATATATACTATAGCTGCTTGATTTATAATTTCCGATTTTCATAGTTTCTTCCGGGTATTAAAATTCCTACCTCTATGGAGAGCTTTTTAACTACCCTCTGTGTTCTGGATTTTGCCACCATCGGCATTATCAGGGGAGGGTGATGTAATCCTCTGACATTTCAAAATTGTAGGTGGTAGAGTGTAAGAGAAAGATCAGAGTGTTGCTGCCAGCGAGAACTCGCGCTTGGTCTATCTTTTAGGTAGGTCAATTATGTGACCTATTAGATCAGGTAAAAGTATTTTTGTCTTGAAAGGAGAGGATATTTTGATATTCAAAGAACATTACACTTCTACAAGGCACAAAAGCGTATTTCTTAATTTCATATTAGTCTGTTGATACCTAGTATGTTGCATTTATACGCATTACTCGGAGGTTACGTCAGATCACCATGGTGACCCCGCCTTCGACTGTTCAGAAAGGTGGTTGTAAACAAGTTAATCTGTAGCTCCTTAGCTAACAATCTGGCGCGGAATTGAACTTCAGGGCCTGATTTCATCTTCTGATGATAAGATGCCAAAACAAGGTCAAGCATTCCAGCCATGGTATACCACAATTTCTTGTCCTGAGTTTCAAAGAAAAATAAAAGCAAATGTATGTTGTAAAACATGAGTTCATGATTATGCGAACACATATGACATGAACATATATCTCAATTATACCAGTCAGCGAACTGAGCACCGATAGCTGTTGGCCAGCCGACTGTGGAGGCGTCACCACCCGGCACACGTCACACTCACGTGGCCGTCCCGCCCCGGCACGCGTCACACTCACGTGGCCGTCCCGCCCCGGCACGCGTCACACTCACGTGGCCGTCCCGCCCCGGCACCGGCACCGCCACCGACTCTGCGGCGTCACCACCCGGCACACGTCACACTCACGTCGCCGTCCCGCCCCGGCACGCGCCACCACCGACGTGGGCCGTCCCGCCCCGGCACGCGGCACACGCCGGCCGCTCGCAGCGTCACCCCCGGCACGCGTCACACTCACGTGGCCGTCCCGCCCCGGCACGCGTCACACTCACGTGGCCGTCCCGCCCCGGCACGCGTCACACTCACGTGGCCGTCCCGCCCCGGCACGCGTCACACTCACGTGGCCGTCCCGCCCCGGCACCGGCACCGCCAGCCGACTCTGCAGGCGTCACCACCCGGCACACGTCACACTCACGTCGCCGTCCCGCCCCGGCACGCGTCACACTCACGTCGCCGTCCCGCCCCGGCACCGGCACCGCCAGGCACGGACCAATCTGGCTAAGCGAAGGGGCACTGAAGGGCGAAATTTTCCACGCGTAATTTTTTTCTGAAAAACAATTCCCTAATCTGGAGACGGGGAGGGGTAACTCGGTGTACATAGAGTGGCGTCATCCACTTTTGCACTTAGAATGTCTTGCTGAAAGACAAAATCGTTGAGCAGGATGGAGGTGAGCTCGTATTCCTCAGCGAGGCACCCTTTCAACTCAAGAGGGGTGTAATCGGTTTAAAAAGTAAATGCGGGGTGGTACTCGAGCGTTTTAAATGGGTGCCCTATATTCGAGGGACGCTCTTCAGGTGCTAATGAGGGGGGTCAGCCATTCAGCCTCCCTCGTGATACGCCTGTGTCGATCGACAAGTGGCACAGCACGCCGGAACATTCGCTGCGCTTGTTGCAGGCCGACACTTCAACGGGCCAACAGTGACGACGTGGCCGCTGGTGCGGGACGGCTCCACCAGGTGCTTCACTTTGCTGCTGGTGCTGGTCACATTTAGTGCTGGGCCCTGCTTCTCTGCCTTGCTGGCGTACGGCAGCAGATTCAGCATGTAGCGCGACCTGGCCTGCCGTTGGCTACGCCACGGACAAGCAGGCCGTACTTGCACGACTTGCTGGGTATGCGTGTGATGAAGCTGCAGCGACCTTCGCAGATTCCAGGCTTCTCGTCAACGATGCCAATATAGCTGCCATCGGCATCTAATTATACAAAGCTTTCCGGCTATGATGTCGGTATATGCATTTCTAGGCGAGAGGTAAAACTAAGTGTCAAAATTCGAATTCCTCATGAAAAACACAATAGGAAGTCCGCCTTTCGAATGAACAGGCCAAATTAGGCCAACACACGCGACTGACCTCTGATGATCCAGAATGGTCGCTGACCTGCGGCGACCCAGAGACACCCATGCGGTATTCACGAATTCAAGTCACCAATGTTCGTAAAGCTGGCTAACCTTAGCTATATGCGTCACAAAATACGATTCAGGCAAAACTGCCCAGAGATGATCCCACGTTTGACCTCTGTAAACTAGACATCGTTGGTTTTGCACAACTTACAAAAAGGACACCCTCGAGGATACTGCAAATTTCAGAACAATCTTTTGAAGCATTGAGAAAATAACGTATTTGAGGAAGAAGATAACGGATAATGTAAGGTGGGTTACATTCTTCAGCACACAATTAAAAAACTCCCATCCGAACAGGCCGCCAGAGGCCCAGCCAGATCCCGGCCACCTTCTCCTTCCCTTCTCATTATTTACCCTGAAGCATAAGCAAACGCGAGTGGCGCCGGCGCTAAGGTCAGAGGGCGGCTTCCGGAACAACACCTACGGGCGAACCCAAGAGTAATCGCCTCGCACCCCGTCCAGCTGGCCACCGGAGGTGCGAACACAAGTTGAGCCAAAGCAACAGAAGGGTCCCCGGCCAGCCGCGAGGTCGGTGACCCCGCTCAGTGGAACTTTCCAGACCGTCTTGACGGCCCCGGGCGGCTTCGCGCTGCGCATAATATAAGGGGGAACAATTAACTCCACCAATCAAAGACAAGAACCCGGTCCGAAGCCCTGGCAGTTGCTGGAGAAAAAAGGAGGCGGGCTACGGGAGGGAAGAAAATTTTGCAGCCACACAGAAGGGCTCTCTCTCTCTCTCTCTCTCTCTCTCTCTCTCTTCTTTCTTTCTTTCTTTCTATCTCTATCTCTATCTCTATCTCTATCTCTATCTCTATCTCTATCTCTTCTCTATCTCTTCTCTATCTTTTTATTCTTTTTTTCTCTTCTCTATCTCTATCTCTATCTCTATCTCTATCTCTATCTCTATCTCTATCTCTATCTTTTCTATCTCTATCTCTATCTCTATCTCTATCTCTATCTCTATCTCTATCTCTATCTCTATCTCTATCTCTATCTCTATCTCTATCTCTATCTCTATCTCTATCTCTATCTCTATCTCTATCTCTATCTCTATCTCTATCTCTATCTCTATCTCTATCTCTATCTCTATCTCAATCTCTATCTCTATCTCTCTATCTCTCTATCTCTCTATCTCTCTATCTCTCTATCTCTCTCTATCTCTCTCACTCTCTCTCTCTCGGAGGCGATTATCAAACTGTCCCGAAAGGACCCAATCATGGTGGAACACTCATACAATTAGATATAGATCATTCAAATGTAGGCAGATGTGACGTGAAGTGCCGGTCGGCGAAGAGTGACGGACGGCTGGAGGGCAACCACCATCGAACATGCGAGTGTCATACGTCTGACATGTCTTTCTGTTCCCCAAACCTTGCCGAACCAATCTAAATTATCTTACCCAGCTTCTGCCTCCTCAACCTAATTCATTGCTGAAGGGAGCAACCCGGGGCGCAAAATGACTTTTGTAGTCCATGCGCCCTGAAACCAAAATAGCTAACTAAGGGAGCGACCTGGTGGGGGGGGGACCAAATAGGACAAATAGGAAATGTGTCGCGTCCAAGGACGGAGATGTGAGGGATGCTGAGTAGTGTATGAGCAGTGCGTATGCGTAATGTGATGCGGTGTATACAGATGTAAACATATTAGATTAATCATAGAAATTATGTGGTGGCATCAGCAGAGACCGGTGGTAGCAGTTCGGGAGTGACGGACAGGAGGAGCGTTGGAGCAGGACAGGATACAGTAAGGCATGGAGTGGAGCACAATCATGCTTAGAACAATTTCTGTCTTCCTCTTCCCATCCAATTACGTTCGGCCTTTAGACTAACAGGAGTACAAACGATATTATAGCTACCCCACCTGCCGTGATGCAACCCCTTCCTTTGCAATCAAAACGTTACCTGAACTCAAGGGATACCCTTCAGCTGTGCGTTCACAGGTGAACCAGATAACATTTAGGGCAAATTCCGATGGGGCGAGTACCGACAGCAGTCAGCGACCGTCCGTGTGGATTACCGTAATGAATGACGTCACGGATACGACTCTCCCATACCCACGGTAGCGTAGTAAATACTTCAGCGACCCGTTGGACAGAGGGGCGGGTAATTACGTCTAAACTGAATAGCGATCCGGGCTACGGGGCTGAGGAGCGCGAGCCGCACTTTTCGTTCAGGGGTACATGTCATGCTTTTCCCTCGGATGGAAGAGAACGATACCGCGGGTTTCCAACACAGGTCACTGATGCTTGGACACACACGGATGAATGATTCACACATGATTCTTGGACATATGCTTGATATTAATTTGTTATATGAAGTAAATTTACAAGCGAGGCAGACGACCCGTGAGCCGTCTTCCTATGGAATAAACTTTTCCGGGTAATGGTAGTGAGTGTTCAAGCAAGTTTTAATTGTCTAGAATATTAATGTTGTTATATATATATATATATATATATATATATATATATATATATATATATATATATATATATACATATATATGATCGGCGTTTGGATAATGTCTAATTGCAACAGGGTGCGATGAACGAACACCTCGGGTGCATTAATTCACCTGCTCTGGATCTTTTACCGCAAAATCCCGTTGGCCTCTGCGACCCAGGGGCGCAGATGAGGGAGCGAGCATAGTATGCATGTGGGAGGGGCCGATAAAGGGGCCACCACATAGCGTTTGCCGGAAGTCTGGCGCCGGTCTATAGGGCATTGCAAAACACTGCACGGTTGTGAGTCCACCCCGTCCGCTGTGCGCTTGGGCACGGATTTGTATCAGCGGTTCGGGGGTCGTTCGGACAGGTTCGGCGTGCCGTAATCCCCGGGGCTAAAAAGGTGGGGCCGGCTAGGTTATATAGACGACCAGGGGACGTGCCCAACGAGGTAGGGATCCGTGCCCGCCTATGGACGCGTTGACCTGGTCGCAAGTGTACGACGAATAAGGCCCGGCGCGGCATCGACCGACTTTAAGGCTAGGTATGTCAGTCAAAGACACCAGATCACTAGCATAAGCTCTCGAAGCCAGTACGATGAGCCCCCTCGTTCCAGTTAATACTTTGTCCAGGTGAGGAACGCTGCCGATAATGGCTAGGCCAGCCATGCTTGGCAGTGAAAGGTTTATTTGTTCGGCCAACGTATCATCACAAATAAGAGCATTGGTCTGTCGATATATGTGTTTGTGGACCGCTGAAAAGGTTGAGGAGTCGGGAGCTAAATATGGGGACCAAGCAATTCATTAATTAATAAGGAGAGCACGAATGGGGCGAGCAAATGTGAAGTGAATGAGGAGAATGAATGTGAGTAGGTAGATTTAAGGATCAGCGGAATCCGCTTGGGGCTCAACACAGGCACCAATTTCGTGCGGTACATTGCACAAAATTATACTACTACCGGCGTCCAAAAAGTCCCAACACGGGACATGTCATTAAAACCAATGGCAAATTTAATTCTGATAAATTATCTAATACAACGTATTAATTATAATCCGGCGAAAGACACTCACTTATATAAATTCGTGTTAGGAGCGGTAGCTCAAACCAACATCAAGTCGGCTGGGGTTTGGGGAGTGTGGTGGAGGTGGCGAGGAAACACAACACCATACACCGCTGACATAGGCACAATCAGCAAAGGAGTGATTTGGGTCAAACCTTCAATAAGTTCAAGTAGTTCAGTCAGTTTCAGTCTAGGTTAGCAATATCTATAAAAACTTGCACACACCCATACCAGCTGCAGTCGAGTTTAGGCTGGGCTAGCATAGGGTTGGAACACATTCACACACCCATGCCACTCATCCTGCACACCCACACCCCCGCAACACCCCGCACCCACACCCGCCACCCCACCGACGGCAGAGCCGCCACCCCTACAATAACACATCTGAGGGTTTATTAATGCGGGTGGGAGGTAACACTCACATGTAATAATGCAACATATGCACTATCAGCAAAATAACATTTACAAAATAATTTCATGAGCGAGAACAACTTGTTATAATAGTTATATCACATCTCGTAGTATTCTCGGCCAACATTCTTAAACTTAAATTCCAGGTTACAAAACAAATCGCACTATTTTCTTGTGAGTTTGGTGTGCTTCCCTAACAGCACTAGTGTGGACGTACTTCCCGTTTCCGAATTGCAGCCTTATGCACTCAATAGCGTATATGGCTGCAATTGAGTGCATATGGCTGGCTCAAACGCTTTCCTGCAAATTTTCTTTCCTGTACCTTCGAGCGCTAACAGTGTGTGACCCCGGCCACCTCATGGGGTAGTCTGCCACACTTCGCTGCTGATTTTCCACAAGAAAGCCAACCCAAGATCCCACGAATACGAATCTACTACGAGGCACGCCCTCACAGATGCCATCCGGGGTGCGTGGTGCTCGCTTCCACCGCGCGCCACAGCATGCCGTCGGATTTGTCACGCTCTTCAAGCCAAGTGTATCGATGCGTGCCTGAGAGCTAAACCCTGCTCCAGGTGGCCGGTCCGGTCTGACCCTGCCACCGCCTCAGGTGGTCGGTCTGATCGGACCGTCCCTACTCCAGGTGGCCGGTCCAGTCTGACTCTGCCACTGCCTCAGGTGGTCGGTCTGATCGGACCGTCCCTACTCCAGGTGGCCGGTCCGGTCTGACCCTGCCACTGCCTCAGGTGGTCGGTCTGATCGGACCGTCCCTACTCCAGGTGGCCGGTATGGCCTGGCCCCACCATAGGTGGTCTGACCTTGTATCTTACTCCAGGTGACTGGTCTGATCGGTCTGGTGGGCTGCACGGCAGTCGGCGCCTACTTCTTTCTGGAGCAACACTCGTGGCTGGTGCTGACAGGTGCGCTGGCCATCACGTTCTCCTACGGGGCTGGCATCGCGCCGGCCTCCTTCACCTATCTGGTCGAGTTGCTGCCCAACTCGGTGCGCGCCGTCGCCATCAATCTGGTGCTGCTCTACTTCAGCGTGGTGCAGTTTCTCGCCATCTACTGTTTCCCGTCGATGGTAGACAGACTGGGCAGTCACGTGACGTTCTGGCTGTTCGGCGCCGTGAACGTGCTGCAGGTGGCGCTGGCCACCTTCTGGCTACCCGAGACCAGGGGCCTGTCGCTCGAGCAGATCCAGAGCAGGTTCTTCGCGCCAACCGAGACGCGGCACGCCGACGACCTGTGTCAGGCGGAGGACGGTGTAGCGCGGCGTGACGTTGGGAGCGGGCGGCAGGAGCATGAGCAGGAGAGTGGCGCTTGACTGGGCGGAGAAGCAAGTGGAGTGTGGCGCTGGAAACAAGGTGGACAAGCAGGAGTGTAAACGTGTGTTGGAAGCATGGCGGAGAAGCATATGAAACACTCCACGAGACCACGAGTGCGGTTTCCGGGACCCCTGAGGTAGGCACGCTCGGCTGACATGACGGTCCATACCAGGACAACACATACTCACACATACACACACACACGCATACACACACAGGCACACACGGACCCAGACACGTGTAGACACACCCAGGCCCAGCCACATACAAAGACACACGCACACATACACACAGACACAGGGAGAGCGATAGCGACAGCGACAGAGCGAAAGCGAGCGAGCGAGAGAACGAGAACGAGAACGGGAACAAAAACGAGGACGAGAACGAGAGTGAGAGCGAGAGCGAGAGAGAGCCAGATAGAAGAGAGACAGATAGAGAGAGACAGATAGAGAGAGAGAGAGAGAGAGAGAGAGAGCCATGTGTCTACTGAATGAGAGATAGTGACATCAGCAGCCAAACATGGCCCCATAATTATAGTGCCAAGCTTCGCGTCCCTGTGAAGTGATCAGCTCGTGTCGTGAAGTGAGACGCCACCTGGGCATGAAGAGACTGACTGGAGGAGTGATCATCAC
Organism: Imbricaverruca yamaguchii; assembly: GCA_034440575.1. Taxonomy (NCBI): domain Eukaryota; kingdom Metazoa; phylum Arthropoda; class Thecostraca; family Neoverrucidae; genus Imbricaverruca; species Imbricaverruca yamaguchii. Next base: position 470,261 of record JAOTOL010001431.1, read on the forward strand.
TTGACTGATGACGAAGTCAATATTATATATACTCCAGTCAATACTATAACAGTTTCACTGTATACCGACAACAATTGGTGCTGTGATGCTGGATGCAACGCTATCCGTTGTGTAAAATCTGATGTATTGCGTGTAATGATATGTTGTAAATATTATACCGTCTCACCATCGTCAACGATGTTGTTTTTACTTCCGTAAAATCAGCACAGATTTCAGCAGAGGAGGTATACAGTCGGCCTTCTTCGGACACCTAGGATTTTCATGAGAACGGCACCAATGATAACATTAATTACGCTGTTCCATGAAAACATCACCACAGATAGAACTAACGTCGCTGATTTCAATGTTGATACACGATTTCAGTCACACGTAACTGTTAGACTCTAGAAGTCACCGAATATCTGAGGTGATTTCCTCGGACCGCTGGAATTTTATGAAAACAGCACCGCAGATAAAACTAATTACGCTCATTTCAATTGTGGTATCCGTGTTGTGACACACCTAACCTCTAGAGGTCAGAGGTCTTGAGGACATGACCTCGCAACCATAAGATTTTGATGAATATGTCGCCACAGATAGAACGGACTACCCTAGTGTCAATGGTGATATCGGCCGTTCACCACACCTAACCATTAGAACCCGATAGGTTACCGAACCTCTGGGGTGATGACCTGGTCTGGGATTCAACAGTGGATTCGGCTGACACCGGACCATTGGTATTTTCATGAAAACGGCACCACATGTAGAACTAACTGAGACCATCGCCCTGTTCCGTTGTGTGTAGAAGGAGCAGAAGAAGAAGAAGAAGAAGACGAAGAGTAATGGCAGCTCCTATTCATCCCAAGCTCCTGGACGATACCTGATAACGACTGTGGCGAGTCTTTATCGTTTGTTTTTGGCTGGTCTGTATGACTTGCACGTTTTTTTGCTACCCAGGATGACATGCATATTTGAGGGGTGACTGCATAAGTCACCAGCTGTGTAGGTGGATTCGGTGGACCGCACAGTTGGTGCAATCGGAGGCGTTTGATGAGCTGTCACTGAAGGCGGCCGGCTGGCGCCGGCAGACTAATAAACTGATCCGGGTGGCGGTGCGAGCGCGCGCTGACACATAACCACGCTGATTTCAGCAGTAGCATCTATGTTTCGTCACGTCTTGGGGCCTGACCTCTAGAGATACCGAACATCTGACGACATGGCCTCGGACCTCTCAAATGGTGACGCAAATCGCACCGCGGATAGAACTGACGACCTTAGTGAACTGATGGTAGTGTCTATTTTTCGTCACACCTAAACAATAATCCTCTAGAGGTCAGCGATGATCCGAGGTCATGACCTCGAACTCGTGGGATGTCGATGAAAATGGCACCGCGCATGGAACAGACTACCAGAATCGCCGGCCGCCAGTGGGACAACTAGCACCACCAGTGGCAGTTTTTTGTAACTACTGCCGCCACTCCTTCAACAACAATGCCAAACCATGATGTCTATATGCAAATCGGAATATCGGTCGACCAAGCAGCTGTTGAAGTCGAACCATAGCTGCCTTTACATGGCCAATGTTCCTCACCGTGGAATCGAAACAGAAACCACAGATACATATTGTTTTATGCATTCCAGTCTCTGACAAGCCTGGCCTGTTCGTGGGCGCTATAACGCCCAAATGGCACCATAATACCGGTGTCGTCTAGCAGTGAACCACTGTTTGGGCGACTCCTGGCCTAGCATGGTCGACTCTGCTCTTTGTGTCACAAGGCGCCATCTGTGACATTTGAAACCAGAGTTGACCATTTGCTTTGTTCACTCCGGCTCAAAAGGGGATTCCTTTACGAAAATAGCAACTTTGCAGTGCTTGGGAACGATCCCAGTGCCAGAATTCGAAGGGGCTCTGTAGTCGCAGGAATTGGTGGAGAGCAATCATTTTCAAAGTTGGTGTGGCCAAGTCTGTCACGAAGGCGCCACCTTCCCAAGGTGTACCAATCCCTTCCTATTTCCCAAAACTGTCCGGAATTACTGCACTGTTCTTTTTGGGGGTACTTTTCACAAAGTACTTAATGGTTGGAAGGGTTGGAAACTAAGTTTTAAATGTTCTTTTTGGGCCATGGACGAATCTTCGCGTCCCTCAGGCGTCCACGATAGGTGCCAGGTGTGTAGGGCCAGTTGGGCATTTCCATGGCCCTTTTAGGTCTCACAACTTGCAAGAGACCCTGGAGATCGACGTGAAGCTTGACAGGGACTTCTGAAATTGTATAACACTCTCAGAGCAAAGTGGTTTCCGTGGCCTGAGAATCCCCCGGAATGCAAGAGGAACCTGGTGCTCGAAAGTCCTATGTCCTAATGGCTACACCCCTGGGTCAGTTGCGCAGACTGGATATATATACATACATATGTACATATATGCATAAATGCATACATGTATACATATATATATATATATATATGCTCATGTCAACCGCATCCCGTGGTGTACCTTCGATTTGGCGCTAGGGGGACGAACAGATTTTGAGGGAGCCCAACTACCCCTATAAAAGTCACCGGATTTCGACCATCCTTTTCAAAGGGGCCCATTTCTATTTTGATATAAAATGACTGGTGACCAACTTCATTGTGCCGCGGATGGGCCCAATCTACCGTGACCCGCCTTGCGCATTCAGCACATTCGCCACACTTGGTGCGATTCTCCGGTTTCGGGCAGGTCTACCACGTTTTGCTAATTGTCGTCACATGAATCTTGTGCCGCATTTCACGCGTGGAATACTTCATATGGTGGTTCACTGGGAAAATTCGATCAATTAAATTTGACGACTAGTTCTCGGCTTCCAACATTTTCTGGTGGCTCAGAAATCCGGAGATCTGTTGAGCATTGACGCAACTTCTTCGGCCGTGCGCCTATGGGAGTTCAGGGAACACTAACCATGGCTGGAGATCTTGGGTGATCCAGATGAGTCGAAGTGTTAGAACCTGGGGGTAAAATTTTTTTTTTGGGGGGGAGATGAAAAGGGGAAAGGGGGTTGTTTTTGACGTTTTTCATACTCCTGGTCTTACGCCTGGTATTGTTAAGCTGTCATTTCCCTCATTCTATCTGAAAATACGTCTTGCATATAAAAACTTGGACACCCTGGTTTCGTGAGAGATCTCCATCCTCGACACGCAACTTGAAACTTTTTTTTTACCTAGCTAAGTGTGAAATGTTTTGATAGCTTCATGGTACTGACAATGGAATGACGAAATGCCTCACTTACGTCATTCTTTCCATGCTTTTTACCAGACGACAGTTGGCGAGTTCTGGATAATCATCAGAGAAACGCCTTTTCCTATCCTTAGAACAAACCGACAGCAAGGATGAATGTAGACTGTAGCACAAAACGCTGCATATCATAACCTAATGCAAGTGAGAACAACCTGTTGAAACCAATCTGATGCGAGGAAATTGCGGCAAAACGTTTTTCTTTGTCTCTCCTGGAACTCAAATGTTCTACTTACATCAATCATTCTTCGTACGTCAGAAAGACAGGACGCGTGTATTACAAACACATGGCAATCTCCACCTAGCCGTCTTTCTTTCGTGCCGACACAACCAACATATCTTGCAACACCACACCGTTGCGCATTATCACGTCGACGACATTCGCACCGGAATCGGACCAGAGGTATCCAGAGCGCCGCAACTAGAACATAACAACCACTCTCCAGCCGGGTCCCCGACATCCACGCGAGGCACACCACGATCACTTCACTACTTGCGCCTGAGCCGCCTTGTGCTTCCTCTTGTCGGGGTCCATGCCGACCTCGCCGAGCTGCTGCTTCAGGTCCTTGAGCTCCAGGTCTGGCACGAATCTGACCTCGTCGTGGCGCTGCTCGTGCGGATGCATGCGCAGCCATACGCCTGGAGGAGTGCTGTTCTGCAGCACGTCCGCCACCAGGGGTACCACCGTCACGGGCAGCTCCCGCAGCTGCAGAAAGACAGCCACAGTGACAGTAACGACGATGACTGGAGCTGTATCGGCAAAATGAGCACAACTAAAATATGGCATTGTATGGTGACGTAAATATTAGCTAAAAGGTGTACTGTAGTTAATTCTGCCACGTCAATGAATGGATTTACTCACCCTTTCGCGATTACTCTTGTTGAAAATTCACATCGAAATAAAACAACAACTGAAGCATAGAAGCAACAACAACCTTTCGATTGCAAAGAAGTTAATTTTAAAAAAAAACACACACTCACGTGTCTCGACATCAGAAATTCTGAAGGAATCAAGGTTTCCTACTGACGACAATGCTACATTACACATTGTGGCGTGGCAGAGGGGAAAAGGCGCTGAGCCACACCTGGACGGTCCTCTGATAGGTCTTCAGTTGGTAGGTAGAGAGAACGATGCTGGTGCCGGGCTTGAGTCGAGTGACGCGGCAGCTTGTCAGTGGCGTAGCCCAACTGCAACAAGTTCACCGCTGTCATCAATCACGCACGCAAACGCTAACTGGTCATGCACATATACACCAGTGTAGGCAGGCATACACACTATTAGTGGCATGGTACCCATCACGCTGCTCATACGAACAACTGCGATGACTAAAAACACTAATATGACTCCCTGGCGGGGCATAAGAATAATGGTACCACCCAATGCAAAGCCCGTCACTTTACCCAGGAACGATGCAAGTGGCTAACTTGAGCAAGCGTTGGTAGTATCTACCTGGTAACCAGGTCGCTGATCAGCAATTTATTTATGAAGCGAAAGTGGTCGCCTAGTTCCAAAAAGCTTTATTCGTTACCCAGAATTCAGATTACACATGACACTCGCTGACTGACTATCACCACAGTTGTGACCCCTGGAGGTCTGCGCTAGAAATTCAGGGCACACATAGAGCACAGCATGCGCATCCCGGAAGAAAATTTCCAGTGCAGACCAGGTCAGCACCGTTGCGTCGGCACGGGTGTCCGTTTGACATTGTGCCATGCGCGGTCACTGCCTCCTGCCACCAGTACAGCGCCGCACTCGTTCTGGCCGGGTTACGGAGAAATACGGAGCTGGTGTGAAGCGCGCGTGAGGCCCCTTCCGACAGCTGAGTTTCGAGTATACATATCAGTTAGTTAGTTATTTGGGCTTTCGGGCGCTTCGACTACTCTGGTCATATTGCGCCCAGCATATAAATATCAGCTGGTCACTGAGATATTTCATCTAACTGCATTCAATGGGTAGGGTTTCAACCGAGAACAAACGCATTCGTTTTATTTTGATAAAGGAAATTTATTCGACATTAAATTTGTCTTCATTACGACATAGCTTTCCTGCCCAAGAATGGGACCGTGGGTCATGTCTCTGGCTGTATTTTTGGGGGATAAAGATAAATTATAAATAATGCAGGCAGTGCGCCGCTTAACACATTAGGAGACCTTTAGGTATATGCAAGTACCTGTATTCCACCTGTATACGGGTGGTAACTCAGTCGGATAATTTCTACCCCGACGAAGTGAGGGATGGGATCAATTTGACCCCGCGCTAACTTTTGTTCTGATCAAGATTGAGACAGTCGGGAAAAAAACATCGCTAACCATAGAACTTGAGCTACTTGGAACACATGTTCCAAAACTGATGATATTCGACATGATTCTAACGCCTGTGACAAACGGCAAGGCAACTGATCCAGTCAACGTCAAATACATGGAAATATGTGATCAACTGTTGACGGTGACAATTTTCAATACAGATGGCACTCAGGAAGAGGCACTCAGTTTATGCAACCAACTCTGATCAGCAACAGGACCAATGTCTATAGAGCCACCCCAACAATAATTAGGACTGTTTCTATGAAGAAGAATCGAGAAAAAAATACAAAGGTCCAAATCGGATATGCGAAGCCTAACCACGTAAGAACATAAGAAATGAAATTGGTGTGCAAAATAGCCCTGGCTCAGCCACTCTTAATTCGTGATAGTTCGTATGTTAGCCCTAGAACGTCTGAAATACATGTATCTTCGGATGTTCCAAACAATATTTCAGTGACCCGACCTAATAACGACTTAACATCTGGCACAATTTTAGGACATAATTTGCCGCATGTAACCCGCGTGTTAAAAGAAGGATATGCAACAAAGATACGCACACGCAAACATTTTTCTGGTTTGAAATACCATTCGACCCTGGGACCTGACCGGATATCACATTTCGTACATTTGTATTTGTATCTTTCTTGATATTTATATAGACACCCATATTGCACTTGACTGCATCTTGACATGATTTGTTTACAAAAAATGCTTCAGCGTGCACCTAAAAACCGCATTGTCACGAGGTCACCACCCGACTTTGACCCACCCTAGCTCCGGTATCTTGAGAACACGGAACACAACTTTGCGACAGAATGTGTGCAAAGAATGAACGGAAGATAAGCCACATTGCAAAGCGTTAGTGTGAAAGGGTAGGGGGCTACTTCAGAAAATATGTGGAGAGAAAACTTTGGTTGGATGACGTTTACACGTTTACACATCTTCGGCGACATAAAGACAAATTTGTCGCCGAAGTTGTTTCTCTAGACGACTGCCGTCTGGAGGAACATTGTGAACATTCTGGATCCACCATTGTGACCATAATCTATCCGCCGAACCGTCTTCTCACGTGTGAAAATTTGCGAATTTCAACTAGTTCCGGTATGGAATGCTAACACATACCTAAGTTAGAAAAAATAAAATAAAATATTGGATACACGCTGCTAGTTATCTTACTTCGTGTAGATTCGTGTAGGAAAGCTATTGATAGAAAGAGATGTGTTTTTTCCCACCAGAGAAAGCTCGCAAATTCTGTGATTTCTGCGTTTTTCATGACTTATATATTTTGCATCTTTTCCTATTAGAGTTAATATCTGGCTAAGGAAAACCATCGGTGCCCTCCTCACTAGACAAATCACAGAAAAAGCGAAAACTACAAATTTTGCACCTTAAACAATTGTTTTATTTGTGGGTGAGCAACCATTTTGAGTCCATAGTCCATTTCGCCCTCCTTATCTGATTCCAAGGAAGTTTTGATTTTGAAATATTCCCCAAAATGAACTCGCCATAGCCAAAACATGGCATCAATCGTGGCGGCATAAAGTGACGCCACTTTCTGATTTGAGAAAATGTCCGGGATGGTCTCACTTTCCTCACTTTCCGATGACACCTCTTTCGTTTTCGTGAGACGCGATCCCATTGACAACAAAAGGTGGCAAAAAGCACACCTTTTCTTACCAAAAGCAATCCTATCGAATCTGCATAAAGAAAGATAATTAGCAGCGCATATCCAGTATTTGATTGGTTTTGCTAATTTAGGTACCCTAGTTATGTGTTAGCATTCCATACCGGAACTAGCTGATATTCGCAAATTTTCACACGTGACAAGTCGGTTCGGCGGACAGATTATTGTCACAGTGGTGTGTCCAGAATGTTCACAAGGGTGGGGGCAATCCTATGGAGGGACGACTTCGGCGAAAAACTAGTTGAGGTGGGAGGCGGCGAACTCGGGGATACAACAGGAGTGCCTTTTGGTGACATTCCTATTGCGCGGTAGGGGCATTCAAGTCTTCCTGGAGCCTTTTCCCAGAGTGACACCACCTTTCATAAGGGTGGCACATGTCTCTAGTGTCCCCTGCATCCGCCCCTGAATGGTTGTGGTTTCGGCTCTAGCCGGCCACGTGCTCACGTGCATAATCCCTGCCGCCAGCAGGGGTTATGTCCAAATCAATTAGCGAGGACTGCAGCATATACCACAAGTTGCACAATTGTGAAGTTGCGCGACATACGTCGCACGGGGAACCAGGCGCTTTTGGTGACGACACCCGACCGAGATGCGCCGTGCGATGGTTAGGCGCATACATCTGCTTACTGACGGCTTCTGTCACCAGATGTGGTGACCAGGTAGCCCGACACCAGCGCTACCCAGACGTGTTCAAATGGTATGTGTGTGTGGAGGGGGGCATGTAGCGCGTACTGCACGTGCAAGCCATTGCACCCATTTTGCAGCCAGGGAGATCTGCAGCTTATACGTACTGGTCCCACGAGCCTGAGATTACGTCACGACATGTGACTCACAGCTTGCTAATGTGCAGCTAATCCCCAATTTTTGCGTATGCAAAATCTGTACGAGGTACGCTAATACAAATCCTTTGCCGTTGCCAGAGCTGCATGCGCTACACTAACACCTGTTTTGTGTTTGCTAGCAACGCGGCGTACACTACGTGCCGTTCATGCATTTGTATTCATTTTGAATCCAGCACCTGTGTGTTTAGAACAGCGTACTCTCCGGTCACAGACAAGACTTGGTGGGAGATTGACGCATCGCCAGGACTTCATGAATAAATCACATGCATTGTAAGCCACATGGTTCACACGCTCCGCATAAGCTGCGCACATTCTGCACACATGCTCCACCAACGGGACCACACTTTCACGCGCCCTACGATCCCGAGGCTCTGTGGAAGCATGTCATTCATAGTGTCAGCTGCTTTTGAAGCCGCCACCGGGTGAGATACACCACGCAACCGTCCGGTGCGGGTGCGAGCCTCGGTTTTGACGAGAGCACCTCTGAGTTGAGGTGCTCGCACTCATGGCGCCAGGCGGATTGAATATCGTTAGATAAGACTAGATAGGGCAGGGTTATTGAAGGTCAGGTTAGGTTAGATCAAAACCGGTCTGGTCAGGCTTGGTTAGGCTAGTGCAAGCCGATGCTGGCCTGGGTGGGGTATACAAATTTCTGCTGGAGGCCAATGCGACGCCGGAGGCCCGCTCGACACCCGACACCGGCACAGGGAGCAGCGCCAACGCATACGCTATGACCATGCTGCTGGCTGCTTTCGTCAAGAGTCGGCGCCCAAGATCCCATCCAACACTGGATGCGGCTACAGGGCGCTTACGAGAGCGCCCCTGCCCAGGCCACGAGGACACGCCTGATGGGCCACTATGCTCTGAGCGCATTAACCCAGCAGTGGCTGGACATCTTCACGGAGGTGGATGTGCTGTTCTGCACGCACCATCAACGGCACCCAAACGGCCTCCCACGTGCTCGCGGTGTGACGCGAGCGTGCACGGTCCAGCCGTGCCAAAAGCAGCCTGAGTCAGACGCTCACTTAGACAGTGTCCTGGAATACACTTCTCATAGTGGACGGCAGCAGGCACTGACGCTAAAACTCCTGATGGCGTCGAAACAGCGGGGCAGCATGAGAGGGGAAAATTGAATAAAGATGATAAGATGGTATAAGATGAAAACAAAAGATCGGATGAAGACGATCGATGTACACATGCTATTTACAAATGAACATGGTATTTGCTTATACCGTTGTAATGACACAGATACCAGGAGTCGAGCACGATAAAAGTACATTTAATATAATAGCATGCCATTAAGTTCAATAGCAATGAATGCGGGAAATAAAAAAAAATTGGTACGTAGGTTTAAACAACTTCCTGATGGGCATCGCTTTACATTTAATAGCATAATTATAGGACATTGCTATCGGGTCGTCCGGCGGTTTGTGCGACTATGCACCTTCAACTGGCTGGGGATAAGCAGAATAAGGCGGGCGGAGGCAGACCAGAGATGCCAGCAGGGGAGGCATGCAGAGCTTAGTAGCTAAGGACGTAGGGTGGGAATAGGGAGGTCCAAATACCAATGGCTCCCACTTAGTTATGAACCCTAACCATATTGCATCGCAAGGAAATAATTATCAAGATGACAATCCCCTCCCCCTCCCAAATACACACACTTCTATCGGCACTGTGGATGTGGGAATTGTAATTGTGTTGCCACGTTATTGTATTGCTGTGCCTGCATAGTCGCACGGACCGTTCTTAGATTGCATGCCTGCATTTCTTTGTCGAGGATTTGTGTCCATGTCGCGGATGTAAACTGTGCCAGGATATCCACGATTATGTTAATTGGTGATTTGCTACAATGGCGCTCGTGAAGTTGTTCTGGGTACTCTTGCATTCTAGAACTTTCGCAGCACCGCTGAAATATAGTCTAGCTAAAAGTAGCATTCCATGCTATTTGTAAGAGTGCAGTCTACGCCCTTCCACGGCATATGCACCTTAAGTTTTTTTTTCCTGGGTTTGTTTCACGACGCACTTTATACGATTGCTAATCGACGCCACCCACACTGTTGCGCCGATGATCGTCAGATTAGGGAACGAGCGGCGCGAGCATCGAATCAGGACCTTTGTATCCAGAGTCCGATTCCCTAACCACTCGGTCATTGTATATTATAGTATATATGGTAAATGGTAAGTGCCGCATGTGGAACGAATTGCAGATGGCACTGCTGACTCATGGTAGGTGGCGCTAGCGCCGCACAGTTTCCTCCATTAAGAACCCAAATAAAATAGTCGTGCTATTCTGCGTATCCGAGACCAGATTTAGCAAGAGGACGCTCCTTTTATCTTTTTGTTTGCAATTCGTAACTTTTATTCGGATGAGGCGATCTGTTTTTCCGTCGTCAAAGATGCATTTGTCCAATTGTAGACAATGGTTCATTTTGTGTTTGTGTTGCCCTTTGGTCCGAGACATATACGCGGGCACGGACAGGTCTGGGGTGCCACTGAAGGGAAGGGGCATCAACGCCCAGCGTACACTTCGCATCCGTGCATTTAGTGACGATTCACGTCCAAATAGCGGTTCCGAAGTCCCTCGCATCCGCTTGCTTGGGAAGACGTGAACACTATCCGTCATCGTGAGGGGGAACAACTATTATGTGGCCTCACTCGGTTGCAGAGTGCCGCCTGCTTCAACAATACGTATTTGGGAGGAATATCCCAGCGGCTGTCCAGTCGATCCAGGTACAATGTCAGAAGTCACACTTCACCGCAAAGATCCGGACGACACACTATCATCTCACCAGTTCTCGACGCTGACGGAGATCGCGCGCAGGGTGCGGTGCACCCACTTGGTGTAGCGCTCGAGCATGGCGAAGTCGTACGCCAGCAGCTGGATATCAATCATGTCATACACAGGCACCATCGCCTCGGGAGCCTGTGGAAGAGGCCGGGTCAGACTCCGCCTCCGACCTCTGAGCAGGAGGCCGGGTCAGACACCGCCTCGAGCAGCTACGGAGGCCGGGTCGGACACCGCTTCGGCCGACTACAGAGACAGGGTCAGAAGCCGCTTCGGGCCTCCGCGCAGGAGACCGGGTCAAACACCGCCTCGGGAGGTTACACGGGAGGCGGGGTCAAACACAAACTCTGGCGACTACATATGAGGCCGGGTCAAACACCACATCGGGGGCTACATAGGAGGGCGGGCGAGACACCGCACCAGGCCACTGGGCAGGAGCCCGTGTCAGATGCCGCCTCTGGCGACTGCAAAAAAACCGGGTCAGACACCGTTCAGACGACAACAGAGGCCAAGTCAGCGGAGTCGCCTTGGATGGTTACGAAGGCAGCCTTCGACCTGGACGGTCCACGATATCCATGAAGTACGAGTGACTCGTCAGGCGGTCGTCAACGTCGCCCAGTCAGCCAGCATACTCAACACGGCTACACAGTGCAGCCAATACGACCACCGTATGGCAAACACCTGGCACAAGCTACCTTGTGCACAGGAAAATAAACAGTTTTTTTAGGTTTGAATAATGATGCTTTACGGGCTTAAGTACGCTATTCACCTTTCAAGGTAAAATAGTTGCCACCTATCGGCAGACACGCTGAACTACAGTTTGAGATAAACGTGAGAAAAATCTGGCGCGCTACCAAAAACAATCTGGAAACAAGAATGCAGACAAGCCAAAGTGGCACGCACGGAAATAGCTAGCACTCAGGTTAGGTTTGGAGGGTAGGTTTCGATCAGCCAGTCCAATGCTGGAGCTACTCTGCAGGAGAACACCTATGACGAACTTGAAAAAGTACATTTATAACCAAACCAATGATGATGGGGTTGGACGCTCATGTACTTTTGGTGTTGCTAGAGCAAAACCAACCAAAACATTAATGCCATGCAACAGCAATATTTGCTTTTTGATGAAATGGTTCCACAATAATTGTATCCACCATCAGAATTTGCATATATCATGAAGCTTCTTTTTTCAGAGATATGTGACGAAATATTTCAGCCACACTTGCATTTTAATTCAGAAGTTATATTCCAAGAAAAATGTGTAAGACCATACTTCATGAAATGACTAAGATGATACGACCACTCGATTCTGGTGCAAATGCACATCTTTCAGTTGGTGAGGAAAATGATATATAAAAAGTCGGTGGGAGAATATATAATGAAGAAAATGAACGATATTTGTTAAAGCATCATTGTGCTTCATGGTATTAACAAGACAAGCTTTCCACATATTTACTTACTTCCACGAAGCAGGCAAAGGAGTTGGTGTTGGTTAGATTAGGCCAGGCCAGGTTTTTTAGTTTGGAAAACATTTTGATTAACCGTTGAAATTTAAAAACAAAATAAATTTATTTCCCAAAAAGGTTGGCTAGGTTAATGTTTTTCCTTATTTTTTTTCCTTATTTTTCTTTTTTTTTGTTTCTCATTATTGTATGTATTTCCCTATTTTTTAATGTCTGTACCATATGTGGGAGGTTAGGCTAGGCTAGATTATGCTAGGCTGAGCTAGGCTAGGCTAGTCTAGATTAGGATACATTGCTTTTTTGTTCTCTGGAATGATTTTAATGCTGTTGCGCGATTAACATCCATTTTTGGTGCAATTTTGGACATCACATGATTTTTTTCAAGAACTGACTGAAGAATCTCTCTCTCCCTCATCCGGGAACCAAGAAAATATAAATCGAGATCGCACCGACTCCAGTTGGGACACCATACGCCACCAGTTAAGTTTAATATTATTTAGCATTAAAGTCTCTCATAATGAGAACTGGTGGAGGGGCCTGAAGCAGCAAGTCGCTCAGCTCCTGTGGTGTGTTGGTTTCAGCTGACGGGAGATGTATAGTGAGATGATTGTAGTTTGGCAATGGGCAATTTTGAGGCTGACTGTTACGCAATTCAGCGGAGTATTTAACGTTACTCGACGATGAGGTATGCTGTTTGCAACGAGTATGGCTGCGCCCCATTTCCTATGTGAGCCGTTGTCGACGTTCCTACGTTGTCGACGTGCGAAGTGTAATCTATAATTTTGTTCCAAGTGGATTCTGAATCTCTAAAGTGAGTTTCTTGGAGCGCAGCTAGTAATGGCTTTTGTTCAAAGAATTCAGATTTGAATTACATGAATTTTCCTGGAAGGCGACCGGCGTACCACTGCAGAAAGTCCCATTGCTGACTTAAAGGGCCGGCCTCGTCGCGGGCAAGGGCGTGGGACGACGAACAGTACCCGCCTCAACCCACACAACCATTTCGCCACCAAAAGTTGTCCATACAAACACACAAATTGTATACGGCTGCTCCACTAGAACCTACCGAATGCTTCAGGAAAACCCAGACAGACCCGACAATAATCATAAGGCCAGAACCCATAGCACAAAGCCAGGCACAAGCACAGGAACCACCCCGAATACCACACCGCGAACCATTCAAGCCATCAGCCCTACCACGTCCCCCTGAACCACCACAAGCACCACGCGCGCAACGCAAAAACTAGCACAGCCCCTACGGACCAATCACAGATTCAGATGACTGAATTAGCTCAGACACCTCAGACAACACCCCTCACACTAACCAAGCGCCGACAACACGAGCAACGAACAAAAAAAAACACATCTACCAAGAAATCATAAATCCATGCCAAGACCACCTTAACTACTAAACAGCTCCCAACAAACAGCATCCGAAGAACTACTCCACCATCTCTCCCAGCTCTGCCCATGACGTGAAAAAGGACGAACAAACAAACAAAAGCAACAAACAACGAACAAACATCAACAGGTATGCATGTCGACACGTTGACCTGAAACTAACCTGAGAAGAAAACATGTAGAAAACAAAACATGTAGAAAAGAACATGTAGAAAAGAAAACATGTAGAAAAGAAAACATGTAAAAACAAAACACAAGCAAAACAAAAATAAACAAAAATAAACAGACATAAACAAAAAGAAACAAAGACAAACAAAAACAAACAGACAAAAAGAAATAAAAACCAAACAAACGAACTTAACGCAAAACAAAACAAAAAGGACAACGGCAACGACTTACTCCCCGCCCTCCGGGATTCGGCTGGCCAGTTTTGTGTATTGTTTTGTCCTCTCGATCAATATCCGAAGGTTTTGGTAGTGAGGTTTGACCCCATTATGCATTTCAGCAAGCATGTCGAGGAAATAAATACCAAGGCCAGAAGGCAATATAATGTATCAGAGCGTTCTCAGGAGCAAATGATGCGCCGTTCAAAAAATGCATACTTTATCTGTACAAGCAGTTCATTAAGCCTCATTTAGACACCGCCTCAAATGCATTAGCGAGACGAGTATGAAGAAAACGCAGGTAACACAAAATAACTGTCTTAGAGCGGCGACAGGCTTGACAAAGATGACTCGCATTTCAGACCTCCACAGGGAAGCGAAGGTGCTTCCAGTGCAGAATCATCTTAATATGATTGGAGCTCAGAACGTGGCGAGTGCTCTCGATTCGACCATCTTCTAAACTACTTCAGTAATGTGAGAGACCCTCCAAGACGAATACAGATCATCCCATCACACTTCTATAACAGATTCGTGCCGCAGATGGCGTTCTATGATGAGACTGGTAAAACAATCAATACAATCTACTCACACCGCGCGTACACGATACTCACTCGCGAGCTTAGAGAACACGAGACTCCTAGATACTGTTGCAGTGTCGCCAGACATCAATGTGAAAGGGGAGACCTTGCCAAGAAAACGTCGCGTTGACTTGGCAAGACTCAAGCGAATGGCACCCTGGAGGACTACCAAGAGGATGGAGGACTACCTACACAAAATTGGTGCCTTTTCTTCTCCCCTGGAGGAGATGCTACGACGGCGAAGGAAATGTCACATCTTCACCTCATCTGCCCTCAATTCTCTACTCTTCGAAACAACCTCTCTATCACTGCTCTATGGGACCTCTGGGAAAAACCACTAGAGGTTGTCGGGATCTTGATGGAACGAGGCTATGACGCGATCATAGTCTGGGACTGCCTGCCTGACTGACTGTGCAATTTCCTCGTCTACCGGCAAGGTAACATTTTTTATCGTGATAATAGAAGTAAAAACGATCCAGATTCGTGTGCAGAATTCTTCAGGCATTCGCATGCTGTCAAATGTGATATGTACAATTAAAATTGCCTGAATAAAGCCGTGACAAATATTGGCCGTTTTGGATTGAGATGCACACGAAGTGCTACCGGGTATCTCCTTGGCTACGTCACAGGCCCAGAACAACTTGACCCACTCCCGGTCACCACCTCATGATTTTGTGCCCTGCCAATTCCAACTTGTCACTTCCATATTGAATATGTGTATAGTTCTGCCAATCATAATAATCACTCAGCTCTTCAATTTCCCCACATGCTTAAACATAGTAGCAGGGCAATGCAGTGCTTGCAGCTTTCCGAGAGGCCAACCTTGCATGGGCACTAAACCAGAATCTTGTCAATCAGAACCACACTCTACCACAGCAAGCGGTGCATGGGGCTTTTCCCGTAGGTGGCTGGATTGGTGGTGGTGTATTGGAGTTTAGGGGCGCGTCGACATCAAGGGTCACTTTGCGCCCGTTAGGTGGCTGGATTGTATGCAATCTCCACCATAATCTTGCCTGGTTATGTCCTGCCCTTTCCACAAGAAATGTGCACTACATCTAGTGCACATTCGGCTTCGATGGCAAGAGTTTCATCGCCAATAAATTATGAGATTTGCACAACTATTACTTTCGGTATGGAATAATAGCTCTGTGTTACTCTGAAGCAAACTCATACAGTATCACGCAACACGGTGCGCGTTGAGTTATCCAGAACAAAGTAACCACGTTTAAATTTGCACACTACCATCTAGCGGCGGGTTGAACGGCGAATACAACCGGTCAACTTAAATCACGGAGCATGTTAGCCCTAGACTAGCTGCACGAAGTCCATACGAATAGTTCCACGGGAGATTTGCCCTTCCTCCATACACTAACTTCTGTTCACAACACAATAAAAAGACGTACTCGTAAAATGACTTAGTCGATCTACAAATAGGATGCGATGGCAATAGCATGCAAGATTTGATATTTAAAAAATCATAGTCCAGGAAGTGATCAACATTCAGGACAAGATGCAACGTGCATTACAAATACACATAAGAGTTAAAGCTACTGGCATACAGAGAGCAGACACGCAAGACGGAAGCACACCGACGATGCACTCAGATCCCATCCGACCTCTAATTGCAATTGCACTCAGATCCCATCCGATGGTGTTGAACAGGTTGACCATTAAGCAAAGCACACAGCCGATGCAGAGGTGGACGTCGTACGACGGAGACCGACGTCTAATAACGAAGGTTAGTCAAAAAGGCTGACACCGACGTGAAATAATTGACGCATGCCACATGACGAACATTGTCATTGCACAACATGATTGAGATTCTCATTGCACAGAAGAAACAGAAATCACATGCAAAGACTGACACCACACACGGGAGACGGACGTCACGTGACAGATATTGACGCCACATGACATGATGCAGACTATCGACAGATAACGAGACTGACGTCACCCGCAGATCAACGTCACCACCACGTCATCAGGTCTGTCAGGTCCATGGCATCACTAGGTCT
The DNA here is from genome assembly GCA_034440575.1 of Imbricaverruca yamaguchii. Lineage (NCBI taxonomy): Eukaryota > Metazoa > Arthropoda > Thecostraca > Neoverrucidae > Imbricaverruca > Imbricaverruca yamaguchii. Next base: position 486,957 of record JAOTOL010001431.1, read on the forward strand.
GCAGACCAGATCATGTGTCAGGTGAGTGGCCCAATGGTGGCAGGACGATGGCCACTTACTGTGAGGTAGCCAGGCTCCAGCTTCTGGTTGGAAACCTTAACCAGTCGTGGGATTCGCACATGGCAGCTGGCAGAGGTGTTGAAGGAGCTCACACTGCTGTTAAAGCCAGCACTCCAGGCTTTCAGGACAGTGCTTGCTGCTGCAGTCCGCATGGCTGGCACTCACCACAGCCACTGTTGAAGCATACCACAGTCAGATACATCATGGCATCTAACCCACAACTCCAAGGTCAACAATTCCAGTTTATAGATCATCTAAGAAAGAAGCTAAAACTACTCAATCTGTAGAGCACTGAGGTATCTGGTTGATGCTGGTATTGAGCTTGTAAACTCATGGTATTGCTCATACAGTTGCCGCAAAAAATGTATGCACCGCAAGTGCAAAAAAAAAGTATATATATGGTGATCACAGAAAACTTCTGTTTTGCTTACCCTAGCAACAGTCAGTGGGAGGAGCTTGGTATGACGTATGTAGCTGAGCCCCATCACTACCCTGACTCACACACAGCAGGAAAGCTCAGTAAGCGATGGGCTCTGAGAGGGGTGGGTGCAACTGTTTGATGCCTTTCTGGGTGCCTTTTTTGCTACGACGCCCGACTTAGGAGGCCAATAACTTTGCTCTCAGTGGTCAGAATGGGATGAAAGAAGCTCACAGATCTTGAGAAGAGTCAGGCTTTGACCCTGCCTACCCCCAGGCACCATTCCGGAGAGAGAAAGGCTCTGGAGTACCCCACAAGACTTCCCCAAGCACTGACCATATTCTGAAGAGAGCTGTGTTATCAGAGCCTGCAATTACCACATCAGCACTTAAAAATATGCACCCTGATCTTGTTGTTTTTATTGGCCAAATATTGTTAATGTATACATTTTTTTTGCAGCCACTGTACAACATAAGGAGGAAAAACATTTTTGTTTTAAATCATGACAGGTGCCTTTAAGCTCACACATTATGCATGTGCATTACAGAACCTGTGCCTAGGTGATCCAGTAGCAAAACATTTTGGATGCAAGGTTAGGTGGTGGGAGTCCCAAAACAACATGGATGTCAAGGTAACATCAGTAGCAAATCATCCCAGGTTTGGGGTCAAGGCAACACAGGCAGTCAATTATCACAGGCTTCAGCTCTAATTTGTACCAGTGTAGTGCATTTGTGTTGTATAATACCATCAGTTTTTTTGCCTGCTATACTATTGGGAGCATTTCAGCTAATATCCCCTTGAGGGGAGGCATATTACTTTGATTGTATTTTGTTTGCTGTTCAGCTGGTGTTTAGCAAAAAAAAAGTCTTTGCATTATTTGTTCAGGTCAACCAGTGAAAAAAGCCTAATTCCACAACTATACATAATTTACTCCCTAGCCATTCTTTGACTGACTTGCTGTAATTCAAAATAGCCCTGATGTGTCAAGGTGCAGGAAGGATAAAAATTCATTTCCATCCTGTTACAATAATGCTCAGTCACGGATAAGAAATAAAGTTGCATTTTAGGGTGCCAGCCAAAACTTCAGAAAATTTTTATTACTTTATTCTTTAGTATATACTACCTCACTCAAATCTCCATTTTTGCCATCATTTTGCTGGCAGAGATAAAAGTATGCAGTTGCTATGGACATGCAAGTTCACATCATCTTAAACTGCTCCATTCTGAGTGGCTCACCCCTTAAGGTTATCCATGGATAGCATCAAAATGTGTTATTTTAGTGCTCAGCAGTGCACCAAAATTTGGCATATCTTTTTGCCCTATAAATTTTACATGTTGTGTGGAAATTTTTAGGTCAGTTCACCTATAGTCACCTTTATGGATGCAACAAAATGTGCCAGAAGAATTTTTGAATTATTTCATTTTTATGACTTCTTTGTTTTGCAGATTTCCCCATTGGCCAAAAATGACAGCTTTGGGCCAAAGTGTGCACTTTTATGAGGAAAATTTGGTATGTATATAAAAATGAGAGGTGTTTCAATTTTTTTCCTCAGAATGCAATGTTCATGCATATGATTCAGGAGAGGCAACCAGCTGTTTTTGCCACTTGTGCTTATTTTTTAAATTTGAAACTATTTTTGTACAAACAGACAAGGAAGTGACACTGACAATGAATGAAGGAAGAGTTGGCTTGCTGCATCCAAACTTTTCTCAAGACCTCAAATAAGTACTATGATAATTCATAAACAAATAGGAAACCCAACATAATGTAATATAATCAAATACACTCTGATCTGAACTAGTAGAAACTAATATAAACTAACATATAATAAAAACAACCATACTGTGTATTGTCATGTCATTCATACATTACAACCTGATCTGTGCCTGTGTAACTTCCATTGGCATTCTTGTGGAATAATAGTGGTGCATGATCTGTGTGATGGAGAGCAAGGAAACCAAGCATTTTCCACAAGAACCACTGAATCAACTGGTGGGGTGTTGAATCCCCCCCTGTGTCATATTTTGTAAGTTCCAGGTGAGGGATGGATAAATTACTGCACAAAAAGCAGCAGTGCGGCATGGATGGAGCTATATAAATGATAGCTATGATAAACTGAGAGGTAAGTACAACTTGTACTTACCTCTCAGTTTATCAGTTTATCATTTTTGGTGCTTGTACTGTACAAGCACCAAAAATGAGTGGCCACATCTTCAGAATCACTTTCTTAAGCATTGTATTCTAAGTTAGTCCCAAAAACATCATTTATGAAAATAATACCAGGAAGTTGACTTCAAACAATGTTTTCTGATCTATGTACTGCACCCATTGTAAGAGAATGAAAGAAACAGACTAATTGAAGAAAAAACAAAAACAAATTGTTATTTGCACTTAACTGTGAAGAAAATGTTTTCTTCAAAACTTAGAATTTCAATTTTTGGGTGTGCAAACTGGAGCCATGATTGATTTTGTCATCCTCCAACTTCCAAGGAATTTCCAAGCAAGTTTGTTTATGCAGTCACATTTGCATGTTGCTTTAAACATCACTTTACATGCTATGCTTCCTGACTCAAAGCCTATCTTTTTGCTATTACTTTGCTCACAAACTGAAAACTAAGCATTTGTACAAGAAATGAGTTTTCTGGTTACCTTAGGCATGTCCATAAAACATTGCATTGGAAAAATAAATTTCAAGAATTCATAAAACACCTTCAAGCAAAAATCAACCAAATGACCTGACAAATTTTCTGATGAACAAAAAATGTCATGCTAGGCTAAGCTAGGTTAGGTATTGCATGGTTAATCTTTTACTTTCTGCCTTCCCGTTGTTTGCACTCGGTACCTACATATACGTCAATGTGCACAAGTAGTAGTAGACAGACAACTCGCCAAGATGCCTTTACTAGAAGGTAGATCGGACTTTTCCTTCTAGCCCGCATGACATCATCAGATGTTTTTTAAATATGGTAGTAATCTGGTTGCAGAAGATTTTTCACAAATCATACGCAATGGTTACTTTTATTTTGAGCAGGTAAACTCATTGACCTATATAAGACCTATATAAGTCTTGTATAGGTCAATGGGTAAACTGGTCTTCCGCTAGCCAGCTGAGTTATTGTTCTTTCCGGTGAAAAGTTGTTTTAGCCCTTCTTTTGTCATGCGTGGGCAGTGTTGGACTGATTTATTGTAACCCTGGATATGGAGAGAAGTATTTTGTGGTCACCCAGTTTGGAGGGTATCTTGCTTCAAGTATTATGTATCGTACCTCGGTTCGCACCAGTTCCTGTGAATTTTGAGTATATTTACTTGGTCACAGCAGCTCATCGTCAAATAGTTACCAACCTAAGAAATTCACCCACATACGAGGAAAATGAATCATTTTCTGGAGAAGATAATGTTGTAGATTCCACAAATCTAGAAGCATATTTTCCAAACATGTACCTACCTACATTGATATAGGTACAGCAGTTGTGGGAAACATAGCTTTTTTCTTGGCAAGTTAGACCCAGAGCCAAGCACAGCACCGCATTCTTGATTGGTAAATTTAAAGTGGATAATTCATGATGCATGCATGCCTGAACATTGATGTACAATACGAATACCTATTACAGAAATACCTACCTTCCTAAAACATTTCATGAGTTGCAGTCTGATTACCTAGAGTATGAATTCAACATCTATCAACATTCTATATCAACATCAACATCAACATCATCAACATTCAACATCTGTCATGGAGTACTGTGCAGTACCTCTGCACAGAAGTGGAACTGGGGAAAGCAAATTAAGTAAAGGAGAAATCTGATGACACCATTTTGATCAGGATACTGCTTAAGCAAAATTTGTTAGCACATAATAAAACATGTTTCTGAACTGTGGGATGTTGGGAACAAAAAGTATGCTCCAAGCATTTCCCAAAAATTGATACAAAAATAAACCTAAAAAGAGAAGTCCCTAAACCAGTCTCTTTGCAGAGCATATGTCTCTTACAACCAACTGTTGCCATCATAATATTACCACCAGCCAAAACCCTCAGTAATCCTGAAACTTCATGATAGTATTGCTGTTAATGTCACCTGTGGGATCCCTTTGTTTTGTTTTGCCTGTTTTGTTTGTATGTTTGCCATGTTCTTCATGTACCAAAGAAAAAGATGGAAAGGTCTGGTTATGTTATGCTCTTTTATTTCAAGTTTGTGATGCTTTTCTCTAAGAAAATAGGTTGGGCTGGCTAATTTTGGGTTAGGTTACCTTGCAATATTGCAAGGTAACTATGGAAATATTTGGAAATACTATGGAAATATTTCCATAGTTTGAAATAATTAGTTCTGAGACATGACTTGTTTAAAAGCTGTCTTTGGTATTATTTTGTTTTTCAACCAAGATTAAGCTTATGAAGTGAATGTGTGGTTAAATTATCTTTGTCCTGTTAATAGGTATGCATTCAAGCATCTTTATCAAAGCCTTGTTTGTGACCAAAAAATACCAAATTGTGTGCTTGTTGGCATCAAAATGCATTCCTATTATGAAGAAATAACAATCATGCTAAAACCCTCATGTCAACCATTTACCACTAAGTTATAGTTCCAATAAGTTAATGTCAGAGTTAAGAAAACTGGATTATTTGGATCAGATTTGCTGGCTAAAATGGTGGGGAGTGGATGGCCGAGTGATTAAGGTGTCGGCCTATGGGTACCAAAGGTCCCTGGTTCGACTCTAGCGCCACTCAGGACATTTCCCAATCCCTCGGCCCACCGGCGAAAGTGTGGGCGGCGCCCTTAGCCGTGAATGTGCATAAAGTGTGTCGTGAACCAACCAATGAACAAACAAATAAGCTGGGTAAAATGGTGGACTTTACACATTTTTTTTAAAACAGGTTTTTCCGAATACCACATTTCTACAGATACCTAATATTTGTATAATAAATGCAGATAAAACAACGTATTTATTAGAACCTAATTGACATATAAATTAGGTGCATGTACCTCTTAACAAGTGTTTCCTCCTACTGATGACGATATTGGCTGGATATAAAAATACAATATTTGTGTAATTTTATCCTTTGTATCTTAAAATAGAGTCTGGAATACAAACATATGCCTTATTGCTGAAAAATAGCATTATTCTTGTCATATGAAGGTTGTGGCTTTCAGATAGACAGCAAAGAGTGATGCTAAATGGTACAAAGTCATCATGGCAAAATGTTCTTAGTGGAGTCCCCCAGGGGTCAGTACTCGGGCCATTACTGTTCATTATATTTGTAAATAACATTGAAAGTGGCCTAAGCAGTAAAGTTTTGAAATTTGCGGATGATTTGAAGGTCTTTAGGGCAATAACAGGTCAGGATGAGCATATCTCGCTGCAAAAAGACTTAGACGAACTTGTGAAATGGTCCGAAGGATGGCAAATGAAATTTAACTTTGATAAGTGCAAAATCATGCATGTAGGTAAGCAGCATATGAAGGCTCCATACTTGATGGGTGGCCAAGTGCTATCAGTGACTCAACAGGAGAAGGATTTAGGTGTTATTCTAAACACAAAACTGGGGGCATCAGAACAGACCAAGGAAGCCAGGAAGAAGGCACTGAGAATGCTCGGGGCAATAAATAGGAATGTATTATACAGAAGTGAGGAAGTGATCAGGAAGCTTTACTGTGCATACGTCAGGCCACATTTGGAATACTGCATCCAAGCTTGGTCTCCTAGCTATGAAAAAGATTGTTGACTGTTGGAGAGAGTACAAAAAAGGGCTACAAAAATGGTTAATGGCATAAGCAACCTGGCATATGAGGAAAGATTGAAGAAATTTAATATGTTTTCACTTAGATATAGAAGGCTGAGAGGAGATCTCATCGAGGTCTTTAAATTTGTCAATGGTCTGGAGAGGGGATACCTTGGGGAGATGTTTGAATTTAACAGAAATGATGCAATTAGAGGTCATAAATTCAAAATTAAAGTTAACCACAGCAGAACAAGGTTAAGGCAAACTTTCTTCACCAACAGGGTAGTGGAGCACTGGAACCAGCTGCCAGAAAACATCGTCAGTAGCAGCACATTGAACATCTTTAAAAACAGCATAGACAATCATTATAAGAATATAGGGCTTGCTTTTCAGTATTACAGGGAGGGCTGATTGACAGTTTTGGTGGGCAACTGGTTCAGTGTACAGAGTGCAACCAAGAAGGGCCCTTGTGGCTCATAGTTGCACTAATCTTTTATGTCTTTATGTATATCTTTATTGATGCAGCACAAGAAATATGTTGGAATGTGTGGCATTGTGTGGTCTTTTTAAAGATGATTTGAACATAATTGCTGGAAGTCCTGACCTGTGTTAAGAGGAGGCTATCATGAGATAAGTTAGTAATGCCTATTGATTGATTCTTTCCATTGACAATGATAGCACTTGTGTAAAATTGTAAAAATGCAGAAGTCCCTGGACCATTTTTGATCACATAGTTGTTTTTTCTGCCTACTAATGTTGGATGGCCCAAAACCGACGGATGTTGAATCACATAAAACACACAGGTGAAGACACACCTGCCCCCTGGCGAGTTCGATGGGGCCAGTCAGGTACCTCGTCTGATATCTTACTGGGGAGGGGGGTGCACTACGACTGACTCCAAGGGGATAAAATCCCAGCCTATCCAGCACCCCTCCCCCGGTAATGTCTAAGCAATGGGTTGTGTTGCTTGACTGGGGGCCTCGAACATGGATGGGAGGGGGGCACGATCTCCAGTCAACCTGTTAGAGGAAGCACTGTCGGGAGAATCAATGCTTCGATTGAATCACAATGCAATTGCTTGGTCCGTCATTTTAATTTTCCCATTCTCCGCGTTCAGTGCAAGCTTACGGCTTTGGTGTTAGTCTATATATCCCAAAAGAGAGCTAGCACGCACCACGCGCCTCATGTACGCCAAGGAGCATAACCATTCCATAGGACAAGTCCATGAACAAATACTTACCTTGTCGGGAAATCAGATGTGAATATTGACGCTTCCTATTCAAGATCTCTCTTGCCTGGAATAGAATGAAGCCACCAACATTGGGGTGGTTCACTTGGATGGTTCACGATAAATCGATCCCCGGGCCAGCATTATTGTATTTGCAGCCAAGTTAACTCCACATCCGAACCCTTGCTAGATTGGCCTATCGCTCCATTCAACATCATTGCTATATGTCCACTGATCGCGAAGTTATGACAGCGTCGCCGGCAAGCATCGTTAAGGCGGCGGACCTGGCGGTTGAAATGAAATAGTGCTGCCCAATTAAGTCAATCTCGTCTCGCATGTAATCTTGCACCATTAGCAAACAAGCATAATTAGCAGTAAGTTAGTTGAATCGCACATGCCCTCAACTCGAAGGTACCCTAAAGACTAAAATATAAAATGGAAGACGAAGTAGTTGACACAGTAGTAACCAGCCTTAATGCCGCGGCAGGATAAACCGTTCCACCCGCTATCCAAGCACTCCTGCTGTCCTGCTGCATTCTGTTACAGTTGCTGTCCAAGAGCTCCTGCTTCATCCTACATGCTGTGCAACAGTGCAGCGCTAAATAATACCCAATTACTTCTTGAATTGCATACATTCTCGCGGATTATCGATGAGGATCTTGTTGATGACATTTTCGGCAAGTCCTCGAATCTTCATCATGGGCACAACGTTCTCCAGGATGTGGGAGAACCCATGTCCGCCGAACTTTTTCTGAAACCAATAATGAGCAAGTTATAAATCAACAGCACAATAAGCCAACATGTTTATAGTTATGAATTGTCCGTGGGTAGGTCTTGAGAGCTGGTCTAATATATATTTTATGGACACAACACTGAGATACTGCTCCCGGGTCATGATGCTGCTCCTGGCTCCGGGGTCCCGGGTATTGTACATGCCCATCAGAAAGTGATGTCAAGACCCTGACGCAAACACCAGACCGCAGGTCTTCTGCAGAAGAGGATAAATCTAGCCAAGGGTTTAGCCGGCAGCCGTGCTGCGACACTGTCCATCCATGAGCCGCACTTCTTCGCAATTTGTTTCCTCCCCATTCCTTACCCGTACTGGGGACTCCAAACATTTTGCCGGGCTGCCGGTGAGTTAGTTGGCCTTGGCCTTCAATAAACACGCTAATTGAAATCGTTACTCAACAACTGCAGCCTGTATTTTTTAACCTGGCACTGCTTGGCGAAGTACATCATCAATTACTGGCTGAGAAGGGGGAGGGGAGATGTTAAAGTCAACTTGCTTTAACACGCGCACGTCCGGGGGGGGGGGAGATATCTGCACCCTCAGGTTTTTCATCATTTGCCGCCAAACTAATCGGGTTAGCACGGCAAAACCCCGCATAGCTGTTCATTGGTCATTTCCGCATATCCTCATACATTTTTAATCCTGGGTCTTCTCAGGTCAGGTCACCAGGTCAGGCGAAGTGACCTAACTACACTCTGAGTTCTAGGTGGCATAATTTCCACAATAATTGGGCGATTGATCTCAAACTTATAACATGTCATGATCTCATTAGGGACCATAATATGTATATCGGGGTTTTTCGTAGCATTGACCTTAGGTCAGGTCGCGGCCATGGCTTCCCCATTATAGGGCTATGGTAAAATAAACGAATGTTTCCTGGTTACATATTTGCGCTCGGAATGATTCCACAGCGGTTGTGGCATGTAGATGGAAGCTATGCTCAATGTTCCCGCCGTCATTTTTGCTCAGTGACCTCACCAAGGTCTCTGAGGTCACCTGAAATCACTACACATTTCTGCGCATATCTACACATATCGCACTGCATTGAGCTAGAAGGCTGAAATTACCGTCATTGTGCTTGTATCGCAAAGACGTGTCGATTGATACCTTGCATGATCCCCCTAGGCGACTTCACGACCTTGACCTGAGGTCATGAATTCATGACTTTAACCTGAGTTTCGGTCGACCTGACCTTAAATTACACCGCCTATTGTCAGTAGCGCATTTCAAGGACTGTCGAATAGCGTTCGCCGTTTGTTTCTATCTGTTACAGGTCCTGAGATATGTGTCAATATCTGAGTCCCACCTGATCTAGTCGAATTTGGCCTATGATGGCCAAGTGACCTGAATGTTGACCTGAGCGAAAAAAATGACCGAAACGCTTTCGATAGAGCCCGGCACCTGCTATCCAATGCCGTTTTCCGTTTGTCGCTAGCTAGCATAGTTCCAGAGATCTGAGGGGGCAGACATCTGCCCTCCCCCGGACATGCGAAGTTGGCGCGGACCGCCGGACGTGCGAGTGTTAAGGTCTAATAGACGAATATACTATTAGGGAAAGTTAGAATGACCCCTTCTCATTTCAGGATACCCGCTTGACTCATGCGAAGTACAATATAGCGCCATATGTGACGTTACAAATTAAATAAAAATGCCAACCCAATTCCAATACTTGGACTTTTGATGAGCCCCATGTAAAAAATGAGGAGTCGTATCGGGTGCGTGAGCTCAGATATTTCCAAGGGAAATTTTGGCGAAGCATCATGAAATGACCTAAAATAGTTTCACAACGATGTAACTTTCGGCATAATGAAGGGTTGCGCCACGGGTTTCCAGTTGAACCCGTGTGGGAACATGTTCCTTTGACTTATGTCACTACGCGCACGCACGCACGCACGCACGCACGCACGCACGCACGCACGCACGCACGCACGCACGCACGCACGCACGCACGCACACACGCACGCACGCACACATAGCTTTGTTTTGGACGTCTTGTTTATCTTGGAACCAAATAAATTCCTTTCATAAAAAAGATACCACGCGTTCGAACCTGGCTGACGCCGATGCTGTATAATGGGAGTTGTTATATATACTTTTGGGGGGGGGGACAAGTGCCCCTCAATGTTTGCTTCCCTCCCCGAATATTTTAAACTTTCAGCATCGAATCTTATAGATTGTGCCCCAAATCCATTTGAGCACGCCTATTTTCTTTATGCATTGCGCCCCTCCGCATGAATTTGCATAAATATGTGAATTTCAGAAATCGTCATAAATCTCCTATTATGTAGGCAAGTTTTGATCAACTATACGGCCAGTCGATGCACCCCTAAGCCCAAATAACCAACCAACCAACTATTCGGCTGTGGGCAAGGTTTATGGGGCCGCCATATTGCATTGCGCTAGCCAATTTCCTCAGTCAAAACTGGTTGACTACAACTCTGCTAGCTGGGTCCGTACGCGGTCATAAGGAACACACCACGTCTTTCACACTGTGGCATGTGGCTGTGTAAGAGGGAAGAACAACGGTTCTTCATAAACAGTTTCATCCACGAAAAGTTTGGAGGCCGTCCCCTCCGCCGAAAGTTGGGTGTATGCGTCCCCGCCTTCTCTTGCGTATAATAGCCATCTAAAAGTACAAAAAAAAAATTACCACAAAACAATCCTTATCCAGTTCAACATGATGACCTTACTACATGTTCACTATTGGCACTGTGGCGTGACCACCTATCGTCTGATTAACAATGTGAATATTAAACTGCAGTTGCAGTCACTGTGCCATTTTGTTATGTCACTGTGCATATATTAGGGAGGAAGGCAATCTTGAATATCGGTTAAAATTGTGCACCGGTCCAACATATATTCGCTTTTGTCGTCAGAACTCCATGGTCTGTCCATGCGGGTTTTTTGGTACATATTTAAAAATGTAGCACTGCACTGACATCCCAAATGTAGTACCGGTGGGGAAAGCGGATATAAAATTACTGAGGAGCATCTGAGTGAGATTACTTTGCATCAGCACACAGGCGATCGCCGTCTGAGGAAGAGGCGGTGGCCACAGCCAACGAGGTGATACATGACACTTGTCTGCCTCACCAGTCTGTGCTTGGTGTGGATGTCGTGGCTGATGACGAGCTTGTCCTCAAACCCGGCCTCCACCAGAGCCTTGATGTGGCGGATACGCTGAGCGTCTGACGGCATATCCAGGTGCGGCACGATCGCGAAGTGGCTTGTTTCGATGCCGAATAAGTCGAACTCGAGGTAGGTGCCTAGGTTGCCGAACTCCACCAGATCGTCAGACGAATGAATCGTGCCTGGCGACGCCGGGCAGCACGGGTTACGCCTCTGGCTACAACAAGAAGAACATTGGGCTCTTGTACAACGCACTCAGCTAGTTTATTATATAGCTTTGCCACTCTCTCACACAGAATGGTTGTGAGGAACTGGAATTTCGCATCGTCAGCCAGCCTCGAACTCGTAACTTTTCGATTACGAGACGGGCTGTAACCATTATCGGGGAAGGGGCATGGGCCACTCTGAAGATGGTGCTGACTAAGCGGGCCATTGCCTAAGTTGTCCTCATTGGGGCATTGATGAGCATTCGATATTTGCACGATGCATGCAGAAAATCATGTGGCAATGGCGATAATAATAAGAGGCCCCGAGGAATAAACATTTAACCTATGCACTCAGTCAGGGGCGGGCTTACAGCATATCCGAAACATGCATGAGTTCTCGCACCCTACCCTTTTGGTCCCTCTGGTCAATCGACATCACATATATAGCGCTCCAACTATATGGAAAACCAATCCCACTGCGATCTGCTGCGAAGTTCCTCGGCGTTTCTTTCGATAGACGCTTGACATACGGTGACCACCTTAAGTCTCTGCGCCAGCGCTGTTCTAAAGCTCTTAACATCATGAAATGTGTGGCACGAACATCATACGGAGCAGACCGTGCAAAACTTTTACAGATGTACCGACAGCTCATCCGCTCTAAGCTCGACTATTGTTGTATTGTATATGATGGTGCAAGCACCGCCAGAAAGCACATACTTGATACGGTCCACAATACAGCCTTACGCATTGCAACCGGCGCATTTAGAACTTCGCCAATTGCAAGTCTCCACGTGGAAGCCCACAAGCCGCATCTGGCACTCCGACGTGATCAGCTGGGCCTTCGCTATGCATGCAAATTGAGGCAATATCCTCCACACCCAACATATGAAGCGGTGTTTTCTCGTCGGCTATTGGCACTGTTCCACGGAGGACGGAAGGCAAACCCTGAACCCTTCTGCGTGAGAATGCGTAAACACATTCGTGCAAGTGGTATCCGTATGCGTGGAATCCTGAATGCTGACCGATCACAGATACCACCTTGGGAATTAGTTTCACCAGAAGTAGACCTGGCCCTATGCACGTCCAAGAAGGGTGACGTTACCACAGAACTGCTCCGGCTAAATGCACTGGAGCGTATAACCACGTACGACGGACGTACCCTGACATATACAGACGGCTCCAAAGGAAAACAGGGTGTCGGATGCGCGTTTGTCACCGGATCTGTCACGAGGTCCTTTTCACTTCCGTCAAACGCATCCGTTTATACATCGGAACTAGTTGCGATCCTGAAGGCGCTATGCTTCATTGAAGTCAGCGAGCACTGCTCGTGTGTTGTCCTGTCCGACTCTTTGAGCAGCCTATCGGCACTGCAAAGTTTCAACCCACAGGAAGCTCTTCTGCAGGACATCTTACACCGGCTCACCCTGCTGAAACGAGAGGGAAGATTTGTTTCTTTCTGCTGGATCCCGAGCCACGTTGGCATTTGGGGAAACGAACTCGCTGACGCAGCGGCGAAACGAGCGGCACAGAAACCATGCACTCGCACCTTCCCTCTACCTTCACGAGATTTTTACCCACTGATCTCTGAGTACGTGCTTGAGAAATGGCAAAGTAGCTGGGACGCCCTGAGCACCAACAAACTCCGAGAAATCAAACCAAGAATAGGTTACTGGCCCTCGTCTTCCAGGAAAGTTCGAGCGGAGGAGGTAGCGCTGGCAAGACTCCGAATCGGACACACCTATACCACACATCGCCACCTCCTCATAAACGAAAACAAGCTAAAATGCCCCAGATGCAGTTCTCCACTAACGCTACATCACATTCTTACATGTCAGCACTACGCACAGGGGAGAGCCCAGTACATTGGAACCAGCAGGACGTTCCCAAATCTCCTTCGAGACGACTCGAACTGCTTAGGAAAAGTGTGTCACTACTTCAGGAAAATGGGATTTTATATAATATACCCAGGTCGGTAAAAACCATCCGCCCAATCACAGTACTAAGACCTGACTCTGACTAAGTAGTTCTCTGTTCTGTTATGGGCGCTAAATGACCAACCATGGTCGATGCGCCCTAAAACCACAATCACACACACACACACAGACATCACATATAGGGCCTACGAGCTTGGGTTAAATACGTTGGTTATAAAATAACCAGGGTTAAATGAAAATCATCATTCATTCCGCGCGTCTTTGACGGGAGAATAATGGCTACCTACTACAGCTATTAGGGCGATTTGGAAAGATGCAGAATGCACTTTGCAAAGGTTGCGCTGCATTCCGTCTTTTAGCGTTTAATGTTCATGTGAAAGCCTGAAAATCCGTCCACTTAGAAATATCGACTAGATCCGCCAACGCCTTCGAGGAAATCCTCCCTCACGCTTGTTATGAAATTGTACATTCAGTCTCAGCCTACTACATTTTTATATTTCTGGCTCTCCTCAAATATGCTCTGCAGTTGAGACATTCACTAGATGGATGCTTTATTCATAGGTGATGTTGGGCATGTTTCCATATGAAAGAAACGCAGCCACATTTTTCTCCTGTCTTCCGCAAACTTTTGATCTTCTTATGATCTTAGTTCTCTTGGTTCTAGATTCCTTTATCTTTGTGCATTGTGTCCCTACACGAAAGTATTAGGAAGATTGAACGGCACATTATCATCTGAATCAGGATACGAATTTTCCTGCGAGAAGAGTTGACAGGACCCACAGCAGTGCTGAAGCGATGCGCCTTCTACAAAGTAAACTGAAAGATTGACGGCATAACAACAGAAAGAGATAATAGTCGCCCCGGTGTAACACATTTGTATGAGCCCACTAGTTGTATCTCAACTGCTGTGCCTTTTTTACTTGAAGATGTGGTACGTGCTGGGAAGACTAGCATTGCCTCTCATCATCACCCCTACCACCAACAGAAGAGGACCCGCGGCCTCCGCTGGCCCATTCCCACGTCCACAGATAGCGCGATACAACAGCAGCATGGTAGGCGCACGACCGCACCAGACTACACTTACGGTCCAGGTGCCGCTCAACCGCACCAGACTACACTTACGGTCCAGGTGCCGCTCGACCGCACCGGAATACACTTACGGTCCAAGTGCCGCTCGACTGCACCAGACTACCCTTACGGGCCAGGTGCCGCTCAACCGCACCAGAGCCAGGGCAATCGCACGACGTACCATCCGGGAAGCCAAGAGAGCGTCATGGCGACAATATGTTGGTAAGCTGAACCGGCTTACTCCTACGACACAAGTATGGTCCCAGATAAAACGAATATCCGGACGCTCTAGAACGACGCCACTGCCAGTGTTGCACGTCGCAGGTGACACTATCACGCAACCCCTGGACGTGGCGAACATTATTGCTCGCACCCTCGCTGACGGAAGCCTAAATTGCTATTTAAATTCCACTCTTAGTCAACGCGCGACTCGCTCCGAAGCATCGAAAATCGACTTTATCACCATTGAAACACATTATCATCAAGCCAATCTCGATGGATGAGCTAACATCACAAATTGCTGTACTGCGCCCCGTGGCCGAGGAACCGGACAGCATACATAATGAAATGCTCGGACACCTCCCCACATCTGGACTTGAAGCACTTTTAGCATGTTACAACTTTCTTTGGAGGAGTGGCAGATTTCCACATTTTTGGCGTGAAGCGACTGTCATTCCTATATTGAAGCCCAACAAGACCGGTGTTGACCCTTTGCACTACCGACCGATATCCCTGACGTCATGCTTGTGTAAACTGATGGAGAATATGGTGTGTGCGCCTCATGTGGTTCCTGGAACAGCATAACTTTTTTAGCTACGCCCAGTCTGGTTTTCGGAAGAACCGGTCCATACTTGACCACCTACTGACACTAGACACCGCGATTCGTACCAGTTTCAAGGAAAAACGACATCTAGGGGCAGTGTTCTTTGACATTGAGGGCGCCTACGACACGACAAGGAAACAAGCTATTCTTTTGAAGCTTTGGAAGTGTGGTGTACGTGGTTGTATGGGACGTTTCCTTCAGAACTTTCTCAAATCGAACTTTTCGTGTCCGTGTTGGAAACTCAACGTCAGATCGGTTGACGCAGGTCACGGTGTCCCGCAGGGAAGCGTTCTAAGTGTGGCTTTATTCGCATTGATGATTAATGACAGGAGATGGTCTGCCATGTGGCGTTGCGAAATCGTTATTCGTCGATGATGTGGCAATTTGGTGTTCGGCATCACGTTCATCTTCGATGGAAAGGCAGCTCGCTACATTCAAACTAGAAAAGTGGGGCAATTTGAATGGTTTCCGTTTTTCTACACAAAAAACCGTTGGAATGCACTTTTGTCGCCGCCGTAGTTGTCATGACTTGAAAATAAAGTTCTATGGGGATGATATTCCATTTCAGCCGACAGCTAGGTTTTTTGGCATTATGTTTGATCGTCGTCTTACATACAAGGACCATCTGAAAGCGCTGCGGGCAAAATGCTCCAAGTCTCTCAACATCATGAAGTGTGTTGCCCGCACTGCCTACGGGGCAGATAGGGCAACCCCCTTACTTCTGTACCGGTCGCTGATCCCGTCGAAACTTGACTATGGCTGTTTTATCTATGGCTGCGCCAGTGCCTCGAACAAACGCATTCCTGACACTGTTCAACATGCCACCTTGCGCATAGCCATGGGAGCATTCCGTACCTCTCCGACAGCAAGCCTTCTAGCAAATGCTGATGAGGCACCGCTTGCCCTGAGACGAGACAAGCTGGGACTCCAGTATGCCTGCAGGGTTAGACAGTTTCCCCTGAATCCGGCATACAAGGCCCTGTTTGGGCACCGCACGCTTGCGCTGTTCAGTGTTGCACGTCGCAATGTTCTGCCCCCATTCTGTGCGCGGTTGCGTGAGCTAGTGGCAGGGAGCGGTATACAGCTGCGCAGCATTCGGAAGATGACAACGCTCCCCGTTCCCCCTTGGGAACTGGTGCAGCCGTCAGTAGACATAGTACTGTCTGAGGCTCATAAAGACGAACTTATCCCGGAATTGCTTCGACAGAAAGCCGTAGAACATATTGACATATACCACACATGTACTGCCACTTACACAGCCGTGTCGAAAACTGTTGACGGTGTAGGTTGTGCATTTGTAAGTGGAGTCATCACCAGATCGTTTGCTCTGCCTCCGCATGCAACGGTTTACACCGCTGAACTCATGGCAATTACGAAGACTTTGTGCTTCATCGAAGTAGGGAACGATATTGACCACGTCATACACTCTGACTCTCTAAGTAACCTTAGTGCGATAAAGACGTTTTATCTTCGTGACCCCATAGTACAGGATGTTGTAGTGCGACTAACTAAGCTTAAACGAGCGGGAAAAAGTAACACTTTGCTAGATACCCAGCCACGTCGGAATAGCGGGAAACGAGTTGGCTGACCAATCAGCGAAACGTGCTGCGCGAAGCCATTACACCCGTTCGCTTCCTCTCCCCGCAGCACACCTCGGCCAGACAATACGTTCTTCCAGGAAAAACGTCAGTATCTTTGGAACTTAACTGGCCGAAACAAACTGAGAACCATTAAACCAAATCCAGGGCGGTGGGAGTCATCGTCAATAATGTCACGGAGGGAGGAGGTAGTGCTCGCCAGGATACGGATATGACACACCTATGCCACCCACGGCTACCTGCTGCAGAATCAGGACAGACCGATGTGCGCTCGTTGTGATGTCCCATTAACAGTCCGACACATCCTTCTGGTGTGCCCTCGTTTCGCAGCCGAACGAAGGCAACACTTTGGAAGAGAGGTATCCGCACTAACGATGACAAATCTTCTTGGTGATGGGTCACGTGTGATTCAGAATGGAAAGTTATTCGAGTTTCTTTCGCAAATACGATTTGCTGTCATACATCCAGGGAGGGAAATATATCACCCTCGTTTGGGCATAGTGAGTGCCCCTTAAACGTGAATGTATTCCTGGATGGAACATAAAACCTAGGTAAACAGGAACACAGTTATGGGCGCTATATGGTCAACATGGTCTATGCGTCCTAAAGCCAAAGTAACTAACTGACTAACTCGACCGCACCAGACTACACTTACGGTCTAGGTGCCGCTCGACCGCACCGGACTACACTTACGGTCCAGGTGCCGCTCGACCGCACCAGACTACACTTACGGTCCAGGTGCCGCTCGACCGCACCAGACTACACTTACGGTCCAGGTGCCGCTCGACCGCACCGGACTACACTTACGGTCCAGGTGCCGCTCGACCGCACCAGACTACACTTACGGTCCAGGTGCGACATGACGGCGCGCGCCGCGTCGCCGCCGGCTTCCTGGAACAGACGCAGGACTCCGGCCGGAGCGTCTGGGTGCCGGCCCGGGTGGAAGTTGACCGGAGCGCCCGTCTGCTGTTGGACTTCCGCCGCCGCCTGGATGGCGCGGCGCTCGAAATCTGCGACCACAACGCCACACCGGGACCACCGTCGTTGTTATTAAGGGTCGTTAGAAAGTGGACGGCGCGGCGGCTGTGTGTTGTGAATCTCCCAGCCAGTCCACAGTGCACAGTACTCAGCGTATCTCGGTAGAGGCCGGGAGGCCAGAGGCCGGCGCCAAGGCCACTGTGCGCTGAAATAACGGGGCATAATCCCTCTTTCTAGGAAACGTATGGAAACTTTCAGTGGGAGCCCTTTCGTTCGCTCGCAATGAGGTAGGTTTCGGGGGCTGGGTGTTGCAGACGTGTTCAACCGCTGATAGTGGACTGCATATGTGTGAGTGGGCCCTGCAGCATTGGGTAGAACGGCCAAGAGCCTATAGACAAGGGTATGGAAGAGAGAAAAAGAGAGAGAGAGAGAGATGGCTGTATGGATGGGTGGATAGATGGATGGATGGATGGATGGATGGATGGATAAGTGGATAAGTGGATAGACGAATAGGTGGATAGATGGAGCCGAGGATCGATGGGGTGCTGGTATCGAGGGTCGGAGGAGCGGGAGAGGCTAGGATCGGCGGGGCGTTGATGAGGGCGGTGTGCTGGGCTCCGGGAGCCGACTGCTGCTGGGATGGTAGGGTGGATGGCAGCTGGTATTGGCGTGGGTGTAGGTTCAGGTGTGGAGGAGAGTGGCTGCGTAACTGCGCCCGGCGGTAGGTGCGTTGTTGGAGGGTGCGGTTGTGGAGGTGAAGGTGCCTCCCGTCTAATGTGATCTATCGCGGCTGTGGCGTCTAGGATGGCTGGTGCGTCAAACAATATGGCGATGCTGTCAAGTGGTAAGCTATTCAGCTCTGTGTAGCGTGAAGGATCAGCGTCGATTGTTGAAGGTGTGTTTATTTGTCTAGAAGCGTTTGATAGCGCTGCTCTGGGTTTGGACGATGATCCATGTTATTTTTATTCTGAAGTGTGTTTATTGAAGAACGTGGCGGAGTGTCTGTTCGAGAGTAAGACGACTCTTGCGTGATGATGTGGCCTCGTTTTGTGTAGGTGCCTACTAGGTAGGCGCCTTTTGCGGTGCGAGCAGACACTCCACTCCGCCTTTGCGGCGTCTTTTGCGGACGCCGTTGTGGGTGACATGGTGCGTATGAATCGGTCTTGCACCCAGCGCAGAGATGAAAGGAGACACAATACACCATTTGTCCGGCGAAATGTTTGTGGAGCCGAAACTATCCACCCTGCTCACCGTGTATGGGCCAATTGGAGCCGACCTCGCCGATGATGCCACATTTGACGTGCGGTGCCTCGGGACATCCTTCGGTGATGTCAAGCAGCGAGCGGGTCGTCATCTGCTCCAGTGTCAGTTGCCGCACAGCGTCCGTCTGGTAGGGGTATAGGTAGTAGCCTGCAAGCGATGACAAATAATTTGTCAATCAAGTAAATAGCATGTAAGCAAAGCAGAATTCACCAGCTTATTTCGGTCCACAACTTAGTACTCTTAACACCGGGGCCACCACACACTACAACCCGACCTTAGGAGGATCGAACAGTTGCATTGACTTATAGTGCTGCTCCCAACGACTTAGCTCACTATTCGACTGGTCAGTTTCGGACGTCCCAGACCGAGCGACCACTACCCAATCACAATTAGACTCAGCGCGGACGCTATTCAACACACTAAGCTATTTAGACCATCTTGGAACTTGAAAAGAGGGGATTGGGCTAAATTCGAGGATAAGGTGGACTCCAATCTAACAACTTAACGAGTAAAATTAACACAATTAGAACATCATGGAGATGTTCCCAGTCCAGCCCCGCCTTATACACACACGCACGCACGCACGCACGCACGCACGCACGCACGCCGACGCACGCACGCACGCACGCACGCACGCACGCACGCACGCACGCACGCACGCACACACACACACACACACACACATACGTATATATATATATATTATATATATGACATCACACAAACTATAAAATAAAATTTCCTGAAAGTAAATGTCCACCTGCCTGCACCTGAATCACAAACACTCGCTTTTATAGACAGACGTGTAACGTACTCGCCTTGAGGGCGACGCAAAGTAACTGTATGGTCCGACGCGCCTAACAAAATAACTCCCCTCCCCTGGAATAGCAAATAAGTAGAAAATAGTGATATAACAAAAAGGAAGGTACGCAGAAATTGGCTTCATAACGAGCGTCGAACTAGGTGGAGGGAGGAGGTGAAGGTCATACCATCCCCTTCCAACTTGCATCTGTTTCTGCGTGTTTCACCTGTGATGGAGGCGTTACTGGTACATTGTACATGTTTCATATTAGCGTTTTCCGAACGGTAATTTGTCACTTGATTTGGAGAGCAATGTATTCTCCACCATCCCTGAAAATTTCCCAGACGACATTCACAAATGTGCCTAAAAATGCATCAGGGCCGAGGACAATTTGATGCTGCCTCCATCTGGTTATGGAGCCCGGGCAGATTTATGGGGGGAAAGCGATGGGTTCGTTAAGAGACTGTTCCAACTAAACATTTTCCAATTGTTCGGGATATCACTAGATTCACACAAAATGCATGGGAGAGAGCGATTGCGAGTTTTGACACAACGACCATGGTAAAAACAGGCAACTGCAGGAGAGGAAAATTGTAACTTTGATTAAGGAAGCAGTAAGCGCTATAGTTGGAGATACTTGGAACAATGGTGCTCCTCCATATAATTCCACCATAGCGGAAATTTTTAATTCACAAACATTAGCAATGCTGAAGCAGTCCCAACTGCCACAATTATCCACTCATTGGTGCTATAGCAGGGCAGCAAGTGTGAAGCTGCTCAAGCCCGACCCAGCCCGATTCTCGGCTGAATTCCGACGCGGCGAAGCTGCGCGTGCCTGGCCACACCTGTGCCGCACACCACGTTGACGGCCGTGTCACGGCTATATTGCGCCAGCAGCGCGGCGTCCCTGGCGATGCCGTAGGTGGTGAGCTCGACGATGGTGCCGCCGCCGCAGGCGCGGAAGCTGGTCAGCTCGTCTGAAATGCACGCGCTGGCGGCTGCGTCGTTGAACGCCACGTTGGAGTGGTGCGAGTACCTGGTGAGAATGGTTGCTGTAAATGTTACCCACACCACACACATATCAAGCCAGCGTCCACAGCACGACGCCAAATAAACCGAGAGGAGAGTAATTTTTACAGGCGTGCTGGAGCATAAAGTTCATTTGCGCCGCCTTTAAAGCGAGTACGTTACACGCCTGTCTAAAATGCAGGTGTTTCCAATCAAGGTGCAGGAAAGTGGATGTTTACGGTAAGGGAATTTTACTTTAGTTTGTGTGGGATTTTTGTGTGTTGAAGGCCGCGCTGAGTTGGAGATAACTCTAGTGTCTAAATGGTTTGAATTTTACTTTACTCGCCAAAATTATTCGTAGTTGGAGCGGCGTGGGACTGGGTGGGGGGGGGGGGGGGTTGAGGGTGGTAAGAAATCGGATTTTGCCAGGGTGCCGGCTTTAGCTTACTCTTATCGAAGAGCACCGAGGGATCTTTACCTTGCGGACAAGGAGGAAATTGTCCACACCGCCTCTCACGCCGGCTACCGCGTATTAGTTGTTAGTAGCGGGTGACTAAGCATGCCATGCAGGGCAGTCAGTTGGGTTCACAGTGTTTTTTTTTTGTGTTTTTTCCTAAAGCAAGTCGGCTCATCTACGTCCGACTGCACCGCTAAGTAGCCACTTATTTCTAACTGGGAAGCAAATCGGCTATTGTACGTGCGACGCAATTCGGGGATGTTTATTCAAGTGCTTCCCACGAGTGTTTCGCGGGCATGCATTGCGAGTTGATGCGAGAGTTGGTGATGTGGTACCTACAGTGCTCCTGCTAGATTTGCTGCTAAAAGGCATTCAAATAGCATTTGAAGGAGTTCTGGGTGTTTGTCACCGATAAGCGATGGAAGCGATAGGGTGATACCCTCTCTTTGGCAGAATCCCTTAAGTTGTTGTCTTTTAGAGCTAAAGTTACTGCAGTCTAGCAGGATGTGGCCTATGCTAACGTGGTGTTGCAGGTGTCGCAGTGAGATGCTGTGTGTTGGTCACCCTCTAATCGAGGCTGCGTTAGTTTTGTGCAACCAGTTTTAAGTCTCGCGAGGATGACCTCTTTTTGTCGGTAAGATTGATTTGATGTGTTCCATGTGGCTACCTGGGATGTTGGCGTGGGCCGGTATCCAGAGGAAGGAAAAGTGCATGTTTAAGCTCTGGCCCACAATTGGTTGGATTCTATCAATGACGTGATGCGGACAGTCGTGGGTGTTGCTAATTGACTGTAGAACGGATTTGGAGTCTGAGCAAATCATTACGTTTCTGGCTTTTCGCCTCATGAGAATGGATATAGCGGCAAGAATGGTCATTGCTTCAGAAGAAAAGATGGAAGTCATCCGGTAGGCGCTTGGAAAGTCGGAGGCCTGGTCCAGTGATGCCGATGCCTACCTTCGCCTCGTGTTTCGACCCATCCGTGAATTCGAGTGATTTGTGATTCTTGTCATCAGCGAATTTGTGATGTCAAGAATTTTTGCCGATTTGAAGGTGGATCTATTTTCCGAGGGCAAGTACTCGACCTTTGGTTGATTGAGAGTCCAGAATGTCATAGTGGGCGATCGAGCTACAGTTGGCATTGTGAGGTTAAGGTTTGAGAGAACCGTGGCAATCTGAATGCGATATGGTGGGAGTTTGCGTCCAAATCGACTCTTGTATCTGTTATTCGTAAAGCAACACTATGCCAGATGATTTTTGATGGATTTGATTTTGATGTGGTAGCGGCACAGCTGGTGTGTCCCCCTGAAGTGGAGTTGGGGGATCTGAGTCTACTAGAAAACTGGGTAGCTGCGTGGCGCTCAGGGCACCCGTGGCTGCTAGGATGCAGTTGCTTTCAATTATTTCTAACTTTTTGCTCTGGCTTTCTGAAATAGTTGCAAAGATGATACTGTTGTACTCTAGGATGATTGATGCGCATATTCGAAGTAGTGTTTTCCTGTCTCCGCCCCAGTTTGTGCCTGCAAGTACACTGATTATGTTGGCGCGCCTCGCGAATGACTTCGAGATGGATGTGGTGTGGGTCTTGAAGCTGAGTTTTTCGTCTAAATGCACTCCAGAACTTAAAGCTTTTCACCTGTTCGATTTTAAGTAGAGTTT
The DNA here is from genome assembly GCA_034440575.1 of Imbricaverruca yamaguchii. NCBI lineage: Eukaryota > Metazoa > Arthropoda > Thecostraca > Neoverrucidae > Imbricaverruca > Imbricaverruca yamaguchii. Next base: position 510,095 of record JAOTOL010001431.1, read on the forward strand.
TGGGAGTGGGGCGGAGACGACTATATGTGACGGTGGCCGATATTTCTGCGGACAGGGGGAAGCCCCAAGTTTCCTACCACTTTGCAATGATGTCTAGACCTGCTTGATTTTTTTTAGCTTTTAAGACGCATCGTGATGTCAAAATGGCTATTTCGTCCGCGAAAAGTGAGTGTTGAAGTAAAGAGCCCGCGTGGTCAAGAAGTTTGTCGTTGCTTATGATGATGAAGAGGCTTGGTAGGGGCACGTTCCCCTGAGCTAGGCCCTACTCTTGAGTTGCGGTGTTTGATGTGACTCTTCCGCATCAGACCCTAAGTGTCCTGTCTCTGAGGAAGGTGAGAATGAAGTGTGCCATGTGTCCGCGTGGGCCTATCTTGTGGAGTTTGCGTGTCAGTGCTGACTTGTGTACTCGGTCGAATGCGGGAGTGATGTCTAAGTAGGCAGCTATTATTGTGCGTTTGATGCATAGACCACTTTTGATGTCATGCACTAATGTAATAAGATTATCTGTAGTTCATTTTTGCCGCTGGAAGCCGCATTGAAATTCGTCGAGCCGGTCGTTGTGTTCCAGAAATTGTCTTAATCGCGTGTTGACCGTGCGTTCGACCAACTTGCTGGCACGGCTATTAGGTGAGATAGGTCTACTATAACCTGTTGGGATGGAGTGATCTTTGTGCGGCTTTGGCTTTGAATTACTATGCTTTCGCGCCAGGAGGCGGGAAAGATGTCGTTTTGGTATAGTTTATTTATGACCGCTAATAGGTATGTTAGGGAGCTTTTGGTAAGTTTTTTTTTAAACAGGTATAGATGTCGTCTGGTCCAGCCGACGTGCTTCCACACTTGCTGAGGGCAAGGTTTAATTCGTGCATAGTAAACGACTGATTGTAAATTTCCCTACTGCTAACGCCACATTTTGCTTTTTGAGGAAAGGGTGTCTAGAGCGCTTACTATAGTGGTGTCGTAGTTGCTGTTGCCAGATAGACTGGCATAGTGTAGTTTGAAGTGGTCTACGACTTGTGAGTCAGTGATGTGCTGTCTTTTCACAGTCAGCTTGGGTAAGGGGCCTGGTGGTGGGCGTTTCGAATTTAAACGCCTCATCAGGTCCAAAATTCCGCCGGTAGGGGTGAACCTATTGAATTGAGAGGCAAAATACTGCAAGCGGTTTTGGCGTTTTGTTCGCATTGTAATTGGTAGCATACTACATCATAAGTATTCCGTTACTTTGAATTGCATGCGAGATGTTCATGTGTCACGATCGGCAATGGCGAGCATAAGCATGATGCTAATATGCGAGATACTGATAGGAATGAGGCATGACAACTTCCTAGACAAACATCAAGAAGCACGATGTCGATACTCCTTTGGGAGGGATGTCAATACAGGCCTGATCAGCTTTTATGCCATTTTGCCGGTCATTCGACTAGATGGTTAAAGGGGCATGTGATCCTTTATCTAAAGGAGATGCGGTGCTCCTCGGACTGAAGAATCGGCTCCCCCCGACTCTCAAGCTATGTTTTGTTTCACTAGGTGTGTGATGTCCAAACGACTACAGTAGAATATCAAAATGTATCATGTAAACGATGTCATTTAAAATATCGTTGAAGTCCTTATACCTCAATTATGAGCCAATAGTGCAGTTGGAAGTGTTTTTTTTTGTTTCCTTTGAGAGGTGAACAATATTTGGATACCTATATTCATAGTAGGCGAAACAATAGCAATACCTATCCGGTCAATTGGTATGGTATAGCATACTACATCATAAGTATTCCGTTACTTTGAATTGCATGCGAGATGTTCATGTGTCACGATCGGCAATGGCGAGCATAAGCATGATGCTAATATGCGAGATACTGATAGGAATGAGGCATGACAACTTCCTAGACAAACATCAAGAAGCACGATGTCGATACTCCTTTGGGAGGGATGTCAATACAGTGTTCAGGGAGTGGAACATTCCACCCAATGTCACGAGAAAAAAAAATAACTGCGCTCAAGTGTACCCCTTAAACATATTTGCCAACTCAACAAACATCTGCAGAACGCTTGGGTGCCCCCTCCGTATTAAAAATATCCAAATCAGTGGTGACGCACCACCGGGGAGATGGTCTCTCCGAAGAAATCGTTTCTCTCCAGACAAGCCCCTCCACCACACCAAAACAAATTTCTGGATTCATTCTTGCTCACGGATTTTGCCGTATCCATCCGACGTTCTCCAGTGTGAAGTCACAGTCTTCTTTCCCTTTGTCCTTTTCTTCTGGTGGTATGAAGGTGGGCTCGAAGTCGAGGTGCAGGTGCTCGTGCATCATAGTCACGCCCATGGTGGACGGATCGATGGTGCCTAGCACTGTCGTCACAAGGAGTAGTCACATAGTCATTGTTTTTTTAAAACATTGACATAAACATGAAACAAGCGCCACAAGACAGTCTCAAAGCCACCATAGAGCCTCCAAACAACCATCACACAGCATCACATACCGTCACAAGACCAACACACAACTGTCACAGAGCGAGTCTCAAAACAACCATCACATAACCGTTGCAAGCTCCTAACCGTTCGTAGATTTATTCGGGAAGCATTGCAGTGTTACAGTGTGCGCATGGAAATTCCAACATCTGATCGTGTGAAACCGCCGAAAACTGTAAGTGTTTCGATCAGCCGAAAATCGCGTTATTAAGTTAGGATATTTCAACGATCACTGACGCTTGAATTGTATGGGGCCGAGCCACATTCCCTAGGAGAACCCCGCGGAAGCGTTGTACAAGACTCATAATTAGACCATGTTCACGGTTCCGTCATCGAAATTTCGTCATCAGTGCAAGTAACCGATAAACCAGGAAAAAAATACATAGTACTATCACCGTGCCTACTAGCCGCCAAACAGCCGCCAGCCGCAAGAACACCATCAATCGTTTCGCACCTCTACACCCCGCCAACCCCGCCCACTAGGACAGCAGCCCAGATGTCTGCGTGTCCGAAGGTCCGGACCGACCCCGGCCAGCCGAGCCCGGCCGCGGCCGGCGCTAAAGTAAACAGCGTCGAGCCGTCCCCTGGCCTGGTCCGCCCCGCCGAATCGGTCCCGGCCGGACGCCGACGACGGCTGAGGAGGAGAGTATGCCGGGGTGGACAGCAGATGAGAATGAGAGCCATACAGCGAGCAATAACATCAGCTCAAGGGAGTGCTGCTCTACAGGCCACTTCTGGCACTGCGGAAGTCCCCTTTCGTGTAGGGTGCCGCCCGGCTCGCCCACAAAGACAACCACCAAGCGGCACCGGGAAATCCTACAAGTTTGGACACAGACATCCCTTATACGACCAGAATGGCGAGACAGGATAGGGCAGCTATGCCAAATATTTTCTTTTTAGCGAGTCTTCCCGGTCTGACCCTCTGCTCCGTTTCGAGAGGTGAGTTGACAAAGACCCTTCTAACTTTCAAACTAAGCTATGCATGAAGCGAACCGGGCACCATCGGAAAGCTTTCGATGACTATGACCAGAAAATGGCCTCTCTTGCTATTTTATAACAATTGCTGATATGCTAATAATCGGTGATGCCGACTACATCACAACGCATCATCAACTGGCATGTGGCAGGATAGACCCTCTCCACCACTACCACAGACCCTCTCTCCACTACCACACACCAACAGCCAACGCATGACAATATACAGTAAATAATACCCACCAACAGTACACCCCACCAACCGACAAGCGAGATCCAATAGACCCTCTCCGCCCCCGCACACCACCAACCAACACATGGCAGGATCCAGCAGGCCCTCTCCGCCTCCGCACACCACCAACCAACACGCGGCAGGATCCAATGTACCCTCTCTACCACCACACACCACCAACCAACACGCGGCAGGATCCAGCAGGCCCTCTCCACCACCACACTATGCGACAACACTGAACCACAGCCTCGCGACCGCAGATAACACGTTCTCCTTCTGTAACCACTTTGGAAAGATTTGTGACACTGTCGACCATGTTGGACGTAGAGACAAGGAATGGCACTATCAAACTGGCCTGGTGATATTGAAGGATTGCAATTCAATACAAATAGGGTAAGTGAACAACAGCTGGTATTTCAGCCAATGTCGGTAATTGGGCAGTGTCATGGACATAGGAACAGTACAACATTCATACGCGCAATGTCAATAGAGAACCACCAAAAAAAGTTAAATTATGCGCTAGATCCGGGTGCCGAAAATGCATGAATATAATTATCCTTGTCAGTTTACCACAACTAGAACACCATGCACCGTCACCACTTGCAATATTATGGTATTAGGGAAGGACAATCTCGTAATAACCTCTCTTCGATGTCGAAATGCATACAAGATTAGACCGTGTTTATGTCATGCTCACTGTTCACTGTTCATGTTTCAGGGTCTAGCTTAAACATGCGTTAAAGCCCTAAGTATGCACACCGGAGGACTTCAAAGCGCACCGGGGCCATGAAACCGCATGAGGACCTCGAAACAGGATGGTGCACACAAAAAGCAGCATAGTACCAAAAAGAAACAAAAAAGACCCGGCACGAAATAAACACATCAAGGTCTTCGTAAACGCGCCGGTACCTAAAAAATTCGTTGGTGCAAAAAAGGTAACACAATATAAAAAAGAGCCGGGGCCTCAAAAATCTGTCGGGCCCCTAGCAAAAAATGTACTGGAACCCTAAAACACATCCCTAGATAGAAAAGAACACGACGGGTCCAAAAAAGAACATTGGAGTAGGGCCTCGGTTTGCGAGCCAATCTGCGACCATATTTAATCAGAGATGAGGTGCATAAAAGCTCAGCGGGAATCCAGATTTCTTAACCAAGAGAAAATGTGGAAGTAGAGAACTTATCATTGAATTGAATTAATCGAATTTTCCCAGCGAATCTCACATACAAATAATTCCCTCACGTGAAATACGCTATGTTGTTGAATTGAATACGCTATGTTGTTTCAAGTGGAAGGGCGTGTTTTTCTATGTCGCATTTACTAGTCGATTTAGCGCGTTTTGGAAGAAGAAAATACATTTTAAAGATGTGAGCCGTATGCGTGAAGAAAGCGGAGTCAAGCACATGCGAATTTGAATTGGCGTTCAATATCGGCGTTGAAGGAACAGCCAGTTAAATTTAAGTTATTTTAGCTTTGTTCTGGAATTGGTTGACATTTTTGGTCAAGCCATCGTTCCCTCAGTTACTTTGAGTTTTTCCCGCCATGGAACGTGATGTTTGTGGTGAAGAACCTTTGCTCACGCAAGGAATATTATAGCCAATTCAAATTAGCGATGTGCTACTTGTTGAACGCGGGCAGCGTTCCTCATGACAAACTAAAGGGTTTAATTAATGAAAACTTCGAAGATGAAGAAGTTACAGCGGAAACAGAAGAAACAGCCAACTCTCGATTGCTTCAGCATGTTGAGGAGGGAATTCGAGCCAGCAGTTGTCGAGGCCAAATCAAGAATACGGGCTTATTTTCCTCACGAAAAGAATCTCGAGCTCACAAGGTCATCATTTTTATATTAGATTGTATATATTTGCTTACTTGTCCCTATGTATCCTCCTACCTGCTGTTTGTTGAGCGAGGCGCCGATACTGGCTGACTCGCCCCATGCTGCAGTGTCCTTACCTTACCCAGTCTCAACACCCAGCCTTACATCCTTCCCAATATCCTATCGCCTATCATATACCCATTCCTGTTGATCTCACTCATTTCGACGGGCACGATAATAGCCACCGTGGTCTGTGGATGTGTCTGCAGTAAATACAAATATGACACAAGACAATCATGCAAATTCCCAGCAAATTCCAAAACGTTGGAGGCATAGAAGAAACCGTAAAACGCGCGAAGTGTGGCGAATGCGTTGAGTGCGGAAGCGGGTGTACACGTGCACGGAAGTTGGCGTGGTAGCGACCGGGCGTGATGAACTGGAAATGTCTTAAATTGGGAAATTTTGAATTTTTAGCGATTTGCACAGTTGTAACTTCAGCAGTCTGAGGTGTCTTATCAAAGGATACCAAAAGAAAAACCATCGAACAGGGTGAGGGAGTCAGGGTAGAAATCCGACAGCTCAGAAGCGATGGTGATAGGTTGAACCCCCTCCATAGGACAACTAAGTTGGTAATTCATTATTTTACTTTAATAATTAATATGGCCCTTTTCAAAACTAGTGGTCGAAATCCGATGCCCTTAAGCAAAATATAGTGGTTGGTTGGGTACCCTACAAATCCGTTTGCCCCCAGTTCATAGGCGTAGGCGTAGGAATAGGGGGGGGGCAGGGGCCATAGCCATCCCGCTTTTCAAAGTGGGGGACCAGCAACGGTAGCTGGCCCTCCAGCTTTTGAGACATTTAAATTTCCTAAAAAGCAGCATACACGCATTTTAATATGTGAGAAAAACTTTCCTGTAATCCATAACTAAGAAAAGCCTGCACATATCACATCGCAGCACTTCCACTCGCACCACTCGAGACATTTCCAAATCACGCCACGCACCGGCGAAGCAGTGTAGGCGCCATTATCGGTGATCGTGCGTAAGTCAAGTTATGTCGTTCAACAGAAATTGTTCGGTCAGATTATGGGCTCATGGTATATGCAACAATCTCTGTTGAGCAAAGACTCTGATCCCAGAATATATTGAATGAAGACCTTCGGATTAAAAGTACTAGAACACCGAATTACAACGGAGAATACCATCAAGGTTTTTTATTCTCCAGTGATGTGTGCGTTCAGGCCGATATTTAAGAACCACGAAGATAAAAGGATCAATTTAGGCCGAATGCAGGGTTTGTATTTATGAAAACTCCACTCATGGTGCAAGCAGGTACACGAGCATGGCAATGTCGAATTTGTTCCATGTACCCCATAGACGTCATTGTTAACCCGTCCCGTCTCGGTGGGGGAGTCTTCAACAGCCCCCCCTCAGGTTTTTTTTTCGCGGATAGCGGACGAACGGCGCGCGGCAGCGCGCCCAAATTTGGCATACCTTTTCCCACATCAATTTGACATGCTGATTCAAAAATTGTAGGTCAGATCATCTAGGGTCAACGAGTTAGTGAAGGTCAAGTGAGGTCACCTCCAAAAAAGTTCAATCAGCCGTCACGCTTTAACGGATACAGATGTTTTAATGAAACTTTCAGCGTTTGCTTATCTTTACGGATACAATAAAACGTTCGAGTTGAATTTTTCTCTTTTTTTCGTTTTTGACTACATATAAATTTTGCGTATTTCCAAAATTGCAGTTCACATAGGGGATTCTGGCTAAAGTAAGCATTTTTTATTAGGGCAAGCTGACTTCCAACAACGTTTCTCGGTCTTCTCTACGCATTGGAAAAATAAAATTGAAGACAACTAGAAGACGCAAAATTTTGACATTTCAAAAATAAAATGTTTATTTTTGGGGGGCACCAAAAAATGTAGCCCTGATCGATTTCGCTGTCCTTTTCTCATTCCAAATAAGTTTTGTTTTCTTATATATCCCCAAAATGAACTCCCCAGGGTCAAAAACATAACGTAAATCGTGAAGTCGTGAAAATCTAGCCCCCCCATGGTGACGTCACTTTTGGGGGAAATTGTTTTGGATGGTGGACCCGGAGCCTACTCGTCGAGCGCTTTCTGACGACACCTTTTTGTCTTTGTGCGATGCTTAGTTTGGATTTTAGAGAGGGGTCTTCAACCGCCACCCCCCCGAGACGGGGTGTTAGAATTTGACAGGAAAGATGGCGCGGGTTAAGCTATAAAACCACTGGGGCATGCGCAGTAGCGTACCGAAGTGGGGGCATTCGAGCAGTCCCCCCACCCCTGAGAGGTTGTGGGCCCTCAGTAATCGAGCCGGGGTCCGGTTGTTGTTGTTATTGGGGTTTGGGGGCGCATCAACTGCAGAGGTTATACAGCGGTCATAACTTCGTTAATCAAACCATGTGTGAACGTACCGACGTGGAGTAAATTGGAAGGCTGGGGTCACAACACGCTAGTGCACTTCATGACGATGTGCTTAAAAGAGAAAATAAAAATGTTTAGCAGTTGTAGCCTGCCTTTGTTGGCGTTGGTAAACGACGTCAATTCCATCCGCAGAAAGGAATGGGAAGAGTTCAGCGACATGGTGAGACCCGTCGCCCAGTCGTTCGACCAGGGTGGGCGACGGGGTTCCAAAGAAGGGGCGACGTTCCGCTCGAAGGTGACATGTCCTGATAATATGAGCCACAGACAGGTTGTCTCCGTAACGTGGACAGACTGGCCGTTCTTCCGAGCATAGAAGGTAGCGGTGTGTAAAATACGTGTGTCCTAACCGCAGGCGGCACAGAATCACTTCCTCGCGCCTCGATCGTCGCGAGCAGGACTGCCCAGGCGAGGTTTTAACACCTTCAGTTTGTTGCCCGGGATAGCATTCCAAGAAGACTGCCACTTGTGCAGGTAAACAGAGATATATTTCGGTAGAAGTATCTTGCAGGGAGTGGCAACCGACGCGTGAACCGTGCATTTGCCGAGCGTTTAGCTGGTGCGTCCGCGAGCTCGTTTCCAATAATTCCGACGTGGAGCCGGGGTTCGGGAAAATGGCGCCAACTCCCTAAAAATCCCGCTAATGTCTCTAGCAAACGCATTGAGTCCCATAACAATCACAATGGGGGCCAAAAATAGTCGCGCAGAAGCTCTTGAAAATGACTCCGGAGCACCTAAAATCCCACAAAGGCACCTGAACATCACATTTGGGCTTCAAAAATCGTTCCGGGACCCTAAGAATGACGCTGAGGGCTTCCAAATGTGGGACCAGTCACTGAAAGTACCGCTGGGGCTCCCAAAATGTTTGACCGTGATCCAGAAAAGTTGCGTCAGGGCCACCGAAAATCACGCTGGGCGCCAAAAAGGCTCGTCGGGCCGCCAAAATCACGATGGACCCAAAAGGTCTGGTCGGGATCCCTTATAATCGCACTTTGGCCCCCAGAACGTCCCATCGGTGCCCCTGGAAATCACGCTGGGAGTACAAAAAAATAGTCGTGCCGTGGTCCTTGAAAGTCACGATGGGGCCTCAAAAGTTCGTGCCTGGGACACGAAAATCACGCTGGGGTCGAAAAAGTCGGATCCAGATTCTCCAAATGTCTGGACACGAAAATCACGCTGGAGACACCAAAATGTTCAGCCTGGGCCAATGAAAATCATGTTGAACCTGAAGGCACCAAAAAGTCTTGCCCGGGGACCTTCAAAATCAAGCTAGTGGCTTCCTAGGTCGCGCCGGGGTCCCAAAAGCCTGATGGAAAACACACGATAAATGAAGCTTTGGCAAAGAAAAAACAGTCCAGACATGGAAAATCATTCTGGGGAAAATCATTCGAAAATAATCATTCTAGTTAGCAATCGCTCCAAAAGAAACAAAAACGTGTTGTGCCCCCAAAGGCGTCTCGAGGCCACTAAAACTGGCGATAGGCATCCCAACTAATGACGACATGGTCTAAAAATCAAAAACGTCGCGTCGCTGCCCTGGGAAACCACACTGGGCCACAAAAGTCGTGGCGAAGCCCCACAAGTGGCAGCTGACTTCTCAAAAATCAATTCCTACCCAGAACGTCAATCTGCGGTCACAACAAAGATGCGCCAAAGATCACAAAACACGTCAAAACACCCGAAAAAGAATCACTTTCGAGCAACAAAAATACAAACATAATGAAACCCGAGGAATCGTAACGGAGCCCAGAAATATCGGGCAGGAGGCCAGCAAAAAATAAAGTCGACAAAAGTGTACTTCATCGAGACAACCCGAACAACCGGAAAATTCAGAACAGGTCCGGAAAGAAAGCTCCCATAAGGGCCTTTCTACTCTGAAGGTTGCCATTGGCTTTAAAAAAAAATTAGTTGAGCTGCCGCACTGGTATACCAAGGAGGCAACTCCCCCGCTTCATCCTGAAAAGGCGGACCCCAAGAACCCAAGAATGGCGCCTGGGCCCCCAAGAATGGTTCTTAGGCACCATAAATTATCATCGGGGCCCAGAATTATCGGTTATATATAAATACAGCTGGCACCAAGAACTTGCACTTGGCCCGAAAATTTTCGCCGGGGAACACAAAAATCGCGCTGGGGCACAGATAAGTCCAACGTGCAAAGTGAACTAGCACCAAGCACCCCCCACCCAAAAAAAAGAGACATATATCACGATTGGGACCCAAAATTCCTGTCGATAGTCTTAGAAATTCTGGTCGAGGGGAATTTTTAAAATCTTACAAATTCCCCTCGTGCCTCCAAACAATTAGTGTCGATGGCCCAAAATAAGCACAGCGTGGCGCAGAAAAAAAAACGCATGGGCACCTGACAAGAATGAAGCCGGAGCTCTCCAAAATAGTTTTTTTTTAAATAAATGTCCGAGCCAGGAAAATCGCTCCTTAGCCTAAACGTACCACCAGATGCATTAACAAATAGCATACGGAACCGAAAAACGTACCAGAGCTCGAAAAATCGCGGAGGGACATTAAAATGCTACCAGGGGCCTGAAAAAAACCAGGCCGTGGTTCGGACTTTACATAAGTCAGAAGTCATTTAAAAAAATTGCGCCCAGCACAGAAAACTGGATTAGGATGCACCCGGAACCACACGCCACGGCACGAAAAGTAGGGACGGGAACCAGAGAAATGATACGGGATCCCACAATATCGCGCTAGGGTCCCACCCATTTGAGCGAGGAACTCCAAATATGCATAGTGGAACCCTATGCATATTTGTACAACTGGAGGACGAAAATACCGCGGGCCCTCCAAAGCGCACCGAGTCTGCCAAAAAGCAGCAAGGCCTTAAAACATGCGTTACAGCCCTAAATAACCACACCGGAAGTTTGGGATAGACCTAGTTTCGGACACGGCCTCAGTTCGGTAGCCCATCTGGGAGCGTATCTAACCAAAGAGATGAGCGGTTATTCGGATTTCTTAGCCACCAGAAAACGTTAGAAGAGAGAACTAATGATCGAATTGCATTCAGCATGGACCCTTGTGGCTCTTCAGTCTGAACACGTTATGACTTTATGATGTGCCGTATGTTGTCACCTGTCAGCTATTTTGCACTGAATTGTTGGTCCCAAAATAAGAGCTTCCATTCCGTTCCAGCTGGGTGTCACATGATGTAGCTGTAGCATTACATTTCAAGTGGCGGATATTCTAAGGTGCACGATGTGTACTGTACATACATGTGTAAATGATGTGTACATACATGGATGATTGAGGTGACTGATCACCTCGCTAACCACGCGTTGGAGTTGGACCATGAGGACGAACACCATATCATGCATGTATATTTACTGCGTTTTTTCTTTGCCCCAGTCTGTCAATCTGCCCATCTTGGTCTACAACACACCGGATGGGATAATTTTCAACCAGCGATCACCCATCTTTCCTGTTTCCCACCCTCTCCAGCATCAGTGATGATACTTCTTTTGCTACAGGCTAGCAAGTAAGTTACGTTCTTCCTTATTCTTTCTCCTCACCAACATCGGTGAACGTTTATAACGGGGACATCTTAGAGACGTATTGTACTACATCATGGAAACTGGGGCACACTAGGATCCTGGTGTGCCCTGATTTAGTTAAGAGTGGCTGCGAGGGTCGCGGGATCGCGGCGGCCGAAGACTGGAGCGAGTTCGCCAATCACCGCAGGCCGAGCGCCGCGCTCCGGAGCGCGACGCCACGACGGAAGAGCTTGAGACGTCACCTCGGTCAGAAAATTACGGTCCAGGGAACTCACAGCTTGCTTTTAGCGATTATTATATGAGAAAGTGGTAGAGATGCACGCCATTGCGCTATGCCAGAAATGGATATATTTTGCATTATACACGACATTTGAAAACCGGTAGCAGCTGAGGGCGAACCGCGCTCATCGGTGGAAATGTGGTGTGTCTTGGAGTGCGTCTCACTACGTCACTTACGCAAAAGTACTATATTTTTCGAATCAGCTGACCATACGCGGCACCCCGTGCCAGTGCGAATCAGGATGGGATATCCAGCTGTGGCGCAACCCGGCACTGCTCGCCGCACACTCAACACCCGGCCAGAGCCCAGCCGACGCCCAGTTCGCGCCCCCAGCCTCAGCCCGGTCTGCGCCCAACCCGTGCCCAGCCTCAGCCCGGTCCGCGCTCAGGTCGTGCCCAGCCAGGGCCCTGCCCGCGCCACGCTTTGGCTCGATGCAGATTCGCGTGCCCAGCTGGGGCCCGGTCCGCGCCCAGTCCGCGCCACGCTTGTGCTCGGCGTAGACTCGCGCGCCCAGCCGGGCCCGGTCCGTGACCAGTCCCTGCCCAGCCGGGGCCCGGTCTGTGCCCAGTCCGCGCCACGCTTGTGCTCGGCGTAGACTCGCGCGCCCAGCCGGGCCCGGTCCGTGACCAGTCCCTGCCCAGCCGGGGCCCGGTCCGTGACCAGTCCCTGCCCAGCCGGGGCCCGGTCCGTGCCCAGTCCCTGCCCAGCCGGGGCCCGGTCCGTGCCCAGTCCCTGCCCAGCTGGGGCCCGGTCCGCGCCCAGTCCGCGCCACGCCTGTGCTCGGCGTAGACTCGCATGCCCGGTCGCTGCCCAGCTGGGCCCCGGTCGGAAAACCGACGGGGCCATGTCGGGCCCCAGCGAAAAATGTTGCATGGGCCAACTGGGGCCCAGTCGGGCTGCCCGGTCGCTGCCCTGCCGTCTGCCCTGCCGTCTGCCCAGTTGGGGCCCGGTTTAAATGCTGGCTGGGGAAAAAAACCTGCTATTACAAAAGAATCCATCGGTCGTGAAATGTTCCAAGTCCAGCGACAAGTGTGAATTTGAAGGTACTTCTACTGCGATGATCGGATTCTAGAACAAATGTGCGTAAGGACAAATGTACGTATGACAGATGTACGAAAGCAAATGCACGCAAGCGCAGATGTAAGTATGGCAATTGTACGTAAGCGCAGATGTACGTATGGCAAATGTACGTATGCGCAAATGTACGTATGCGCAAAAATACGTAAGAGCAAATGTACGTAAGCGCAAAAGCATGTATGCGCAAATGTACGTAAGCGCAAACGTATGTACGCGTAAATGTACGTAAGTGCAAATGTACGTAAGCACAAAAGTATGTATGCGAAAATGTATACAAGCCCAAATGTACGTATGCGCAAAAGTATGTAAATGCAAATGAACGCAAGCGCAAAAATACGTATGCGCAAATGTACGTGAGCGCAAAAGTACGTAAGCGTAAATGTACGTATGCGCAAAAATACGTATGCGCAAACGTACGTAAGCGCACTTGTACGTAAGCGCAAATCCACGTACGCGCAAGTGTACGTATGTGCAAAAATGCGTATGCGTATATGTATGTAATTGCAAGTGTACGTAAGCGCAAAAGCGATTCCAGAACAAATGTACGGAAAGACAAATGTACGTATGGCATATGTACGAAAGCAAATGTACGTAAGCAGTTGTACGTATGTGCTACAGTGCGTGTGGCAGATTACATAAGAGCATGTGTGCGTAAGCGCGAAAGTACGTATGGTAAATGTATGTATAGCAAATGTGTATAAGAGAAAATGAACGCATGGTTAATATACGTAAGCAAATTTACGTAAACGCAAATGTACGTATGAGCAAATGTACGTAAGTGCAAATGTGCATATGCACAAATGTACCTTAGTGCAAAAGTACGTATGCACAAATGTACGTTTGCGCGAACGTACACAATCGCAAAAGTACGTACGCAAAAGTACTTTTATACGCAAAAGTACGTATAAAAGTATGTAAGTACAGCTTTACGCAACATAGGTGTATGAAAGCCCTCGTGTACGTATGTACACATGCACGTATACGCAAGTGTACGTATGCGTAAAAGTACGTATGTGCAAATGTACGTAAGCGCAAAAGTACGTATGCGCAAATGTAAGTAAGCGCAAATATACGCATGCGAAAAAGTACACATGCGCAAATGTACGTAAACGCAAAAGTACGATGATGATGATGAGCGAATTATAGCAGCCGGTGGGTGATATCGGCTCCTTACGTCGGTTTAGGTCGGTTGGAGGTGGTGGTCTGGACGGTACCTGGTAATAGTTGTGGGGTGGCGGTCATCACCTTTCGTGTGAGCATTTCAAGAAACATGTCATACACTGCTGTCATGTCATACACTGTTTGTTTTCTCTTCCTTTTTTCCTTGACCTTGTTTTATTTGTTTATTTTTCTGTTCTTTTTGTGTCTTTGTTTGTTTGTTTGTTTTTCTCATCATTTCTTTTTACGTTTGTTTCAGGTTCTAGTGTCGGCCTGGCACCAGCCTGTTTCGCTTTTTTCGCTTTTTTTGCACATGTCATGGGCAGAGTTGAGAGATTGGGTTGAGGAGTTGTTCGGATGTCTGTTCGGATGCTGTCTATTGTCGAATGGATTTGTTACGTGTTCTGGTTTTCATGGTTGTTGTGCTTGGTTTGTTGGTGTTGTGCTTGTTTTTTGGTTGCTAGTGTTGTCGGTGCTTGGGTAGTCTGAGGGGTGGTTCCTGGGGTGTCTGAGCTAATGCATTCGTCATCTGAGTCTGCTATCGGCCCATATTGGAGGGGTGTTTTTTTTTTGCGTCGTGCAGGTGGTGCTTGGGGTTCTTGGGGTGGCTCTGGGGGGAGTGATAGGGGTGGTGATTTGTGCTTCGCGGTGTGGTATGAGAAGAGATGCCTGTGCGTTTGCCGTGAATTTTGTCATGGGTTCTGGCCGAATGACTATTGCAGGGTCCATCTGGCTTTCCTGAGGGGTGAATGTATGTTGTGTCTGCGTGGGCTGGGCGGGGAACAGCGGGTACTGTTCGTCACCCCACACCCTTGCCCGCGACGGGGCTATCCCCTCGATGTGGATGAGTCGGAGGATGTCTTTCTCCTTCCTCCACCGAGGACAAGCTCTGTCCCGGAAGCTGTGGTCCCCGCCGCAGCCCACGAATTTCCTTGTTTCACTATTGCAGCCGCTAGTGTTGTGTGGGTCGGCACAGAGGTCACATGTGGGTTTTGTGTGTTTGCAGCCCCCTCGTGTGGCCATATCCTTGACTAAAGGAGCAGCGGCGAGAGAGGGGTGCGCGTGGTGTTACTTTGTATGTGATGTAATCAGCTTTGATGTGTGGGTTGTTGTTTGGAGGTGAAAGTCATGATGAAAATGTGAGTGTTTGGTTTGTTTGTGAGGGAGGAGGCCGGTATACCGAGGAGATCCCCTGGCTCGCAAGTCTGCGAGCCAATCTCTCCGCTGGCATCCACTCCAGCTCCCATGCGCGTATGATCCCCTGAGACGTGTTGAGGTGTGTATCTGGTGTTATGGTGACCTGTTTGTTTGAGAGGTGTGTTATGTGCTCTAAGATGTTTGAGTCCTTGGTGTTGCAGGCCTGGATCAAGAGCTCCCCCGATTTTAGATGGTCTGACGGGTGATTTCAGTCTCCACCTTCCAAGGGTCAAGGATGATCATAGGGTGACCATCGACCCGGCGGCAGAGACAGAAATCACCCGTCGGTTTGCTTGTTCTGGTGTTGGTGGGCATGGTGCGTAGAAGTGTTCAGTTTGGGTCTTGGGTTTGGTGGTGGAGTAGGAGAGAAAGGAGTACACTTTACAAAGTGTACTCAAAAGTACGCATGCGCAAATGTAGGTAAGCGCAAATGAATGTAAGCGCAAGTGTACGTACGCGCAAAAGTACGTATGAGCAAATGTATGTAAGTATAAACAAAGATATAAACGCCCAAAGGCCTAGAAGTTCCACTGCCGAAAAGTATATGAACCAGTGTCAAATGACAAAATGTCCAAAGGTACAAAGGCATACAACCGAGGACCCAAAACATAACAGAACATGTCTGAATGAATCGACACTACTGTAAGGAGACAAAACCATAAGGGGCCGCATGTCTCTTTCATGAACAACGGCAGTACCCTGGCGTTTACAGAGGCTGCCGAACAGGGGAGTCAGAGGTCCAGTGACCCCATGGAATGACAAAGAGAGTTGGCATCCTTTTGCTTATGAGCCCGTATTGGGAAAGCCCCTTGGGTCTATGGTAGGCCCCATGGATTGTAGGAGGTCCAGGGGCATTGAGGCATCATCTAAGCCCTCCTGGTTCTATAGGAGCCTGGTATTACAGGCCTTCGAGTGATTGAAGGAATTACTGGAGTACTAGGTACTACAGGATACTGGAGTTATCGTGGGGAAGGCGTTGATATTTGAAAATTATATGGGGGCAGAATACATGAAGGCAATGGGCGAGCCCAAGCGAATCGGGATGGGGTGGGACACTCCATATGATATCGTGTTAAAAGTTAAAATTATTGGGTGGCGCTTAAGTACACAGCGTTTACATACCTTCGCGCATACGTACTTTTGCGTTTACGTACCTTTGCGCTTACGAACATTTTCGTATACGTACATTTGCGCATACGTACTTTTGCGTTTACGTAATTTGCGCTTACGTACATTTGCATTTACGTACACGTGCGTACCCGTACTTTTGCGCATACGTGCATTTGCGCTTACGTACATTTCCGAATACTTACTTTTGCGCTTGCGCACATTTGCGCATACCTATATTTGCCATACGTACTTTTGCGCTTACGTACATTAACCATACGTACATCTGCGCTTACGTACAAATGTCATACGTACATCTGCGCTTACGTACATTTGCTTACGTACATTTGCGTACGTACATCTGCCATACGTACATTTGCTTTACGTACATTTGTCCGGTTACCCGATGATCGTTGTTTTTCAAGACCATAAGTTGCTGTTAGGTATAGGCGCGCCCAGGGGCCTGCCCCCTCCCCTGGCGGTGAAAGTTGTGTTCACTGTTAAAATTATCGGGTTCTCTATCCAAGTGTTGAACCGCGGTACTTTGCGAAATGTCTGGGTGCGCCCCTGCTGTTGACCCTGGCCCTCCCACTTTTTGAGACGTTCCTACGCCTATGCCCCAGGTACGTCGCTGGAGGAGGGGGTAGGATTTAGGGCTGGGTGCGCGCCGAAAATTCACCTACCCCCAAATAGGTTGGCTAAATCCGCCGGTGATGCCATATTATATTGATTAGGTACGAGCAAGGAACCCCATCTAGTGAAAATCACTAGGATGAGGCCCTGAGCTGGGGGTCTGGAAAACCAGAGGCACAAGGTTCAATTACCGCCATGCTCACTCTTCCTGCCAGGATGAGAGGCCCCAGACGCCATATAGCCTCTGCTGGTGCGCCGTGTACAATCCCCACGATGACAATTCCTTCATCCGCCCCTGTAGCACCCAAACCGGGGAGACAATTCTCAAAGAACATGGCTACCTGGTACGTTCCGACACTCACCTGTCAGCACCTTTCCTTTATTGCTGGACATGTTGATTGTGCACGGGTAGGGGTTCAACTCGGAGCGAACAGCCCACCACAACTCCCACTACCCGTCTCAATTCTCTACATCCAGCAGACCGATGCTCTGCGGTAGCTCAAGGCCAAGATAACTAGAGACAACAGGTACTCCAAAGTTGGCTGTTCTAGTATAGTTAGTTGAAACTAGACAAAACCTACGCCAGGTGACGTCATATACCAGAAGCGCTTTTTTATTCCGGAATACTGCTGAATTATGCTCTAGTTTTGGACTATACCAATAAATCTACTAAATATGGTGCTTTCATTTTAGCACAATTATGGCGCTTTTCTCACGATTAGTTTCCCCGTTGGTTGTAAAGCATATTAGTCATTCATTGAAACTTGAATATTTTGTCTTATACTGCTAGCGTCCTGGTGGCTTGGAAACGAAAGGTACCATACCCATAATTAATTTATCCATGGCGCGGTTGATATTGAGAACGCACCTCAGACAATTTATGCGAATTAAGGCCTTATACCCACAATGTCAACTTGGTCAGCATGTCATTGATGCAATCTGGTGGTTAATGTTAGCATGTGCGTTGGCCCCCTGTCAGTTATCAAATTGTTTCTGTGTGCTATATGTAATCATGCCATACTGTACCATTCACCAACTTGTGGACAATTTGGTAATTGCTTGCCCATTGTATCATGGCTGGGCAGTAGTGGTAGTAGGAATAAATTGCTGTTACCCCTGCAATATTGCATGCATGACAGAAATTGGTTCACATGGCGTTAGCGACGCAGCCAATTCATTTCGACTGAAAATGCCGAATAACGGTGTGCGAACATGGGCAAAGCCACGGTGGGGAATGAACGGGGATGCTTCACCAATCTTGCCAAGTTCCGGGTTAAGCCTTTGACAATGCATGATAATCGAACCGAAATCCTCATGCGGGCATCTAAAATCCGTCTTAGCGCTTACGGGTTCCACAAAGTTGTTGCCGAATCTAAATCGAGCTTTCATGGTACGAAATGCGTGATTTTTTAATTTTGCGCCGGCACTCCAGAAAGTTCAGGATTGTCACCGAAATATTTTAGCAAACGTCCGCTCCTGTCAAAACAATGTTTGTCGCAGTCCTGGTGGCGTGTGTTCGCCGTGTATCGTAAAAGGCGTGGAGCCGAGCTTAGAACTGGGATCGCTCTGACTCCAGCTCGGGTCCAGTCATTTGACTGTTCGGCAGCATGCACAATTGTTGGTTTTGTCACCTTGATAATCATGTACTGTTATTATATGCACACCTCGAGGAGCAGAGACTAATGTTGGTCGGCGTGTACTGGTGGGAGGGGAAAGGGCAACCGTTAGTTTTTAGCTCAATATTTGCAATGCACTGCCGTAGTGCCACAAATGATTAAATTCAGGGAATCCTGTCTCCTGTCCCACCCCCGATGTTCCGCCGCCCGTGTCAGGAAGGGACTGTGGGCCTGGACACTGTCATAAGCGGTGACGTGTTCCGTATTTCCTATGCCTGGCTGATTAGAAGAAGTGCCCAACCATAAATTTAAAGTGGCAGAACCCCAGCCTTGCAGAACATCTGAATATTGAACATTGCAGAATATTTCCCTTCTCTTTATGAAAAAGATCGTCCCATGTGAACAGTGTCTTAATTCACTGTCGCTTATTAGAAGGGGTTCCCACGACGCGCACAAAAAGCTGCCGGCCTCCAGGCTCGAACCGGCTACCTACGAGTCGGCAAACCGATGCGCTACCAACTGCGCTACCAACACCGAGTCGCTCGGCCCGCTTAAGTTAAATAGTGTCGATGGATATGACATGGGTCTAAATAACACCATTTTATACAATAACTAACACATTCGTGTGAAAGTCTCCCATGATTATCGAAATACCATGAAAGAAGCTTTCAGATGACGTATAATTTGCACCACTCACGTATACTTGTTAGCCAGGAACGTACGCGGAAAAGTACCAATTCTTGCTGTCGTGATAATGTGCTGAGCCCAAATCAGCGCCCAGATGACGTCCCCGGCTGCCAATGAACATTGACAGGGGCCGGCTCAAGGCGGCCCTTGTCAATGAGCTTTGGCAGCCGGCGACGTCATCTGGGCGCTGATTTGGGTTCAGCAGGTTATCACAACAGCAAGAAATGGCACTTTTCCGCGTATGTTCCTAACTAGCAAGTATACGTGATAAGTATAAATTATATGTCATCTGAAAGCTTGTTTCATGGTATTTCGATAATCATGGTAGGCTTGGTAATCATGGTTTCATGGTCGTGTTAGTTATTGTGTGAAATGGTGTTATTTAGACCCATGCCATATCCATCGACACTATTTAACATAAGCGGAGCGAGGGACTCGCTATGGGTAACACTACAGCTTAAAATTGTGGATTCCATGGCTTTTCAAGCAAAAATTCGGAGATATCTTAATAAAAAGCTTCACTTTTCCCTGCACCAGCACTGGAGGCCTACCGATAGCACTGACCATGGCTGTATCTCAGAGTGGAGGCCACAGGGTGACCCACCCCCTGAGCTAATGAAACTTCAGTTGAAATTGACCTGAATTGAATATACAGTGTACTGAAGCTTATAATAAATGTTGGTGTGAATACACACAGACATGTTTCCGCCCCTTTCCCACTCTGTTTTGGAATAAAAGAAGACCACAGATAGAAGTAATAACGTTCTCCAACATTACTGCCAGGTATTCCTTGCAGTAATGTTGGAAAAGTGCAAAAAATGCACCTCATTTGTCATAAAAAGAGGTGGCTTAGTGCTTTGCTCTCCTTTTTAGGCATGCATGGCCGCAAATCCTTTTTTTAATAGCATCTTTGCATTGCAGTTAGGCCATTTTTTATCCCAAGTGCACTCAGTGGGCCTTTTCCTTCAGGTGTCATGGGTCTCTGTGAACTAGCCGATGCACACAATGCACCTCAAGTTAAGAGTATATTCAATAACCAATGAATCCAAACAATATTCATCATCCTCATGTTTCAATTTCCTATACGAACAATCAGAAACACCGTATGCCCATGCACAAAACACTCCGATGTCTTTGCTGCGTCATAGATGAACCTTAGCCAGGATATATAACGTATTTGCAATATTTACGTTACGTCACCGAAGATAGCAAAATACACTGGTAGATTGTACTAGAAACCTCGCATATTTGTTCCAACGTCACTAGGGCTGGAACTAGAAAAGATACTAGATTCAGTTCTACAATTTAGTGCCAGTGCTCGTCATGGCGAATCACCCCGTCCGTTGTTGCTCGGGTGCAAGTGTCGGCGGTTGATTTGTTTTCAAATTAATTTAATCGTAAAACATGGAGTTTCCGCCCTATGCTACCGGTACGCATCTTGGCCTGTATATTTCAGTTGATGATTTGTGTGATGTGATTCATGGGCTGCGAGAACTGTTGATCTCCCTGTCACGTGGACGCGAGGCGGGTTTGGTGGCGTGTCCGGTTCTCCGCTGCTATGAGGACGGGAGGAATCTCGATGGGACAGGGTTGAAAAAAACCTTTTCATTGGGTGTGAGATAACACATACAGTTGGACGTCGAAATTCGTCATGGAAGTGGCGTTGCTTAATATAGCCTCTGTTTCTGCAACACAATTTTGACCCAACAGCTACTATGTTTACCTATTTTTATTTGTTTTTGGATGCCTGATTTAGGAACAGCTATTATAATTATAGAGATACAAAGTGCTGTAAATTTGCAGTTGATGTTAATTCCTGATTTCTTTAAATTTATTTTCCTAATGTAATGTAAATAAATGTGGTGAACATGTTGCTATGTATTTCCTCTGCAAATCAACTTAGCTAATGAACTCATCCTGGAATGCATGCTTTTCAGTTGGTAGGCAAATTTATGCCAAATAGGACCTGGAGTTGGGTAATATGACATGCAAAGTAATGTTCAAAATGAAGATAGGATGATGTAACATAGTCTAACATATCATAACCTTCCATACAAGAAAGCAAATGCATCTGTTGAAAAAAGAAATTTTCCAAGCAATTTTGTTTGTATGAAAATTATTTTTTTTTTAAATTGAAAATCTGAAACTGCAATAGTACCCAACATATGTGTACTTTTCAAATGATATGGTAGAACCAGTCAATTTGGGGATGAAGTAAAAGTTTGATTCTTTTGATTATTTTTTAATACTGTGCTCTTTGATGTGGTTGAGATGATCTGACCATTCAGTTTCTCTGCAAATAGCTACTTCTAAGTCAACAGGGGCTGATGCAATTGATGTCGCAGGAATGCTATAGAGGAAATGTGCCATGCAAACATTAACATACCTTAATGGGACCATCTGGGCTGTGGCCCATCCTCTTGTACCTCAGTGGTGTCAGGCTGACCAGTATGGCATTCAGACTGTGGATTGTAAAGCTTTGATGCCTCAAAAATGAAATTATTCATTGCATGGCCATCTAATTCCTTAGATACAAATACTGGGGGAACTTGGAGCAATGTGAGCAAATAACCTTGCTGTGGGTGATGCTGCACAGCTGGAAACTTATAAACCTGCAAGATTATCCTGAAAAGAAAGCTTAATGGTTCTGTGAGATACTGGAACACAACTGGTATGCAATGAAGCTAAACTTGCACTGATATGTGGTGCATCTTGGGAGTGGCTGCATCTGGTTTGTCTACTGACTTTTCTGCTCGGCCAAAAATGGAAGAATGATGTATGAATAGATAAATCATATTAAAATACCCTAACCTAAACTAGACTAAGGTAGTGCAGCATGTTGTATGAAATATTATAGAATAATGTAATTTAACCTAACCTAATCTGACCTAACCAGAAAACCAGAATCTTCCCAAGTGAACTATTTAGCCATGACTCCATCAAATCTAGTGAACATTGTCAGTGCTGCTGTTAACTTAACATCATAGCAAGGAACTTTCTGCCTTGATAGGTCAGGGATGCATCTGGCTGCAAGTATTCCTTGTCAGGATTAAACTTGGAATTAAGCTAGAAATTACTGTTTTTCTGTCAGAGTTTTGAATCTGGTGTGTTGAATTTTGTCTATCATGTCTGACACTTATCATGTCTGACACAACAGGTATGGTTAATTATACATGATGGGCTATATTTATAGTGAATATTATGTTGGTGTATTTCTTTGCCAGCTTAAAAGTAATCATTGGCAGATAAAATGAGTGGTCACATGTTTTTCACATTAAAATGTACAGTATTATCAGAAAAAAATCCAAAGAACCAAATTTTAGCCTAATCTCAGGTAATATGGTATAACCAGTCACATCATAGGTAATCATCTTGCCTGGAATTGTGTTCAGAGGTGCTGATGTAGCACAATCTGCAATGATGAGTAGAAGCATGCTACTTAACAATCAGATACTATTAGAAGGTAGCTTTGAAGACTTTGTAAAGTTCCATCAAGAAGCACAATGTTGATTTTTTGGCTGATTTGAAGTAAAATGGAATTTCTGATTTAATGTAATTTCTCCTTCTAATGGGATCAAGCAAGTTAGTTAATGATTTTCATTTGTGAGGGATATCAATTCTCTTTTCAGAAAATAGTACAACATACTATTTTACAAATAATTTACTGCCACACTGGGCCATGGCCATGGTTGGAAAATATTTTGCTGTTTCTCCATTTTTGTCATTAAGAACCTTATCCTCTCCAGACTGTTATTCTCCATTTTGTCATTTGGAGGTTGGATGGTGCTGTTTCACAATGCATTGTTTTGTGGTAATGTGTTTAAGATGCACTAGAAAGTGGAAGCTGATATTCTGATGTTGCAGGTTTGAAGATATCTCCATATTTCATTGCCTACAATTTTTTTTTGTCTCCATGCCCAGGATTACAAAGCAAATCTGACCCTGGTCAGGGGATTAGTCACCCACTGTTCATGTAAGACAGCTTTTCTGATTCCTCTCGGTAGTTGATCATTCCCTGATTTTCACTTGCCATTAGCTCGATGTATATGTACTAGCATCAAAATGGTTTGGTGTCATCTCATAAAATGAAGTCAGGTTCTTTTATGTAAGGTGATTTTTTAATTAAAAACCAATCAGAGTACCATGTTTTTTAATGTGATTCAGAGATGTGATCACTCATTTTTGGAGCTCATGCTTGCAGTGATGCCTAGCCTAGGATCACAATCAAAAGATTGTGGGTTCAAGTCTCACCTGTCACTACTCTTCACCCGCGACTAATAGGCGTGAGAGATTGGCGACGCCACATGACTCAATGGTTGACGTGACGTAAAACCGAAAACCACCAGAGTTCATACTTGCTTTTCAATTTTAATGATGATGCCATTGTCACATCAGTATGGTAATGTGACATCATAGGCATAGTAATGTGACATCATAGGCTTTTATTGGCTAATGTTGCAAGTGGGTAACATACCTTCATGAAATAGAACAGTGACTTGTTGTTCAAATCTTTTTGCAACCACATGTTGATGAAATACAATACTTTTATTGTAGTGCCCAACAGTAGGTGTAGTAGCAGCAATTGCAGCAAAAACATGACATAATAAATGTGCAGGACTGCTAACTCCAAACAGCTCAGAACATTCCAAGGAAGAAGTCATTTTGCTGTGTGTAGCTCATGCAAATTATCCCATTTGTAGTTGAAATGGAAGTCCTTGTAGCATGGGGAGCAGGTCCATTTGTACTGAAAATTGTGGAATAGAAAAGCAATCTAAGTTGAAAACTTTCCTGCATCTGTGTCCTCACATCCAGGGTACTCAATTGCTATATGAAAGATAACATGCATCTATTTGTTTCAGAACCTGAGGCACAGATCCTTATTGACAAGTTAGCTGTGTTTGTGGCAAGAAATGGTAAAGAATTTGAGCAAATGACCAAAAGGAAGCAGACAAACAATCCGAAGTTTGCATTCCTCTTCGGCGGCAAATATTGCAGCTATTACAAACACAAGCTAAAAATAGAAATTGCAAGTAAGTTTTTATTCTGGTGTCTTGTGTCTTGTCTTCTTTGGGTGTTTGAACGTGTAGATGTTTCAGCCCATCCGTTTGTGGTACGAACGCATTCCCTCGTGAAAAGGCTATTGAAAGCTGCACGAGTTGTGCTAGCAGGGGGAGTTATGAAGGAATTTGCTACCATGAAGTAGTTTAGACAGCTCTTTTGAGAAAGAAGCCATGATATCTCCATCCAGTACAGGAATCTAATGATTAGAAACTGAGAGATCAGAGTACCTGAGCTTATAAAACTTGTGTGTGTGTGTTCTTGTTTTCCCTACAATTACCGCTATTATAGCACCACACCACCTATCTTGTAACGTCGGAACTCAGACTATCATTGTAAGAAAAGACCTGCTTTTTCTTTCTATGTTCAGTCTTGTTTTGTTTTTTGTCTCATGTCTTTTCTTTCTTCATTTTTGGGTCTTTCTGTCAGACATTTAGTTTGCATTCGATGCCGTGAATCCATAGACTATAACGACATTTGGGGACTAATTGTTGCCACTTGATAACAGAATGTAAAGGAACTGGACAAATACAGAAACAATATTAACTATTCAACATTGATAACCAAATCGCCGCGGTAGCTCAGTTGGTTAGACATGAAGTACCGTCCTGTACCTGAAGTAGCATTGCGAAAAGTTCGTGTTCCATCATCCCTTATCGAGGGCATGAGCATGGCACTTATGAACGATATACTGTAAGAAGGGAGACACAAAGACTTTATAAGCACACAACAAAAAGAAGAAGGTGGGGGTTCTTGGGAAGGAGGGGGGAGGGGGGGTAAAAAAAGAGTAAAATACAAAAAATAATAAAAAAAAAAAAAAAAACAAAAACCACGGAGAAAAAAAAAAAAAAACCGAAAGGGCCCGAAAGACGGGGGGGGGGGGGAGGGAGAGAAGGAAAAAAAATAAAACAAAAAACCCCCCCCCCCCCCCCGCGGCGGCCGAAACAATTAAAAAACCCACAAAAAAAAAAGTTTGGGGGGGGGGGGGAGGCAAAAAAAAAAGGAAAGGGGGGAGGGGGGAAGGGCCTCGGTTTCCTAATGCGAAAACCATCCGGGGCCCCCGAAAAAACCCGGCGAGGTGTGATGGGGCCTTAAAACATATCGAGGGCATGAGCATGGCACTTATGAACGATATACTGTAAGAAGGGAGACACAAAAACTTTTTAAACACCAACAAAAACAAGGAAGGTGGGGCTTCTGGGGAAGATGGAGAGTTAGGGTTTAAAAAAAGTATATAACAAAATAAATATCAAAAAAATCAAAAAAACAAAACCAAAAATAAAAAAAAAGAAAAAAAATGGCCCCGAACCAGGGCCCGAGGAGGGGGCGGGGGGAAGGAGGGCAGAAAACCAAAAACCCCACCCCCCCCCCTCCCCCCCCGGCCCCCTCAAAAGTTCCACAAAAAAACAAATAAACCCGGAGGTTGGGGGGGTCAGGCAAAGAAAGGCAAGGAAAAAACAAGGCCGCGGCAGGCCCGGCTCTTTGGCCCCGCAACCCCTAGGCCCCCCAAAAAGACCCCGAAAAAAAATATAAGACTTTAAAAAACCCACCACCACGCCTGTGTCGGGAGAGCAGTGTTGGATTTTCACTTCTGACTCTTGGGCTGGGAGTGTATAATTATTGGGTTCGGTAAAATATCTGAGTGTATAGCGTCAACAAGCCGTATACTAGAATGTATACATTTTCATAAACAAAGGAGTGTATACATTTGCCGATATAATGCTGAATAAATAACACTGCTTAGTAATATACCACGGTTCATGTTTTTATCACGCGTTAAAATAGTACACGGTTTCCCTCGGATCGTAGTGAGTGACATGAAAGCCAGTGCACAAATCCAACCTACTATCCGTATGCAAGGAAGGCACTCACTCAAGAATCACCACTCGAACGCTTCTGTAGTGTTTGCCTGGAGTAGGACTGGTTGATTAAGCCACACATATCATCATTTGGAATCCCAGCACCACTCGACTCAAAAACAATAACACATTTATTTTAATAAGTTTAGCCTCCTGGGCAGGTGAAGATTTAAAAAATATAATTTTCCCGATGAATCGATGTGAACGAAGTTCATAAATCCATACCCTGAGACTCCTGACATGATCACACCGCACAACTAATAAATATTCACAACACACCCCATGAGTAGGACGCTCGTGCACCGACGGATTTCTTACTCTCCTGTCTATTGGGATATGGGCTTCGGAATATAAAATTGATTAAGGAAAATTATGCTTAAACAATCCGTCGAAAATCGTTTTATTCTCACCACAAGGATACAATTTGTGTCAATGAGAAAGCTGAGAAAATTGATTGAAACCAATTCTTAATGTACTACATGTTCTTCGATGTACTTTTTAGTTCATGTCTGGTATGTTTAGTTGAAGCAAGGTATGACTTGGACGGATCAAAAGCAACTAGACGGGAGAACAAATTGTCGCTGTAAAACCGACTTCTGTCAACGGCAGAGATGGAGCCTGAAATTAGGGAAAAATATTCACACCACGGCGGGAAACTACGACTTAAAAATGCCTCAAAATTGGAATGTGATCAAACCAATCCCGGAAAGAAATTCTAGGGGTAATATCGTTTCCTGAATTTTCATTGATAAAAAATACTCAGTGTAGGTCAATATATTAAATTCACACAATATATTTGTCTGCAGTGTGGGAAAAACCTCCATGACTGAGTGAAATAAACAGTACTTGTGTCACAAATACTTGGCGTTCTGAACAATGCGTGCCGTGAGATCAAAAGACATGGAAATTTCTGGTTATCTGGTTGTCTATTTTGCCACAAAGGCTTAGCAGGTTAGGAGAATCGTTTTGGGTAGTTGTGGATAATTTTCACACGTACATTTCCGTTCACACCTTTTGTGTATATGGCATAGGATTGCTTAAAACTTCATAAATAAACCTTTTCTAGTCCGGCAATCAATGTAACACACCCCAATCTTTCAGGTAGCATTACAAATTACTATATTTATAGCCTTTCATCGCAGTGGTTTAAAAAGCTCCCGAAAGAGTGGCAGCGGTAGAGCCATGATTCTCCTCCGTCCAAAAGCTTTTCAATGTTTATGCCGCCTCGGGGGTGGTACTTCCCCTTTATTAGCCGTTCGACACACGGAGGCTTTCTTCATTTGAGAAGGGATGTACGTTTTGTTTATTTGCCGGTTTGAATTCTTCCTTGTGTTTTGAATTTGCAAGCTCGGAGATGGTATCTTGTGGTAAATTTAAGTTTTGCGGTGCTTTCGTGTCAGGATGTTGGTATTTGAATAATTAATGGACCGGGAGTCAGAGAGTGGGACTAGTAACTGCTGTGGTGTGGGTGTCTGCCGACGTAAGCAATTAGGCTCGATTGAGTTGTTGAAATTGAATGCCAGTCAATCATGCCATTGGTGTGTGAGGATCAATCATGATCAAATCATGATGCCTACCTATATATATATTGCACGGATGTAGGTATGCAGGTAGGTACCTATCTACCTTTTGACCTACCTAGGTACTAGTTAAAAAAAATAATTAAACTTAAAATTGATTCTTTGGATGTTTGATTGATTCATTGATTTTCTTTTTATTTGATGCTTTTGATTTTCTAGTACAATGTATTTTAACGTGATTAAGACGATGTGACCACTCAGTTTCTCCACAGATGATCACCTTTCATTCTTCATCCCACACTAAGTAGGTGCCATGTTCTTTTTGTTCTCCCACTATACAAAAAAGTACGCAGTGGCGAAGCATGACTTCCACCTACAAAGATATTGAATAAAAAGTTTTATTTCATGCCTCTCATCACGTGTGTGACCTACTCTAGTTCGCTTTCTGGTTCTGGCCTTTTATTCTTCTGAGCACTCTTCTTCTGGTCAGGGCATTTCTCATGAATGGAAAATGTACGAATGAAGGCATAGATGTTTAGTTACTTGTACCAGACATGCCAATGGCATTGCATACACATGGCTTCACAATGACATTCATCATCAAAGCAACCAATGTTGTTTGACCTAAAAATAATTCCGGAGGCTATAGCTCAAAAATCGTTCGCCGAATCGGACTGAAATTTCCACAGTCATCTTCAGACTCAATGACTATTGTCAGCAAATGTTGGTTACGATCAACAATTATGGGGTGAAGTACATTGGTCGGTCTGTCGTAAAACGCACCACTTATCAACTATACGTGCGACCATGTACTTCGCATAGGACGTCATTACGATGTCGCCATGCATGACCGGACGTTGGGGTTTTAATCCAAGGTAACCCTGGTACTCCTGTAGGTGTGTGCACAATTTGAGATGTCTACCTCAATTTGTTCCCGAGGTATCTGGCGGAGGGAGAATGAGGGGGGGGGCGGAATGCTCCCTCCCATCTGGCAGGTATTACCTGGTGTTCCTGGGTTTGGCAACCTTTAAGACAATAGAGCCTCTCCATATGTCACAAATTAGAAGCTCTCGATTCAGACCAAAATCGTCCCTGCAACTAGCATGCTTCGTCCGCAATGATTTCTGGCCAGTTTTTCTCATAGATATCACAGTGTGCAGCGACAGTGGCGACAACAGCAAACCAAATAAACTATCTGTGCCCTGACTCGATCCAAATTTAACGTTGACCTCAGCTAGTTCTTGCACGAAAATACTACGTGTGACAATGCCGTCTTGTCCTCAGACCTGCGGAAGCACCAGCAGTCTGCTGGTGACCAGCCAGATCAGAGTGGTAAGCAATATCCATTATGGCGGAATTGTCTCCAACTTGCTGATTGCCGTCCTGCTAAATTTGCCTATGTAATAGCACTCATATTTTTGGAGATGTTGGGCTGAATACTTCCTTGAGTGTTGATATGAAAATGACATTTTGGGATATACTGGCTGACATAAAGTATCTAGTTTCAATATAGTGTTGTCTGGATTTCTGTTCACAAGTCTCTGTCTTCGGTTGGTAGGTAGATTGGATTGAAAGTCTGTACCATGTGGGTTGGAAGGCTGCATCATGCTTGTGTTTTTGTCCACGGTGCCGTTTTATATGCTTTTCCATGGTTACGTGACCCTCTAATGCTAAATTTGACGTTGGAAATATCCAGAGCCCACCTCTCCACTGCTGAACATCTTCTTTTTTTCATAGAAAGAGCAGACAAGGGCTTTCAGGGTCTCTCATCATATATTTTTCTTAAATGAACTTGAACGTACTTAAATGAACGTACCCAGTCGTTCGAATAGAACAAAAACCCTACTTTTTCACACGGTGGCACACTTGTACCATGCTTGTGCTTTGCGTGCTGTGCTTTGTGCCGGATTCTGAAGCACTGTTGTGCTATGGCATGTGTCTAAATTGCCGGCGTTGCGCTTGCCACCGTCATTGCTTGGCAAGTTGGACTTGCAATGTAGATCTGAAGTATAGAAACAAGGATTGTAAGTAAGGGATGCAACCCAAAACTTGCTGTGCTTTGTGTTCTGTTCATCCTGTCGGCTTTGGTGCTTATTTTGCTTTGGAGCTCCATCCGTGGCAAACTAAAATAGGACAATATTGATAGAATATATACGAAACGTAGCGAGAGCATGCCCTCAATGTCCAAGACGCCATGAAGAGAGATAGTTCGTAATTAGTGATGCTCAACGATCGCTCTGCTACTTAGTGGCGACGCTGCGAACTAGTCTGGAGGGCTCAATTCATCAAGGCATGTGGGGACAACCGGTTCCCAGTGAACATGCCGACAGCTGCCCGACATCGGCCCTGCGTTGGGATGCTGTCAGGATGCCAGTGGCCCGTTGCCGGCTGGGGAGTGGAATATCCGCCCCTGTCGATAAGCAGCCGATGTTCCCCCGCTAGCCAGCCGACGCTCCTCCGATATCCAGCCGACGTCTCCCCACCATCGAGTCGACGTTGTCCCGCTACTGAGCCGACGCTCCTCGGCTATCCAGCCGACGTCTCCCCACCATCGAGTCGACGTTGTCCCGCTACTGAGCCGACGCTCCTCGGCTATCCAGCCGACGTCTCCCCACCATCGAGTCGACGTTGTCCCGCTACTGAGCCGACGCTCGCCCGCTATCCAGCCGACGTCTCCCCACCATCGAGTCGACGTTTTCTCGCTAGCCAGCCGACGCTCCTCCGCTATCCAGCCGACGTCTCCCCACCATCGAGTCGACGTTGTCCCGCTACTCAACCGACGCTCGCTCGCGCCTTGCTGAATACACCTGATCTCAACAACAGATTATCGGAACAATTGTAGTTGCCACTATGGGCCATGCCACTGCCATTTACTTCGGACTTGCTCAACTTTAGCCTTTTTATGACTGCCCGTGACCCTATAAGACGTATTGTGTAACCATTTCGACGTCACCTGTAATGCGCTCTCGTCAGAACCAAACTTCACCAGTGGCGGCATCTGTGCAACATATTTACAGATCAGATAATTATCAAGAAGGACACGTCGGAATATTAGTTGCAGATTGAGATTACGCATCGAGAAGAAACGGAACAAAACATGTCACTGCGCCTGGTGGAGATGGAGGATATTTCCCTATTTTACGTGAATAACACTAGAACTAATCGGAATTTTCAGTGACATTTTGACTTCCATTCTACAATTGAATATCCCAGGTCTCTGTAACTTTTCGTAAACATTCGTCCTATATTTACGAAGGTGTAGGTCTAAAATATAAATAAAATATATTTAAATGGTTGTCACATGTATTTTGTGCGTATGATCGGTCCTTGGAAAGAAAGAAAACAATGTTGATGAACATTGTTTGCACCTACTCCCCCTCTCCCAAAAGTTATGGACGATTGCTTGTTATCACCAAAGCCGTGCTTGTCAGAATCTAGTGGTATGTGACTACCGAGAATAGTATTGAAGCTGCATGGCTTCGAACCCAAGGGCACTATATCGCTCCGCCCATCCCCATTCCCGTCACGTCGGGTCATTTTATCATAGCCACACACACGAAGGCGTTGTGTGATCATGGTGACAAATATCCACAAAATATCCACATGTGCTAAAAAATAATGTGTTCGGTATTCTGGATTAATTACTAAAATATAGGGGCATGTTTGATTGCTTCTTGACCCTCCCAGTCTCCGCTGGTTACAATCAGCCCCCGAAGGTTCTCCTCGGGTAATGAGGAGACGGCACGCGCATCGCGCTCAAATTTGGCTTGCTTCCTTCCACATTAATTTGACATCTGTGAAAATTTTCAGGTCATGTCATCTATGGTCTCCGAGTGATTCAAGGTCAAGTGAGGTCGCCTCCCAAAAAGTTAAATCAGTTGTCATGTTTTACCAGATGAAGATATTTCAATGAAACTTGTAGCGTCTGCATATCTTAAAGGATGCAACAAAGTGAACCAAAGAAAGTTTGAATATTTTCGTTTTGATGGGATTTATTATGTACATTTTCCCATTGGGGATAATATCGAAGATTCTGGCTCAAGTGAGACTTTTTATGAGGGTAAATTCGCTGAACAACTTCCCCGGTGCGCGCTACCCATTAGGTAAAGGCAAATTCGAGAAAATTAGAAACTAAATTTGCAGATTTCCTTAAAGATAACATGTTGATTTTTGGGCGGGCAGACATTTTGGCGCCATGGTCGATGTCGCCTTCCTTTTCTGATTCCATTTAAGTTTTCTTTTGTCTTAGAAATAAACCCTAGGATGACTTCCCAGAATTCGAAGCATGACGTCAGTTGTGATCCCATAAACTGTGACGTCACTTCTTCAGAGGGAAAACTTTGTATGGTTTCGGGCCCTACTCGTCGAGCGCTTTCTGATGACATAACTTTCGTTTTCATGCAAAACTTAGTTTGCGAATTAGAGGAGACTCATAATGACCCCCTCCCAGCGAAACGAGGTGTGATGACCTTACCGGGAACAGGGAACGGTTTGTCGTTCCGTCTTTCCGGTAAGATCTGTTTATTATTTTATGTCGTTTTAAATTAGCATGTGTGCAAAAATGCAGTGGGTGTAAAACCAAAATGAGTACACCTTTTTGATCCTGGTGCCAACAGTTCTCCAGCACTGCTTCGGCAACTGTTCGTGTACAAATGCAATGGCATTTACTTTCAGCCGGCCGCTTCAGTTCGCCAGGTGCTGACTGGCAACATCCTAACGGGTGTTCTGCCAGCGCGTTGCCAGCTCACTCAACGCGATGGCTCTAATCACGTTGAATATCTATTGGCAGCTTCATGCATGCTGCAGTTATGTTTATGTGTGCACAAATATGTATATGCAGCTGCGAATTCGTAAATACCCGTAGCATTTTCCTACTTGGCAAATCGACACTGTGTGTAAGCAACAAGAGTATTGATTAGTATGGAATATCGAATAGTGAGGTAGGTTTTAATTGCGATTTCACTTGTGTATTTTCGTCGTAGAGTGTAAAAGTGCATGGGCGTTATATGATCAGTGTGGTTGGTGTGCATTAATGCCCAAAAATGTATGTAGAGACGTGAGCTACAACTGAATGAGTGGTATTTTCAGGTCTCGAGCAGCAGCAACAGCAGCAGCAGGGATATTCAGTGGTGCCGCAGCAGCCGGGTTTCCCAGCGGCGACTCAGCCGCAGCCCGCCAACCTGCCGATGACTGCAGAGCCGTCGGCGGGCTACCCGGCCGCTCCGCCCCAGCAGGGCTACGTGCCGGCCGTCCCTCCGCCGCAGGGCTACATGTCGACCGTGCCGCCACAGCAGGGCTGCACGCCAGCGACACTGCCGCAGCAGGGCTACACGCCGGCGGTGCTGCCGCAGCCGGACTACCCCCCACTGGCCGCCAGCGGCGGTCAGGGCGGCGCGACGGTGCCATTCGGTCAGCTGGCCGCCGCTGCACCCGCCGTCCAGGTGAGAGCCGACCGTCCCGGGGCGCCGGGGTCGGTGCCGTTACGGTGCCGACTGGAGGTCTTGCGCTGCACAGACGTGTGGCGTATTTATGTCGCCGTTGCCTGGCGAAGCGACGACCCTGGCCATTTGGCGGCCATCTGACTTGTGCTGTATTGCAGCGTGGTGTGGTTGTGCCGCCGAGCTCTGACAGTGGCCGAGGACGGCTGGCCATTTGGCGGCCATCTGACGTGTGCTGTATTGCAGCGTGGTGTGGTTGTGCCGCCGAGCCCTGACAGTGGCCGAGGACGGCTGGACATTTGGCGGCCATCTGACGTGTGCTGTATTGCAGCGTGGTGTAATTGTGCCACTGAGCCCTGACAGTGGCCGAGGACGGCTGGACATTTGGCGGCCATCTGACGTGTGCTGTATTGCAGCGTGGTGTAATTGTGCCACTGAGCCCTGTTAGTGGCCGAGGACGGCTGGACATTTGGCGGCCATCTGACGTGTGCTGTATTGCAGCGTGGTGTAATTGTGCCACTGAGCCCTGTTAGTGGCCGAGGACGGCTGGACATTTGGCGGCCATCTGACTTGTGCTGTATTGCAGCGTGGTGTAATTGTGCCGCTCAGCCCTGTCCGTGGCCGAGGACGGCTGGCGAGTTGTGTCCCTACTGCTCCCTGGCTCATCTTATCCGCGGCGGATACTTCCGCCGCGACTCTAGTCGGCGGCAGGTCGCTCGCTGATCATTAGCACCCCGTCTGTCTCATCCCGCTGAAGGCTTCCGCAGGATGGCAGTCGACTGATGAGCATTGCGGATGCCACAGCAGCGCAGAGGCGACGGCCGCCAAGTAGTACTGGGCAGAGTTCGGCGAAGTCAGACGGTGGCTGACTGACAGTTTAGCCGATCAGATGGCGACCAACTGACGGACTTGCCTGCGCTGCGCTGCATTGGTACTTGGTAGTGGTGCCAAGGTAGCCGTTGCACGGCCAGTGATGTCCGTCAGTCTACTGGCGCAATCCAGCGTTAAACATCGTTCGTGGTGATGCATATAGTTCCGCAGGTGGCGTTCTGTCTGACATGCAGCGGTGCAGAGGTGTGCAATTCCCCTGTGGTAATGATCGTCCCCCTCAGGAAACGACGGTGTTGAGCTACGCTGGTCAGCAGATAACTTGGCCGTTTTTTTAGTGTCGACAGATCACAACTATGGTGTCATCATTCTCTCCACAACCTCAGAAATGACTTCTCTTGGGTCGATGCAGACATGCGACCTCCCGGAAGGGGGAGGGTGGGTTAAAACATGTTACCGAGCCTGGTTACAGATATCGGGGTCGTAACTCCATCCATCGATTTGTCATAGTTTGTAGCTCATGCGATACAATCCGTTGCCAAATCATTTCTTTCCATTCAACGGTACGATATAATCCAAGACAGAATGTAATTGGTTGGATGTTTAGCTCTGGCGCCTAGGGGTTCTTGTCACCACCACCCCAGTACTCACCTTGTTTGTCTGGGTGCTCCGATCGCTGACGAGGGCCCTAGCCAGAGGTCCATGGCACGAGGCTATGTGAAGGTAAAAATGGACATGCAAAATTTAGGCGATACCTTTCACACACATATGGTCTGACTTCGTCCCTGTCGCTTGCACCACCGTCTCAATATGGCGGCAACTCCACCGAGTGCTTCGCCGAGTACTGGAACGTGATTACAGGCAACAGCTGCGGCAATGTATCTGGTTGCAGGTACAGCTACAGGGAATACATGCGATCATTGTGGCTCTGTGATTACAGGCGAAAGCTGTGACGGTAGCTTCGATTGCAGGGGCCTGCTGATGCGAGAGATGTGTTGCATCGTTGGTGGCGCACGTGCACAGGTGTGGGCACTAGACGTGGCTCGGTCGGCGCTGCGGTTGGTGTCGTTGCAGGCAGTTGTCGGCCGGACTGGCCGCTGGCTGTCGGACGGCCGGTGGCCTTTACCGGTGGCGACGCGCGCTCCCCAGGCGGCGGCGGCGGCGGCGGCCGAGCCGCAGCCGGAGTTGGTCGAGCTGGCCGAGCTGGCTCGCCAGGCGGGCGTGCCGGCCGACCAGCTGTCTCAGCTGGAGGCGGCCATGGCGGAGGGCGGCGCCGACGCGCCGAGCGCCCAGTCGGCGGCCCGACAGAGTCTGCTGCTGGCGGCCTGCCTCCTCAAACGGTAAACAGGGCGAGCTGCGGTGGCGGTCGGTGGCCGGCAGTGGCGACGCACTGGCGGCGGCGCCGACAGCCTGCCGCCTGCGGACGTCGGCACGTCCCGACCATGCAGCTCACCGTCACGTTCCAGCTCGTCTCGATCGCAGTGTTCGCAGTTTGGCAGCTCGCAGTGTCTAGTGCTGGGAACTTTGACATTGTCATTAATTACACAGGACTCTTGATGTTGACGACGCTGACCGTTCAGTCAGCTGATCGGCGTATTGCGAGAAGACGAAGCTGTGCTAGGATAAGTATCCCACGTAGATGAGCGTCAGATCAACTGATGCCCTAATGAAACCCTCCCATCTAATTGTTTTCAGGCGATGGTGCTTCGTCTCGCGGGATCCGTGCCGATCCCCTGGCCCAGTATGTATTCTCCAGACTTGCAGACATCGCTTTCGTCCTGTGACAGGTGTTAAGATTTTAGGGTTATCGAGAGCTCCCGCCTCCCCACCCCCGGTAAGGGCTAAAAAGAACACTGGGTTGCAGAAGACTTCTTGTTGGAACCGTGATGAGTCCATGAGTGCCTGCTGATCGTCGTCTGTCTCCAGACGTCTACTTCTATTGCGTTGGTTGGTGGTCGTTTATCCTCGGACAGCTGAAGCACCGATAATGTTCGCCGGTCCCCCTTATATCCTCTGATAGATAGGCGTAACAGGCCGGTCAGCTTTTTGTCTCCAGGCAGTATGTCCCACAGTGTGTACCGGTAACTGTTCTGCCTCCAAACGGGATGTACCGGTGACTGTTCTTCCTCCAGTCAAGATGTCAACAGTGTGCACCGGTAACTGTTCTGCCTCCAGATGGCATGTCCAACAGTGTATACCGTTAACTGTTCTGCCTCTAGACAGGATGTTCCACAGTGTGTACCGGTAACTGTTCTGCCTCCGGACAGGGTGTCCCACACTGTGTACCGGTAACTGTTCTGCCTCCGGACAGGGTGTCCCACAGTGTGTACCGGCAACTGTTCTGCCCCCGGACAGGGTGTCCCACAGTGTGTACCGGTAACTGTTCTGCCCCCGGACAGGATGTCCCACAGTGTGTACCGGTAACTGTTCTGCATCCGGACAGGATGTCCCACAGTGTGTACCGGTAACTGTTCTGCCTCCGGACAGGATGTCCCACAGTGTGTACCGGTGACTGTTCTGCCTCCGGACAGAATATCAAACAGTGCATACCGGCAACTGTTCTGCCTCCGGACAGGGTGTCCCACAGTGTGTACCGGTAACTGTTCTGCCTCTAGACATGATGTCCCACAGTGTGTACCGGTAACTGTTCTGCCTCCGGACAGGATGTCCCACAGTGTGTACCGGTAACTGTTCTGCCTCCAGACAGGATGTCCAACAGTGTGTGCCGGTAACTGTTCTGCCTCCGGACAGGATGTCCCACAGTGTGTACCGGTAACTGTTCTGCCTCTAGACAGGATGTCCAACAGTGTGTACCGGTAACTGTTCTGCCTCCAGGCAAGAAGTTTCTCAGTAGGCCCATTCCACGACAAATCGACAAGACGGTCAATGAATTATTAGCCTTCCTGATATTTCACTACATTCACATATTTTTTATTTTCGCCAGGCAATAAATGGCTGCTTGATTTGTTTCTCGGCTTTCGGAATGTGATTGCTATGTTGTGGATGCCTCTCTCCTTTTAATTCATCGTGACGTATAACTCATAGATCGTCTGCTACTAGTACACTAATTTGGAGATACTTTTGCCATTTCGTTTAACCCTCGACCTCGCAACGAGTTAGAACATTTGTGCAACACAACATTCAAGATTATATGACTAACATTCTCATCCCATTGCGTGCCTTAAAAACCGAATACCTTGTATTTTAGGAATATACCGTTATAAGTAAATATTTATACAGGCCACGATAAACTAGCACAAAATAAAATCATGTATGTGTGCTTTTGAACAAATATATACATGTATAAGGGAAAAACCCTATGTATAAATATTTCGGTTCCAAAGTTAAGATATCGGATTAATTTTCTGCACTTTTTCAAATCACGTTGTCGTTGTCCTGAAAGATAAAGTAAGTCACGTGACCGTAAGTCACGATGTCACGATTCCAAATTGCTTGTAAACGAAAATTTAGAGATAGGCAAAAGATACGGTTGATTATTGTGAGTTCACCGAAATATACTTTTGCACAATTCGGATTGTTCATTGAATTAAAGACCTCAAAATACACCCGCCTCAGGTGACATCCCAAAAATGCCCGAGGCCATGACTCCTTGACCGTGGACATGATCTTTCTAAAAGTGGCGCAGCTGGATTCGGCGCGTCAGATAACCCACCATAATTATTTTTATCAAAATGTACAATCTTGGGTGTTATTTTGGCCCTTTTACTTGTCGGTTTGTCGTGGAATGGGCCAGTGCGTACAAGTAACTGTTCTGCCTCCGGACAGGATGTCCAACAGTGTGTACTGCTAACTGTTCTGCCTCCAGGCAGGATGTCCCACAGTGTACCGGTAACTGTTCTGCCTCCAGACAGGGTGTCCCACAGTGTACCGGTAACTGTTCTGCCTCCGGACAGGGTGTCCCACAGTGTGTACCGGTAACTGCTCTGCCTCCGGACAGGATCCCACAGTGTGTACCGGTAACTGTTCTGCCTCCGGACAGGATGTCCCACGGTGTGTGCCGGTAACTGTTCTGTCACCGGACAGGATGTCCCACAGTGTACCGGTAACTGTTCTGCCTCTAGACAGGATGTAGTCGATGCGCCCTAAAGCCCTAATAACTAACTAACTAGACAGGATGTCCCACAGTGTGCACCGGTAACTGTTCTGCCTCCGGACAGGGTGTCCCACAGTGTGTACCGGTAACTGTTCTGCCTCCGGACAGGATGTCCCACAGTGTGTACCGTTAACTGTTCTGCCTCTAGACAGGATGTTCCACAGTGTGTACCGGTAACTGTTCTGCCTCCGGACAGAATATCAAACAGTGTGTACCGGTAACTGTTCTGCATCCGGACAGGATGTCCCACAGTGTGTACAGTTAACTGTTCTGCCTCTAGGCAGGATGTCCCACAGTGTGCACCGGCAACTGTTCTGCCTCCGGACAGAATATCAAACAGTGTGTACCGGTAACTGTTCTGCCTCCGGACAGGATGTCCAACAGTGTACCGGTAACTGCTCTGCCTCTGGACAGGATGTCCCACAGTGTGTACCGTTAACTGTTCTGCCTCTAGGCAGGATGTTCCACAGTGTGTACCGGTAACTGTTCTGCCTCCGGACAGGATGTCCCACAGTGTGCACCGGCAACTGTTCTGCCTCCGGACAGAATATCAAACAGTGTGTACCGGTAACTGTTCTGCCTCCGGACAGGATGTCCAACAGTGTACCGGTAACTGTTCTGCCTCTGGACAGGATGTCCCACAGTGTACCGGTAACTGCTCTGCCTCCGGACAGGATCCCACAGTGTGTGCCGGTAACTGTTCTGCCTCCGGGCAGGATGTCCAACAGTGTACCGGTAACTGTTCTGCCTCCGGACAGGGTGTCCCACAGTGTGTACCAGTAACTGTTCTGCCTCTGGACAGGATGTCCCACTGTGTACCGGTAACTGTTCTCCCCCCGGACAGGATGTCCCACTGTGTACCGGTAACTGTTCTGCCTCCAGGCAGGATGAGTGTGCGGGTAGCTGTTCTGCCCAGACAGGCTTCTGCGTAGTGCCAATTGGGCGCCGTTCTTACCCCACAGGTGCTGGCTGAGCTGGCCAGTAAATCACGTGCCTTCACGCGATTGTATTGTGAGATGTGCATGCATATGGTGGAGTGTTTCGCCTTATACTAGTCTGTGTCACCTATTGCAGTGCATGGTGGCCCTATAATTTCGTTGTGCCTTATATACGAGGGGAGAATGCTGCATTGCTCATTTCTGCTGAATACCAAACTCTCAACCTGCCCCGAGCACAAGATCATCCGGCCATCTCATAACAAAGGCGACACTG
Organism: Imbricaverruca yamaguchii; assembly: GCA_034440575.1. Taxonomy (NCBI): domain Eukaryota; kingdom Metazoa; phylum Arthropoda; class Thecostraca; family Neoverrucidae; genus Imbricaverruca; species Imbricaverruca yamaguchii. Next base: position 549,313 of record JAOTOL010001431.1, read on the forward strand.
GTGCCGCCACGCGGCACTCTGAAACTACCACTTCATCCCCGATTTTGACGGTTGTAATTCATGTACTACCAAAGGTAGCATCCTGGTGTGAGCAGTGACGGTTCCCAACAGGTCCTGACTGTGGATGATAACCATATGTTATTTGTATTACAACTGGTAGGCTCCTACGTGTGATCATGTGACAAGGCGACTACGGAGCCACATGGCGCCTGCCTGCTGTGCCATGCCTATTTCAACGATAAGGAAGGAGTACTTTTGGATATGTTATTTCTGTACAACACATATGTTCCAACATTTTGCTGTAGCCATAACGAAGAATGTCAAGAACAACTGGTTGACCCAGCTTTCACAACATAAACGCATTGTATGCGGTAACATTTATGATATTTTGTTTAAAAGCGCCTGATTTTAAACCAAGGTGGATGTTTATGTCCTGTCATGCTGGAATTGTAAGTGCTTCGCGGGAATACAGCATAAGAATCGTAGTACAACATAGAACACATGCCTAGTTAATCATTTATAGATGTTACTCAGTGTTCAGACCAGTGGTGACCGACTTGCTCGTGACGGCCGGCAGCTGCTGGCGGGCCTTGGATCGCTGCGTCGCTCAGGCTCACGGTGAGAGGCAGCTCGGCGATCAGCGTGGTGTTCCAGTCGAACGGCTCGGTGAAGTCGGAGGCAGCGAAGTTCACACCCGGGGGCGCGAACAGCCAGACATCCTCCCGGAGCTGCTGCCGGCACCGCTGGATAGCCAGCGCGGCCCGTGGTGGCTGACCTAACTGGGGCACCGCGCTGAGCACTGAGCCGCCTCCCCTGCAGTGTGGTCAGCCTCATTACCCGGCTAGCCAGGGAATTGATGCTCCCTGGTGGTAACACAGCCGCCCCGATAAGGGGTGTGATAGCACGAAGATGTTTCCGGGGAATCATGTAGTCCCCATCACCCATCACTCTCTTCGAATTCCAGTATCCACCCCGTACCAGCAACCTCTTGTATGTATTTTATCCAACCCTGCAGCAACGACCCCTCCCGTGTCACGAGTAGATAGGCCAGCTTCCCGTGGCCTACCCTTCCGCTCAGTTTTATCGGGGTAGCCGCGCCCCATAGGCCCGTCCCCGGGGTTGACGGAGTCCTGGAGGTTGAGGTCCCCCGTCGCACGGTGCTAGTTGTGACGGGGGACCAACACGCCTCTTTGGTCCCGATATCCCGGAGGGGCGGGAGAGCCTGTAGGGCCCCGCAAGTGTCACGTGACCGGTCGCCTCGGGCCGGGGACCAGGGATTCTTCCCAGTGTCTGCCAGCCCGGCCGGCTGGGGTCAAGGGATGGGCGGCGCTGGATCTCGGTTGGGTTGGTGAGTCTCGCTCTCCCGGCCGGGCGCAGGCACCGCCCACCCCACTTCGGGCGCCTGGCGTCCTCCCGTCCGCGGGAAACGGGCGTCCCCCAGTAGGGCCCCGTGAGGTGGGCAGCCTGAAGAACCGAAGCCAACCGTATTTCATGGCAGCTCAACACAAAAAAAAACTGGCTCTTCTCGCAGGAGCCAGACAGACCGATCCGCTGTGAACGAGGCAGGTCCCCGCATAGTCATTTTCCGGGCATGTGGAGGTACCAAGCAGCTGGCCTAGCTATCGCCGTTTCAGCGACGAGACGGATGCGACAAATTCGGAACTGTCATCAGATTCCAGACTGGGTGATGGGGGGCTAGAAGTGGAGTTTTCGAGGAGAGGGGATGCGAATTATGCGCTAGCAGCCAAACTATTCACAAGCAGCATGCGGGAAGGTAGTGACAGACGCGATGTGATCATTCAAATTATCACCGAACCTCCACAAGGCGAATAACTCGTCAAAGGTAATAATGAACTGTTACGACTTGGGAAACGTTTCCGATGCGGATATAGTGGACGGCCTATCGGAATTAGGGGTGACAGAGGCCGTCATATCAATGCGAGAAAGGGAACATAGATGCACCACAGCAATAACATAATTTTGACATTTCACCCGTCCCGTCTCGGGGTGTCTTCAACCGCCCCCCTCAGGTTTTTCGCGGTAAGTGAACGAACAGCGCGCGGCAGCGCGCCAAAATTTGGCATACCTTTTCCCACATCAATTTGGCGTGCTGTTTAAACATTTTGAAGTCAGGTCATCTAGGGTCAACGAGTTAGTCAAGGTCAAGTCAGGTCACCTCCAAAGAAGTTCAACCAGTCATCACGCTTTAACGGATATAGGTATTTTATTGAAACTTTCAGCGTTTGCTTATCATCAGGGATGCAACAAAACGTACGAGAGGAATTTTCCATTCTTTCCGTTTTGACTACTTGTTAATTTTGCATATTTTCCTATTAGAGTTCAAATCAAAGATTCTGGGTAAAGTAAACATTTGTCATTAGAGCAAGTTGACTTCCAACAACGTTTCTCGGTCTGCTCTACCCATTAGAAAAGGAAAATTAAAGAAAACGTGAAAACTCAATTTTGAAATTTCCGAAAGAATGGAGTGAGGGAAATTGTATGGCACTGATCGATTTCGCTGCCCTTTTTATTCCAAATATTTTTCCCTCAAATATCTCCGTAAATGAATTCCCCAGAGCCAAAAGCGTAATGTATGTCGTGAAACTCTAGGGTGGATCCGGACCCTACTCGTCGAACGCTTTCCGATGACACCTCTTTCGTTTTCGTGCGACGCTTAGTTTGGATTTTGGAGGGGGTTACTATTCGCCGCCCCCCCGAGACGGGGTATTAGGATCTGACCGGAGAGACGGTGCGGGCTAATACAGTTGACCTTCCAGTCACAGTTCTCGTCGGATATACTCATGTGAAGGGGCGCAGGTACATCCCGAATCTTAATTAGCGTTGACATTGGAAGCGATGCTTCCAATGTCAACGTTTTGGGCACACTAAGCCTGCATGCCGTAATCAGCCCGCTTGTGCAAACTGCGCTACTACTACTCACACTACCACTGTGGTGTTCAGGAGCCCTGGTGTGTGAACTGCGGAACAGTGCGAGCACCGCCCACTTCATGTGACCGTATCTGTCCTGCTTACCTTAAAGAAAAGGAGATATTGCCACTGAAATTCACCAACAGCATTTCCTTCCGTGAAACCCGAGATATGTATACTGGCACGTACACATCCAGTAATTTCTTACGCTGCCAAGGCAGCTACACTGCCAGCGATGAGTGAGACCCCAGCCCGCCCGGAGCAGCACGAGCAGTCTAGTCTGCTTCCTCGCCGCTGTCTAGTCATAAAACATTGTATCATATAACTCCATTTATTCTAGTCAAACCCTAAATGTCTCCCAAGCAGTCCTTTTTACAATGGAACTGCAGATGTTTTATGAACAGCGCCCAAGAGATCCAGATAGTTTTAAATCGGAACTGCCCTCTCGCTATATGTCTTCAAGAGAGCAAGCTCCGAGCAGACCTCCCCTGTGCTTTGAAAGGCCACACAATTTTTCGAAAAGACTTAGTGACCGACACTATCGCGCATGGTGGAGTTATAACTGTTCACCATAGTGTCGCAGCAAACTAGGTCGTGTTGAAAACATACCTCCAAGAAGTAGTAGTTCGCATTCAATTAGATAACATTTCTATCACGATATGCTCGATCTATCCACCTCCTGGGACTGTTTTGACCCCCAACGAGCTCGACCGGTTAGTTTTAGAACCTCCCCACTTTTTTAGTTTTGGGGATTTTAACTCACCAGATTATGTGGGGCTGCGATAACGTGAACGTAAGAGGTCACGTCTTCCATTATTTTATAATGGATGAATCCTTATGCATATTAAGCATGGGCATTCATACCCACTTCACGGTGCCATCAGGACATTCCTCGGCGATATATTTGAGTCTGCGCAGTCCACAGCTTGCACAACATTTTGATTTGTCGGTATCCGACGACCCCATGTGGGGGGGGGGGGCGCTGTTTGACCAACGCAGTCGATGCGCCCGTAAGTCCAAATAACTAACTGACAACCCCATGGGTAGTGGCCATTTTCCCATTTGGCTAACATCGAGGAAACTCTACACTGGATACCAGGCCCGACAGATGGAACATACGCAAGGCTGACTGGACCACATTTGAAGTTTAACTCAAGAGCGCATTCTCCACTCCAACAGAACGAGAACCACACTCAATAGAAAGCTTCTCATCGTTGCTCATAGAAGCAACATCATGGCGCATCCAAAAAACATTTGACTGTCCTCGTCGAACCCCTGTTCCATGGTTCCATGGTGGACCGTGGAGTGCAGAGATGTTATTCTGGCACAACGCCGTGCATTTAAAGCATTTAATCGAAAAAGTACCACAGATAATTTAATTATGTTCCGTAAGGCTAGAGCGATTGAAAAGAATTTCCGGCACATACGGCTCAGTTCCTCTCCCTGTGCTGCGAATCGCGAACCAGGATGTTAACTATCCTGCAGAAGTTGCCTATGCGATTGGCCACGCTCTATCGCAAAGAATAGAAAGTTTAATACAACGAAGAATGGCTCTTAAGTGCTCCTGGGTTTTAGACATTGCGTGAGACGAAATGTACGACCCTCAATATACCAGGAGGTGCTGAGTTTACATCAAAAGTAACGTTAAGGATTATGCTATAATACTCAACGTTTCGGCCAGGTGCCATCGTCAGGAGTTGGCCACTGACGTTCACTCCTGACGATGGCCCCTGGCCGAAACGTTGAGTAATATAGCATAATCCCTAACGTCACTTTTGATGTAAACTCAGCAACTCCTGGTATATTGAGGATCGTACATTTCGTCTCATGCAGGAGTAGAAAGAACAGAAAGAGAGAAGAGAAGAGGTGATTCTAGCACGCGTGCGAACAGGGCACACGCATGCAACGCACGGTTACCTTTTGAGAAGGGAGGCGAAGCCACGCTGTTCCCGATGTGGCTCACCGATGACAGTTGGACACATACTGTTTTCTTCCCCTACTTCATGGTAGATCGAAGACATCACTTCGGTTCCAATTTCCACGAATTGTTATACTGTGATTTTGAGGTTCGGTAGGTAGGTTTAGGTAACAATTCGGAGATCATCCAGACAGGTAAAATATATCGATATATATTGTCGGCCCAGTTCGATGTAATCCATCCCTTCCAAAAATAGATACATGCTGCCAATTAGAGAGTGATAAGCATAGGTAAGTGCGTTACATAACCAGTAGCCGTTGATGCGCCCCTAAGCCAAAATAATCAATCAATCAATCAATCACTGAGCCGCCTCTCACCATGAGCCTGAGTGAAGCAGCGATCGAAGGCATTTGGAATGTTCCTCTGGAATTGGGTGTCTACCCGGTGCACACGGTGGCGGTGAAGGTGGTGACGGAGGCGGCCAGTGCTGTTGTTGGTGAGACCCAACGTCTCGGGTATATCTGCAGCCGCGCCTCAGGCACCGCCAGCATCTGTCGACAATCACAAGAAAGAAGTTCACCATGGATCTGAACACTGACAAACGTCCATGGTTTATTAGCTATATACGTGGTCGTTTCAAGCGGTTCTTATGTTACATTGCCACGCAATCACTTGTAATGCGAGCATGACAGGATGTAAGCATATGTCGGAGTTTTGAGGCTGGGTTATTTTGAAATGGATTGCATAAATGTTGTAAAATAAAATACGTCTGTTGTAAAACTTTTAACCAGTGGCTTTTAAGTACATTTTGTTTGGTCATTTCTACAGCAAAATGCTGCAATGTATGTGTTGAACGGGAATAGCGTGTCCCAAACCAAACACTTTCCTAATAGTTTAGATAGGTATGGCATTGCAGGCAGGCGCCGTGTGGCTCCGCAGTCTCCTCGTCATAGCGCACGGAAGGGCCCGTCAGTTGTACTTGAAAGCAATATATGATTATCATCATTAGTCAGAATCTGTTGGGAGATTGCTCACACCAGAATTATGTATTTCCTGGTACCGAAGATACAACCGTCGTAATTATGGCTGGAGTGTTGGTTTGTGGGATTGCTGCATGGCTGCGCTAGTGTCGTCTGGAAGAGATGACAATGATCATTGAGGGGGGAGGCGGGATGGGTTGTATGTTATGGAAATACATAGTGCAGTGTTATTCCTACGTATATAGGGCGTAAGAAAATCATTGGAGTTCCGTCGTGACCCGTGGTAGCAATCCACCCCGTGACACCGCTTATCGTACTCTGCTGATTTTCGATGGTCGGTGTGTCTAGTATTCTGTTGGTCACGGTCTGATACCAATGTTTGACAGCGATTCTCGTGTGATCCAGGGTGCGGGCAGGCGGACTGCCAGTCCATCCAGCAGTGGCCGCTCAGCAGAGCCAGAAACCAGCAGCACCGTCACAGGCTTCGGAACCTTTTGTGGACTCAACACCAGCACAGGCGCCTCCCGCGGCAACAACGCCTGTTCAGGAACCTCACGCCTCCATCCAGGAGACGCCCGCATCCAGCCAAGAGACGCCTATAGCTGTCCAGGAACCACCTGTATCCACTCAAGAGACAGCGGTATCCGTCCAGGAGACTACGCCACTCGGGTCGGAGGCAGTGTCGCTGAACCAGTCGTCCGAGCGTGGCTCGGGTACAGTCACGAGCCAGGCGACTGAGACTGATGCCGAGGACGAACCCGACGCAAAACGGCGGCGTACTGAGACACCCGCCCTCTCGGAGATCGCCACGCTGCAGAACACCGTGAAAGACCCCGACGCGCTGTTTGCGCTGAGCGTGGCTGAGGCGCTGAAGACTCTGCCCATGGAGGGCAAGGTGACGCTGCGCATCAGGATTATGGAGGCGGTGGCGGCCAGCCGCGAGGCGGTCGTCGTCAGCGAGAAGACGACGCGCCGCGCGGCGGCCGCCGTGGCCGCGCTAGCCGCGGCCGAGCGGGCCGTACAGCCAGTCGCCGAGCCGGCCGAGCCGGCGACCGTGCTGCCTCCTCACGTGGACCTGAGCCGGCCGCCGCCACCACTGACGGCGCCACCACCAGCCGCCACCCCGACAGCCGCCGCATCTGCCGACAACTGGGAGGAGTTCTTCATCGGTGCAAACGCGCCGGAGTCGGGGCCGGCTCCGGCCCAGGAACCAGCCCAGGAGTCAGTCCAGGAGCCGGTCCAGGAGCCGACCGCGCCGCCCGTCAAGACACAGTGTGTGTCGCGCAGCGCGCCGTTCGATGAGCAGATCGAAGACGCCAAGGCTCGCGCGGCGGCCATGGCGCGGCAGGCGGCCTGCGAGCGGAGCTGTGTCCGGGTGCCGCCGCCGCCGCCGCCGCCGCAGCCGCCGCAGCCGCAGTCAGCCGGCTACGGTCGTCCGCCGCCGCAGTGGTGGCAGCAGGCGGCTCAGCCGGTGACCAGGCCGCCAGCCGGCGGCGACACGATGGTCGGCGGCGAGGCACAGTGGCCTCCCGGCCAGTACCAGCCGCACCAGTCAGTAGCAAGTGGACAGCAGCACAGCCAGAATGGCCACTTCCTGGCCGGGAACGGTCACCACGCCGGCCTGCCCATGCCGCCGCTGGTGCAACAGCTCGGTCCGGCCAGCCAGACGGTGCCGCAACCCGGACTTAGCAACCCGACGATGCCGCAACCCACTCTCAACAACCAGATTATGCCGCAAACTGGTCTCAATGCCCAGATCATGCCGCCAGCCGGTTTCAACAGCCATGTGATGCCGCAGCCCGCCGTCCACAATACGATAATTCCCCAGCCAAGTCTGAACAGCCAGGTGACGCAGTCGCCTCAGCCGGCTACGCTGAGCACGGAACAGATCCAACAGCAGATCCAGCTGCTGCAGCAGCTGTCTGCGCTGCAGGAGCGGCAGCAGCAGTCGCTGCAACAGCTGCAACTGCAGGGTCAGCAGCAGTCGCTGCAACAGCTGCAGCTGCAGGCGGTCGCTTTGGTCAGTGGCGACGCCAAGGCAGCCGGCTGGGGTCAGGAGGAGGAGGGGGAGCAGCAGCAGCAGCAGCAGCAGCAGCAACAGCAGCAGCAACAGCAGCAGCACCAGTCGTGGCCGGGCGGCCCTCTGCCCACTCCGACGTCGGCCATGCCGTGGCCGCGTGACACGATACAGCGCGGCGGGCCGGACCGGCGCTACCGGTCTCCGCCACGCCGCCCGGGCCGCTAGCTGGCGTCCGTCCCCGCCGCTCGCCAGAACCGCGCGCACATGCGCGCCGGCTGACGGGGTGCACGCCGCCACCGAACCAGCCGTTTCGTGAACGCTGCGTTGCGATGAACAGTGCTTAGAAGTGCTAGTGGTGTGTATCACACCTAACGATTGTATTGTGAGAAGAGTCGTGACCTGACACGTTCATCGCTGCTGGCACAGGCGATGACCACAGATGTACTCGCCGAGTCCGGATACCAGTGTCACGTCTCTGGCATCAGATCTCTCCCTAGGGTAGCCCGCAAGCACACACGGCTCAAGGCCTGCTGGTACTTCGACATCCCCACGACTCCTGGGCATGTATACCCCACGGTCATGTCACGAGCAGACTGCCTTGCCTTCGTGAGGTCTGCGACATGGAGCATTCATTATTATGCTGGTGTATACATATACGGGAATACGTGGTGCTGAATCATTGGACGGTTTTTTTTCACGCACGCGTTGGCATCTGCACGTGAACATTTCCGCCGGCATTTGTGCAATGCGGTTCCATTGGGTTAGACGTATACAGGGAGGATATAAGCTTGAAAAAAGAAATATACTTAGCATCCCAATCACTACAACGTCCTAAGCTCAAAAGAAACTATCCACTAGCATTGTACACCCTGCCAATGCCTATATAGCCCTATTCACTAGTTTCAGAGTAACACGCTTTGGTTGGATGCCCATCAATAATTGTTAACTGCATGCCTGCTTGGAGGTGCCTGCAGAATACGCATAGTAGCATAAATATCACCCGCAAGCTTGAAAAAAAAACCCACTACTAATTAAAAATATAGAAAAAGGTTTTTCAACCAAAAAAAAATCGTCCAACCCATTTTCAAATAATTAAATGAGATGCTCTCTGCAACATCAGTAGGCACCCTATTTCATTGGTCAACCACCCTTTGACTGAAATCCTGTTAGCGCTTAACTGACCTACACATTGACTTGTGCAGCTTGAATTGATGAACCCCATGCTCTTAGGAGAGCACAATTCATATTGATCCAATTTAACCTTTTAATTTTTGTATTTTATAGCTTTTATACGATTCATATCGTCCCTTAATCTGCTATATTTCAGTCAATGCATATCCAATGTCGTAAGCCATTGTCCATCTTCTGAGTTCCATGGCCACTGAGGAGTCTGGTGGCTTTGCACTTCACTCAGGGGTATTGTTTTGTGTAACGTTATTGTGGATGGAACAGCGCTGCAGGATTAAAGCAGGTATGAAACGCGGCTGCTCAACACGCACACCGCAGGGGAGCAGAATCCACTCATCCGTTTTAATGACGTTATCTCCTAGACGAGCGGCGATGTTATAATGCAATATTATGACATTGTTAATAGTCGATAATCTCATCCTACGCAACACAAAATCGAAATCCTTTCATAATTATAGAAACTATGGGGGTGCCAAATTGACCGACCAGGTAGCGGCCTCCAAGCGTTCAAGGTCGCAAAGGCTTCGTCGGTGGAGTGGAGCGACGGTGTGATTTAGCGACCCGTCATTACATTTGACCATGAAGGCCTAGGGTTAAGATATGTTTGTTTGTTTATTGGGGCTTAGGGGCGCATCGACTGCAGTGGTCATGCAGCGCCCATAACATAGTTTGTCGCACGGTATTGACTAAGCGAAGGCTAGTCACATGCACTACATTTCCAACCGAGTTCCGGCCGAGATACAAATTAAAACGTAATAGTCTTACTACATACTATGCAAGGGGTTAATGGGGAGTAGTATACACTACATAAAACTTTTTTCTGAGAGAAAGCGAAAGAGTTGTCCTGTTTGAATAAACGGCGACTCATACCCAGCAAGTCTCGTAACGAGACTGAAGTGCGTCCGAAATGTCTGTGGCCTTTGGTCGCCACTTAAGAGGTATCTGTGGGTGCTGTATGTGTGACCTATTCGCAGCCGGCATAGCGCCACCTCGTGGCGTCTAGTTCTACGTGAGGATTATGATGTGTGCTGAAGCGAGTTCACTACGCCGTAATATACCCTCCAAATTATGTGCTTATAGCTTCAGTAGTGTGCAAAATCCTGGGACGGGCGGTGTCCATGACATTAGTAACGCATTCACATTCAGCATCCCATTCGCATACTCTCCGACTTCATGATAAAAAAAATTAAGGATATGATCTTTGTCGCTTACAAAGGTCAGGCAAACAACAATTACTCAGTAGGACGGACAGTTCGATCTCCAAAGGTCGAGAAAGGTCATTCGGATTAAAAACGGGGTACCGCATAAAATTAAATGTGTTCACTTAGCCGATTGATTTCAACGCCTAGATGTCCGCTGTCCATCAAAGATCCAGCACATCGAATTACGTGACCTTCAATATCAGTTTGACCTCGGGTCATCAAAGTTGGTTTTACCCATGTACTATATATATTTATGGGGTATCGAATAAGATCACGGTGACACATTGGATATACCTGCTTTTTGCAGGTGACAGTCTACATAGAACAGCGATCAAATTTCCCCATTGTGTCCACGGATTTATCACGGTTCTAAAAAATACATCGTCAAATAATCTGCCATCGGACAAGAAAGCATCACGTCCAAGCATGACATCTTCAATGTCACCATTTGACGTCAGGTCAACGAAGACTAACAGTACACCATATGGGAAAATCAAGTGATACCAAATACCATTTTCATAAATACATTTACATATTAGCGTCGAATAATCGCCCACCGAGCAAGAAAGCAGCGCATCCGAGCATGTGACTTGCAAGGTCGGCATTTGACCTCAGGTTAGGTTTGATGAAACTCAAAATGAAAGTGGTACACCGTATGTGAGCTCAACGAAGCATTTAATGTAGACTACCTCAACACTGATGCATGCACTGTCAATACAAGAAGCAGTACACCGTGTGACCAGACCTCTATCGATAGCGCATTTAATCAAGTAGCACTAGCGCAACGCATTCAGAAACGCATTCGCCAACATTCTTCGATTCGTCTAAAAAGTTGATACCACCTTCACAGGCATGCATCACGAGACGCAGCAACGCGTTCAGAAACGCATTCGCCAAAATCATCCGATTCGTCTGAAAATTTGGATCTGAATTTTTCTGGAAAATCTGAAAATTTCGTGTGCTGCATGCTACCGCTATCACTGTGGCATGCAGCACACGAACTCAACTGGTTATTCGAAGTCACCATTTGACCTCAGGTCAGCGAATACTTTAACCTTACATCATATTGGGAAATTAGGGGGTATCGAGTAACATTTTCCTAAATGCATTTATCGGATGGATATGCGCGCCAAATAATCACCCACCGAGCAAGGAAGCAGCACATCCGAGCATGTGACCCGCAAAGGCAGTGTTTGACCTCAGTTCAAGTTTGATGAACTTCACGAAGTGCATGTGGCTTATTGGGGTGCCACATGTGGGGCAAGCGAATCATTGAATGTAGACTATCTCAACACTTACGCATGCACTAGCAATACAAGAAGCAGCACACCGCGTGACCTGACCTCTATCGGTGATGCATTTCATCAGGTAGCGCCAGCATCCCATTCAGCAACGCATTCAGAAACGCAATCACCAATGTCTTCCGATTCGTCTGAAAATTTGACACAGCCTTCACAAACATACCCGTACACGCATCACCAAACGATTTCTTTCTACCCCGAACCATTTCGCCTTAACCCTCGCCAGTATACGGCATTTTACCACCTTCGGTCGTATATGGGGAGGGGGAGTTGGTACAACCCACCCCTGGCGATTCTAAGCCGTACATGTTACGAAAGCGAACCAAGGACCAGAGTTATAGATCTGGCCGAGATCTCGCGATTGGAATTCAGTACAACCTTCTAAGGTTAATGGTTGACCTTCCAGGTCATGTAAAAGGTCTGAAGTTGATCTTGTTTTGTATTTTCTCTAAGAAAATCGTCAGTTGTATCGAAACTACTATATATGCACGAAATTCCCGGAAATATTTGAACCTTGCGAACATAACGACATGTCACATGATGTGATCGGACCAATATATCATGTACTAAATGAGGTCAAAGCCATGACCCCAAATATCCAACTTTTCGAAGTGGTTCCAATTCCGAAGTTTAAAGTTCCCCAGGGTACAAATTGACAGTGAATTCGAATTCAGAACGAAAAATTACCGTAGGTCAGCTAAAAAAAGGCCGAAAGGTCAAACGAGGTCAACCGAGGTCCCAGATTCTGTGAATATTATTTTTCAATGGAAACCCATCTGGGCATCTGTATTTTTCATTATATGCCTATAATTACGCTAAGTACGTAAAAAAAAGTGCGCGCGATAATCACATGTTTGTTGAAAACTGGTCGGAGGTGCTCCCCTTTATGACCTCATAACTCCGTGACCTGATAAGACCTCATAAAAAAATGTCACCAAAAGTCGTCAAAACGTTGCCCAAGAGGGTACTGAAAATCTCAGAGCGATACGTTCATCGGTTTGGAAGGAATACACAAAAAAACTTATGGTGTTGCACCAACCTCCCCCTCTCTATACGGGCGAGGGTTAAGAGTTCAAAAAGTCAGCTAGGTCAAATCTGGGTTATCGCATAGCTTGCCGGGTAATTTACTTATTGGAATGATCCAAACGTCTGTGCCACCGCTATGCCGGTGGCATGCAGCACACCAACTCAACCGGTCATTCGAGGTCACCATTTGACCTCAGGACAGCGAACACTTTAACCTTATACCGTATGGGAAAATTATGGGGTACCGAGTAACATTTTCCTGAATACATTTATCGGATGGATATCAGCGCCAAATAATCCCTCACCGAGCAAGGAAGTAGCACATCCGAGCATTTCGTCGTACACAAAATCGTTTGGCGATGCATGTTTGGTGCGCATATGCCTGCGAAGGTTGTGTCAAATTTTCGGACGAATCGAAGGACTTTGGTGAATACGTTTCTTAATGCGTTGCTGAATGGGATGCTAGTGCAGCTAGTGCAGCGTCATTGACAGATGTCAGGTCACGCGGTGTGTTGCTTCTTGTATTGATACTCTGTGCATCAATGTTGAGATAATCTGCATTAAATGCTTTGTTTGGTCCACATCCCGGTACCCCAGTGGACCACTTTAATTTTCTTAATTTCATCAAACCTAACCGAGGTCAAACGCTGACCTTGTAGGTTTCATGATCGGATGTGCTGCTTCCTTGCTCGAGGGGCGGTTATTCTGCGCTAATATCCATCCGATGAATGTGCTCAGGAAATTTTTTTCGGTACCTCGCGATTTTCCTATAGGGTGCAAGGTTAAAGTCTCCGTTGACCTGAGGTAAAATGGTGACCTTCAAGGTGACATGCTTGGATGTGCTGCTTTCTTGTCCGATAAGTAATTATTTGGCACTAATGTCCTTCCGATGAATGTATTTGAAAAGGTATTCGGTACCCCGTAGGTAGCAATAGTGCAAGGTCAAAGCAATATTTTGTAAATGTAGGTCAAGCTATGAAGTTGTAGGTCAGACGCTTCAATGCGCTGCATCCATGAGCCACATCCAATATCTGGGCGTTATTTCGTATTGCCAAGTGCAATTTTGTGGACATTATCGAGCACACAAGAATTTGGTATATTTGCTATTTTGGGCTGTTTTTGGTGAACTGCGATCATATTGTCCATGACCATAATCCCTGGCCACAATAGGTCGCTCTGATCGATGTACTCTATATACGTGCTATGTAGACTATCACTTGCAGAAATCGGGTATATCAAATGTGTGGCCATGATTTTATTTCGCACCGCATAAAGAGATAGAGTACGTGAGTAAAACAAACTTTTGCCTCCTGAGATCAAACTGTGATATTGAAGGTCACGTAATTTGATGTACTTCATTTTTGATGGACGGCGGACATCTAGGCATTGGAACCATTCGGCTATGTGAAACACTTCAAATTTTATGCGGCACCTCGTTTTTGACCCAAATTACTTTTCTTGACCTATGAAGATCGAACTGCTCGTCCTACCGAATAATTGTTTTTTGCCTTAATTTTACAAGCGACAATGATCATATCCTAAAAAAAGGAACTAAACCGGACAGTATGCGAATAGGATGCAGAATGCGTTTGCGAATGCGTTTGCGAATGCGTTTGCGAATGCGTTTGCGAATGCGTTTGCGAATGCGCTTGCGAATGCGCTTGCGAATGCGTTTGCGAATGCGTTGCTAATATCATCAACATCCTATTTGCTAATATCATATTGTCGATCTGTTGTGGTATTCACAACAATTTTTTTGTGTGAAAATTGCATGCCATAAAGCGTTTAGATTTATTAACGGTGAGAACACAAAAGCATGACCCGGACCTGCATGCACATCACAGAAGAACCTGGCGACGCGAGCCAGGCCGCATGGCATGGGTGACGAGAGCTAGATATTCAATTGCTATGTTTTCTTCGATGTTGCTAAAGTGAAGAGACAGATGAAGCCAAATGCCTATGCAAGAAGACAAGCTGCGTAACTTGGTGGAATGTCGATCGGTTTTTCTCCGGGTCCCCTTTCGTCCGGGCAAAGGAGGCACAAAGGACGCAACCTTTCACCCCCTTTCTGAGAGGTTACGAGACCCCAAAAGCAGCATCGTGGTTCTGAAGAAAAAAAAAATACGCCAAACCCTCTGAAGATCGCGCTGGGGCACATCAAATTCGTACTAGGGCCCTCGAAAATCACATTGAAAACCCCAGAAGGTAGCGCAGGGGCCCAGTGTCGTCGGGGCCAAAAAAAAGTAACTGAAGCCTGAGAACATCACATTTGCGCCACAAAAGAAAATATTCCAGAAGAAAAAGACGCCAGAGGCTACAGAATTTGGGACCGTGGACCCCAAAAAAGTCATGCAGGAGCACCTGAAAAAAAAATCGTGCTGGGGGTCTCAAAAGGTCGGGCCGTCGACCCCGAAGTAGCACTCAAAACCCCCAAATTTCTGGCCAGGTGCCTGCAAATTTCGTTGGGGCCATGAACGTACCGGGGCCAATGCAAGTCACATTGTGGGTCCAAATAGGTTGGGCCGGGGGCCCTTGAAACCACGCTGAGGGACCCGAAAGTGTGGGCTATGGTCCCTGGAAATCACGCTGGCGCCCTTGAAAACAACGCCGGAAAGCCAAAAATACGTGCCGGGCATCTGAAAGTAACGCTGAAGGCCCAAAAGGTGGGACCGGGATCCCTGAGAATCGCCTTTGGCCCCAAAAAGTTGGACCGGGGCACCTACAAATCACTGGGGCCAAACAATTGTGTCCGTGTCATTGAAAATCGAATCCTAGCCCCCAAACACGGATCGGGTCCCGGGATATTGGGGCCTCAAATCCATATCATGTGATGGAAATATATGGACCTATCTGAAACAAAGTTGCCGAAATCCGAGGAGTTTCCAAAAAGTGCGTGAGGTTAGGGCTCAATGGGTAGGGGGTCCTCTTCAGATGTTCGACCCCTCCCCCCCCAGCTCCCCGGATCATAGCTTGGCTATCCCACTGCTTGCAGGGCACAACTTCCCATCAGAACACGGTGCTTGTTCATCACTGCCTTATGATCGCGTCAACTATGGGGTATAACGCCATATTTGGGCAAATTAGGCATGCGGAAGAAATTTCACGTGGTGAAAGTTCCTTAGGGTACGCCCTGTCGTAGAGCACCATGGCTCATCTCTAGACCTGGCCTATCCAACGTCTCTCATGGCTTCTTATGCTGGTTCACGCATTAAAGCACCTGTATATGTTATTTGCGTCAGGTATTCGCAACACTGACAACCTACAAAATCTTGCACAGACAACCGAGTATCCGGCAGCCCACAGTATGTGATACATACCACTCAGTCTCTGGAAGCCAACAGGATGTGGTATATACAACTCAGTCTCTGACAGCCCATACGATGCGGTATCTGAGCAAATCTTCAGATCTGCTGCATTCATGCATCTGCCAGGACTGATAAGTGCACGAATCACACTTGCGCCTGCGCCAGACATCCATGCGGCATTTTCCACGACGAGGCCCGACGTGTAGGTGGGAACGGGCCGACGAGTGCGACAAGCCGCAATATCAGCCTTGATGATGGTCGCGCGTGTCACGCATATGTCACAATGCTGCAGGCGACAGTCGCCGCCAGTCGCAGCTTACTCTGGTCGTCCCAGTAACGCCACCCATGCATAGATAGGGCCGCTGCTTTCCATATATCACCATCATCAATGCAAATGAACTGTTGTCGGCTGTGACAGTGACTGGAATGGCAATGGATCGCAATAACACGGCTGTCACCGCCACACACGGGAGGTGATAAACTGCACTGGCGCCGTCTTCACTGCCACACGACATGGAGGAGGCGACATGCTGCACTGGCCCCACCACCGTCACCGCTGCATAGAGGATGTGGTAGACTAAACTGACAGTATGGTTACTGCTACACAAGGGAGATAATAGACTGTAATGGCTCCACCGCCATTGCCACATAGGTGGGGGGGGCATAGGCTGTACTGACACTACCAGCACTGCCACATAAGGTAGATTATAGGCTTTACCGGCAGACGAAGCGGTAAAAATGTATTTTGGCAGCGACACTAGCCTAGTGGACGACATTTCCCCCAAGAAGCGCCACCGAGCGAGAAGATTTCGAGAGGGGTTACAATTGGACCTCCCGGAAGGGTGCTTTCGTCTAAAATTGGAAGGGGAAGGGTGCAGTCGAACCTTGCCAAAGGAGCACCGTTCTCTAGCCTTCGATCAGGAGGCCTCCTGATCGGGTGTAGCCATGCGCCCCCAACGTCATCCCTTCTGACTCCGCCACTGTGTGCCGCCGTCACTGCCACACAGGAAAGGTGACGAAGCAATGACAAAGCGACTTCTGACTCCGCCACTGTGTACCGCTGTCACTGCCACACAGGAAAGGTGACGAAGCAATGACAAAGCGACTTCTGACTCCGCCACTGTGTACCGCCGTCACTGCCACACAGGAAAGGTGACGAAGCAATGACAAAGCGACTTCTGACTCCGCCACTGTGTACCGCTGTCACTGCCACACAGGAAAGGTGACGAAGCAATGACAAAGCGACTTCTGACTCCGCCACTGTGTACCGCCGTCACTGCCACACAGGAAAGGTGACGAAGCAATGACAAAGCGACTTCTGACTCCGCCACTGTGTGCCGCCGTCACTGCCACACAGGAAAGGTGACGAAGCAATGACAAAGCGACTTCTGACTCCGCCACTGTGTACCGCCGTCACTGCCACACAGGAAAGGTGACGAAGCAATGACAAAGCGACTTCTGACTCCGCCACTGTGTACCGCCGTCACTGCCACACAGGAAAGGTGACGAAGCAATGACAAAGCGACTTCTGACTCCGCCACTGTGTGCCGCCGTCACTGCCACACAGGAAAGGTGACGAAGCAATGACAAAGCGACTTCTGACTCCGCCACTGTGTACCGCCGTCACTGCCACACAGGAAAGGTGACGAAGCAATGACAAAGCGATTTCTGACTCCGCCACTGTGTACCGCCGTCACTGCCACACAGGAAAGGTGACGAAGCAATGACAAAGCGACTTCTGACTCCGCCACTGTGTACCGCCGTCACTGCCACACAGGAAAGGTGACGAAGCAATGACAAAGCGACTTCTGACTCCGCCACTGTGTACCGCCGTCACTGCCACACAGGAAAGGTGACGAAGCAATGACAAAGCGATTTCTGACTCCGCCACTGTGTACCGCCGTCACTGCCACACAGGAAAGGTGACGAAGCAATGACAAAGCTATCTCATCAGAGTCCTGGACACTTCAGTTGAGCTCTGGCCGTCTCACGTCTCCTGATATGTCCCATGGCTCACGACTGCACCAGTACCCTCACCACCTCAGTTGAGCTCTGACCCTCGACCAGGCCCTATCTCACATGTGCGATGGTGACGCCTCATATTGCGGTGGAATGCCACCATGTACATTGGCACGGAAGGAGACGGTGGCCGGATGCTGTCGCACCCGAGCTGACCAAGCATATGTCGCAGCGCGGCTCGAGGAATCAACTACAACATCAGCGTGAGCCAGCCGTCCGACGCTTTTTCCGGCAAGTTTGGGCGTACGGGATCAGCCGTGATTTGGCTGCTACACGAATTTCGCAAGAGGGGTACGAGGCTGACTTCGTTATGCTATCAACAATACTACCGGTACTGGGGTGACATGGTACTGCGCAGAATAATGTGGTGACATATCCATGGGTGTTCCAGGAGTCCCATGCAGTCTTCTTGCCCATGCCTGCAAGACGGGACACGGTGCCACACCCAGTAAAGGCGTACTAGTAAAGGCGTCAAACGTCGGCAAGGCAACACATCGGTCAGGACCAAGAGCTTTGGCTATCTCATGAGCAGCGACGGATCGGAAGCTCTTCTCAGCAGCAATGGCAATCCACAGTCCAGAGATGCTGAGGCGAGGGGCTGATGCTATAGTCAGGACTACCACGCCTGTATCAACTCTGCACATTGACACTTCGCTGTACCCCTGTTGTATGACATCCCTAGGTGCAGGAGGATGCGAATGTCGGTCTCCTCATGCGTGCATGGAGCCAAACCTGACACATCCCGGCGACCGGTGGACACCACACAGTGCACATCGACACCACACAGGGCACATCGACACCAACAGGGCACTTCAGTGCCCTGTGTGGTGATGACCTGTTTGCTGGTGTCGATACCTGCTACATTTGAAGCCATGAAGGAGACCAGCCTTGTCTTGTTGTCATCGATACGGAGAAACTCTGATCGATGACAACTTCCATGAACTGCACTTGATGTCTCAACTCGTCTCCCAACTCCCTTTCTTTTCTTGCAACGGGTGTCCGCCTTCAAGCTTTCTGGCGAGTACTCATCCCAGATAATGTCTAATCTGTCTACATGCTGAATCTGAGATGCGATGCATGGTATGAAGCCATCAGTGACATAGTCCTGGAATGTCTGCAGTCCCTGGTCGCAGCATGCTGATGATGCCAGCACCATCCAGAATGTTGACCTGCACTGTGGGGGTGGAGGATCTTCTTTCACTGGATCAAGTTCTTCCAAGCAGTGCATCAAGTCAGACTTGGTTCCAGTTCTCAAGCCACCCATCTGAGAGAGAGCGAGAGCGAGAGCGAGAGCGAGAGAAGAGAGAGAGAGAGAGGGAGAGAGCAAGCATCTCAAAGAGCGTGGCATTCGGAAACAGTATGTACTTACGGCAAGTGGTGAAAATACACATTCTGAATAACTCCAGAATGGAAAGAATAGCAGGCGGTCACCCCAATTAGGAGAGCAAGTTGCTGATGTAGGTGCGGTAGCGCAAAGGAGTGGAACTTCCCAACTGATTGTTAATGGGGTGGAGTGGAGCTTCATGTTCCTTAATGATTCTCCTCGGTAACCACTAGGTATTTGGGAGCACACCCCACTAAATAGAGCGTGGTGGTGGTTGGATTGGTGCTTCAAGGCAAGACGACCGCTTGCATCATTTTGCGCCAATGTATATGGAGTATGACACCACTTAAGCCTCCCCAATATTTCGGCAAGAATCTAGCCGTGGTTGTGCCCTTCAGCCTATTCATATGCCCAGAGTAGTGTGAAGACGGATTA
This sequence comes from Imbricaverruca yamaguchii, assembly GCA_034440575.1. Classification (NCBI taxonomy): domain Eukaryota; kingdom Metazoa; phylum Arthropoda; class Thecostraca; family Neoverrucidae; genus Imbricaverruca; species Imbricaverruca yamaguchii. Next base: position 568,959 of record JAOTOL010001431.1, read on the forward strand.
TGGAACTGTTGGTGGACGGGGTAAAAAGCTATGGTGCATGATTCAGAAGCTTCCGGTGTTTCATCAGCGTCATCCTCCCTGTGAATAGGAATCTAATGTCGCCAATCGCTTCTGGTACGTGCTGAATGGATTCTGCCGCCTGGAGGCCTGCGCGTAGAATTTGAAATAATGTCTTTCAAAGGCTGAGGAATTGGAAGCTTCCGTGAAAGTGGTTCTGACAATGCTCCACTTAGCACTGAAAGAAGTGATGTGGTCTCCCACAACAGTCCCCTCGAATCGTCGGCGGACTTGCGATAGAGGAGGGGAATCGTTTCCCGTGCTCTTGTAGAGGTGGCGGCTCTGCCGTCGGTGGGGTGTGTGGGTGTGGTAGGTGTGGATGCGGGTGTTTGTTGGGATGGGGATGTGAAAGGGGGTGTAAACCCAGCTTAACTCAAACTCATCTGATTGATATTGGGCTTGATCTTAACTAAGACCGCACTTTAACACGGCTGAATCTGAGCTGACCCTTAGACTGGGCTAAGACTGAGTTAAATCACTCATTTGCTGTTTGTGCCTATGTCCGGTGTGTGCTGTATTGCGTTTCCCCGCCACCTCCACCACACATTCCCCAAAACCCAGCCGTCTTGGTGTTGTTTGAGCTACCGTCCCTAACACGAATTTGTGGGTGTGTGTGGTCAAAGTTTCGGGAACATCATATAGGTAAGTGAGTGTCTCTAGGCAAACTAAAATTAATACGCTGCATTAGAGAATTAATGAAAATGCAACATGTCTTAGGTTGGAATGACCTAAGACATTGTCCCGAATTGATGATAAAACCTTTTTGATGCTAAAAGTAGCATAATTGTGTGCAATGTTCCGCTCGAAATAGGTGCCTGCGTTTTGTCTCAAACGGTTTCCTCTGGTCCTTAAAGCCCCCTACACGCATTCACGTTCCTCATTCACTTCACATTTGCTCGCCCAATTCATTCTCTCCATATTAATTAATGAATTGCTTGGTCGCAAAATTTGGCTCCCTCAGCTGTACGCAAACACATATCGACAGACAATTGCTCTATTTTTGATGGTATGCTGGCCGAATATGTAAATCTTTCACTGCCAACCATGGCCGGCCTAGCCATTATTGGCAGTGTTCCTCGCCTGGACAAAGTCTTGACTGCAACGAGAGGGCTCCTCGTACTGACTCCGAAGGCTTATACAAGTGCTCTGATGTCTTTGACTGACCTACCTAACCTTAAGCCAATACCGCGCCGGGGCTTATTCACCGTAGATGTGCGACCAGGCCAATGTGTCCCCGGATCGGCACGGATCCCTACTACGTTGGACGTGCCCTGCCGTCTATATAACCTAGTCGGCCCTACCCTTTGAGCACCGGTACTCACGGCACCCCGAGCCAGTCCGCACCTCATGTATGATCGATATATAATACCCTTTTCCGTGTTGAAGTGCCCAGCACGTGTTTTTTTCAATCTCATATCACTGGTTGGTACCAGATACCTTCTGATATTTTAGTCCTCAAAATCAGTTTGATAAAATGACACCCCTGTTGGACCCTATGATAGCATACTCTGCACCATCTATGCAAATTTTTATCCTCCAGATTGTATTTGTCACATTCATCTTTTAAAATTAGAACTAAAGCGCACCTCCGGCTGACGCCTTTAACCAACTAAACGCATATTGGTGAAGTGAGCTGGGGCTGCATGGCATGGGGTCCACCGAATGGAACATGTAAAATAGAACCCATATCCAAAATACTCGCGTGGGGGACGGTCACGCGGTCGGCAGTGGCCGCGGTAGGGATGTGTTGGAGGATGACTAGGGTCCCGGCCAGGTGCACAGGGATGTGACTCCCTACACCGACTAAAGGTTAATGTCCTTCGGAAATGGAGTCCGAGGTAGGGATATGTTAGAGGATAACCGGGGTCAGAACCAGGTGCACTGTGACGTAGCCAGTTATTCCGACTAAATTGTAATGTCCTTGGGAGATGAAGAGCGAGGTAAGATTGTGATGGAGGATGACCATGGTCTTGATCAGGTGCACAGGGATATCACTTCTTATACTGGCCAAAGGTAAATGTCCGTTGGAGATGGAGACCGAGGTAGGGATGGGTTGAGTGATAACCAGGGTCTGGGCCAAGTGCACAGGGATGTGACTCCTATACCGGCCAAAGGTCACTGTGCTTGGGAGGTCGAGGCCGAGAGACCGTCTAACTCTGTGCAGGGCAGGGTATATGGCGACACGCAGCTAGTTTTCACTTCAATATCAACCCGATACTTAGCTTAATGGACCGCAACGAGTGTGTAACGATCAGTTCCACTTTCTGGGCCAGCTCTCCTGCTGGTGGCGCGGCCGCCCGTCGTCACCGTTACGACCCACTTAGGCGGGCGTGACGGCACCGCCGAAAACACCCTGGTGTCGTCGTGCTCGCAGTGGCTGACTCTGGGCGGGCGGGCGGGGCTGAGGTGTAGGGGGAGGAGGCAGAAGTACTGGGAACTCGTGGGCGCACAACGATGGTTCGGAAGTGCCGCAGCGCGCACCGAAGTGGACCAAGTTCGCCCGACCGGCCACAAGCACGCCACCACGCCATCACCCTAGTGCCTGGAACATGCGGCAATGCCGTCGATAACGGCGAATGAGAAATTTCACCCTGGAAGCTGTACGTGCGATGGATAAGGAAAACGTATAGCGTTGAGAGCTCGCCAGTCATACAGACAGGCGGTCGGTCGAAAACTGAGACGGGATGTATGGAGGCCGTCAGATACGGACGCACGACATACGTCACCAGATTGAGCAGATGCACACTACTCAGTGCACCCGAGAGCAGCCGCAGACTGCAGAGTGTAGCTGGGAGCAGCCACACACTACACAGTGGAGCTGAGCAGCTACACACTACACAGTGGAGCTGAGCAGCTACACACTACACAGTGGAGCTGGGAGCAGCCGCACACTACACCGTGGAGCTGGGAGCAGCTACACACTACACAGTGGAGCTGTGAGCAGCTACACACTACACAGTGGAGCTGAGAGCAGCCGCACACTACACAGTGGAGCTGGGAGCAGCCGCACACTACACAGTGGAGCTGGGAGCAGCCGCACACTATACAGTGGAGCTGGGAGCAGCCGCACACTACACAGTGGAGCTGGGAGCAGCCGCACACTACACAGTGGAGCTGGGAGTAGCTGCACACTATACAGTGGAGCTGGGAGCAGCCGCACACTACACAGTGGAGCTGAGCAGCTACACACTACACAGTGGAGCTGGGAGCAGCCGCACACTACACAGTGGAGCTGGGAGTAGCTGCACACTACACAGTGGAGCTGGGAGCAGCTACACACTACACAGTGGAGCTGAGCAGCCGCACACTACACAGTGGAGCTGGGAGACTCATGTGGGAGCAGCGCACACTACACAGTGGAGCTGGGAGAGCTGCACACTACACAGTGGAGCTGGGAGCAGCTACACACTACACAGTGGAGCTGGGAGCAGCCGCACACTACACAGTGGAGCTGGGAGCAGCCGCACACTACACAGTGGAGCTGGGAGCAGCCGCACACTACACAGTGGAGCTGGGAGCAGGACACTACACAGTGGAGCTGGGAGCAGCAGTGGGCACACTACACAGTGCACAGTGGAGCTGGGAGCAGCCGCACACTACACAGTGGAGCTGGGAGCAGCCGCACACTACACAGTGTGGAGCTGAGAGCTGCACACTACACAGTGGAGCTGGGAGCAGCCGACTAACAGTGGAGCTGGAGAAAGTGGAGCTGGAGACACTATTGGCTACTACAAGTGGAGCTGGGAGCAGCCGCACTACACAGTGGAGCTGGGAGCAGCCGCACACTACACAGTGGAGCTGGGAGAGCCGCACACTATACAGTGAGTGGGAGGCGCACACTACACAGTGGAGCTGGGAGCAGCTGCACACTACAGTGGAGCTGGGAGCAGCACACTACACAGTGGAGCTGGGAGCAGCCGCACACTATACAGTGGAGTGGGAGCAGCTGCACACTACACAGTGGAGCTGGGAGCAGCTGACACTACACAGTGGAGTGGGAGCAGCCGCCTGGGTGGAGCAACTACACAGTGGAGTGGAGCAGCTCAACTAACAGTGGAGTGGGAGAGCCGCACATACACAGTGGAGCTGGAGAGTGCAACTACAGTGGAGCTGGGAGCAGCTACACACTACACAGTGGAGCTGGGAGCAGCCGCACACTACACAGTGGAGCTGGGAGCAGCCGCACACTACACAGTGGAGCTGGGAGCAGCCGCACACTACACAGTGGAGCTGGGAGTAGCTGCACACTACACAGTGGAGCTGGGAGCAGCTACAGACCGCGGAGTGGACCTGACAGCAACTACTGACCACACGGCTGAGCTAGGAGCGGTTGTCGACAACATAATGCACTCGGGAGCAGTCGCAGCTCAGAGTCGAGGGCGTCCAGCCACAGGTGCCAGTAGCACCTGCGGTATTGTGCTTCGGACCGGTCTGGCCAACTTGTGGCGCAGACTAGAGCTTCCATATGATGCATGGTAACTACCCCTTGTGTCCAGAAGTGAACTCCCTCTGTCATTCGTTGGAGTTGCTTGCTTTCTGTTGTCTTGGCCCCGGTTTAGTATTGATCGGCCTAGATCAATGGCAAATAGCCCGCATTGTGGGTGTCATCCTGTTTGTATCTTCGACTTCGCCACAATCTTGTTCTTCATGTTTCGTGCTCTTGAATGTTGGCTTGTGATGAAACGAGAGTAGAGCTAGGCGGATCGATGTTCAACTATACGAGAAACATTTTCACAGGTGGAGCAGCCGTTCCCATTCCATGATCCAAAATGAATGCGCACAGTTCACAGGCTACCGGATGAGCAGGTCACCACTGCAGACTTCGTACGAGTGTGAATACAACTATTCGATGTATAAAAGCAACTCAGACCAAAGCGCGACAATTCTGGCTTGCAACAGCCATGAAACGATACCTTATGCCGCAACACGTCTGTGCATTCCTGAAGACCTACAGGGGTATCCAGGGTTTTTGCTTCTGGTTGGTCCTGCCCACTAGGATGTGAGGAGTTTATACTTAAAAAAGGGAAATGTTGCGCTAAGTTGCGCCCTCACAGAAAAAGCGCACCATCAATGGTGCACGCGCAGATTTGGTAAGGGGCTAATAAGGCAATGAAATTGTTGAGCAATTACACCACATTCTGTAGTTTCATTGCATAAAAAATGTCGGTTTTGTTCTCAATCTGTCACCAGATTTAGTCCACTGTAGGAAGGTTCGTCTAGGCTACGGTTTCCGCTTGGAACGTTCATGACTGGACTCGACGAGTCCGATCTTTCATGGCAGGACATGGCAGGAGTCTGGACACATGGGAGCCAAACGAATTTCTAAAGTTGGAACAAAAGTTGACTTCGCTACACCATCAAGTGAGTCCCTTTTGTTTCAGCTCTGTGTGCTGTGTCCACCGATGTGCATCAGTCAGTGTAAAAAGCCGCTACCCGGTGGCAGCTTTTCAATTACTCGATAACGGTCGGAACTTCGACTCCCGGTAACGGCACCGACTTTATGAGGTATGACATCAGGGAGAAAGTCAGTTCCTCCTAGTTGTAATTGAGCCTTTCAACGTTCTAGATAGGTTCATCAGTTACTGCGAAGTGAAATATTAAAAATTGATTAATTTTACTTGGTAGGGTGACCTTCGCAGTATGCCCTTCTTGGTAGGGCCTACTTTCGACTGAAAGTTCTGTGTACGATTCTGAATCCAACGAGTGTGGATCTTCTCCTCTCAGAGAAGGTCCAACCCTTTAATGGAAGTATGTCCTGCGCGGTGTCCCATTAGTGGCAGAATCAATATCCCTCCCTGTGATGTGCTTCTCAGGAGAGCAGCACGACAGTGGAATTGCCTTTGCTAGTGTGAGATCTTACATGCAGTAAGCAACCTCCACTGCAGTGAAGTGGATAATTGTTGCTATTTCCCCTTTGTTTTGTCCAATATTACCGCTTGCAAATTCGCTCAGCTTGAGACCGGGCCTCCTCCAAGGAATTTTCACTAGGTGTGATTTCTTGTTCATCCCTTATCAGCATAATATGGCGTCACTGGCAGATCTAGCCCACCTGCCTGGGGGAGGTCAACCTTTGGCGCGTATCCAACCATAAGCGCTACTCCCCCCCAACAGTGGCGTAGATAGGGTTTGCGTCATGTGACCGAAACCAGATTTGAAGGGTGCCCAACCTGGCACTATTCTTGGTTTAAATAATGACTAGGGGAGCAGGCACGCCTAGCTATATACAACTTAGCAATACAACAACTAGTGAGTATTTAAAATAATTGTTTTGCATTAAAAATAACCGAAAAACCCTCTCGTGCTGTCTCAACCCCATCCAAAGTCCGTCACAATACCCACACATGATGACATCAAGAGACCACCCAACTGCTGAAAGTGGGGGCATTCGTGTGCTGTTCTTCAGTGGAACGTTCGCAAGCCCGGCGCCTCGCTACCACATGAATGTTGGTGAGATCCCACAGCCTTTCGTTCTATGAAGACGCTGAGCTGCCTGAGGAGTGGCCAACTGTTACGGCTGATTGGAACGTTGGATAGTTGGATAAATGGAATGCTGACACCTCGCTCAATCCACCCGAGTGATCCCAGAACATCATTCTGAACGGTTACTACTCGAGCACCACCCATAAAGATCTCCGCGCAGCTGATGCTCTGATCTAATGGCACACCAGTGCACTCAAGTGACGGAAGTAGTCACTGGCGGATCCAAGGGGGGCCATTCCGGCCATGACCCCCACCGAAACGCCTTAAATAGGGGACATCATGTCTTTTGCCCCCCCGAAACCAACAGAAGTTAACTAAATTAAAATACCGTAACTTTGAAAATAGCGCTCCAGGTGAAAGAATCTCCAATTTCAAAGGTATTTTCATAATTCTTTGGAAGCCCAATATGGTAGCATAGTAGATTCTGACGCACGTCGAGGGTTCTATGCCGTTTAAGTTCTGCCTGCGGCAAGAGTTGACAAAATCAGCAGTTTCATTATTCCTTAGTCAAATATCTTCATGAATTTAGTTTAGCCAGTAACGGGCAAGCAAATCCAGTGAGCCAGATTTCGAAAGCGAAATTCGAACAGGATGTTTTGTGCGTGTGTCCAATTAAGCACAGTTGAGCAGCGTGCTTCGTATGTTGATGTTGTGGTCGCCAAGATGAAGAGACAGGCTCCGGTGGCTGATTTTTTTTCTAAAAAAGAATAGCAAGAGGAGGTATGTAGGTATTTAGATGCTCAATTAGAGATAACTGGTGGGTTCGCAGGTAAGGGAGATTCCAGTGCTTGGACCGGGCTATCGAACTTTAGGAGTTTTATTGCAGTTTAATGCAGTTATAAATTATTCGTGAAATAGGGTGGAATGTACCGCCTAATGAACAATGAGGACACATCATTCCCAAACAACTATCGACATGGTGCTTTTTTATGTGTTTGTGAAGTCTTCATATCTCGTTTCTAACCGTGGTTTGTGTGTAAGCATTATGAGTATGCTTACCATTATAGATTGTGATGTATCTTGTACCGAACGCGATTTCAAGTAGAGATTAATCATGATATGGTCTACTGTTCAAGAGAATGTGCTGATAGTATGCCATTCTTATCATTGTCACATAAGTATCCCTATAATACATGTCTCCCAAAATATACGAAACAGGTGCACATATATAGGCTATTGGCTAAAAATTGAGCTTGAAGGACTTAAACGATGTTGTAAACGACATTACTTCCATGGGCATGATCGACATCTTCGTGGACTCCTTTTGACATCACACACCTAACGAAAAAAGAACAATATTTAAGGCTGGCTTAATGCAGGCATCTATGAGACAGGTTTTGCACATACAGCCTCATGAAGCAAACAAATAGGTTAGGTTTGGTTAGGTTAGGTTAGGGTAGGTTAGGCTTGTGTTTTAAGGTAGACAAATTATTATTTTTAAAAACAATTTTGTGGCATATTTGTCCAAGAAATTGATCCTTCAAAAATGGGTCAGGTTAGGTTAGGGTTAGGTTAAGTTTTTTAAGTTCAACATTTTTATGCAAAAAGTTGTTTGTAAATTTTCCATTTTTAAAACAATTTGTTTTCTTGCATGGAAGGTTAGATTAAGTTAGGCTACATTTTTTTTTGTTACTTTGAACATCACTTTATGCTATCTGACCCAAACCCAAGCCCCTTTGTTGGTGTTACTTTGCCTCCCAACTGAAAACGTATGCACTTCCAGAGGAAATGAATGGTTGCATCATATCGACAATATATATATATATATATATATATATATATATATATATATATATATATATATATATGTATATATATAAGCATTGCATCAGAAAAAGAAATTCCAAGAACTCAAAAACTACCTTCCGCTGCAAATTTACCACTATAGTGAGACCACTGTACACTTTGATGATGATTTGGATGACCATACTCAACAAGGAAATACTCTGATAATAGGTTAGTCTTTTGTTTGAAGTCTGTTGGATTAAAAATGTATTGGCCCTTGGTAAGCTTAATCACCTTTTGTTCTGAAAAGGTTCAAATAATAATATCTGATAACACCAGACAAGCTTTGCCTATTACTTAGTACATGCCTAGGTCGGTACATAGGTACCTTCCTAGAACCTTGTGATTATTGCCTTATGCTTTGGGTATTGCACTTTAACTAGCCCTGGGGGTGGGTGGGGTGTGGGACGAAATCCGCCCACCCCTCCGGTTTTTCGTACATAACTCCAGATTTTACCGGCCGATATACGCCATTGTTTGCGTACCTGCTTAAAAATGACCGGTGCGTTGTTTAGAGCACGAAAAACGAAAATCGGCCGATTTTTTTGTGTGTCCAGTTAGTCCAGTTAGTTGAAGTTAAAAAAAGAATGTCAGCGCCAGAATACAAAAATCGGCTCTGAAGTGCTTCCCGTATATTGGTAAAATGGGAGTGTTCTTGGCAATATTAGCAACTTGTTTGATGTATATGGTTATGCTATATAGTTTCAATGTCATGTTAGGTAACCGAGGTCAAGTCGGGTCAAGTTCATGACAAGTTAAAGAAATCAAACTGGAATGTTGTCATAAATGTAAATGACTGTCATGCAATTGATGTCGCTTCGCATGCTACTCCTACATATCCTGGAAACTACTGTTTGCCATTGTGTACCGATTCCATACTTTATTCATATACTTCACTCCTTTTTTGTGAAGCCGAATGCGCGGAGCCGCTAAACGGAGCAGTGGGGCGGGCGGCCTTGTTGCGGTAACTGGAGCAGGTAATGGCCTAATAAAGTGCTGCTATATAGGTGACCTGAGGTCAAGTGCCAGGTTTAGCATCTGTGTTGCATTATTAGTAATGTCCAAAACATCATTGAAGCCGATTTCTGAGCATTTAAACACAATCACAGCGATCCAGAACGATAACAAGCAAAGCCACGCAAAATCAGAAAATTTGAAATGTTGACCTCATTTGACCTTGAATATATTGATCTAAGGTCATACAATTTGTACACAATAGAGATCACTGTAGTACCCATCCACCCTGGGAATTTCGTTGCTCCAGCTTCAATAGGAGCCGAGATCTTAGGGGGACGGAGGCGAAATCCGCCACCGTCCAGTGCGCGCAATCTTCAGAGATCCTCCAGATCCAAAGCGCGTGTTAAGGTATCCACAAAACAATTTTTGCACATTTTACCTCTATGAAGCAAGCAAATAAGGTTAGGTTTGGTTCAGCTCGGTTAGCTTAGGTTAGGTTAGGTTTTTTATTTAGTTGAAAAACGTTTCTTAAAAAGCTTTTTAAAATATATTTTCCCAATCAATTTATTTTCTGCAAGAACAGATTAGGTTTGGCTGGGCTTTGGTCCACTTTTATTTGTTTTTTTAGATTAAAACAAAAGGAAATCCTTTCAACAAATTCTGACATGGAAGGTTAGGCAGCACATTCATGGTTGAAGGCGTTTTATGAATCTTCGGAATATACCTTTCCAATGCAGTGTTTATGAATGTGACTGATACCAATTACGACCACTCATTTTCCGTGCAATTGTTTATTTTTCAGTTTGTGAGCAAAGTAACACTAAAAGGAGGCTTTGAGTTTTATAAGAAGCAATGCCTATAAAACATAAAATAAAAATGCAGCAGAACCTAACACGCACCCTGAAGGGCCGCTGCAATTTACGTGCACTGGAGGTGGCGGATTCCGCCCCAAGATCTCGGCCCCTATTAAAGTTGGAGCAACGAAATGCACAGGATGAATGCGTACGGTAGTGAACTCTATTGTGTGCAAATTTCACGACCTTAGGTCAATATCTTCAAGGTCAAATGAGGTCAAAATGGCAAAATTTTCTGGTTTTGCGTGTATTGGCTTGTCATTGTTATGGCTCGCGGTGATTGTGTTTAGATGCTCCAAAATGGACATCAATGATGTTTTGGACATTACTAATGATGTAATACAGATGCTAGACCATTGCATGCCAGAGGCATTTAACCTCAAGTTACCTATATAACAGCACTTTATCGGGCCATTACCTGCTCCAGTTACCGGAACCGGGCAGCCCGTCCGGCTGCTCCGTTGGGCGGCTCGGCGCAATCGGCTTCCCAAAGAAAGGAGTGAAGTACCTACATGGATACAGTATTGAAACGCTTAGGTACACAATGACAACCAGTACTTTTCAAGATGTGTAGGGAGTAACATGCAAAGTGACATCAATCGCATGACGGCCATTTTCATTATGACAACATTCCAGTTGACCAAGTTTGGTTCCATTAGCCTGTCATGGACTTGACCTAACTTGACCTCGGTGATGAAACATGACTTTGAAACTATATAGCATAACAATACACAATACAATCAAATAAATCGCTAGTGTCACCATGAACACTTCCCTTTGCCAATATTTGAGAAGCGCATCAATGCCGATTTTAGTTGTCTGGTGCTGCAATTTTTTTAAAACTTTAACGGCCCCCAACTCGAATAATATTTTGGTCAATTTCCGTGTTCTTGCTTTAAACAATGCGACGGTCATTTCTAAGCAGGTACGCAAGGAATGGCGTAAATCGGCCGGTTAAATCTTCAGTTATGTGCGAAAAACCGGACGGATTGTTTTTCGGAGGGGGCGCAGGGGCGGATTTCACCCCCCTCCAGGGCGCGTTCTAAGTTAGCCTAACCTCCCATTGGAGATATAATTATGGATTGATAATCAAATGGGGCATTTTGATAAATGGAACACTTTGTTGTTCTTGCTGTGGCAAGATCATTGTCTAAATTAAGATGTCTAGGAATAAAATGTTGTGAACTCAAAGGTGCATATTAAAGTATATGTCTGTCCTTATTTTCAGTCTGGATACTCCATCTCAACCTTCCCGTGAGGGGGTAGTTTCTGCCCCCAGCGTCTCCTGTCTCGATCTTCCGCCTGCACCAGAAGTCGGTCCCAGCCCAGCCTCTGCCTGCTGAGATCCAGAGTTGCACCACCCTAATGAGACTGAGATCAGCTTGCTTGCTGTTACTCCAAGGAAGAAGTTGAAATTAACAATTTTCTCAATAATGAGTATCTTGAAGACAGCTGCTAATGTGGTCATGTAAACAGTATGTCATGGTTTTTGCACTGTGGAAAAAGCAGGCATGCAACAAATATGCAACCGGTTTAATGGTTCTAGCTTACCATGATTGATAACTTTTAGATACTTTTTCAAATTTTTTTCCTTGGACAAAGGTAAGCCTGTTGTTGATGCAAAAATTATTTGGCATAAGCCAAAATAATGCTGGCAATACAGTGCATTTCCCAGCATTGCCATTAAATCAACAGTAATGACAGGATGGCCCTCCAAATCCATCCCAACCTTCATGCAAATTCTAGGCACGCCATTGGGGGGGGGGCTGACGACAAAGTCCGAAAGTTGTCCCCCCCCAACCGGTGGGCTAGATCCGCCAGTGGAAGTAGTAACCCTTAACCTTGAAATGCTTGTATTTGGAACTTGAAAGAGAAAAAGGCCGAATGCTGGTTTAGGGGACCACAGGCACCAGCCTGCCCGCTAGGAATTGATTCTGTTTCGGAACCTGGAAACAAGTAGTAGTAAAGCGTTGTACCTAAAATCGGATGGTATTCACGACATCTAAAATGTTGGGTAGTCGTGGCAGCTAATGGAGATTCGGCATTGGGCTGCCAGAACCGCAATGGGCGGTGGAACCGCGTGCGATGATCAAGCGTCACGCGCGGTTCTCGGAAATCACGGTGAAGACTATCGTGGCATGTTGGGGAATGTATCGGGACTTTGCTGCTTATCAGTTCTTATCAGCTACCTGGACGGCCCCCAGTGCCGGAACTCTGGACTTTGACCATGAGGGGTGCGGTTCACCGACGCGCCAAGCTTGGCATCGTAACAAGCGGTGGGGCATAGGTTTGAATGCACACAGTTCAGTTTAGTGAACACATAGCAATATGAAATTGGCGACACTCTGCATTCGAATCCAGGGATTCGAATCCATCAGCACAATGTCGCCAGGAACGGGCCAACATCATGACCCACACTAAAAATCACCTTAAGATCCCGAGCGGTATCATGATGAGCCGGCCGAATCTATTAATGTAATAGATTGGGCTCGAATAAATAGTTAGATAGATCTAATACATAGTGTAACGAAATTCTTTTCACCCCAGGTTTATCTGACATTTCCCGAATGTCCGTGGCGAACTTCTTTGGGCTACGTGAATAGGACTATAAATTGAATTTATACCCCGTGTATAAATTAAATGGATCGACGTCCCAATCTCAGAGCTCTGACCTGCACATCTCTTGACAAACCCTACATAATACAGCACTTTGATTTGCGTAGTTAAGTAGCAATTCAATTACGATAATTATTCAGGTTTCAATAGTGTAGCGTGACAGACAATATATTACAATAACCTCTTTTAGCGACAGATAGCTTCAACTGCTCGGCAGACGACTCTTCAGTAGGCCGCCACACATATCAGCGCTCGCGTCTTCATACAACATCTCAGCCTCCCACCTGAAATCCCAAGTTACGATATTCAAAGAGGCAGCAATGTTCACGCACAATCACCATCTTACTTTTGGACCGGTCTTCAAGTACTCCACGACATTCATCCTAAACGACCGCATTTCAACAGCCATGCCAGACAGACAGCGACTCGTTAGGCGCCATGAGCGGACATAATGCCGGTGTCGCCGCTTGTGTGAAGGAAGGTTGTGTGAGGTGTGTGAGGTTTGTGAAAGAGCGCCACCAAAGTGAGCTGGCTCTGATTACTACTCTATTCTGGTTTCTAGAGAAGGCGCAGATAATTTTCAATGGTCAAATTGGAACAACATTGAAACAAACTCTCTTAAGATGTGCAGCTCATTTTATTATCAAATTATTTCACCCTGTCCCTTTTCCCTTAAAGTAAAATGGGACAATTAGCCACTCAATATCTTGTGATTAAAACACGTCATACAACTTCTGTGTGATGTGCTGACAATTTCCAATGTTCTTAACTAAACGAAAATCAAACGTGCTACATTTTTATATCACCATGAAGAACTTCCATGAAGGTTTAACCCTGTCAATTTTGCACTTAATTTCAGAATTTGTGTCCCAACTCATCACATTGTATTCCTTTCAATGTTATATCACATGTTCTACATCACCAAATGTATTTCCAATGGTCTCAAATAAACCGGCATGAGATCAGTTGCCTTCTGATGCCATACTCGACTACTTTTATAGATGTCTAACCGTCATGTTTGCATTGAACTCCAGGATTTATGTCTCGCATTATCACATTGTATTTCATTTATTTGTATACCAGAGGTTAGTACATTAGCGAGTTAATTTCCAGTGGTCCCAAATAAACCGGCGTAAAATTGGCTGCCTTCTGATGCCACAATCGATTGATTTTATATATCTAACCATGATCATTTTTTACCATTTGACATGAAGCTTTCCGGAATTATTCAGGTTCTGTAATGACTCGATGCCCGTCAAGCCCCGACGGTTGTCACCCAGAGGATCCGTTGGGCCGCCGAGCGATGACATGACAAAAAGTTAAGTTCCACCATTGAACAATATTAAGCAACATCGGCTCTGCCACGCCAAAATGGTGTATGATAAATGTACGATTGTAGATGCATTCTTTCCATTCAACGCACGTGCGAATAATGTTCTTACAATATCAAGAAAACCTGTCGGCCTCAACTGCAATGGTGGCGGAATTCATGCCAAGCACATTGACTATCGTTTCAAATCTGAAAACCTGCCTGTAACTTTGGCGTTCCGGCCCATTCACATTCCGAGAATGGTCCGCGCCACACCATATTATGAATAGCGGCGGGCGAATATGGACGGGCTGGGGGACGCCGGCGGCAGGCTGTCTATGGTGGAAAATAGCCCCCGAAGGCAATACGCAAAGTAACAATATGCGCAATATATCGTTGTAGGTTGAAATGAGATTGACGGCTGAAGGCAGGCGAACTTTCATAAATGCACTTCGCGTCATATTTTATGGAGACAAAACCACATACATTGAAACTATATTCTTCGCGTACACATTAGTGAGCATCCGAGCGCGCTTGTCGCGGGCGCATGTTTCAGAGTTCTTGAATGACATCAGGAACCTACCTGTTTTCTTTCCTTACTGGGGATCCCCCTGATGTCCGCATTAACATTGCGTCTGACGCCTAACGTCTCAGTCCTAGAGACATACCATTGACGACTGGCCTGACGACAAGTCACCTTCGTCGGAGGGCCAAGCCCCCGTCCGCTCGCGCCGACAGCTCGGGTCGACCAGAGACCGAACAATGCTCGGGATCGGTGAACTTCCGGTAACGGCTGGTCGCGCCGTCTCTCTGAGGAACCAGAGACATTTTCAGAGTCACTCCGAGGCTGTGTCAGTGTGCCGGCTGTCGGCACCGGGTGGCTGACCTCGGACGTCTCGACGGCGCCGCACTGCGGCCTGGCGTCTGACACCGGAGCTGCCGAGCTCGGCTGCACACAGGCAGCCGGCAGATCGGGGCGTCACGGCACATCTGACGTTACAGACACATTAACATTCAGCCAGGAGTTAACCAATATTATATGTTACCATTACATTCATCAATCATGTATGCATCTGTGTTTACCTACCTGTCCTTGCATGCATCCAAGACATGTCTGTAATCACAGATTTACCCTCACACCACAGACACACCTATAATCGCAGACTCACCTGACATCACGGAAATTGCATCACATACACCTCTGACACCAGTCGCAGGCATGACTGAACGGTCCATGAGTTATAGCCTGGGGAATTTGTGATATGCCACCTATCAAAGGTGTCTGTTAGGGAGTTTAACTCAATAAAGAACAATCCAAATTGTGTACAAATATACATAGGTGATCTCACAATAATCAACTGCATCTTTTGGTTATGTCGGGATTTTCGTTCACAGGATATGGCTATAACATGGCTGTAGCGTGACTATAACGTTATGGCCTATAACGTGGCATCGTGACATACTTGGACTTGCGGAACAGTCGCAATGCGATTTTTAAAAAAGTGCCGAACTGAAATTCCATATTTTATCTTTCGAAGCAAGAAATAAAAAGGATGGTTTGCCCCTAAAACTACATATCCGCTCTAAGTCAGGCATGAATGATTATTTTTCTACTGGTGTATCGTGGTCTGTTTCAACAAGCGCACTGGAGAGGGAGGGGGCGAAATCCGCCTATTCCTCCGATTTTTCGTAAGTGACTCCAGATTTTACCGGTCGACATATGCCATGTTTGTGTACCAACTTCGAAATGTCCTGCGCGTCGCTTAAAATAAGAAAAGCGAAAATCGTCTGGAAATCTTTCGTGTTAAAGGCCGTCTAATTCAAGAGATTCCGTAGCGTCCGACCGCAAAATGCGCTCCCCGTATATCAGCGAAGGGGAAGTGTTCATGGCAACACTAACGAATTGTTTGGTGCACATTATCGTGCTATCTTGCTTCAAGATCATGCCAGGTCACCGAGATCAATTAAGGTCAAGTTCATGACAGGTCAATAGAACCAAACTTGTTTAACTAGAAGGCTGTCATAAACGCAAATGACAGTCATGCGATTCATGTCATATTGCATGTTACCCCTACTGAACAGTTCTGTTTTTGTCATTGTGAACCTAAGCGTTTCAATATTGTATTCATGTATTTCAGCCATTTTCGTGAAGCCGATTACGCCGGGCCGCCCGCCGGTCCGCCAGGCGGCCCGGTTCCGGTAACCGACCCAATAAAGCGCTGGTGACCTGAGGTCAAATGGCGGATCTATCATCTGCATTGCATCATTAGTTATGTCCAAAGCCTCATTGACGTCCATTTTGGAACTTTTAAACACAATTGCAGCGATCCATTCCCATGTCAAGCTAAGTCAAGCAAACTAAATCAATTCTGACATATGTGGCCTCAGCTGGCCTTGAAGATATTGCCCTGAGGTCATTCAGTTTACACACAACGCAGTTGACCACAACATCCACCATGAAAATGTCGTTACTCAAGCTATACTAGGAGACGAGATCTTATGGGGAGCGTAATCTGCCCCCGTCCTCCAGTGCGCGCAATTTGCAGACGCTCCCACGGGCGCGTGTTGATGTGTTTAAAACGGTATACAACTGAAATATGGGCCTTTTGACGTTCAGGACACTTGCTGTGATGAAAATGTTGGTTATCTGAGCCTGAATGCTGAGTTGCAGAAGTATTCGAACTCGTGATATCGGAGGTTAAGAAGAGATGGGAAAAGTTCTCCAAATTGTGATAGTAGACGGTTTATAAGCTATACCATGCGATGAATTTCAAGGAGAAACATCCACAA
Source organism: Imbricaverruca yamaguchii (assembly GCA_034440575.1). NCBI lineage: Eukaryota > Metazoa > Arthropoda > Thecostraca > Neoverrucidae > Imbricaverruca > Imbricaverruca yamaguchii. Next base: position 585,807 of record JAOTOL010001431.1, read on the forward strand.
CACAGCAATCACATTATGCTAGTCGAGAAATCATTCGCACGACCATGTATTACATCTCGAAAACATACATCATAATCTCGAAATATAGTGTCTGTAGTGAAATATCAGGAAGGGCACAACCATCAGATGGCACCGTGTTCGGGTGCCCAATGTTCGCTGCTCACTCTGGCTGACCGTGCCGCCTGTGAAACAAGGCAATTTCTGAGGGTGTCGGAAGCTAACAGGGCGAAAGCGAGGCTATTTTATGAATCTAACCAGATCAACCGCATGTGTCTCGGCAAGACCGACTGTCACGGTGTGGCAGTCTGATGGAACCAAAAGTGGAGTACAGAATAGGCCCTTTGTGGGACGCTGGTGTCCAAAAAAAGGCCTATTCGTGTGTGCTCTATGCGATATATAGATATATATATATATACGATATCTATATAAGGTTTTGCTCATATGTGACCTATACGAGCAGAACCCTGAAAATCCTTGCACCGTCTTCTGAACCTTCGCTGCCCTTCTTTCGAAGCATTGCGTTTTGACAGGCAGCAGTGGGACGCACTGGGTGTGCATGCGCACTTATCATCAAAACCAGAAACTGTTCATCTCCGCTCACGGCCAGCCTGGTCTCAAAGACCGTGACCTCCTCGATGACGCTGTATGTGGTACGTAAAACCGTGATTGCATGATGCGCAACTGCGAGGACTGCCATGATGAAGACGGGGTGAGGAGGACGAGCTTTGTGAGAATTCTCCTCGCGGGCAAATCAGAAGAGAGTGAAAATGACTTATCCCCAGGTGGTGACGTGGATAATGAGATTAGGTATAAACGGTAGGTAAGCATGCATCGTTGTTCACGCGTAAAAACAGTCTAGACCAAGGGGGAAACCATGCGTTATTTTGCCAGCAAACCGTGAAGCTGGCCAAACACCACTTTGTTGCTGACAAACAAGGTCAGTACTTCACCTACGCAATGGCTACTGCCAAGGGCCGCGAGGTGATTGTTCAGTGCGATTTCGCTCAAAATTATTCATTTGTGGTGCAGGACGCAGCTCGAGGCTTCCACTGATTTCGTCACGGTGTACGGTGCACCCGTTTGTAGTGTACTGGCGTGAGGACGAGGTACCGTGAGCCATTTGAAGTCTGTCCACACAACCATCCTACTAGTCGAGGTCTATTCCCACCACCATTTTGCTAATCAAGGTCGGTCCTCACCACCATCCTACTAGTCGAGGTCCGTCCCCACCGCCATTCTACCAGCCGAGGTTCATCCCCACCATCATCTTACTTATCAAGGTCCGTCCCACCACCATCCTACTAGTTAAGATCCGTCCCAATCGTCATCCCACTAATCAAGGTCTGTCCCCACCGCCATCCCATTAGTCAAGGTCCGTCCCTACCGCCATCCTGCGAGTCCATGTCCGTCCCTGCCGCCACCCTTTTAGTCCAGATCCGTCCCCACCGTCATCTGGGAACCCGAGCCAACACCAGGGACGCGCGTCTGTCATGGATATCAAACCACCACAGCCAGTCGCGAGGCATCCTCAACACTTGCCGATGCGCAACGTTCGGTCCTTTCCATATTGTTCATAAACACTCCTTTCATTCGTATCCGTGGCCCGTTTTACAAGGGATATGGTAAGAGAAAGACCACATTTCCGACGTTGAAAGACATTGAGCCTTAAATAGTCGACGCGGTCTATAATGAACCAATTTCACTTGTGCACATAATACCTCGGCTTCTTACTATTGTTTAACAACAACATTCCAGGGACAACTGCAGCAGTTACGTTCTGAATCCCATTAATGTTGGCTGGATGGTGCTCACGAGGTCAATTTCCCGCGTCGGATAATTTTGCTGTCATGCCAACTTCGCTCATTTGAAACCGCAACATCAACGTTTGAAATGTGAATGTCCAGCACTATTTTCTCCACCTCAAGTTTTCCGATTAAATGCTTCAGTCACACGGCTACCCGGATGTCCTATTCCACCGCTGGTTGGACATGCATCCCTGTCCAAAAGCGAAGAAACGGTGGTGGGCGGCGGCCACTGGGTTGGCAATCCATACCATCACCGAACGAGCGCAGCCAGGATTTACTGGACGGGGTCAAAGACAACATGATGACGGGTTTTGGTATTACTGTTGTAGTTGCCGCTAGCAATGAAACTGCTACACGCTAATACTTCGCGGCATCGCAATTGCAGCCGCCTAAAACACAACCGACGTGTACGTATACGTGACACTGTTCCACCCTACTGCTCTTGACACCACTTCTGCACGACACTTCTGCCGCCCGGCCCAGCTGCTACGCTACTGCTCTTGACACCACTTCTGCACATCACTTCTGCCACCCGGCCCAGCTGCTACGCTACTGCTCTTGACACCACTTCTGCACGGCACTTCTGCCACCCGGCCCGGCTGCTATGCTACTGCTCATGATACCACTTCTGCACGACACTTCTGCCACCCGGCCCAGCTGCTACGCTACTGCTCATGACACCACTTCTCCACGACACTTCTGCCACCCGGCCCGACTGCTACGAATTCATGAGGGTCGTTAGGATTGTATTGCCTCCAACAGACTTCACTGTTCCAGATATCACTGCTACTCGGCATCACCGCTACCCGGCATTCCTGCCATGGACTGTCATTCTCCTGTCTCACTTTCAGTCGACATTGTTACCACAAGATATTGCTGCAGCAGACTGCACTTGCTCCAAAATAGCTTTCTGTGAATCACTTGCAGGTTTCCCTATTTCCAGCATCACTTATATTGTACATTGCATCACTGTTGGACGACATTACTCATGCACACCGTACTGCTCTGGGAATTCCCTGTACGTGGCACACCTCCGCATGCTATTGCATCATGTGTTACAATACCATAGTCAATTCCCCACGTCATCCACATCCGTCCACCCATATACCTAATTATACATTTAACTCCCGACTGCACTTCTAACGAGGAAAAAATATCGGTCTTACATGAGCAGCCATACAGGCAGTATGCAGCTAAGTCTGGGATGGAAATACCGGTGACTGGGGAAGCGATACGGTCAGTATGCAGCCAGATCTTGGATGGAAATACCAGTGACAATGGCAGTGATGCAGCCAGTATGCAGTATGGATAGGAATGCGAGTAATTGTGGACGTGCAGTCACCAGGGCAGCAGATGGAAGAGTTGTCTCTGTACACCGGCACGCTTCATATATATGCTCCGTCTAGTAGAACTCGCCACATACCAGGACCATTGCATATTTACTTTCAAGCCGCCTATCCGTACCAGTGCCTCATACCGATTCAAGGCGAGATACATGCCATTTTCGATGTCCAGCTGGCGTCCAGGTCAGCCCCCAAAACATGATTTTATGAAGTTGGCAGGGCGCAGCCGCCATAACGCCCTCCCTCAGCCGCCATAACGCCCTCCCCTCAGCTGCCGTAACGCTTTCCCCCAAGCTGCCGTAACGTTCTTCCCTCACCCGCCGTAACGCCCACCCCTCAGCCACCGTAACCCTCTTCCCTCAGCCGCCGTAACCCTCTTCCTTTGGCCGCCTTGACGCTCTCCATCAGCCACCGCACGCTGGGAGCGGAGTTGGTGCTGCTCGTGATACGCTGTATGTGCGCTGACGCCCCGTGCCGTCTACACTCGACGTGCATCAGCTCCCGCTTCCAAGGAGAATTGTTGATTTATAGAACGCCTTTGTTGTTGCGCCTGCAGATCGTCATTCTTCTTAACTCATTCTTAACTTCACTGGCACAAAACATTTCGCGAAATGGAATGCCTGCAGATGAATGCCTGCAGAATCCCAGTCGCGCTCGAAGAATTCAAGATCAGAGACAAACGTCTTGATATTATCGACGTGAAATCGCGCGGATTTGCCGGCCATCGTTCGTCGGCATTTGATGCTACGTTCACCTTTGAGTGCCTTTGGGTGGAAAATGATTGCATGGCATGCGGGGTGTCTCTACCATCGACAGGGGTGTGAGGTATGCGAGGGCGGCATGTGTGGGTGTGAGATGTGTGAGGGCGGCATGTGTGGGTGTGAGATGTGTGAGACCGTCATGTGGGGGAAGGTGTGAGACCGTCATGTGTGTTGAATTAGTTGTGTTGTTGTAAGGCCATGCCCAAGTGTGCCTATGACTTAGAAAATGAAATGCTATGATATGACATGCGCCGCTTTGATTTAGTTATGGATTGCAGGAATTTTTTGACATATTGTAATGTGTACATGCTCATTTTTAGGGAACTTAAATGTTTTAACCCGCGTCGTCCCGGGGGGTCGTTGACAACCCCCGTTTGAACTGACAGTGAAAGAACGGCGCGCGGTAGCGCGCCGAGATTTTGCGTAACATTTCCCACATCAATTTGGCATGTTGTGTCAAAATTTTGAAGTTAGGTCATTTAGGGTCAGCGAGTTAGTCAAGGTCAAGTCAGGTCACCTCCAAAAAAGTTCAACCAGTCGTCACGCTTTGACGGATAAGGATATTTTAATGAAACTTTCAGCGTTTGCTTATATTTATGGATGCAACAAAAGGCACTAGATGATTTTTCATTCTTTCCGTTTTTGATTACTTATTAATTTTGAGTATTTGCCCATTGGAGTTGAAATCTAAAATAAACTTTCTTATCGGGGCAGGTTGACTTCGAACAACACTTTTCGGTGCGCTCTATCCATTAGAAAAGGAAAATTAAAGAAAACTTGAAAACTCAAAATTTTGAAATGATAAAAAATGTCCTTTGGGTGGCCAAATTTTTAGTCCTGGTCGATTTCGCTTTTCCTTTCTGATTATAAATAATTTTTGTTTTTGCTAAATCTCCCTGAGAATGAACCCGCCAGAGCCATACACATGATGTAAGTTGTGAAAACCTGGGGCCCCTAGTGACGTCACTTTTTGGGGGGAATTTTGGGGGTGTCTAGCCCTACTCGTAGATCGCTTTCCGATGATACCTATTTCGTTTCGTCTGACGCTTAGTTATGAGATTAGAGGGGGGTCTCTATGGACCCCCGGGACGGGGCGTGAGGATCTGATCGGAGGTTTAAAAGTGGGAGGTGTGCTACCATTGTTGCCCCACACACACTTTCAGAAGTGAGTGGACCATGCCCCCCGACCCCCTGTTTTTACCCATATGCTATAATGTAATGCAATGCAATGATCTACAGATATGTAGATCATCCCATACCTTGTCAGAATCCCAGTTCACACTGATGATCTGCCACTGCGATAATGTTAATCAACACAATCTGCGTCAGCGCGCACACTAACACGTCACACTTCACCCCACTTCCATCAACACACGCTCCGTATAGGTAGACAGGTAATGAACTATTACGGTGCTGTGGGCTACTGGCGCGAATTTGTGGTACCCCGTGTTCCCTTCACCGTGACTGATTTCGAGAAACGCTGGATGAGGTGGGTCGTGAGGTCCATCACCTCCCACTTTGATATAAATATGAACTTGATGCAGCGGCGGCACGCTTGGCTGTGTCCTTGATCCCGTCGCAAACGCTACTGCCATCAGATGTGACAAAACAATGTAACTCTCAGATTACTCAGGATGGTGGTGGGGACGGACCTCGATCAGTAGGATGGTGGTGAGGACGGACCTTGACTAGTAGGATGGCGGTGGGGACGGACCTTGACTAGTAGGATGGCGGTGGGGACTGACATTGATTAGTAGGATGATGGTGGGGACGTCCTTGACAAGTAAGATGACGGTGGGGACGGACCTTGACTAGTAGGATGACGGTGGGGACGGACCTTGACCAGTAGGATGACGGTGGGGACGGACCTTGACTAGTAGGATGACGGTGGGGACGGACCTTGACTAGTAGGATGACGGTGGGGACGGACCTTGACTAGTAGGATGACGGTGGGGACGGACCTTGACTAGTAGAATGGCCGTGGGACGGATCTTGACCAGTAGGGTGACGGTGGGGACGGACCTTGAGTAGTAGGATGGCCGTGGGGGCGGACCTTGACTAGTAGAATGGCCGTGGGACAGACCTTGACTAGTAGCATGACTGTGGGGACGAACCTTGACTAGTAGGATGACGGTGGGGATGAACCTTGACTAGTAGCATGACGGTAGAGACGAACCTTGACTAGTAGGATGACGGTAGAGACGAACCTTGACTAGTAGGATGACGGTGGGGACGGACCTTGACTAGTAGCATGACGGTGGAGACGGACCTTGACTAGTAGGATGACGGTGGGGACGGACCTTGACTAGTAGGATGACGGTGGGGACGGACCTTGACTAGTAGGATGACGGTGGGGATGAACCTTGACTAGTAGCATGACGGTAGAGACGAACCTTGACTAGTAGGATGACGGTGGGGACGGACCTTGACTAGTAGCATGACGGTGGAGACGGACCTTGACTAGTAGGATGACGGTGGGGACGGACCTTGACTAGTAGGATGACGGTGGGGACGGACCTTGACTAGTAGGATGACGGTGGGGACGGACCTTGACTAGTAGGATGACGGTGGGGACGGACCTTGACTAGTAGCATGACGGTGGGGACGGACCTTGCCTAGTAGAATGGCCGTGGGGACGGACCTTGAGTAGTAGGATGACGGTGTGGACGAACCTCGACTGGTAGGATGCTTACATGTATTGCAGACAGAACGGTCGCAGAGCAGCATTGCCGTCCATTTTGGTCACTTGTTTACGGTCCGCTCACTGCTCAGCGTCTACAGCATTCGCTTGTGGTTCGGGTGTAAAATGTGCTTGCAATATTGAGGAGTTCATGAATTAATGACGACTTCTTGTAAGCAATCGGAGCATCGTCCACTCTCCCCTGTTCGAACATCTGTGTACATTATTTAAATGATGAACACGGCACTACTTTTTTGTACAAAGTACCCCATAACTGACATATTCGTCAAATAAACACGTCAAATAAACACAGGCCTTCAGGCATTTCAGCTGGGTAGATAACTGCATGTCTCGACATCGATACATACAAAAAAGGCTCTCATACAGCTATGCACATCACATTTGTATATCCGGAATTAACAATCTTTTTAAACGCCATGACTCGGTTCAGTGTCCTTATCCAAGGTGACGTAATCATCGTGAAGCAACCGTGACAGTATCCAGAGAACCTCTTCCCTCTGTTAACATGCTTTCGTAGATTTGTAGAGCGTGCCCCGGGCCACTTTGTCACTCAGCCACTGCTCTACGTGACGATCCTCAGCCTGGCCTCCGCTAATTATCCGAGTACCTGATGGCACGATGAGCTCTGGAGCCCATCACTCATGCGCCCCTCCCCTCCTCGTCGACATGCCATGTCGATTGATTTGTCGGAATGCTGGCGAGGCGAGTTGCCTGAGTACGTGGAGTCGCCGTGGTGGTTGGGCCGCTGCGATCGTTAGGTGCGCTGACTGGACTCCAGCAGCCCTCAAGCACGGTACTCGCAGCCGCGCATGCCGGAACACCCGGCACACCCAGTGGGCGTGACGGGCGCAGCAAACCGGACATGACCGGCCGGCATGCCACGTCCACATCCCATGCCATGGACGTGACCGGACATGACCGGCATGGCATGCTACGCCCACATGCCATGCCATGGACGTGACCGGACATGACCGGCATGGCATACCACATCCACATGCCATGCCATGGACGTGACCGGACATGACCGGCATGGCATGCCACATCCACATGCCATGCAATGGACGTGACCGGACATGACCGGCCGGCATGCCACGTCCACATGCCATGCCATGGACGTGACCGGACATGACCGGCATGGCATGCCACATCCACATACCATGCCATGGACGTAACCGGACATGACCGGCCGGCATGCCACGTCCACATGCCATGCCATGGACGTGACCGGACATGACCGGCCGGCATGCCACGTTCACATGCCATGCCATGGACGTGACCGGACATGACCGGCCGGCATGCCCCTTCGGCTGACGTCCAGACAGCTGACGTCCAGACAGCTGACGTCCAGACAGCGGACGTCCAGACAGCGGACGTCCAGACAGCGGACGTCCAGACAGCGGACGTCCAGACAGCGGACGCCCAGACAGCTGACGTCCAGACAGCTGACTTCCAGACAGCTGACGTCCAGACAGCTGACGTCCAGACAGCGGACGTCCAGACAGCAGACGTCCATACAGCGGACGTCCAGACAGCGGACGCCCAGACAGCGGACGTTGTCTGGACAGCTGGTGGGCGACCGCGGCAGAACCGGACCGTCGCGCACACCCGGGCACCCGGCTCCCAGCCCCCGGCCGATCAATGTCGCCCGCTGGCCCCGGCCTGCCCACTTTTCGGCAGCGGACGGGGCCCGGTGACGTCACGCGCACCGCCGACGGCACCGACGGCCGACCAGCGCCGCCGACGGTGTACCGCGGCGTCGGCGGACTTTGTCGGAGTCGACGGCGGCTGCTACTTGTGTCGGCTGCTACTTGCGCCTGGCCCGCTCGTGACGCTGCCCGTGACGCCGCCTGTGACGCCGCCTGTGACACCGCCTGTGACGTTGCTTGGTGACGCCGGTGCTGACTGTGTTGGTGTGGCCGAGATGCTGATGCGGTGTTCCGTCAGCCAGGTGGAGGTGCCCTGACGCACTGCGGCACGCAACACTGGTATGTGAACCACCGTGAGTCGGCAGGCTTATAGCATGAGCTATCAATCTGGAAATGGATGTACCAGGCCCCATACGCTTACTTGTTATGTGACACCGAGTGGATGAAACCGATGGGAGCATATGGACCAAACTAAATTATATCAAAGCCAGGCTGCATTCATGGGAAAATCTCAATTCATCCTCCCGCACATAAAAAGACCAGTCATTCCTGATAACGAAGGCTGATGTAGGCATATGGCGTCCACGTGGACCTTATATCCACGGTAAGCACCAACCAAATTAGACTGTCATTGGTGATTAACATAGTCAGCAACACACGAAACGCGATACCTCATTATACCTCACAGCATTTGATGCTACATCTCTGTTTTCAAAATCTACCGAAGAAGCTGAAAAATAAATACGATTTGGTTTTCCCAAGGCTAAGGCGCATCCACAGAACCACGCATGCGATGAAGATCAAGAAAATGTTCGTCCCTGACCTTCAGTCTCAATCCCCTTGATGCAACCCATGCAACATTTATCAGTTGCGAGGAGGAATTGTACATTGTGTGCATTACACTAATTGTACTGGCGGGCGTTCAAGCTCGTGCGAGAACTACACCGTAGTGAACCGTCAGCGACACAGTGATGAATAACCGCTCACTTAGCTACCACAGTGCGCGCAACCAAACAAGGTGCTTACGAGACAAGCCTTGTCTCACCTGGTGCCGATATCTGCTCGTCTATATTCTCGGAAAAATCCAGCTGTGCAAATTTTCGAAAGATCGGAGCAACGTTTAAGTAGTTATGGATTCGGAAATTTTTCGAACTCGTCTTTGGAGACCTGGAACTCAATGAATAGTAACGAAAATTGCTATATTTCGCTGAACTTGTCGCGGTCCACTGTATCTTGTTTCGAATTCGAAATATTCTTCATGCGATTTTTCGAAATCGTCAGCTTGTGACCTAAGATAACGTGATCTAGTTTGACCTCCGAGACAGTCACAATGTTCTTTTGGAAATTCAGAAACGACGAAGGGTGAATCGTGAATTCAATGATCGTCGCTTGTAAAGATAAAAGTAATAGAAATGTTTTCATCTCATACACGATATCTTTTCCTCAATGTCCGCATACCAAATATATGTGATCATATTTCACCGACAACACTAAAGGGTTTCGTCACCGCTAATCACTGTAATGTCAATCTTCTGGCGTTTCAAACCCCATATTCTGGAAACGAAAAGATGAAACTCATTGACCGAGTAATCAATCAATCTTCAATTGCTTGAGAAGAAATTTGGCGCGGACGCATCTATTGACACATGCTGAACCTGAAATGAGTAGCATTGTATCATAACCCGTCTGCTTTCAGTGTAATAAAATGAAGTAACAGGATTACCCAATGGAATGAATTACAATAGTGTATTGCAACATAAGAGTATTATTATGCAATGCAAGGTAATGATTTACAGATCTGCAGATCATCCCATACTTTGCCAGAATCCCAGTTCAGACTGATGCTCTGTCACTGCGATAATATTAATCAACAAAATATGCATCAGAGCGCACACTAACACGCCTTACTTCACCCAACAACCATTAACACACGCCCCGCAACGGCAGACAGTAAGTTAACTATCTCGGTGCTGTGGGTCACCGGTGCGAACTTGTGGCAACTCTGCGCTCCCTTCACTGACTAGCCTGTGCGACAGATACTCAACCTCATCCTCCGCCATCAGTGTCTGGTTGTCAGGCGAACGCCTGAGGCTCTATTGAGCCGCAGCACGCCTGGTTGGGCCTCCGATACCGTGACAAAGAGCCACTCACAGGATGCCTAAAATCTGTCAGATGTCGACACACATTGACGAAGACACACATTGAAGTCATGCTTATTCATGCACTGCCGTCCGTGAGCTAATTATATTTTGAGGTCAGGTACTGCGGTCCGAATTTCTGGGATAAGCCGTTTCAGGAACGCATGTACCATGTCGGTGTCGTGCTTTGTGCCGTCGGAGATACAGCAGTAGCTCTGATGGCGCAGTACCTCGTCCTCACACCAGTACACTACAATCGTGTGTGTTGTACACTGGGACAAGTCACAGTGGAAGCTTGGGGCTGCATCCTGTACCACAATGCATTTTTTCCTAAAAATTGCACTCAACAATCACTTCGCCTTCTTCGCCTCCCAATCACTTTCTGTCTAGCCATCAGTGATATCAAAAGGAATATTCATATAGTTGTCTACTTGTGTGGAAGACGATTAGATTATACATTTTATTTATTTATTTTATAAAGGAAAAATTGTTTAATAGTTTATGCTTAGCGTGCTGCTTTTCTTGAGGTACTCAGATAGTTAACTGACAGTATAGGAGGTAGCGATTTATAGTGAATGATAGTTGGCTTTTTGTCGGTTGTTTAGCGAGTTAATTTGAATCTAAATCTAGGCATAAGCTGCAGCGTTTAGGATGGTTTCGACCAGGATGTAGGCACTAGAGGAAGAGATTAGGACACTTAAGGCAGAGCTTTCCGAGCTCAAGGCTGCCCTTGCTGCACAGGGTAGGCCAGATAAAGCAACAAGGGGTCACTCCGTAGCAGGGACATCATATGCCCAGGTGGTCGCAGGCCACCAGGTAGCTGATGCTTCCCCTACTGTGGAGGTGGCTGGGATCTCTTGAGAGGGGAGTGTTAATTGTGAACAGAGGAGGGGTAGTTCTGGTAGGTCACAGGAGGGGAAGTGGCATGAGGTCAGGGGGTGGAGGATTTGGAGATGCGAACCTAAGGAAAGGGTCAGTGAGTGGCAGGTGGCAGGTGGTAGGAGCGGGAGGAAGTCTAGCCGAACGGCCCAGCGGGCAGCCATATTAACATCAAATATGTTCCAGGCATTGGATGACTGCCCCCAGGATAGTAGTGGTAAGGAGTCAGTACTGGTCCTAGGTGACTCTCGTGTGCGACATTTAGAGCGGGTATTTTGTAAAGGTAGGAGGGACAGGAGGTGCATCACCAGGCCTGGTGCCAAGGTGAAGGACCTGGTACCTGTGGTGGCACAGGTCACCAGTGATCACCAGTTTAGCACAGTCATAGTGCATGTAGGGGTAAATAACATAGGTCCTGCTAGGAGTGAGGAGCTTCTGCGGGAGTACAGGGCCCTTCTGGCCACCCTGAAGAGTACCAATAGAGTCATTGTAACAGCAATTTTGCCTAGGGCTAGAGCCTCCACTGAGTGGAGCTCTAGGGCACTGGCAGCTAACGCCAGGGTAGGAAAGCTCTGCCATGAGCTAATCTAAAAGGTTATGAAAATGCTGGTGTTGGCTCCCCATCATGCAAAATGTTTAGGAAATGCCTTGAAGAGGACCTGTTCTTACACCAGTTTGTATCGGAACCTACCAGGCATGGTTCATTCTTGGACCTTGTATTCTCGGATTTAAGTGACTTGGTTCAAGACTTGACTGTAGGCGAAACTCTGGGAAGAAGTGACCATAACATAGTTCGATTCAAGGTACATGCAGGGGAAATTATCAAGGATAATTTGGTAAAGGTTCCAAATTTCAACAGAGCAGACTTTGACTGCATGAGAGCGGCTTTAAGTGCCATCAGATGGGAAGAAGAATTCTCCAATTTAAATGCCTGTGAAATGTGGGAAAAGTTCAAATCTTACTTTAAGGAAATTCAGATTAGATATGTCCCCCAAAAGCAAAGACGCAAAAGAAGGGTAGGAAAGCCGGCATGGCTTACACCAGACTTGATAAAAGCAATTAAGGCTAAGAAAACTGCATTTAGAGTCTTTAAAGAAGCCTCAAATGTCGTTAATCTAAAGGCGTATCGAAAAGCTAGAGACACTGTGAAGCAAAAAACCAGAGCAGCAAAGCGAGCGAAAGAACTGGATTGATCTAGAAACTGTAATGGGGACAGTAAAAAGTTCTTTAGTTTCTACAAGTTGAGTAAAGTTTCCAGCACAATTGGTCCACTGGAAGTAAACGGGACTACATTGGGTGAGGATAGTGAGATGGTTGAGGAGCTGAGCAAGCAGTTTAAATCAGTGTTTACATTGGAAGATATGACCAATCTGCCGACCGTACACCATAGTTCAGTGACATGGGATCTGACAAATGATGTTGATTTCGTTGATAGTGATGTTGTTTACAATCATATCAGGAAAATAAAGCCAAACAAGGCAGCAGGACCTGATGATATTTATGCTAGGGTGTTGCGGGAAACTGAAAAGGAACTGACATTTCCACTTAGTATAATATTTTGTAGATCAGTTTCACAAAATGAAATTCCAACCGATTGGAAAAGGGCAAATGTAGTTCCTATTTTCAAGAAAGGAGAAAGAGGGAAAGTTGAAAACTATAGGCCAGTAAGTCTCACATCCCTAGTCTGCAAGGTACTCGAATCAATTATCAAGGATATAATAGTTAGTTATCTGGAAGGTAGCAGATTGATTCAAGATACTCCACATGGGTTTAGAAAAGGGGACGATCGTGTATCACAAACCTCTTGGACTTTTTGAACTTCGCCACAGAACAATTTGATCAGGGAAATCAGGTTGATGTAGCATATCTTGACTTTAGTAAAGCCTTTGACAAGGTACCCCATAAACGGTTAATGATACAGCTTCAGTCCCATGGTATTGCAGGTAGCATCTTAAAATGGATAGAGTTGTGGCTTTCAGATAGACAGCAAAGAGTGATGCTAAATGGTACAAAGTCATCATGGCAAAATGTTCTTAGTGGAGTCCCCCAGGGGTCAGTACTGGGGCCACTACTGTTCATTATATTTGTAAATAACATTGAAGGTGGCCTACGCAGTAAAGTTTTGAAATTTGCGGATGATTTGAAGGCCTTTAGGGCAATAACAGGTCAAGATCAGCATATGTCGCAGCAAAAAGACTTAGACGAGCTTGTGAAGTGGTCCGAAGAATGGCAAATGAAATTTAATTTGATAAGTGCAAAATCATGCATGTAGGCAAGCAGCATATGAAGGCTCCATACTTGATGTGTGGCCAAGTGCTTTCAGTGACTCAACAGGAGAAGGATTTAGGTGTTATTCTAAACACAAAACTGGGGGCATCAGAACAGACCAAGGAATCCAGGAAGAAGGCACTGAGAATGCTCGGGGCAATAAATAGTAATGTATCATACAGAAGTGAGGAAATGATCAGGAAGCTTTACTGTGCATACGTCAGGCCACATTTGGAATACTGCATCCAAGCTTGGTCTCCTAGCTATGAAAAAGATTGTTGGCTTTTAGAGAGAGTACAAAAGAGGGCTACACAAATGGTTAATGGCATAAGCAACCTGGCATATGAGGAAAGATTGAAGAAATTGAATATGTTTTCACTTAGATATAGAAGGGTGAGAGGAGATCTCATATAGGTATTTAAATTTGTCCATGGTCTGGAGTAGGGATACCTTGGGGAAATGTTTGAATTGAACAGAAATGATGCAATTAGAGGTCATAAATTCAAAATTAAAGTTAACCACAGCAGAACAAGGTTAAGGCAAACTTTCTTCACCAACAGGGTAGTAGAACACTGGAAGCTGCCAGAAAACATTGTCAGTAGCAGCACATTGAACATATTTAAAAAGAGCATAGACAATCATTATAAGAATAGAGGGCTTGCTTTTCAGTATTACAGGGAGGGCTGATTGACAGATTTGGTGGGCAACTGGTTCAGTGTACAGAGTGCAACCAAGAAGGGCCCTTCTGGCTCATAGTTGCACTAATATTTTATGTCTTTATGTCTTTATGTCTTTATGCCTTCCTTGGCAGTAGCCACAAGCCAAAAAGTGGTGTCTGGTCAGATTCACGATTTTCTGGCTCAAATATTGCATATTTTCCTTTTCAGTCTGCACTATTTCTACGAGTGTGCACCAATCGGTGCTCATCCACTGTTTGCACCGAATCTCATTATCCATATCATCATGTGTGGCTGAATCACCTCCAATCTCTTCTCGTGATTTGTGTGCGATGATAATTATCAGAAAGTTAATCACCCCGTCCTCGTCAGGGCAATTCCCACGCTTGTGCATCATGCAGTCACGGCTTTCCCGTGTCACATACAGCGTGAACGATGAGGTCACGGTATTTGATACCGGGAAGACCGAGACCGGATATGAGCAGTTTTGTATTTTGATGATAGGTGTACACGCACATCGAGTGCGTCCCACTGCTGCATGCTAAGACTCGATACTTCGGACGAAGAGTAGCGAAGGTTGAGAAGCCGATGCGATGGTTTTCAGGGTTCTGCTTGTACGGGTCATGTATTTCACACAAGGTTTCAAAAACAAGCCTTTTCTGAACTCTACTTTTCGTTCCATCAGTCTGTCGCACCGTGACACGTTCGGTCTTGTCCAGACATATCCGGCTGATCTGGTCCGACTTATAAAATAGCTTTGCCTTCACCTTGACCGCGTCCGACACCCTGATGCATTTCCTCGTTTCACAGGCCGCACGGTTAGCGAGAGTGAGCAGTGAGCATTGGGCACCCAAAGACGCCGCCACCCTTTGCTTGGGCCCTTCCTGATATTTCACTACATTCGCATATTTCTATTTTCGCGAGGCAATACATGGTTGTGCGAATAGTTTCTCGGTTAGCTAAACCTAATTGCTATCTTGTGGATATTATCACTCCATATGATTCATGACAGGGTAAAACTGATAAGTCATCTACTACCACGATTTAGACATTTCTGCGTTCACCCTTAACCTCACAACAAGTTAGAACACTTGTGCAGGGCAGCATCCACGATCACATGACTAACATTAACATCTCGTCGCGTGCCTTGAACGTGAAAAGCCTTGTATTTAAGTAATATACCGCTCTAAATACATATTTATACTGGTACGGATAAACAAGGCCAAAAACAATCATGCAGGCCTGAATTTGAACGGATTTGCACAGTTTTAGGAACAAACCCCCATTAAAAATAAATTGTTGCTTCAGAAGATAGGATACCGAACTTCATGTCTGTACCTTTTCAAATCGCATTGTGACTACCCGAAAGATAAAATAGATCACGTAACCTTAGAACTCGATGTCACAGTCTCAAATATCCCGAAAACGAAAATTTCGAAATAGCCAAAAGATGCAGTAGGCCATTGTGAGTTCCCCGATGGATACTTTTGCACCATTCAGGTTGTTGTTCATTGAGTTAAAGACCTCAAAAGACCCCCCCCCCTTTAGGTGACATTTTAATAATGTATGATGCTTGCTGTAACTTCTTCACCTTGACCGTTCACCTGATGTTCTAACAATGGCGCAGCTGGATTCGGCGCATAAGATAACTCCACACAATTATTTTCGTCAAAACATAAAATATTTTGAATTAATTTGGCTCTTTCATCTGTTGATTTGTCGTGGAATGGGCCAGGGGGTCTTTGCACTCCCGAGAGCACCCCAGCCATTTCGGTCCCTCAGGCGTGCTGCTCATGCCTCGGGACCATCTGTGCCCTGTTTATTCCTCAGCTATTAAGTGCTCATTCCAGCTGTTAGCCTCTTCCAGTTGGCATGGGCATTCCAGCTCTCGGGCGGGCCATCCATTGTCTTCGCAGTTCGTGCCAGCCCTCAGGGGCGAACGTCTTTAGGTTTGAAGAGCACTTCCAACGCAAACTGTTAGATGCGTTTTTAATTTTCACCGGTTACATATATCTGCGCTTACGCCTTGAGGGGTCCTTGTGGGCTTTTGAAAGCGCTCACCTGAAGAGTCCCATCGAACTCGCGAGGGGACCCCATCTCCCATTGTATAGGCCACTTTTTTAAAAACAACCCAGGACCCCTCAATGTGCTAAGAGGCCCTTTGCGTAGAACCATGAACCCTCCGCTTTGGCCCGAGCCTTTTCTGTAGCTCGGTGGCCTCTTCATCAACCTGAGGCCCGCTGTCAGCTCTGAGTCCTTTCCCACCAGCGTGAGCCACGTCCGTCCCGGGGACTCCTTCGTCGGCTCAAGGGCCTTCTTTCGAGGTTCAGCACTCTCTGTACGGCGGGACGCTATTCTCTGTACAGCCTGGGCCTTCTCGATAACGAAAGGGGCATCTGTGGGGCCTCGGCCCCTTTCGTCGGCTCATGGGTCCTTCATGCCAATCCGAGGTTCTCTCCGGTAACTCGGGCCCTCGTCCGTCGTCTCGTGAGTCCTCTCTGGTGCCACAGAACGTTTTTCGGCAGGCCAAAAGACATTTTAAAACGTTTGGGTCTTCCTCATGAGGCCAATGGCTCTTTGGTGGGATTTGATGCCGCCGTCAGCTCAGTGCCCCGCCTCCCATATTGGTTCTGGACCTCTCCCCCAGCCCCCGGGGTCCTTCCCGAACGGTCCGGGAGCACTTCCATCGCCCTGAAAGCCCTTCACGTTGACCCTGCATAGGGCCCGCAAAAATCTTCCCGAGGGCACAATCCGTTGATTAGGGACCCTTTTCATCGGCTCTTTCCGTCAGGCCTGGTCCCTTTCGTTGGTCCAAGAGCCCTTCACGTCAATCCGTGGGACCGTGCGGGCCACCTGCACAAACATCTGAACGTGCAGTGAGATGCTTCTGTATCATGACAGTGTTTGGGACATAACTTCTATGCAAAAATGATCTTCCGGAGGTATTCAAGCTTGAGCTTACTTCACCCGGCCATACGACGTGACGTGGCGTAGCCTTATAATTTTCAGATGTCAAGGAGATAGAATCATTTTGCTTGAATTGTTCTGTTGAAAGAAACTGATGCATATATTCATATTTTACAGGTCATTCTCCAAGGTAAAGACCATATCACTGAGGTGAACTGTATAAACTTAGGGACCTCACCATGGCCGAAAATGGAGAAATAAGATGTGATATGTGCTGTAGGCTATATTGGCTCAAAATGTCATTGTTCCTGTATCTTTAGGATGAATAGTTCGGAAGCTGGGTTTCGAGCCGGATTTTAACTCGATCTGATCTACCCCGTCTTGATTCTTCTTCACGATGATCAATACAAATACATTCATCCATGTTCATTGTTGACAAACAATGTGAAAAAAAAACTTTAAAACAAATCTGTTCCAGATGTTGATGTCCGTATCCGTACATCCGTATTTTGAATATTATGACCTCTGCTGACCTCACTATCAGTCAGGATGTAGATCTAAGGTATGCATGGGGCTCTTCATGACCAGAGCTTTCGAACTATGTTCTGCACTCCTTCTTAACTTACGTACATCGGGAGTTAGAGAGGCTTTCCGGACATCCTCGGCTTGGTGTAGGTGGACTTGACGGCGGATATGCCGATGGTTACAAGTTTAAAGTGTGTGTCTTTATTTCAGAAAGTAATGTCGTAGAATGGTCTCCCGCTTGTGTATTCATGTCACTGCGCTCATATTCTGGACCAAATTCTGGAATAACAGCGCAATTTTGGATGTTGTGGGACGAGGTTATGGAAGTATCGGAACCGAAATGGTATGCAAATGATACATCAGTGATCCCAGAGAGTGACATCTGTGACAAGTACTAGCAGTGCCATGTATTAAGTCATGGTTGTCCACGATTAGGGCGTTTTCTTCCACGTAACCTCTGGTTACAGCTTTGTTCGAAACTGTCAATGACTATGCAAAGACGACGGCCTAATGCTACGTTAGGTCGTCGGATATATATTCTACTTGATCGTGATTGCCGATAAATCTGAAATTGAGGTTCTCAGGGGGACTGAATGTAATAATTTGCCGTGTTGTTGCTCTCTTGCAGTACCATTGGGAAAACAGCATTTGTCAACACCGAACAGAGTGTGGAACGATAACAGCACCTTTCCGGCTCACTCTGCTACGGCCACGTCTCCTGAATGTTAAGTCGGACGCCCAGCAAAACAAGAATCCTGCTTCTTGAATGGTAAGTGCTAATTATGTCTGCTTGCCGTTTCGCGCCACTGGCTAGCCACCCTCTCGCATGCTACGGTAAACAGCTTCATTTATAACACCATAAATAAAGGTGACTATTTGCAACAACGACCTGGTACAGATGCGTGAAAAACGAGGTGTGTCCGCCGAACCTGTACGCATTATGCACACCATGCCTTTGTTCGCATTATCAGTGGTGATAGATGGATGTCCAAAATTCATTTCGCTCACATTAGACTTAATTGATCGTGCAACACGTTTCATCTGGTGAAGAAAAAAAAGTTAACACGCGCCATGCAAGGCCTCTGATAATTACGCGCCTCGCACCTCGGCATATATTGTAGCTAGATAAGCGAAATTTTCAGGCCAGATGGGTATTGTGGTCAACTGTACTGTGCAAATTGCATGACCTTAGGTCAATATCTTCAAGCTTAAATGAGGTCACATATGTCAGAGTTCAGTTGATTTGCATAGCTTGGCTTGAAATGGTTATGAATCACTTCGATTTTGTTTAAGTTCTCCAAAATGGGCATTTACTGCCTTGGACATTTCTTAGACGTAACTAATCATGCAATACAGATCATAGATCTAGCATTTGACCCCAGGCCACCTGTATATCGGCACTTTATCGGGTCAGTTAGCGGTTCCAGTTGCCGGAACCGTGTTGCCCGTCGGACCGGCGGGCCGCCGGCGCATTGGCTTCACCAAGAAAGGTCATGAATGAAGTATGGAAACGCTTAGGTTCACAATGGCAAGAATTGCAGGGGAAAAAAACGAAAAGTTTTCAGTAGGGGGTAAAATGCAAAATGGGATGCATCGCATGACTGTCAACTGCGTTTACAACAACCTTCCAGTAGAACAAATTTGGTTACATTAACCTGTCATGAACTTGACCTGAGTTGACCTCGTTGACCCAGCATGATCTTGAAAGAATATAAAAAAAATCAAACAAGTCACTAGTATTGCCATGAACACTTCCCATTTGCCGATATACGGGAAGCGCATCAGCGCCGATTTGTGTGGTCTGACGGTACGAAGTGTTTTGATTTGTCAGTCTTTAACTCGAGAAATGTGTAGCAGATTTTCGCCTTTTTCTCGTTGTAGGCGACGCGCCGGACATTTCTAAATAGGTACACAAAATATTGCGTATATCGACCGGTAAAATCGGAAGTTATTTACAAAAATTCGGAGGGGTAGGCGGATTTCGCCCCTACCCCCTCTCCAGTGCCCGTGTTAAATTATGCTCATTGTGTTAATTATGCAGTTGGAGGAAGGTGCAGGTTTCTATAACGTCAAGGCGGTAATCAACCGCAAGGGGTACCGTTAGGCGTCAGACGCAATGCTAATGCAATCAGGGGACTTCCAGTAAATAAAGAAAACAGGAAGGTACCTGATGTCACTCAAGAACTCTGAAACATACATACGCCCGCGACAAGCGTGCCTGGATGCTCATTATTGTGTGCGCGAATAATATAGTTACAATTTATGAGACTCTGTCTCCATAAAGTATGATACGAAGTGCATTTAGGAAAGTTAGCTTGCCTTCAGACGTCGATTTCATCGCCACCTACAGTGATATATTGAGCATATTGCTACTTTGCGTATTGCCTTCTGTATCTATTTCCACCGTAGACAGCTGGCCGCTGGCGGCGTCGCCGGCGGCCCCCGGCCCGTCCTCGACCACCCGCCGCAATTCATAATATGGTGGGGCGCAAACCATTCCCTGGATGCTAATGGGCTCCAACGCCAAAGTTACAGGCAGATTTTCAGATTTGAAACGTTTGGCGATGTACCTGGCATAAGTTCAGCCCCTATTAAGGTCGAGATCGACAGGTTTTCTCGATATGTTGCGAATATTGCGCTTATGGGCGTTGAATGGAAAGAATGTATCTGCAATCATGATTTCTCTTACGTTTGGCGTGGAAGAGCCGATGTTCCTTAGTATTGTTGAAGGGTGGAACTCTACTTTTTGTCATGCCACCGCTCGGCGGCCCTACGGTTCCCTACGGTCACACTGCCGGCTATCCTGCCAGTCACCCTACCGAGGCCTGTCGGTCACACTGTCGGTCACACTGCCGGCTACCCTGTCGGTCACTCTTCCGAAGCTTGTCGGTCACACTGTCGACTACCCTGCCGGTCACTCCCCACTAGGAGGCTGTCGGTTACGCTGTCGGTCACACTGCCGGCTACCCTGTATGTCACTCTTCCGAGGCTTGTCGGTCACACTGTCGACTATCCTGCCGGTCACTCTACACTAGGAGCCTGTCGGTCACGCTGTCGGTCACGCTGTCGGTCACACTGCCGGCTACCCTGTCGGTCACTCTTCCGAGGCTTGTCGGTCACATTGTCGACTACCCTGCCGGTCACTCTCCACTAGGAGCCTGTCGGTCACGCTGTCGGTCACACTGCCGGCTGCCCTGCCGGTCACTACCGGAGTCTGTCGGTCACACTGCTGGCTACCCTTTCGGTCTCTGCACTAGAAGCCTGTCGGTCACACTGTCCGTCACACTGCCAGCTACCCTGCCGGTCACTCCCGAGACTTGTCGGTCACACTGTCGGCTACCATGCCGGTCACTCTACCGAGGTCTGCCCTGCCGCCCCCCGCCCCCCCCTGCCGCAGAATGTCGGCCTCTGCATTATAAGCCGCTGAGTGTTCCCACCCACGGATTGGGCACAATGGCAGCACCGATGAAGCCGGGCCTTTTGCGGCTCCACAAAGGCTCCATTGTGGTCGGCCGACGGCTGAGTGCCGGGCTCTGGATGTACCCCTGACACACTGCGATAGTCTCCTTCCGACAAAGGCTCTAATCCCACTCTGGTAGTCGGGTGTTGGCGGTCTAATTCGCGATTCATGAGCTTCATGAAATCGGCGAGAGTGGGGCGTGAGAGAGCCGACCAAGCGTCGACAAGACCGGCGACCCATCCACGCGCGGAGGAGCTGTGGGGACAGTGGCTGATCGTGCCGGGATCGTGCCGAAGGAGCTGTGTGGTAGTGTATCTGATCGTGCTGGAGGAGCTGTGGGGTAGTGCACCTGATGGTGATGTAGGAGCTGTGGGATAGTGCACCTGATCGTGTTGGAGGAATTGTGGGGTAGTGTACCTGATCGTGCTGGAGGAGCTGTGGGGTAGTGTACCTGAACGTGTTGGAGGAATTGTGGGGTAGTGTAGCTGATCGTGCTGGAGGAGCTGTGGGGTAGTGTAGCTGATCGTGCTGGAGGAGCTGTGGGGTAGTGTAGCTGATCGTGCTGGAGGAGCTGTGGGGTTGTGTACCTGATCGCGATGGAAGAGTTGTGAGGTTGTGTACCTGATCGTCCTGGAGGAGCTGTGGGGTAGTGTAGCTGATCGTGCTGGAGGAGCTGTGGGGTAGTGCACCTGATGGTGCTGGAGGAGCTGTGGGGTAGTGTAGCTGATAGTGCTGGAGGAGCTGTGGGGTTGTGTACCTGATCGTCCTGGAGGAGCCTTGGGAGCGAAGGAGTCGTGTTGGTGATGGTGTGCTCACAGATGAGACGGTGGCCAGTCGTGCGGCCAGAGATGGCAAGTCGCCCATCTAGTCATGAGCTTGGGGGGGGGGCGGCTCCTCTTGTGTAGATACAAGAGTAATAATAAACACACCAGTTCACTTTTATCAGGGAATGGAACACAGTAACTTCTGTAATCGCAGAAGGCAAAGGGTCCAAGATTCTTCTTTGGTATCATTAGGTGTAATTGGAGATGCTACTTTGAAGCAGTGACGGCCCTGGTCCTGCAATGCAAGGAGATTAATAATAACAGGAGAGCAAATCATCAGAAGGTGGGCAGAGCAATGCTAGGAAAGTTCTCACGGTACGGCTTCTCAGGTTGTATATTGCGCTTCATGATCAGATTGCCAGATACGAATCGTATGCAAAATCTGCTGTGGAATAAGACCAATTCCAGACCACCTAGTTCATACCGCTTACCTATGAGTGTAGACTGGCTCTACGCTTACCCTGTTTATACTTTAAAACCACTCCTGCTTTGAAGTATTCAGTTTGTCGGTGAAACTGCCAAGAATTTCTGGAGACTTACCGGAATTGCGCTTCTATTGGATGCGAGTATATTTCGTCCTGTGTGTGTGTGTGTGTGTGTGTGATGGTGTCTTGGGTGCGTTGGCCCAGCCATAAGCGGATGTAGGAAAATTGCTTCCCTCCGCATCAGACGGTTGTTTTTCTCATTTCTCCATTGAAAGGAGCACAGTACCAGCAATTGCCTTCTCCATTGACGTTAGCTCGCATTACCTGAGACGAATACAGTACATAATACTGCATTGTAGTATATTATTGTACATAATACAGAGCATAGTATTCATGCTCTCGTATATAGGTCGTGGTGGAGAAATCGGTACTCGCGCGATGATGAATTTTTCACAATGAGCGGCAAAACACGATCAACATACTGAGTGCCGTAATGAGCTCAGATTGCAATTAACGTTTCACTTCGGATCTATTAGTGTGGCAAAAAAAAGCAGACTGAGTAACTCTAAGTTCTAATGCATAAGACACTCCCCATATATATATATTAATATATATGTATATATAAATATATATACATATATATATATATGTATATATATCATTTCGAATATTTTGGGATCAGGTTTTCTTATATGCATACAGAATTGAATGCGACAGCGTTCTCTGGGTTTATCTTCTTCTCATTTAAGCTTTCTAGTTTTTGAAGGCATGATCTATGATTATCTGCAAGATTATATCAAATAAATACAAGCTGTGCAATGATTAAAACAGTTTTTAAAACACAAATGCATAGAAAGTCAGCATCAATGTGGAAGAAAATGTGATCAGAAATTATTATATTTTGCCGACGTTTCAACCAGCCTTGGTCATTTCCAAGACCTAACACAGTACGAATCACATAGGTTCAATGCAGGGAAGGTCTATAATGCCCACTTTTTTTCCCGACGGAGGATCTCAGTAATTGCGAAGTGGATGTCGATGAAAGGTGCAGTAATAGATGTCTTTTACTTAATGTAGTGGTTTTGGCCTGCAACAGTACTCAATATTTTCCTTGAAATGTCTTTCAATTTTCCCCAAATGGCGTTGAAGCGCTGTAATCACGATATAAAATACCCGAGGGACGATCTGATTAAGTACTGTTCCGATTCTTATGAAAATCGCTCTAAAATAAACTTCGACATAAATTTTGGGCTATTTGAGTCATTTCCATCTGATATAAGTTGTTAGAAAGCCACGAAATGAGGGATTTAAATTAAAAATTTGCCCGATAGGCGATCTACATCTACATCTATATGTGTATGTAAGATCTACTATCATGTAAGTTACATAATTGCGCCAAGCACACACTGATCAATGTCGTTTCACCATATTAGATTAGTTGAGGCAGTTAAGAGAAAGAAATCACATGTAAAATGTAAAAATCCATTAAATCACAATTCAGTTAGAGATGGGTTACATCACAATTCAATTAGGGATGGGTGATATATTGATAGGACGACTGAAAGTTTGGATGTACTACCTGACTTCCGTGTTAAGAGCCTATTTCATATTTCACATGTTAATTTTCTCTAAACTGATTTCTCTAGCTGGCTAAACTGATCTAATGCGGTGAAAAAAACATTGATTAGTGTGTTTGGCGCAATTATGTAACTTACTTTCGTGGATAGTCAATTGGGCAAATCTCGAATTTCGATCCCGTATTTCGTGGCTTTCTATCGAATTATATCGGCTGGAAATGACTCAATGGGCCCAAATTCGATGTCCAGGTTTACTCTATAGCCATTTTTTTTTTTTTTAATCGGTGCACTTGTTACCGTGATCGTCCATCTGGCATTTTATATTGCTGCGATTGCAGCGTTTCAACGTCATTTGGGGGCGATTTAAAGACATTTAGGGAAAATGTGTATTACGGATGTAGGTAAGAACCACTACATTAATTAAAAGGCATCTTTTGCTTCAACTTCCATCGATATCCATTTCGTAATTACTGAGATCGTCCATCGGGAAAAAAACAGTGGGCATTATGGATTTATGGAAGTTGCTGTTCCTAATAAGACTTGAGTGATTGTATGGTTATCAATCCCATGTTTATATGCTTACTTAAACCGCCACATGCTTTTTCAGGGCAAATTTCATGAGAATGTCTTCAAGTTCCTTGGTCAGGTGATCCTTCAGAGTGACCACTACATGAAAGTGAAATGTAGTTATTGTTCTTTTTGCATTGAATGGTTTTAACTGCAAATCCTGATGTAAAAATAGAGCAGTGATCAGAGTAGTCAGATGTAATGACGCTAGTCTGTTTTATTTGTGATACATCATTGCAGAAAATATTTATAATTAATGTGCATGCTGTATCACATACACGAGTCGCCTTCGATATGCACAAGAGGGAAAAAATGAGAGCACTAGACATGAAAAATGAGTCAGCGAAGTGGTCACTTCGAAATGAGAACATGTGAACACTTATCTCCAGAGATGTATGTAGGCATGTTCGGATAGTTTATTGTTTCTAGGCACATGTAAGGAGGCTTACATTCTTTTTCCTCCTTTCCAAGTATTTTTCTTCCCAAGAACATCCAGTTCTTTATCTCCCATTGTAAATCCGAGTGTCTTATCTCAAGAACCCAGATGCATCATCTGATACTTCTAACAGTTGAATGGCATCTGCCATTGATTAGCTCAGCTTTTAGTTCATCCAAGTCCGGTTCAATATTACTATATTGATGACTACTGTTAGCCACTTTCACCTGCTTGATGTCATCAACAAATTTGAACATCCTATTCCTCAGCCCTACCTCGTTTTTTTCTTCACAACATTGTAATAGTTCACTGTGATTTTATTTTGTATTGAAAAATATGGCATAAAAAGATTGTATTGAATAAAATGCACACGGACAGATCGGTTGGAAGACGGGTATACTTAATGACTGGCCAAATAGCCCGACGATCCTGACCGAGCTTTCAGCATGCAGTACAGCATGCCGGCATGGCAGAGTAGAGTAGATGAACGGCAGGCGGAACAGGACACAACTAATGCCAAGGTGGAGAACAGGGCGCAACAAAGGACACGGCAAAGCACGAAACACCGTCAGACATAGAACAAGGAAAGGCTGAGAGCTTGACAAGGCAGAGGTACGGCGCAACAGAAGATAGCACAAAACAAAGGACTTTGGCAAAACCGAGGATATAGAAAGAGAAAGTAAATAAGTGTCATGAAAAGTGCCACGGCAAGGCAAGGAACGACACAAACAAGGACGAAACTCAATAAAATTGTGGGAAGACCTCTCCAAAGCTGGCATGAGTCCTCCCAATAATTTGAATTTTAACATGGGATCAGTTGCAGTGGGCCTTCCCAGCCTGTTTACTGAACGTGCTGGGATGGCCCGCTTCACCCAAGTGGTGTCCAGGTCCTTCAATTGCCACTATGCATTGTGTTGTCAATCATATTTGAGAAGTTCCGCCCTTGAGCACAGTGCAGAACAAGACAACATTGGTAAGCTAAAGTACATTCACAATGGCCTGGGACACGGCATAGTGTATGCTTTCAACGGCTGAATCATAAATTCCGTTTTATCCTGTCGTGTCTTCACAAAGTAGCCGACAGTAAGATATCGCGCGCGACGACTATATTTATCACTGGAAAAGCTGTGTTGCTGAACAGCAGCACTGAATTGGACCGGCCCAGCGCTACAGACGGCCGGGCTGTCCAGCTCAAGTTGCGTTCCTTTTTGTTCAGAGCACGAATTATCGGCTTTCAGCCACGCTCGTAACAAGAAACCGTCAACTACGCTGCGAACTTCAAACGTAAAATAGCGACGCACGCTATGCTGGCTAGGGCCAGACACGCAGTCACACGTAGCTGTCGTGACCTAGTCACGCTAAGGTGTCGTGAGGCGGGAGGGGGTGAAGATGCACGAAACAACTGCACACAGTCAGAATTGTGGACTTTGGACCACGGAGCGAGGCGAAAAAAACGGAAAGGAGAGACGGTGTGCTGACACTAGTCAGTCGGACAGACGGCGGGAGAGGAGACGCCGACAATCCCACCCACCCGCCCTTGGTTTCCATCACTTTCCCTTCACGCACCCAACACGCGATTCTTTCCTGCGTGTGTCTATCGTCGTGCTTCCGCGGTGGTGCGCTTCTGGCCACTGCAGGCCTACTAAAAAACCGACATGGTGGGTCACGACCGACCGACCGACCGACCGACCGGCCGACCGACCGGCCGACTGACCGACCGACCGACCGACCGACCGACCGACCGACCGACCGACCGACCGACCGACTGACCGAGCGACCGACCGACCGACCGACCGACTGACCGACCGACCGACCGACCGACCGACCGATCGACCGACCGACCGACCGACCGACCGACCGACCGACCGACCGACCGACCGACCGACCGACCGACCGACCGACCGACCGACCGACCGACCGACCGACCGACCGACCGACCGACCGACCGACCGACCGACCGACCGACCGACCGACCGACCGACCGACCGACCGACCGACCGACCGACCGACCGACCGACCGACCGACCGACCGACCGACCGACCGACCGACCGACCGACCGACCGACCGACCGACCGACCGACCGACCGACCGACCGACCGACCGACCGACCGACCGACCGACCGACCGACCGACCGACCGACCGACCGACCGACCGACCGACCGACCGACCGACCGACCGACCGACCGACCGACCGACCGACCGACCGACCGACCGACCGACCGACCGACCGACCGACCGACCGACCGACCGACCGACCGACCGACCGACCGACCGCGACCGACCGACCGACCGACCGACCGACCGACCGACCGACCGACCGACCGACCGACCGACCGACCGACCGACCGACCGACCGACCGACCGACCGACCGACCGACCGACCGACCGACCGACCGACCGACCGACCGACCGACCGACCGACCGACCGACCGACCGACCGACCGACCGACCGACCGACCGACCGACCGACCGACCGACCGACCGACCGACCGACCGACCGACCGACCGACCGACCGACCGACCGACCGACCGACCGACCGACCGACCGACCGACCGACCGACCGACCGACCGACCGACCGACCGACAGACCGACCGACCGACCGACCGACCGGCCGACTGACCGAGTTTGTGTGTCAGTGCTGATTTGTGAACTCTGTCGAATGCGGCAGTGATGTGTAAGTAGGTAGCTATTGTTCGTTTGACGCGTAGACCACTTATGATGTCATGCACTAATCTAACGACATTGTCTGTAGTTTATTTTTGACGCTGAAATCCGCACTGAAATTAGTCGAGAAGGTCGTTGTGTTCCAGTAATTGCCTCAATCGTGTGTTGACCATGCGCTCGACCAACTTGCTAACACAGCTAGTGAGTTGGGTATATTTATAACAATTTGTGGTGGAGTGGTCTTTGTGCGGCTTCAGCAATGGTATGACTACGGTTTCCCGTCAAGATGTGGGAAAGGTGTC
Source organism: Imbricaverruca yamaguchii (assembly GCA_034440575.1). Classification (NCBI taxonomy): domain Eukaryota; kingdom Metazoa; phylum Arthropoda; class Thecostraca; family Neoverrucidae; genus Imbricaverruca; species Imbricaverruca yamaguchii. The sequence continues at coordinate 613,716 of JAOTOL010001431.1, forward strand.
GCTTTGGTACAGTTCATTTATAATTGGTAGTAGGTAGTTAGGGAATTTTTGCTAAGACTTTTAAGAAACTGGTGATGGATGTCGTTCGGGATCGGGGGTCCACCATGACATAGATGCGTTTTTCCTAGGTTTGCTACTTTTTTGTAACTGAGTCTCGTGCTACTGAACTGATGGCCCTTAGGATTGTCTCGATCTCACTGGTCTCTGAAGTTGTTAGGCTGAGGTCCACCTGTTCCTTGAATTTAGCCCAGTCCGCTCTTTTGAAGTTCCAAGATTGCTTAAGTGGCTTAGTGTTGTGGATAGCTTCCGTTCTGAGCCTAATTGTGATTCTGTAGTGATCGCTCAGCCCGGGAACGTTTGAAACTGACCAGTCAAATGGTGAGCTAAGTCGTTGGGAGCTGCACGTTAAGTCAATCCAACTGTCCGATCCTCCTAAAGTCTGGTTGTAGCGGGAAGCGGCCCCGGTGTAAGAAGTACTAAGTTGTGGTTCGAAATAAACCGGCGAATTTCTTGCTCTCTAGCGTTAGTCTGGTCGCTTCCCCAGGAGAGGTGTTTAGCATTAAAGCTCCCATAGTGAGAACTGGTGGAGGGGCCTGAAACAGCAAGTCGCTCAGCTCCTGTGGTGTGGGGGCTTCAGCTGACAGCGAGATGCATTGACCTTTCATAGGAAAGAGTTTCCACCGATCGGCAGGTACGCTGAAATATTGCATAGGGGATACAAGTGTGACAAGTCTGGCGCGCTACCAAAAATAATTTTGAACAACAATGCAAACCAGTCAAAGTGACATGCATGCAATATATTTGCACACAGGTGACTGATGCTTCATTATACTCCAATTTGCACAAGTGCCTGGCCACTCCGCATCACTGATAATCATCCAGATTCCCATACTTTTCTTTCTAAGTTCCTAGTGGAAATTAACAGTGGAAATCCACATATGAGTGAAATTCAGCGCATCCAATTTGGCTGTAGAATGGTGACGATGCTAGCAGCAGTGGGGCGAGTTCGTGCGGTGACAGAATAACTGCACTTCCCCACACCATCTCCAACACGACTCCCCTGTGGTGACTGGCCTTCTTTGGCGAGCCACCAAATCTCGACTTCACAGCGTGCAGGGTGAAGTAGCAGGCGCCATTGGGACGCTGGACGGATTGGAGGACAAGGAGAGAGGATGGTGCTCCCATGCCCTATGGACATAATTGGGTGTTATAACATCATCAAAGAAACTGTGCACCGACCAGAGCTATCCCTCCCCTGCCCCTCACTCTCGCTCTCACTCTCACTCTCACTCTCACTCTCACTCACTCCCTATCTCCGTTTGCACAGGTGGCGCCGTTGCGTATGCTTTTGGCGCACGTGAACCAGCTTTATCGAGTGACAGTTCGAATGTGAGCCAGTTTTGTGACGGTTTCACTACGCCGCTCGATCCTAACGACGTGTGGAAAAGGAGCGACCGACCGACGCCTGTCGCTGGCATTTCTTGTCGTGAGGCAGCCAGCTCGGCGTCACCACACAACTATCGAGCCGGGCACCTCCCCAGGGCGCTGGCGCCGGCACCGACACCGGCCCGGCCTGCCGCGCTACACAGCTCCCCACCCTGGACAGGTGATCTCATCCCTCAGATATGCCTCGGCAGATGTGAGCAGCACACCCCGGGGATGAGAGTTGGCCGCTCGCGCGACTGACGGACCTGGCAGGCGGTGTGCTGCAATTTGGTTATGCAGAGCATTCGCATCCCAGCGAACTATCGTCCACTTTCTCTGCAGGAAAGTGAGACAGTGCTACTTCACAATAAACTGAGCTAAACTTATTCCTTTTCCATAAAACAGCCCCAATGCCTGTGGTTATCATTCCCAACTTTCAACATTGGCTTCCAGGCTTTCACGGATTTCAACCCCAGAAAAAAACATTTCCTTCTAGTAAAATACCTTAATGTTATTGAATTTACCTTCCAGTCACAAATTAGAGGTATAAGCTTAAATGTGGTCCCAGCACAGCACTGACCGTGGTCCTAACACAGCACCGATGGCGGTCCCGACACGGCGAAGAGAACCCCAGTGAACACATCCCGACACGACTATGTCGATGGTCTCGACACAGCACTGACTGATTCAGACACCACAGTGATCGCGGTCCCGACACCGCAGTGATCGCAGACCCGACACCGCAGTGATCGCGGTCCTGACACCGCATTGATCGCGGTCCCGACACCACAGTGACCGCGGTCCCGACACCGCAGTGATCCCGGACCCGACACCGCAGTGATCGCGGTCCCGACACCGCAGTGATCGCGGGTCCGACACCGCAATGATCGCTGACACGACACCGCAGTGATCGTGGTCCCGACACCGCAGTGATATCAGACCCGACACCGCAGTGATCGCGGGCCCGACACTGCAGTGATCGCGGACCCGACACCGCAGTGATCGCGGACCCGACACGGCACTGACTATGATGCCGACACCGCCGTTACCACGGCTCCGAAGAGCGTTTCCTCTGTCCATGGAAGACCTGATAATGTCATCCCAAAATGTGTGCTCCTTAGCAAGCAAACGTTCTACAGCCTGTGGCTGCTAATCACCGTAGCTCCTTGCTTGCAAAGGGTATGATTTCGAGCATTTATGACTGTTTGAAACAAAATGTATGCTACATCGCTTGAAGCATTAATGCAAGAGTTTTTAAGACAGAAGGCAGGTCCACAAGTCATTTGTTGTGCTATGTATATCAGTTATGATGTAAACCAAACAAATGAACCGCCAGTAAGGACGGAACCGTTGTGGCACTTGCGGAGAAGTCTTTCTCCGTGAGAAGTTGGAGCTCAGCTATCCAGCAGAAATGGGTTTAAATAAAATGTTTGCTTCTACAATTCTGAGAGATACAACTGACAAGGAATATAGGCAGAGAGTTTGCTGGGTCGGGAACGAGTCCATTTTAACGTTTGCTGTGACGCTATGAATTTCCCAGGAATTTGATACATGATATCTTGCAGAGAAGTACTAAATAATTTGGTCCTGAATATTAAGATGAGGACTGCCTACATGCTTCAAAATTATCACAGGAAGTCAATCAGGCTCGGCCATTTTTTAGACTTCGATTTCGATTTCGAGCATTCATGACTGTTTGAAACAAAATGTATGCTACATCGCTTGAAGCATTAATGCAAAAGTTTTTTTTTTAAGACAGAAGGCAGGTCTACAAGTCATTCGTTGTGCTAGGCATATCAGTTATGATGTAAATCAAACAAATGAAGCGCCAGTAAGGACGGAACCGTTGTGGCACTTGCGGAAAAGTCTTTCTCAGTGAGAAGTTGGAGCTCCGCTATCCAGCAGAAGTGGGTTTAAATAAAATGTTTACTTCTACAATTCTGAGAGATACAACTGACAAGGAATATAGGCAGATAGTTTGCTGGGTCGGGAACGAGCCCATTTTAACGTTTGCTGTGACGCTATTAATTTCCCAGGAATTTGATACATTATTTCTTGCAGAGAAGTACTAAATAACTTGGTCCTGAATATTAGGATGAGGAGTGCCTACATGCTTCAAAATTATCACAGGAAGTCAATCAGGTTCGGTCATTTTTTAGACTTACAAAATTTTAGAAAGACTTCAGCAAGGATGCCAACTGCACCCAAATCGTGAGCATCGACTGTTGCGCGAGGCTTGTGCGTCGATACATCAACTCGGGCTTGTGCCAAAAAGAAGTCGTTCGGGAACAGTGGCTTTATGCCGGTCGTTGTGCACTATGTCACGGTCAGGTCAACAGAAACAGTGGCTTTGTCCTGGTCGTCGTGCCTTGTTTTCCCGTCAGATTGACAGTGAAGTGGTGTCGTCTTGCCTAGCGCCAGTCTGGTGTTATTTTTTTATCCCGTAACTTAGTAATTTGTATGGGTTTTGCCTTTTCGATTAATTTGCTGATCCAATGTTGGAAATGCCCGGGCTTCGATCATCCTTTTGCTTTCTTTGCTAAATTCCGTTGTTTCTGGTAGCACCAGCTCATGGCAGAATCTGCCGACGTCTGTTGGGCATTGTAATGGTTCCTGTTAATTCATTTACTATCGATATCTATGTCTTCTTGATAGTCGTATGTTCCTTGTCAGCATTTTCCATTTTCCGCCGTCGGAATTTCTTGAGAAAAGGCATGCATCGCAGTGTGAGTGTTTTCGTCACGACGAATTGTCCAGACTCTGGCACAATTACAGGGACATTAATGACATACAATTTTACTATGGCCCCGATTATGCCTTGTGCACCATTTTCATAGTAGACGCAATCGTTTTTAGCGGAAGAAATATCGAGAACAGCCTGGGTGCTAAAATGAAGTAAATAATTACGATCTCGGCTGGTTAACGAGTTTCGTCGAAGCTAGTTCGAGGGAAACCGGTTACAATCCCGTCTCGGGATCGTCATCAGTTCACAAATTTCAGTGAGATTAAAACGTGACATGTTCATATTTTAATTATCTATACATAACGTGACCGCTACACCAAAACACATCTGAGGTGCAGTTAATATAAACACTACCGATGATAACACGGTGCATAGGGGTGGCGAAAAGGCAACAGTTCAACACATTTGAGAAAATATAATCATTTGCAACATACAACATTTGTGAATCACTCAAATATGTGCGTATGTAAGCATAATACAATTTTTGCAACAGCACGATCATCTTCGCAGTAGGATTCGCTTCTCCTCTCCTCGTTTTGTCCTCGGTCTTTCTTCTGGCCTCTGTTTCTGTCTCTTGTTGATGTGGTCCGCTGCAGGTACAGGCCCATACACGGCACCGGCGAAGGTGACGTGTCGAACGGCGTATCGAGCAGGAGCGATCACTGCACGACCGGAGCGAGTGCGGAGGGTGGGCCGTAGCGCTGGCCCTACTGGCGACGGCGGCGGCGGCGGCGGCGGCGTTGGTGCGGGCGGCGGAAGGGACCACGGCAGCAGAAGTCGTGGCCCATCCAGCGGAAGGGATGCATCCACGGCTGGTGGCACGCGCCGAGTTGTGGCGGTCTGCGAGGCGTCTGGTGGCAGGTCTTGGAAGGCGGGCTTGACTCGACTCGTCGATGGAGACGACTTGCTCCTTGTCACGGCGGAAGATGGTGATGGTTTTGTCCATGCAGTGGCGGACGCGAGACGGGCCGTCGTACGGGCACTCGAGTGGACCGTGTTTGGCGTCGTGCCACACGAACACGTGTGTGCAGTCTTAGAGGAGCCGTGGCACGAACACACGTGCCGTGGAGGCTCTTGGTGAGGACGGGCCTGAGGTGGCACATCGTCCGGCGGCGTCACGTGCACTGGCAGCGTGTTGGGCTGCGTGAGGCTCGGGTACTCGGCAAGCAGCTACGAGTACGACGAGCTGCAGGGTGCCGGGCATTTGTGGGCCGCGACACCCCAACGGTTGTGGTACCAGCAGAGGCCGGTGGCAGATGGGGTTGCTGCGTCGCGGTTGCTGCGGGACACCGAACGACCACGACGGTGGCGAGGCGGCGATGACTCGTGGTCGGTAGAACGGCCACGACCTCTGAGGAGTGCTGCCTCGAGGCATTTCTTCAATACTTCCAACCGGCTGACAGTGTCGGTTAGCGCCAGAATTTCCGCTTGCAAATCGGCTGGAGGTAGACCGACAGCAGTGGTGGCAGGCGGAGCCGGACCGGCAGGGGCTACCGCTTCAAGTGCGGCAACTGCTCCGGCTGGACGGGATGCCTCCAAGAACCGGTCGGCTGCCTGCGCGATATCCGCCAGCGGCTGAGACTGGGAGCAGCGCGATGGCGGTGCGCACAGACTGCGGTAGCCGCTGCAGAAACAGGGTGCGCAGTAGGCCGTTGTCTGCTGGGGTATCGCCGGCCGCAATGAGCTCACCTGACATGTGCGCAGCAGTTGGAATGGCGTCTGGTCACCGAGCTTTTGATTCTGAGCAGAACCTCAAGGCGTGCGGCTCGGGACTGTGCGAGCCGAGCTTTGAGAGTCTCGCAGACTGCTGGAAAGTCGCCTGGCTGACTGCGGATGACATCTTTCACTTGTGCGGCCATGGACATCGGAAGGTTGGCCACTATGAGTTTGAAGCGAGTGACATCATCGATGCTGCCAGCCACTTCAAAAGCGCAGTCAGCCTGCAGCAGCCACAACTCGGCCTCGTCGGCTGAACATGTAGGCAGACGGGACGAGGCGAGCGGGCGTGCGTGTTATTTGTCAGTAGCGGGCTAGTCTAAGCACGGCATGCAGGGTTGTTGGTTGAGTTAGTACGGTGTTCAGCAATTCGGCTCATCTACGTCTGATGTACCTCTGGACAACCGTTTTGCTTCATGAGTTGCAAGGGAAACTGGCTCATCTACGTCCGATGGGTTCCTTGGGCAGTCGTTTTACGTCATGCTATTTTATTTGCTTTGTTTTCCTAAAGCAAGACGGCTCATCTATGTTCGATGGCGCTTCCAGGTATCTTTTTTCTAATTGAGAAGCAAGCCGGCTCATGCACCTCTGACGCCTTTCGGGAATGACTATTTTCGTGATTCCTACGGTGTTTCGCGGGTACACATTTGAAGTGAGTGTTGGTGGTGGCGGCTACAGTGCTCCTGCTAGTTTTGTGGCGTACATATGTTCAAATGACAATTCAAGGAGTTATGGATGCTTGTCACCGAGAGGCGATGGAAGCGATAAGGTGATATTCTTTGGCAGAATGCCTTAAGTGGTTGTCTTTGACAGCTGAAGCTACTGCAGCCTAGTAGGATGTGGCCTATGCTTAACGTGGTGGTGCAGGTATCACAGTGAGGTGTTGTGTGTTGGTCATCCTCTAATCCAGGCTGCCTGACTGAAAATCAGTGACATGATGTCCCATTATGCATAACAAGCGGACGGCGATCCAACCTTAAGTGCCGGTGATGCAGGGTCCTGTTACATGTCGGTGGTGTGATGTGACGCGATGTCCCATTAGACCTAGTAAGCGGACGGCGACCCAGCCTTAAGTGCCGGTGACATGATGTCCCATTATACCTAGCGAGCGGACAGTGATCCAACCTTAAGTGTCAGTGACGTGATATCCCATTGGACCCAGCGAACGGACGACGATCCAACCTTAAGTGCCAGTGATGTGATGTCCCATTAGACCCAGCGAGCGGACGGCGATCCAACTTTAAGTGCCAGTGACGTGATGTCCCATTATACATAACAAGTATGGGCGCTGCATGACCTCTGCAGTCGATGCGCCCCTAAACCCCAATAACTAACTAACATACATAACAAGCGGACGGCGATCCAACCTTAAGTGCCGGTGATGCAGGGTCCTGTTACATCCGGAGAGCGGCGGACGGTGCGAATAAAAGTAAGGGTTGGGACAGTGGGAATATTTTGTTCAAATTAACTTGTAAAAAATGCCAGAAGCTTTTTCGACAAAGAAATTTGTTTTTCCATCACCTCAAACACCAGGAAAAAATATTCTTGGGTACCGCACCATGAATGTATTCTGCATTCACGCATGCACCCTTAAAAAGGCGTGACAACACTAGTATGGCATGTCTCTTTAGCTCACGCCTGTATTACAGTCACTAGAATATAAGCTTAATTTTGTTCGCACCTTTAACATAACAATGCACGATTTTTTCCTGGGAAAGAAAATGTCAGACAGTCGACCTTCCCCTTTTTAGCACGCGACCTGGATGGTCTCGGTAAATTACGCACTGGAGGGGGGGGGGGGGTGGATTCCCCCCTAAGATCTCGGCTCCTACTGAGGCTACAGGAACGAAATTTGCAGGGTGGATGGGCATGATAGCGATCTCTCTTGTGTGCAAATTTCATGACCTTAGGTGAATGTCTTCAAGGCCAAATAAGGTCAAAATAGCAACCTTTTCTGGTTTTGCGTGGCTTGGCCTGCCATTATTATGGATCGCTGTGATTGTGTTTAAATGCTCCAAAATTTGCATTAATGAAGTTTTGGACATTACTTATGATGCAATGCAGATGCCAGATCCGCCATTTGACCTCAGGTCACCTATCTAGGAGCACTTTATCAGGTCATTACCTGCTCCAGTTACCGGAACAGGGCTGCCCACCCGATTGCTCCGCTGGACGGCTCAGCACAATCGGCTTCGCAAAGAATGGAGTAAAATACATGAATAAAGTATGGAAATGCTTAGGCACACAATGGCAAACAGTAGATTTTGGAATGCTTAGCTCCCTCACGTCCGGGGGGGCAGATATCTGCCCCCCCTCCGGTTTTTCCTCATTTGCCGCCAAACTAATATGGTTAGCCAGGCCAAACCTCGCACAGCTGTTCATTGGTCTTTTCTGCATATCCTCATACATCTTTAATTCTGGGTCATCTCAGGTCAGGTCACCAGGTCAGGCGAAGCGACCCAACTACACTCGGAGTTCTAGGTGGCATAACTTTCACAATCATTGGGCGATTGATTTCAAACTTATAGTATGTCATCATCTCATCAGGCACCATAATATGTATATCGGGTTATTTCGCAGTATTGACCTTAGGTCAGGTCGCTGCCATGGCTTCCCCATTATAAGGCTATGGTAAAATATACCAATGTTTCCTAATTACACATTTGCGCTCGGTATGATCTCACAACGGTTGTGGCATGTAGATGGAAGCTATGCTCAATGTTACCACTGACATTTTTGCTCAGTGACCTCACCAAGGTCTCTGAGGTCACCTGAGATCACTACACATTTCTGCGCATTACGTCGCACTGCATTGAGCTAGGAGGCGGAAATTACCGTCATTGTGCTTGTATCGTCAAGACGTGTCGATTGATACCTTACATGACCTCCCTAGGCCTTGACCTGAGGTCATGAATTAATGACCTTGATCTAAGTTTCGGTTGACCTGACCTTAAATTACACCGCCTATTGCCGGTAGCGCATTTCAAGGACTGTCGAATAGCGTTCGCCATTTGTTTCTATCTGTTACACGTCCTGAGATATGTGTCAATATCCGAGTCCCACCTGATCTGGTCAAATTTGAACTAAGATGGCCTGAATATTGACCTGAGCGAAAACAATAACCGAAACACTTTCGATAGAGTCCGTCACCAGCTATCCAACGCCGTTTTCCGTTTGTCGCTAGCTAGCATAGTTCCAGAGATCTTAGGGGTGGACAGACATCTGCCCCCCCCCCGCACATGCGAAGTTGGCGCGGACCACCGGACGTGCGAGTGATAGGGAGCAACATGCAAAGTGACATCAATCGCATGACAGTCATTTGCATTTATGACAACATTCCAGTTCACCAAGTTTGGTTCCATTAGCCTGTCATGAACTTAACCTGACCTGACCTCGGCGACCTAACATGACTTTTAAATTATACAGCATAACAATATGCATCAAACAAGTCGCTAGTGTTGTCAAGAACACTTCCCTTTTGCCAATATACGGGAAGCGCATCAGCGACGATTTTGTGGTCTGGAGCTGCGAATTGATTTCTCTTTAACGGCCACTAACTTGAAACAATTTTTTGGGCCGATTTTCATTTTTCTTACTTCAAACAATGCGCCGGTCATTTCTAAGCAGGTACGTAAAAATGGCGTATATTGGCCGACACAATATGGAGTTATGTACGAAAAATCGGAGGGGTGGGCTGATTTCGCCATCCCACCTCCAGGGCGAGTGTTAACCTGTCATGAACTTGACCTGACTTGACCTCGGTGACCTGACATGACCTTGAAACAATATAGCATAACAATGTACATCAAACAAGTCGCTAATTTTGCCAAGAACACTTCATTTTTGCAAATATACGGGAAGCGCATCAGCGCCGATATTTGCAGTCTGGCGCTGATCATTTCTTTTACTTTAGGGACCCCTAACTTGAAAACGTTTCGGTCTATTTTCATTGTACTTTCTTTAAACAACGCGGCGGTCATTTACAGGCAGGTACACAAACAACGGCGTATATCGGACGGTAACAGCTTGAGTTATCTACGAAAAACCGGAGGGGGCAGGCGAATTTCGCCCCCCCCCCCCCCTCCAGGGCGCGTGTTAAATCGATAACACTTTATCATTCGATTTTAAGTACTGGTTTCTTTGCTTAAAAGTACGCCTGGACATTCAATTTTCCTTTTTTCCAACACCTCACTATTTGCAATATAGTATCAAATAATAGGTCAACTTGTTATCGAATATTTCCATGTACGATTCATCAACACTTACACTTCGTAAACATAACGATGCCATGGGGCCCGGGGGACCGACTGCCTCTTAGCATCCAAAAATGCACTTGATCAAATACGTTTTGGCACTTTCACCACGCAAAACCAGATTTTTGAGTCGTGAAGCGCGTCTAATGCGGTCTCTGTTTCACGACAAATATTTTTGGTTGGTCCCCTTTAAGAAAATCCTTGCTCGCCTCTGCTGGTGAATTTGCGATTGTATTTCAAGAAAGCACCATACAAAGTTCCTGAAGATCATGAAAAACCTTTCGAGATATGGGTTGCGAACAAAATCTCAAAAAAGAAATCATGTTCCCAAATACATTCTGAACCCATTGCTACTGCCCTTTTGAAGGATGCATATGGAGCCACGTTTACTATGATATTCCTCCAACAACTTGCCCTCACTTGTCCAGCTCCCATAATGGCACGTCATACCGGTATGAATAGATTCGATTCCAAGAGACATGGTAGTACTTTAGACTGAAAAGCTGAATTGGTTTAACCAGCACTAAGACAGTGACGTGAGATCTCAGCTGGTTTGGATGCTTACGCGAGGCGTAAGCGAAGGATACGCGTAGCTTTACCTCTTCTTCGCTTCTTCTTTTTTCATGGTATTCAAAGAAAAGTTGCAATAGGAGAGAGGGCATCGATGCTGTCATGCAACTGCATTCTGCCGAGTGCTAACGCGTGTTACTTCTCCGTTTTCAGACAAGAAAACCTGCCGGAAGCGTCACTGATGTGTCAGACCACGACGTCCACAGCTTCTGAGCGGAGCTGTTCAGGGAGACACTGACAGACTATCGGTCCACAATGCTGGTATCGTGGACTTTCCTGCTGTTTGTTGGTAAGTGTTCCTTGCAGAGGTGACACGCGGTCGACCTCAGTGGAGGGTCGTGCTAATCCTGGTATCGTGCACGCTCCTGCTGTTCTTTGGTAAGTATTCCTTGCAGGGGTGGCACAGGGCGTTACAATGCTGGTGTAGCATGGCAGTATTATCGGCGGAGTTGTCCACCCCGACGATGAGCTCCATTGATTGTTGGCCGCTACAAAAGGTCCCGAGTGGGAAGTTCACAAAGGTTCATCGTGTTTGTTTGCGCTTGTTGGCATGACCATCTATATGTGGGGTGGGTATGCATATGCGCATGTGTGGTCATTTATGTCGGTGTGTTCGTTTGAGTCTGCGTGTGGTTGTACGTGTATGTTTATAAGTTTGCATGCACGTACGTGTATTGTATGTATCATACAATACAGTGGAGTTTGCTATGCTGTTGGTCGGACCTTGGCCCACCAACGTGCTCTAAGCAGGGGACTTTATGGGGCGTGGTCCACCAACCAACTTGACAGCATTCATTTTCCCGATGCATTGGGCCTCACTAATAGTTTCCAACTTCACCACTCGTGGTATGTATATTCGGATGTATGTATGTAGGCCTTATGCATGCATGTATGTGTTTTCGTATGTGTATGTGTGTGTATGTATTTATGTAAGCATATATGCATGCATAAATGCATGCACATGCATGTGTTGACAAATGATGACATGCTTCGAACCGGTCGGTCCATTGACAAACCCTGGTACCTAAATGATGGCGCCAAAGGCCCGTGATGAATGAGATGAAAGGATTAGCGGGCTTCGCGGGTGTATTTTTGACACGATTTACTTTTTTAAACCCAGATGTGCCGACTTCTTAACAGTGCCTTAGTTCTGGCCATTGCATTTTGGATCAATCAGGAGTGAGGCGGTAATCTTCGCAAACTGGAGAAGGAGAGAGGGACGGTGGGTGGCATATATGTCATGCAATTTATGTTGTATAATTATTCATCAGCAACTTACATCATTCCTCGAGAACAACCACAAATAGCATGACGAGCCTTCGACTCATCCGATTGCAACACTTGTTGAGGTGCAGTTGAGCAGAACCCACGAACTATGTCAGCTGATGCTAACTCCCAAGCTTTCCTCCCTAATCGAGTAAGCTGCTTACACATTTCCGGATCTAACTTGGGATGCTGTCGAATTGGCCGTCCATCGCTCAAACCCTTCCAGCTGGCCTCCGTCAGCTTGATAGGACGTGGCCGTTGATAGGACGTGACCGTTGATAGGACGTGACCGTTGATAGGATGTGACCGTTGATAGGACGTGACCGTTGATAGGACGTGACCGTTGATAGGACGTAGCCGTTGATAGGACGTGACCGTTGATAGGACGTGGCCGTTGATAGGACGTGACCGTTGATAGGACGTGACCGTTGATAGTACGTGACCGTTGATAGGATGTGACCGTTGATAGGACGTGACCGTTGATAGGACGTGACCGTTGATAGGACGTGACCGTTGATAGGACGTGACCGTTGATAGGATGTGACCGTTGTCAGCCGGTCTCTATCATGCAGTCGATAAGAGGCGCCGCTATCTTCCTTCTGTTCGATCGGCAGCTTGGTACTCAGCGGCACAAAAAGTGGTTAATTAACATATTTGTCACAATGATACCAGTAGAAATCAATACTGCAGTGTAAATCAGACAGGCTGCAAGTTCGCTTTTATGTTGCCGTTGCCAGAGGGCACTTTCAAACGACGTAAATCATAATGCAATATGATAGACAATGGTGAAAAAGTATCTGGTTTTTGTTTGTTTGTTTTGTTTTGCTCCCACCTCATCACTGATCGGTATGCCAGTCCGGAAGGCTAAACACAGTTCCCCCTCTGAGCAGTCCCAATGTTCCGACTGCCCAGAGCCACGTCACCGTTCGGTCGGTTGCGTGACTTATTTGGGACACTTTGAAGATGCCATTATGCAATAGGACAGCCAAGCCTTTATATGCATGCATTTGGTTTTTGTCTGATCTTATTGAAGAACATGAGCACGAAATGTGCGGAACTGCCAAATGATTTACAATTGCTTGAAGTGTTGCTTTCGAAATAGGCTCTGTACAGATGTTTACTAAGTGTTCCAGATGGGCGCCGATCTCATGCTATTATAGTGCTTATGAATCTGAAAATGGTGCGTTGTCTCGTTGCATATATATATATATATTTTTTTTTTTTTTTTGGGGGGGAGGAATGCAGGTGTATATTGTACCGTAGGATATTTCCCTACCATACTTTACTTACGTTTCAATTTGCAAATAGTCAACTTCATTTCCGTACGCTCCGAGTGTATCCGGGATTTTGATAAGGTATATTTGGGTCAAATTTACCGAAGCACATTAGGGGGCCATCTTGGAAAATGCATCGCAAAGCAAATACTTATGTCACGAATGTGGGCTTCTGCTGTAAACAACAATTGCCCTACCTCAATGCAATATCTGGCAGCAATTATTAAATTTTGCAAAAACATGGTACAACCTACAAGCAGTTCAAATGGTGCCTAATGGGGAATTAATACATATATATATATATATATATATATATTAGCTTCCATTGTAATTGGACAGTTGCCTTTATGTGTACTGGTACCCGAAGCAGGTACGTGCGTCCAAAATTGGGTGTTGGTATTCGTTCATCCGCAAAGCGACAACTCTGGGCCATGCGCTACACCACGTCTAGGACGTTTGAGTGAGGACGGGGTACTTCGGTGGTTCTCGGGTAGACCATTTTCAATGGAGCGACTATGGAAGTCAGGTCTAGCGGAAGGTGCATTGTGATAAAATACCCTCACCCACGCCCCCCTCACGCCGTGGCGGAATTTGTGCCGCAAACCCTTGGTTGTTTCTCCCTATTCCTCCCAGTCGGCCCAATTCGGCACCAAGCGGTCGGCAGCGAGCGAGTTGGCGCCACTCAATTGAAGTTGTCGTGCGGCGGCGCCACCGTCGCCGGATGCGGCAGGTGGCGCTGACGTCGGTAGCCAGGTTGTGTAGGTGACGCTACGAGTTGGGTGGTGCGGTCATTGCAGACCGCTAAACTGATGGCAGCGGGAGTGCTAGCCTGCCTCTCCCATTCTTGGTTGGTTATTTGTTTTACGACACATCGACCGTTGAGCCATGTAGCGTCGCCAATCTCTCACGCCGATTGGTCGCGGGCGAAGAGTAGCGACGGGCGAGACTCGAACCCACCACCTTTCGATTGTGAGACGAGCAACTTACCCCTAGACTACTCGTCCCCGCCTCTCCCATTCTCGGGGCGGATGAAAGATGGACTAGGGGAATGCTACCACATGGGAAGTTGGCGCTCCTTCGGCCGGGAAAGGTGCCTCTCTGGGAAGGCTCGAATACACCCTCTCAAATATCTTATTTTTGAGCCAGGGGTGCCCCTGTGAAGAAATGACGCTCCTCCAGAGACAAAGTTCCCCCATAGCAGTAACTGGATCCACCCCTGACCCACACAGATGTAATTAAAAGGACCATTGTTGGTGTACACCCACAGTGATAGAGATTGTCTCAAGGTTTTGGCGAGGAGGGGAGAAGGTAATTCATTGGCACATTATCCATGCGACGCTCGTACGTTTAACACGGACGCCATACGATCAATGTCAAATTCGTATGAAGTTTGGGGCTGGCCCCCGAATTTCCTCTCCCATGTGCCTGCGCATCAATTTTGTATTATTACTAGGCACGCACACAGACACACACACACACACACACACACACACACACACACACACACACACACACACACACACACACACACACACACACACACACACACACACGCACACACACACACACACACACACACACACACACACACACACACACACACACACACACACACACACACACACACACACACACACACACACACACACACACACACACACACACACACACACACACACACACACACACACACACACACACACACACACACACACACACACACACACACACACACACACACACACACACACACACACACACACACACACACGCGCGCGCGGACACGCACACGCACATGCACACGCACATGCACACGCACATGCACACGCACATGCACACGCACATGCACACGCACACGCACACGCACACGCACATGCACACGCACATGCACACGCAAACGCACACATGCGTATAACCACGGATTCGAAATGAGGTGGGGGAACAAATCAGGGACGCGGTAAGTTTGAACAGGATGGAACAGGATGGAGGGAGCTGTCCCCCCCCCCCCCCCACACAACATATATAGCTTAACTAGTTGGTTTCCAACCGACAAATTTCAACGATGGATAGAGACACTTTATTTGCTCGACACCCCCTCCTCCCCCTCCCTATCTGGTGGATCCGCCAACAAGTGTTTGTTTTCAAACACCTTAAGTGCTTGACTTGTAATAACCACCTGGCTTGTAAGCACATGACTCTTGAAAACGGTGCAAGCATTGAACCGCGTTATTTTCTGCTCGGATCATGATCCAAAGCCAATCTTATTGATGCACTAAGAATGTCTGCAGCAATAGGTGCAACCGTCTAATTTCAGATTTATCGCACCTTGTGAGATCGAAGTAGAACTCAGGGAGAGAACTTCGGGTTTTTACAGGTGCAAGGAGTCCCTGGGAGCAGTGCCGCCTGAAATATGGATCTTACGTATGATTTCCTTATGTTTCGTGATCTTCCGTCATGCGATCCTCCATCACTGATCACCGCCTGATGGTGTGTGCTGAATCCTCTGTCACTGATTACCGCCTGATGGTGTGTGCTGGATCCTCCGTCACTGAGTACCGCCTGATGGTGTGTGCTGGATCCTCCATCACTGATTACCGCCTGATGGTGTGTGCTGAATCCTCCGTCACTGAGTACCGCCTGTTGGTGTGTGCTGGATCCTCCATCACTGATTACCGCCTGATGGTGTGTGCTGAATCCTCTGTCACTGAGTACCGCCTGATGGTGTGTGCTGGATCCGCTGTCACTGAGTACCGCCTGATGGTGTGTGCTGAATCCTCTGTCACTGAGTACCGCCTGTTGGTGTGTGCTGGATCCTCCGTCACTGAGTACCGCCTGTTGGTGTGTGCTGGATCCTCTGTAGCTGATCATCGCCTGATGGTGTGTGCTAGATCCTCCGTCACTGATTACCGCCTGATGGTGTGTGCTGGATCCTCTGTAGCTGATCATCGCCTGTTGGTGTGTGCTGGATCCTCCGTCACTGAGTACCGCCTGTTGGTGTGTGCTGGATCCTCTGTAGCTGATCATCGCCTGTTGTCATTGAGTTGCCTTTGAGGATTGTGTCTGTGTGTATCTGCCTGTGTCTTTCTATGCCTGTGTCCAGGGGTGTCGATTAAAAAAATACACTGGGGAGGGGCGAAGTGACAATTCATTTGAGGCCCCCAAGCAAAAAGTCGTTCAGTTTCGACCACATCGTATTCAAATGCCAGATCTTTTCAATTCACAACGAGGTTACCGCATCTTATTATTCTTAACATTCAAACAGTGAGGTCACAACTGGAATGGGGAACGCTCAGAGGTGGCAAGGAGCCACAGTCTACAATAATACATGAGTGTATATTGCGACCGTAGCAGTCGCTACATGCCAGTGCTGTGTCTGTCTGTGTCTGTGTCTGTCTATGTTGATCTGTGTCTGTGTCTGCTTTCGTCTGCGCCTGTGTGGGTGTGTTTACGGGTCCGATTTCTGCCGTTCCAGTCGCCACTTATGAGGGTGGTATCTGTCTGTGTTTGTCTGTGTCTGTGTCTGTGTCTAAGTCTGTCTCTGTGTCTGTGTCTGCGTCTGCGTCTGCGTCTGCGTCTGTGTCTGTGTCTGTGTCTGTGTCTGTGCATGTGTCTATGTCTATGTCTGTGTCTGTGTCTGTGTCTGTGTCTGTGTCTGTGTCTGTGTCTGTGTCTGTGTCTGTGTCTGTGTCTGTCTGTGTTTGCATGCGTGTCTGTGTCTGTGTATGTGTCGATGTCTGTGTCTGCGTCTCTGTCTGTCTTTGTGTCTGTGTCTGTGTCGGTGTCTGTGTCTGTGTCTGTGTCTATGTCTGTGTCTGCGTATGTGCCTGTGTATGTGTCTGTGTCTGCATATGTCCCTGTGTCTGTGTCTGTGTCTGTCTGTGTCTGTGCCTGTGTCTGTGCCTGTGTCTGTGTCTGTGTCTGTGCCTGTGTCTGTGCCTGTGTCTGTGTCTGTGCCTGTGTCTGTGTCTGTGATGTGTCTGTGTCTGTGTCTGTGTCCGTGTCTGTCTGTGTCTGTGTCTGTCTGTGTCTGTGTCTGTGCCTATGTCTGTGCCTGTGTCTGTGCCTGTGTCTGTGTCTATGATGTGTCTGTGTCTGTATCTGTGTCCGTGTCTGTCTGTGTCCGTGTCTGCCTGTGTCTGGGTCTGCGCCTGTGTGGGTGTGTTTACGGGGCCGATTCATCGCCGTGCCAGTCGCCGCTTGTGAGTGCCGCCCGGCCTGCGGCTCGACCTCGGCGCCATCGGGCGGCCACACGCAATCGGCGCCGCCAGAAATCAATGGCGCCTACCCAGCTCCGAACGCCGCCCGCGCGAAAGTTGTGCGCGACCAATCCCGTAATGGCGAGCTGCCTGCCGCTCTCTTAATTCGACACGGTGCCATTGAAACCGCCGGCGGCGCGCCGGCGGCTCCGATCGCCTAGCAGTTGTCGTTCGAAGGATGACGTCAGCACATGGCATCTGCGTCACCTGCCAGGCCACAGCCGCAATCATACACTCGGCGTCTGCTGTCTGAACGCACGCAATGCTCTCCTACTCTTGCCTATCATCAGTCCATGAGTCCTATAAGTGAGTCCAGTTCTATATAATGCTCCTCATAGGCGTTGATAATTCAGCTGACATTTTAAAGATCCCATGTAAGAGTTCGACGGGTTACATAGATAACAAGACGCATATTCCAAACATTTCGGATGACACAAGTTCCATGTCACGTGGTGGATACAGGTATTTAAGTATGGCTTCCTCAGTGATCCTAAAACTCGTTCCGATATTCCTCCTAACATCACAGTGGATGTGCGTCTTCAGGAGCACTACCCGACAATGCGGTATACAAAACAAATCAACAACGACTACAAACAGTCTTAAGTTAATAATATACGGTACTCTCCTGGTTTCAACAGTAAGCTGGCAATATTGTGGGTGCGTAGAACCGGAATAAAATAGGAACAGTTCAGGTCAATTCAGGTTAAATCAAATTCGATGAAACTCTCAACTTATCTCAAGTGAATATGTATAACTGCCGAAAACGAGCTTCACAAAGGAGAAGAATATGCCTCTTTCAACAACATACGATTACTTGCTCTTAGAAAAAACAGTACTAGACGATAGTATTCACCCCTGCCTGGTACCATTTATAATTTGTCGTCTATTTGACAGCCATCGAAATAAATGTTAATGTGATATCGCATGGTACCGACTTTTACTGTACTTCATCGCTGGCAATGAAGTACAGTAAAATAGAATATAGACTACATGAACTATGGATGGGAGCGGGACGTATTCGGGCCAAAATTTAACTCCGTGATATTCGGGTTGTTATATACTGTACATGGGTGGAGAATCATTTTCAGAGTTGGTATGACCGAGGCGATGACGAAAGGAAATTTTCTCAGGGCGTACGTCCCCGCCCCACCCCCATTTCTCAAAATAATCCGAGTTTACCCAACCATTATTTTAGCTTCCACAAAAAAACAAAATTTAATAGATGACACGTGAGAAACCTCGGACCTTCATGTGCTCTTTTTCAGGCCTTCGAGGAGCTTTTTTTCGTCTCTCGGGTACACTACCATATACTGAGTGACATCAAACCGTCCTGCGTCTTGAAAATTACATAAGACACCAAACTAACATGTTCCACGACGAAGCGCATGACACTTTGGCGTGGTTATGTGGGTGGTTGATTTACGTTTTACGCCCCTATAGTTTGTGTGTAATTCTGTAATACGTAATTTCTCTCCTTCGCCTGAAACGCTCGAGTCGTGTTTGTCTGGGTTAGTGCCTGTTCCGTACTCAGTTCCCCACTCGGTTCCCCACTCGGTTCCCCCCACCTGCAAGGCTGGCTGACCCAGAGGTAGCCCCTGGGTCCCGGCCGTCTCCCTAGCAACCAACACGGCATTGGATCAAAGAAGAAGTTTTGAAATTATCGCCATGCAAAACCAAACATTTTTGGCGCGCTGCGAAAGCCGAAAGCGTTATTTGTTTCTGCATTTTCTTGGGAGTCGGGCTCTTCCTTTAAGAAAATCCTGACTGCGCTATTGTGCACAAGGCTGCATTCCGATGTGACTTGCGCATGATAACTGGCCCGGCCAGACTGGCTGGGCACTGCCGCCAGGTAAGCGGCCTGCTGGTGACCTGCTGCCACCAGCAGTCCGCTGATAGATAAGATAGCAGGCTATCTTATCCACCCCAGTTTCAAATATAGGCTGCCGTATGCCGCGAATGTTGACTTGCTCGTTTATGGTAGAGGTGTCAGCATACTTGTGCCCCGGGGAGTGGTTGATACAGCCATGGCTGTGTAGCCAAGTTTCAATTCAAACTTTTAACCGTCCCGGCTTCTGCCAAGTGTTTTGTATGACAAGTTAGCACAGGCTAATCTATGGCTGTCTGGAGCTGGGCGTTACCAAACCGAACCAAATTGATCACCTGAAGTGAGGATCTGGAACACAAATTATTCATGGAGACTACGTCTCTTCCTCCCATTGATGATTTCCTGGTTGAAAGGATCCGCTAATCGTCGAGCTGTTCTAGTCTAATTAAGTGCAGCACATTCACACAAGCTTCGGGAACATGGGGAAACTCTTAGGGTACGTACACAATCCAGATAATTGTGACCATAGGTGGAAGAACTGACAAAACAATACTGCATGTGGACAGTCGGGGTGGAGGGGGGGGGGACAGACAAATCCGGGACAAACCTTTTTTGGGAGAAAATGTGTCCCGTCTCCCTGCTACTAGGCATATCTATGTTTGAGAAGTCCAAAACTGTTCGGATGGAAGTGGGGCGACCGATTTTCCAAGCCTATTGCGTGCAGTTGACGCCATAAGATCCGGGTTTCTTTAACAGGCGCTCTCGATGCGCATCATTCAGTTTCAGAATCCGTCGTATAGAAGACGACCTATGTGGATAGCGTTAGTACGAAACTGTTAAAGTAGTCCAATTCAATCTCATGTGTGTTTTCCTAACCAGAGACGTCTACAGATCAGTCTTCCCACACCCTCACCCCACCCTTCCTTGGCTGTTGCCTACATACATCGGTGTACAGTTGGTGCGTTGCACGACATATCGACCAAAACGTTTCAAATTTTACACCTGCTAAGTTTGTATTTGGACCAAAATTGGTGTACGGGCTAGTCTGGTGCTCTGAAGATACTGTCGGAGTCATAGCCTCCGGCAGTATTTTAGGCTCATAATATGAGGCTAAATTTGTCGATATATATCTCATTGATAATGAATAGTAATTGCTACATCTTGGGCATCTTTGAGAAGAAAAATGATGAAAGAAAACACATATGTGGTGAAATATTAATATTTATCACGTTTGACCTCGCGACCCCATGACCTCGTTTCCCCATGACGTCGTGACCTTCCATGACCCAAAGTCCATTGAAATTTATATATTTGATGGCAGAAATACAAACGGGCATGATGTAACTGTCATGAAAAAGGGTAAAATACGTTTTGCAATTAAATATCCCATATAGGCGTCCGTTCTCCAGGGTTTCCATGATTTTCCAATTTTCAGAATATTTGGCATGCCTGTTACCCACACCAATTTGGCATGTTGTGTCAACATTTTTAGGTCAGGTCCCCTAGGGTCAACGAGTTAGTCAAGGTCAAGTGAGGTCACCTCCAGAAAATTTAAACCAGTCGTCACGCTTTGACGAATAAAGCTATTTTAATGAAACTTTCAGCGTTTGCTTATCTTTAGGGACGAAACAAAACCCGCCAGAGGAAATTAATGTTTCCCGTTTCTGATTACTTATTAGTTTTCCATATTTGCCCATTAGAGCTAAGATCGAAGATTCTTGCAAAAGTAAGCATTTTTATGAGAGCAAGTTGAGTTCGAACAACGTTTTTCGGTCCGCTCTATCCATTATAACAGAAAAATGAAGAAAATTGAACTAAGCATTTTTGAAATTTCGAAGAAAAAAATTATTTTGGGGCTGCCAAATATGCTAAGGCCTTGGGTGATTTTGCCTTCCTTCTCTGATTCCAAATACATTTTTTCCTCAAATTTCCCACAAAATGAACTCCCCAGAGCCAAAAACATGTTCTAAGTCGTGAAACCCTAGGCCCCCTAGTGACGTCACTTTTGGGGGATAAAATTTAAGGGACGGTGCATGGTCCTACTCATCAAGCGCTTTCTGATGGCATCTCCTTCGTTTTCGTGCGACGCTTAGCTTGGAGATCAGAAGGGGGTTTTATCAACCCCTCCCCCTCCCGAGACGGGATGTGAAGATATAACGGGAAAAGGTTAATCGCTAATCCATGCATTATTTCAATGTCGTGCAAATGTGGATTAATGATCATTCGTTCGAAAACACAAGCGAGGATACGCCTTTAAATATAGAGTAATTCAAGCAAGACACCATTAATGGGTGTCATTTGTGTCGGGTTTAGGTCACTGCAATATCACAGGAATTGCATTATATCACCAATACACCTACTGCAACCTAGGTATAGGCACCTTATAGCATATTTTCACCCCCAAAAAAAAACCTGGGCCGAAACGACATGATGAACATCCATCTCCATAACGTCACGCCAACGAGATGCGCCAAGCATTCGTAGCAGAAGCGTCTTATGATATTCTGAAGGAACGATATTGGAACGCTTCTGAAGGAAAAAAGTACATCCACTAAAAATATCAATACATTGGTGATAAATAGACCAATCAATTCTGAACCAGAACCAATACAAATATACTCAATCTTACTGTTAGTATGTGTGTGCCATGCCCTCTTCAAAGCTATGTTTCGGCCCCACGACAAGTCAACGGGTTTTCACAACGAGAGTGTCACCCGGACCGTAATCAGCCGCTGCCGGCCTGTTTGCCCAACCGTACCGGGAAAAACCGTGGGTTTAGCCGGCGGCCGCTTTGAAGGCGGTAGCGCAGGTAGCCGGCACTATTCCAGCGCTTGGACTGCACCACCAGATGCATACAGGCTCCAATCCCCTCCCATCCCCTGTGACCCCGGCAATGACAGCAGCGCCGCGTACTTGCGGCGCTCGCCGGTGCTGTGTGGTGGTTTGAGCCTGCCACCATGTGGTGATATCGGCTGGTTACAGCCGGGACCGCCGGGACGGCCGCCGGCCAGATCGCCGTCCATCGCTACCAGCCCCGCTGTGATTCTCACGCGGGGCCGAGAGGTCTGCGGCGCGGCGCACGCGCTGGTCGCGCCGCCCGGTGTAGATCGGCCGCCTCTGCGCCGTGGTGGCGGTACGGCCGCGACGGTGCCGACGCACCAGTTCAGCCGCCGCGTCGGCTTCGGTTGGTTACGCCCGTGCTCGTCGGCGGTGAGGTGCTCTCGTCATAGCGTGCTCGTCAGCGGTGAGGTGCTCTCGTCATAGCGTGCTCGTCAGCGGTGAGGTGCTCTCGACCCGGTTTGCTCGTCATTGGTGGGGTACTCTCGTCGCGGCAAGCTCGTCAGCGGTGAGGTACTCTCGTCACAGCGAGCTTGCACGCCCTGCACACCATCCAGCTGCCGATTGGTGACGTCCGAGACGCCGCCCGGTTGTTGACCACCTGGCGGTAGAGCACAAGTGCCGAGTGCCACCAGCCTGGCAGTCACCGGAGACGGCCCCGCGTGGCGCCACGCCGACACTCGACGGACGGCAGACAGGCGGCCGACAGACACTATGGGGCTTCAATCGGCGCCGCACGTCGGCACTAGGCAGCCATGTAGCCACCGCCTATCACCGGTGCAAATTGGCTTTCGAAGCAATTGACTGGAGAACACCGGACCGGGGAGGAGAGGCGGAGAGGAGAGCGCCGCCCACTGGCGACCACCCGGCCGACCACGTGGCTGACTGGGCCGGACTGGGGTCGGAGAGCGACCAGCCGACAGGAGGCCTCTCGGGGGAGATGCCACTGTGCGGAGCCGGCGTCCGGAGGTGGCGCCGCAGCGCGTCCACGTGCGCCTGCCTGACGATGACGGCCGTCCTGCTGTCGACGCTGCTGGCGCCGGCCGGCGGCAGCGAGTTTCCCGAGCGCGAGTGCTGCGACTCGATCCCACCGCTGCCGGCGCAGTTCACCACCCCTGCCGTGTGGGCGGACACCAGCAGCAGTTCGCCGCGGCGCACCGTCACCGCCTCCACCACCGGCACGCCGAGCACCACAAGTAGGTCCACCGCGCCACACCGTCACCGCCACCAACCACCACCACCGGCACGCCGAGCACCACAAGTAGGTCCACCGCGCCACACCGCCACCGCCTCCACCACCGGCAGGCCGAGCACCACAAGTAGGTCCACCGCGCCACACCACCACCACCACCACCACCGGCACGCCGAGCACCACAAGTAGGTCCACCGCGCCACACCGCCACCACCACCACCACCACCACCGGCACGCCGAGCACCACAAGTAGGTCCACCGCGCCACACCGCCACCGCCTCCACCACCGGCAGGCCGAGCACCACAAGTAGGTCCACCGCGCCACACCGTCACCACCACCACCACCTCCACCGGCACGCCAAGCACCACAAGTAGGTCCACCGCGCCACACCGCTACCGCCACCACCACCGGCAGGCCGAGCACCACAAGTAGGTCCACCGCGCCACACCGCCACCGCCACCGCCACCACCACCGGCACGCCGAGCACCACAAGTAGGTCCACCGCGCCACACCGCCACCGCCACCGCCACCACCACCGGCACGCCAAGCACCACAAGTAGGTCCACCGCGCCACACCGCCACCGCCACCACCACCGGCACGCCGAGCACCACAAGTAGGTCCACCGCGCCACACCGCCACCACCACCACCACCTCCACCGGCACGCCAAGCACCACAAGTAGGTCCACCGCGCCACACCGCCACCACCCACCCCCCCCACACCACCACCACCACCGGCACGCCGAGCACCACAAGTAGGTCCACCGCGCCACACCGCTACCGCCACCACCACCGGCAGGCCGAGCACCACAAGTAGGTCCACCGCGCCACACCGCCACCACCACCACCACCACCACCGGCACGCCGAGCACCACAAGTAGGTCCACCGCGCCACACCGCCACCACCACCACCACCTCCACCGGCACGCCGAGCACCACAAGTAGGTCCACCGCGCCACACCGCCACCACCACCGCCTCCACCACCGGCACGCCGAGCACCACAAGTAGGTAGCGCTGCTGCCATGCCCGGAGTCGCAGGGGATGGGAGGAGATTGGAGCCGGGGCGCATCCCGTGTTGGAAGTCCAGGTTGGAGGAGTGCCGGCTACTTGCGTTACCTCCATCAAGGCGGCTGCTCGCTAAGCCATCGCATGAAACTCGGCCCTCACTTGAGAGGCCGGCGGCGAATCCCGGCGGGCCGGTCAGATTGCGGTACCGTTTTACCTCGTCAGCTTTAGGTGCCGTCGGCCGGCCAGTGCCGGTCACGGAAACTTACGTGATGTAATCCCACCATGTGGCGCAGGATAGCTATGTCACTGGCCTAGCATCGTCGGCCTCGCCCCTTCATGTTGCCATGTGTCTGTCGGCATGGGTAACGATGTCACTGGCCTACCATCGTCGGCCTCGCATCTTCATGTCTTCATGTTACCATGTGTCTACTGGCATGGGTAACGATGTCACTGGCCCTGCATCGTCGGCTTCATCACTTGCTCTGAGGATTGTTATGTGCCACGAGGTGTGCCCATCCGGGGTATCAGGGCGTGAGCACCGCCCTCTGGGTGCGGGCTACTCGGCTCCCAGTGAGGCAGAGGCGCAGGCAGTCCCACTCGCCTGTGGCGGCGGGGAGTAGCCACCGAGAATCGCTGAGCAGTTGACGTGGACGAACTGCTACGTTGCTCTAGAGTAGCAAGTGACGTTGAGTTTTCGTCGAGTAGTTGGGCAGCCGCCCTTTTCCAGTTGTCATTTAAAAGTTCAGTAATATCCTGACTCTTCCCAACCACGTCTGCTGCAGATCTGCCAGGCCAAGTTACCGCGGTCCAGACTAGGTATCTAGCTATCACTGAAGCCGCAGAAGTTTCAGTGCCCCGGTTGGAGTCCACCCGCTTCTCTACAATGGAGTTGAGGGAGCAATGAGGGAGCAAAAGCAAGCTCCGCCATGCTTTGAAACATCTCCATCATTTGCTATTCTGCATGTATGCTGGGAGATGACACATTTACCTGGGTGGATAAATACTGGCATCTGCTGTATTGTTCAGTACCCAATAAGTTTCCACTGATAAGAATAATATATTTACTTGCTGCTGTAAGCAATACACAATCACAGCATGATTGCGAAAAATATGTCCTACTAGTTTTGTACCTTGATGTTGTGGAAAGGCCGTCTACAAATCATTTTGTTCTACTATTGCCAAAGTCTAACACTCCGTTGCCTAAAGTTTAGACTGAAAGCCTTAGAAATGAATGCACTTAAAAACAGTTTGCATTAAGTAAACTTCAGCAGAAGATAAGGTACTGCTTTTTACATAGCAAAGCAAATCAAATGAGAGGCACAAGGGCAAAACAAAATATTTAAGTCCTACATTTCTCCTTGGGAAAAATGAAGTTACCCAGCCTATATGTTCCGATTCCGTCACAAGCAGTGAGCACCATTTACAAAACAAAATCCTGGTTTATATCTGAGTTCCGTAAAAAGTGAAGTTGTTCACGCACGGGAGTCGCAGCCACGCATAATCATGCCACCACTGAGGGGCAGCTGGCCAATGTGTCTGTTTCGAGTGTGGGAGACCCCCGGAGTTTGGCCGTGGGAAAATGTGTCGTCGGCTGGCTCTTAACCAGGAGACGACAGTACCGGGAGAGGGGAGGAAGTGTTCGCCGTGCCGCGGGATTAACTCTCACCAGCCCTCGCGCCGTCGAGTTCACGGGCATTGTCTGCCCTTCGGCGGATCTTCTGATCCTGTGGCACGCCCGAGGGCTGGGCCACAGACCAGGCAAAATACAGTTGATATACATTACATTCCTCTAGATCGCAGACAGTCCTGCTACCGACAACAGCAACTGGGCCAACTGACTTGACTGCGACTCCAGGGCCGATAGTGCAGAAGGGATTCAAGTTGGATATCTGGATATAAAATACATCTCAGTAATGATTATTTTAAAATGATGTAGGATATATTTCGGGGCACGTAATTAACATGTTGACTAATAAGTTAGTTCGTAATTAGCTTTCAATCCTCAACAACTGAGCGTTAATGATGAAAATGACCGCCAAAATTGTGCTACTTTGAACAAGCCAACTTACCGACAGTGAGTTTATGATGAAACTTTCGTGAGTAGCCGCAGGCGCCCGTTTACGTGACCGAACTTTCGCCTCAAAGAGGAAATGACGCAACCGCTCCGTTGTTTTATGCTCATGTAAATGGGGTGATAGTGCAGGAAGATATTTGACTGACAACACATTCGTTTTCACTTGACTGAACTGGTGACATCTTCCATGACCGTACCGCCTGCATAGGCATTATACGATAGCTTGAAAACGTGAGAAAAAAAGTTGAGTTTGGAGAAGGAGAAGAACCCACCGGGAGGGGATTGCGGTGTGGAACTCACACGGATACTTTTGTAAACTTAGCCAACAATTAGTCTGAATATTTGTGTAGTGTTCCTTTCCAGACTTTTCATCTTGGTGATCATGGAGATGCTGAAATTTTCAAAAATGACTCAGACGAAGCTAGGCCAAGTCCTTTTGTAGATATGCTGGTGTTCTTACTAGTGAGAACTAGTACTACTAGCATCTCGTTTTCCTAGGCCGGTGAAAATGGCGAAATTTCACTGCCGCTTAATGAATTCCTTGTCGCGATGTTGATCTTAACTCGGCATTGACCGAGCTCCTCAGCCGCAAAGCACTGATTGGGGATGGGCACATCTTTCCCCTTGCTTATCTCGAGAACGGTTGGGCCGATTTAAAAAGAACGTCAAACTGTAATGAATAGCATCGTGTCGTGCGACCTCAGAGCACTTCAAACACTGTGTTGTAAATGCGCATTGCAGTCACAGGTCAAGGCCATATCTTTAAATTGCGATGCATTAAAATATTATTTGACTGTCTCAACGACCCATTATATTCCAGTCATTCCATGGCGTGAATTAATTGAACAGCTGCTCAAACATGCTGCCTAAGGACGTACCCAATGCCAAGGGTGCCATACCAGGTCGCAGGTCAAGCTGAAATGCAGTCTAAATGATAGCTGAAATATTTGTCCTGGCTTATCCTATTTGCACCATCTAAACTTGGCGTGGGAATGCTTCGCCGTAATTACGAGTATCAAGCACATGAACGTGCGTCGTTGTTTGCTCTTAAACCATAGAAGGTCAATGTCACACGGATGCTCTTGATGATAAATGAGCGAATGGATGCACTTGCATATTATAGATGCAATGGTAAGCCAGACTATCCGATTGGCATGGAATTCACGTGTGCGACAAGCATCGCAATGCGTGCAGCTGTCATGCAGGTGATCAGGTGAAATGGAGGTGGTGGTAGAAGGTCAAGGTCGTATCAGACCAACCTCATCAACGACGCATAACTCGGGGGAACTAGTGGGCAACTTTGAAGAAATAATACCGCATTCAACAGCTCTGTATGATTAGATTTTCTACAAAGGGCGATGATATGCCAACGCCGCTAGCAGCAGGCGTATGACTATAGTCATTGTAATTTATTCCTTGGTTACTTGATATTCATATACGCATATATGATTACACGCCATACAGGTTCTGAACATATAATGCACGCAAACAGCAAACAACAAAATATGCGACACCGCTTAACTGAGATATCACGTGGCAGACACATGCGCCCGGTTCGAGTCGCTAACACAAACCGCACACATGGGGAGAACGATCCCATGTTGCTCACATAAATAATTGCCACGCTGGCAGCATGCCTTCTTCTTTGGCAGCCGGCTTTTGTGGCGCCTTTGGTAATCCAGCTGGACATCAGCTTCCCGACGCTGTCCGCACAGCGACCCCTCGAGCGCCACTGCCGCTGCTGACACAAATGACACCGGCACCGCTCCCACCACTGAAACCACCGCCGCCGCTGCTGACACAAATGGCACCGGTACCACTCCCACCACTGAAACCACCGCCGCCGCTGCTGACACAAATGGCACCGGCACCACTCCCACCACTGAAACCACCGCCGCCGCTGCTGACACAAATGACACCGGCACCACTCCCACCACTGAAACCACCGCCGCCGCTGCTGACACAAATGACACGGCACTCCACCACTGAAACCACCGCCGCCGCTGCTGACACAAATGACACAGGCACCACTCCCACCACTGAAACCACCGCCGCCGCTGCTGACACAAATGACACAGGCACCACTCCCCCACTGAAACCACCCCCCCCCCTGCTGAAAAAATGACACCGGACCACTCCCACCACTGAAACCACCGCCGCCGCTGCTGACACAAATGACACCGGCACCGCTCCCACCACTGGAAACCACCGCCGCCGCTGCTGACACAAATGACACCGGCACAATACACAATACACGGACCCTCCCACTGAAACCACCGCCGCCGCTGCTGACACAAATGACACCGGCACCAACTCCCACCACTGAAACCACCGCCGCCGCTGCTGACACAAATGACACCGGCACCACTCCCACCACTGAAACCACCGCCGCCGCTGCTGACACAAATGACACCGGCACCACTCCCACCACTGAAACCACCGCCGCCGCTGCTGACACAAATGACACAGGCACCACTCCCACCACTGAAACCACCGCCGCCGCTGCTGACACAAATGACACCGGCACCACTCCCACCACTGAAACCACCGCCGCCGCTGCTGACAAAATGAACCGGACCACTCCCACCACTGAAACCACCGCCGCCGCTGCTGACACAAATGACACCGGACCACCGCTCCCACCACTGAAACCACCGCCGCCGCTGCTGACACAAATGACACCACTGAACCACCCCTCTACACAAATGACACCGGCACCACTCCCCACCACCCTGCTGAAACAAATGCACCGCACCGCCGCCGCGCTGCTGACACAAATGACACCGGCACCGTACCATCCACCACTGAAACCACCGCCGCCGCTGCTGACAAATGGCACGGATAAATGACGCCGCCGCTGTGACACAATGGCACCACTCCCACCACTGAAACCACCGCCGCCGCTGCTGACACAAATGACACCGGCACCACTCCACACCACTGAAACCACCGCCGCCGCTGCTGACACAAATGACACCGGCACCACTCCCCACTGAAACCACCGCCGCCGCTGCTGCACAAATGACAACCACTCCCCTGAACCCGATGCTGCTGCTGACACAAATGACACCGGCACCACTCCCCCAACAAAAACCACCCCCCCCCGCAAAAAAAAAAAAAACGCAAAACGATTTCGAAAATCGGATTTCGATCTCGAATTTCTGCAAGTTGTCTCCAAAAATGCTCTCATTGACCCATGCTTCTGTTATATTTACCAAATCTAGCTTTTCACGCAACATATATGCATGCAGTTCCTCAATTTTGTTCCCAGCACATCTGGCATTAACATGATAAACTATTCCTTCCCTTGTTTGCAATACTTCCATGCATTGGACCGGGCATCTCCAAGGTCACCATGCGATGCAGACGGTTCGCAACACTGCTGAGAAGCCTTCATGTTTGATGATCGCCGCACGTGCGGAAGGCGTCGTCCTGGCAACGATTTCCATTCCGTGTAGGAGAATTTTCAGCGGGCCGACGCCAGCCTGCGGAAGCACTACCGTGCGTCGGAAACGCTGACGCTGGACGAGATCCCGTGCAGGCTCTGTGTCGGCGCGCCTTCAGGATGTATCCGCTGAGCAAGCTCGGGAGATACGGCCTGCTGCTGCGTATGGCCGCAGACGCCAACGTCAGCTACATGTGGAAGACGTGGCCGTTCGCTGGCACGCCGACACAGATAGAACCATCGACAAAGGACGGCGAACATGGTCGAATTTATGGCGCGATAGGTATTTCGCACCGGGCAAAACTC
Source organism: Imbricaverruca yamaguchii (assembly GCA_034440575.1). Taxonomy (NCBI): domain Eukaryota; kingdom Metazoa; phylum Arthropoda; class Thecostraca; family Neoverrucidae; genus Imbricaverruca; species Imbricaverruca yamaguchii. Next base: position 643,908 of record JAOTOL010001431.1, read on the forward strand.
GACCATCGACCGGTATTTCGCCTCCGTACCGCTGTCCGGGAAATTGCTGACAAATCGACTGATAGTTGTCAGGACGACCAACCGCAATCGCTGCCTCTTGCCCAAGGAGCTGGCCGAAGCAAGAGGCTGAACGCCAGGATCAGTGCTGTTGACCTACAAGAATGGCGTGACCCCAGCGTGCCATGCTGGTGCTGGCGCTATCCACCCAGCACTAGGTGCCCATGGTAAGCACCACAGCAAGAAGCCCGAGATCGTGCTTGCGAACAACGCAACACAATTCGGTGTCGACGTGCTTGGCGCGATGATTGAGCATTATTCGAGAAAGCCGCCGTTGTGATGCACGCCGACTGCCGTCTTCTTTTTTTCATCCTGGGTGCAGCCGAGGCCAACGCCTGAACAGTGCTACTGACCGGGCACCTGCAGGTGGCGGCAAGACGTGAGGGCCGGTACCACGGGGTGGCAGACGTGAGGGCCGGTACCAGGGGCGGCAGACGTGAGGGGCGGTACCAGGTGGCGGCAGATGTGAGGGGCGGCACCAGGGGGTGGCAGACGTGAGGGCCGGTACCAGGGGGCGGCAGACGTGAGGGCCGGTACCAGGGGGTGGCAGACGTGAGGGGCGGTACCACGGGGCGGCAGACGTGAGGGGCGGTACCACGGGGCGGCAGACGTGAGGGCCGGTACCACGGGGCGGCAGACGTGAGGGCCGGTACCAGGGGCAGACGTGAGGGCCGGTACCACGGGGCGGCAGACGTGAGGGGCGGTACCACGGGGTGGCAGACGTGAGGGCCGGTACCAGGGGGCGGCAGACGTGAGGGCCGGTACCACGGGGTGGCAGACGTGAGGGCCGGTACCACGGGGTGGCAGACGTGAGGGGCGGTACCACGGGGTGGCAGACGTGAGGGGCGGTACCACGGGGGGTACCAGGGGGTGGCAGACGTGAGGGCCGGTACCACGGGGCGGCAGACGTGAGGGCCGGTACCACGGGGCGGCAGACGTGAGGGCCGGTACCAGGGGGTGGCAGACGTGAGGGCCGGTACCACGGGGTGGCAGACGTGAGGGCCGGTACCACGGGGTGGCAGACGTGAGGGCCGGTACCACGGGGCGGCAGACGTGAGGGCCGGTACCACGGGGCGGCAGACGTGAGGGCCGGTACCACGGGGTGGCAGACGTGAGGGCCGGTACCACGGGGCGGCAGACGTGAGGGCCGGTACCACGGGGCGGCAGACGTGTGGGACGGTACCACGGGGTGGCAGACGTGAGGGGCGGTACCAGGGGGGTGGCCGGAGACGTGAGAGGGCCGGTACCACGGGGCGGCAGACGTGAGGGGCGGTACCACGGGGCGGCAGACGTGAGGGCCGGTACCACGGGGCGGCAGACGTGAGGGCCGGTACCAGGGGGGGCAGACGTGAGGGTCGGTACCACGGGGCGGCAGACGTGAGGGCCGGTACCACGGGGCGGCAGACGTGTGGGACGGTACCACGGGGTGGCAGACGTGAGGAGCGGTACCAGGGGGAGACGTGAGGGACGGCACCAGGTGGGGGAAGATGTGAGGGACGGCAGATGTGAGGGGCGGCACCAGGGGGCGGCAGACGTGAGGAGCAACACCAGGGGGTGGCAGACATGAGGGGCGTTTGTCGCTTCCTATGAACATCTAGCTTTATGTCATATGTCCTGGGACAGGTTTCACAATCGCCATAGAGCAATGATGTATGGCGAAGCAATGCTGTATACCTTTTCCATGCTTTCTTATCTAATGTTTGATAAGTATGTTCACTGCTTTACGACTGTTTGTTCACTACTTTACGACATACGACTGACTGCATCCATGCCTGCTTAAAGGAGCCTGTACATTATACCTATCTAGCATAAATCTCACCACATCCATCACTGTTCAGAACTCAAAAACAAGATTTTCGGTCCAAAAAGTTGTTCACCCTATTTTTAAATGCATTCGATGAGGCATCCCCCACAACATCAGCAGACGATCTGTTCCACTGATCAACAATCCGTTGACTGAAGACCTGTTGTCGCTTAACGGTTCTACACCTTGATTTGTATAACCTGAATTGATGACCCCTATGTGATAGTCTAAATGGAATGGGATCATTCAGATTGACCTGATCTAGTCCTTTAGTTATGTCGTACATTTAAATCATATCACCCCTTAATATCCTATACTTGAATTAGTACATATCTAATGCGGTAAGCCTTTCCCCATATTCCAAGTTACCTCGTACAGTACTGAGTCTAGTGGCTTTGCGCTGCACTCTTTCTATCATATCTTTTTTTCTATGTAGGGGCTCCATGTCTGTACAGAATATTCAAAGTGGGGTCGCACATAGGTTAAGTACAGTACTTGCATGACTTCCCTGCTCTTATATCTCACACTCGTATTAATAATTCCCAGTATTTTGATCGTTGTTTTCCTGGCTCCGATGGATTGTTTTTCTGCCTCAAGATCATTTGAAACTAACAAACTTAAACCTCTTTCCTCTTCAATAACAGCGAGCTTCCTATCTCTCATTGCTTATCTGACATTGACACACACAGTCACATTTGACGCACAAAGTCACATTGGCATCCATACTCACATTAACACATTTATTCGCATTAACACACACAGTCGCACTAGCACACACATTAGCACATACAGTCACATTAACATGCAGTCACATTAGCATGCAGTCACATTAACATGCAGTCACATTAACATGCAGTACATAAACATGCAGTACATTAACTCATAACATGCAGTCACATTAACATGCAGTCACTTTAACATGCAGTCACATTAACATGCAGTCACATTGACACATGCGGCTACACCGACACACACAGTTACATTGACGTGCAGAGTCACACTGGTTCACATATAGTTGCATTGACACACATCCAGTCACATTTGAAATACAGTCACATTAACACACACAGTTGCATTGAAACACATCCAGTTTCAATGTAACTGTGTGTGTTAATTCAGTATAAACACATCCATTAACACAGTCATTTAACATACACACAGTCACCTTGACATACACAGTCGCATTAACACATGCAGTTACATTGACACACATACAGTCACGTCTTACACATACAGTCACATTTTACACACACAGTCACATTAATACACAAAGTTACATTAACACACATACAATCGCATTTACACATACAGTTACATTGACACAATACTCACACTGACACAAATACAGTCACATTTGACACACACAATCACATTAACGTGCGCAGTGAAATTGACTTATGCACAAGTACATTCACACATAAACAGTCACATTCTAAACACGCAGTCACATTGACATACATATTGAAAAAAACGCCGTAACAATTCGATATGCGTGCAATCAATCTAAATCTGAATCTGAGACACATCTCCGACACCAGGGACAATCCTGTGTTGGCGAGAACAGTCCGCCAACAGTGGAATCAGTCCTCCGACAGCGGGGACAGTCCGCTGACAGTGTGGACAGTCCGCCGACAGTGGGGACAGTCCGCCGACAGTGGGGACAGCCTGCTGACAGTGGGGACAGTCCGCCGACAGTGGGGACAGCCTGCTGACAGTGGGGACAGTCCGCTGACAGTGGGAACAGTCCGCCGACAGTGGGGACAGTCCGCCGACAGTGGGGACAGCCTGCTGACAGTGGGGACAGTCCGCCGACAGTGGGGACAGTCCGCCGACAGTGGAAGCAGTCCTCTGACAGTGGGGACAGTCCACCGACAGTGGAAGCAGTCCTACGACAGCGGGGACAGTCCTTGACAGTGGGAACAGTCCACCGACAGCGGGAACAGTCCACCCACAATGGAAGCAATCCTCCGACAGTGGGAACAGTCCGCCGACAGTGGGGACAGCCTGCTGACAGTGGGAACAGTCCACCGACAGTGGAAGCAGTCGTACGACAGTGGGGACAGTCCGCCGACAGTGGGGACAGCCTGCTGACAGTGGGGACAGTCCGCCGACAGTGGGGACAGTCCCCCGACAGTGGGAACAGCCCGCCGACGGTGGGGACATCCGACAATCTGTGGAGACTAGCAGTCTGCGCTCGGGAGCGAAAACTGCCTGCCATCAGCCAGACCTCAGCGGCCGGCTAGAGGCTACCCTGGCTTCTGGCGGCCATCAGCCACACCTCAGCGGCCGGTTAGAGGCTACCCTGGCTTCTGGCGGCCATCAGCCAGACCTCAGCGGCCGGCTAGAGGCTACCCTGGTCTTCTGGCGGCCATCAGCCAGACCTCAGCGGCCGGCTAGAGGCTATCCTGTCTTCTGACGGCCATCAGCTATACACGCCGCGATGAAACAGCCGAGCGTCCGCCCTGGGAGTGCGGTGACGTCTGTGCGCCCATTCTTACCGACCCCCACTTACCACATTGCCAAGGACAGATTTTACGACCAACAGCAATCGCTGGCTGTGGAATGTGCGCTGTGCTGCAGGAATTGGCGCCACTTTCGAGCTCCTATAATGGGCGCGATTTCTGCGCCCTGGGATTGGCGCGATTTGCGCGATTCGGGTTTGGTGCCATTTCTTTGCTTCGGAGACTTATTTATGTGGCGGGCGTCGTGTTTGCGTCTTTCTAGCGATGCACTCGGGTAACACCGTTATCGGATGATTTACGAGGAAACTTCAATGCGGCATCATATGTCGACATCGTCGCGCGCTTCTGACTTTTTTCCTCGTATGTGTATACATATGAAGAAGGAACGTGGTGTAGGTTTATGAAGAGGGAACGATGCACGTTATACAGGCAGTTGGTAGTCAATATCGACATGCTCAATTTTATTTGCCACAAGTTTATTTAGGCAACGTTGAGTTGTGGGGCCTTGGCCGAACATCTTTGTGTGCACTGTAAATATTATATTTTTGGAAGATAAATGATCATATCTTTTAGTCCAGGCGCATATAAACGCAGATAACAAAGAAGGATTATATTTTCTCAGCACCTGTCTGGATTTGGAGATTAAATATTTCAAGCTGTGGACACCTAAAATAATAATGTTGCTCACTATGCATCATGAATCGAATTGCCCATATCATGCACGTTCCATTCCTGGATCCAGGATTCCGGGGGAAAAAGCAGGAGACCAAAACCAAATCGAAATATAATAATAGACCTTGATAATGTTGAGGAGAGGTGTATTGAGCATAGTCGAATTGAAGATGATGATAAAAAGTAACCAAGTGCTCATATTGAGTAAAATACCATACAAAATCGGTGTAATATTTTTAGGGCGATTTCGGTGTAATATATTGACGATACGGAGACAGAATAAGCATACAGAGACATTCTACGCATCTGATTTTACGCACATGCCATATATGTTAGCCGTCTGCCGATAATGACGCAATCATCAACTGAGTCCAACTACTTAAATTCCAACATAACAGTGCATGTGATGTGACATTAACAGAGCCAAAATATTCGTCGCTTCCTTAGACACCCTCCGTATACACCTACCCTACGTATCTCTATATACACATTCGTCAGTGAGACACCAATGCTCTCGAAGTTTTCGCGTATGTGGATGGACGACTGTGTAAGTGAGTGAGTGAAGTAAGTGAGTCAGTGAACACGAGAGTGCGTACATGGGTGAGTTAATTCCTGGGTAAATCATGGGGTGAGTGATTGTGACGGTGGGCGATTAACACTCGCACGTCCGGCGGTCCGCGCCAACTTCGCATGTCCGGGGGCAGATGTCTGCCCCCCTAAGATCTCTGGAACTATGCTACCTAGAGAGAAACGGAAAATGGCGTTGGATAGCTAGTGACCGGCTCTATCGAAAGTGTTTCGGTCATTTTTTCGCTCAGGTCAACATTCAGGTCACTGGGCCATCATAAGTCAAATTCGACCAGATCAGGTGGGACTCAGATATTGACACATATCTCAGGACCTGTAACAGATAGAAACAAATGGCGAACGCTATTGGACAGTCCTTAAAATGCGCTACCGACAATAGGCGGTGTAATTTAATGTCAGGTCACCCGAAACTCAGGTAAAGGTCATGATGTCATGACCTCAGGTCAAGGCCTAGGGAGGAGGTCATGTAAGGTATCAATCGATAAGTCTTGACGATACAAGCCCAATGACGGTAATTTTAGCCTTCTAGCTCAATGCAGTGCGATGTAATGCGCATAAATGTGTAGTGATCTCAGGTGACCTCAGAGACCTTGGTGAGGTCACTGGGCAAAAATGCCAGCGGTAGCATTGAGCATGGCCTCCATCTACATGCCAAAACCGTTGTGAGATCATTCCGAGCGCAAATATGTAACTAGTAAAGATTTGTATATTTTACCATAGCCTTATAATGGGGAAGCCATGGCAGCGACCTGACCTAATGTCAATGCTACGAAAAAAACGATATAAATATTATGGTCCCTGATGAGATCATGACATGCTGTACGTTTTAAATCAATCGCCCAATTATTGTGGAAGTTATGCCACCTAGAACTCCGAGTGTAGTTGGGTTACTTCGCCTGACCTGGTGACCTGACCTGATATGACCCAGGATTAAAAATGTATGATGATATGCGGAAAAAGACCAATGAACAGCTATAAGAGGTTTGGCCTTGCTAACCCTATTAGTTTGGCGGTAAACGAGGAAAAACCGGAGGGGGGGCAGATATCTGCCCCCGGACGTGCGCGGGTTAAGGAGTGAATAAGTCGGCGAGCGTAGGTGACGTCCGTAGTATCATGCTGTCTAGGGAACTGGTTTTATGAGGATCCGTGAAGCTATCATTGTGTTTTTGGGATAATTTTGGTTCCTGATTTCAATGGATTCTGATGAGATGAGGTATGCTGTTTACAATGAGTACGGCTACGGCACTTTTTCTATGTTGGCCGTTTACGTTGTCGATTTGCTAAGTGTAATCTTCGATTTTGCTCAAAGTGGAGTCAGAATCTCGAAAGTGAGTTACTTGGAGCGCAGCCAGCAACGGTTTTCGTTGCAAGAATTCCGAGTTGAATTCTATGCACTTACCTGGAAGGCCACTGGTGTTCCACTGAAGAAAAAAGTCCCATTGTCGAACTCGTTTCGTGGCTGTTTATGTTCCTATACAGGGGTATGTCGATGTCGAGTTGGGGACAAGGGTTGAACTGGTGAACGGTGAGAGGGTTGGGAGGTGACCCAGGAAGGGGTGGTAGCCTGGACCTGGTCACACGGGTCCTGGGAGCAGACAGGTCCCGTGGGGTGAGTGAGTGCCGATGGGGGATGGGATGAAGATCGGATCTGGGTCTGATGGGTGTTGGAGGAGGTATGATGCGGGGTGGATATGGGAGGCCGTGCCTGAGCTGGGACTGTGATGGGCATGGACCGGGTTTGAGATGGTGTGGGAAGGGAAGGAGGCCTAGTCCTCGGTGGGGTGGACGTGAGAAGCCGGGCCGGAAGTGGAAAGGGTGTGGGAGGAGACCGGATCGAGGGTGAAGGGGACGTGGATACGGGCCAGGCCTGTAGTGGAGTGGATGTGGGAGGAGGCCAGGTCCGGGGTGGGGTGGCGTGGGAAGGAGTGGTGATCGGTGAGGTCGGGGGGCGGTGGGGCCGGGGAGGTCGGGGATCGGTGGGACGGTTGAGGCGAGGGTTGGCGGAGCGTTGACGAGGAAGGTGTGCCGGGCTCCGGGACCCGGCTGCTGGTGGGATGGTAGAGCGGGTGGGAGCTGATGTTGGAGGGGGTGTGGGTTTAGGTGTGGAGAGCGTCGCTGCATAGCTTCGCCCGGTGGCAGGTGCGGTGTAGAGAGGTGCAGTTGTGGCTGTGTGAGTGTCAGTGGCGGTGATGCGGCGTAGGTGCTGCCGTGCTGTTGTATGTAGCACCCAGTGAGTTGCCGCATACCGGCACACCTCCCTCTCGTATGCCCACTTGGGGCAATCGGGGTCGGTGGTGGGGTGCGGCCCATCACAGCCCGCACACTTCCTTTCGGAGGAGTTGCAGTCGAACGCCGCGTGGTCACCGGCGCACTGACTGCATCTTGGAGTTGGCGACGCGCGTGCGCGTTCGCCATGTCCATAACGCAAGCAGAACCGGCACCGTAAGGCACGTATAGGCGTACCTCTACGTGAACATGTGATGGCAGGTGCTGTGAGTCAAAAGTCAGTACTACAAGTTTGTGAGTCAAACGTGCCTCCCGTCTAATCTGGCAGATTGTAACCGTGGCATCCAGGAGGGCTGAGGCGTCGAACAGTGCGGCGATGTTGTCAAGTGGGGTAAGCTCTTCAGCTCTGGGGCGCAAATGCAGCCCTGGCTTGTATTTAGAGTGCTGTATGACGTGAAGGACCAGTTCTGGTTGTTAAAGGTGGTCGTGTTTAGTGGAGTTCGTGTGTCCGGGCTACTCTGTGCTTGAACGGTGATGTGTGTGGTATGCATGTGGACCTTGGAGTGTGCTGAATTAAGAAAGTGTATGAGTGTCCTCTCGATAGTGAAAGGAGACTCCTGTGTGATGTTCTGTCCTGTCTCTGTATACGTACCTACTATAAAGGTGCCTTGTGTGGTGCTGGCGGCAGGCGCCATGGTGAGTAAGGGTTGGTCCCGCCCCCGCAAGTGTCCCTCCTGATTCAATAACTACCCGAATTCGTTGGACCTTGGACCGAGATTTCGCTCTTTGGTCCCTGCTCCGGCCGCCTTGGCCCAAGACAGTGGGCTTGACAACGTTAGATTACCTCCAGGGGGTAAATGCTAATTGGGAGACAGAGAGAAGTTGAAGATTTGGTGCGGGAGGTTTTCCTTCTAGAGTCGCAGTCTTCACTTCTTCTGTTGCTACAGGTTTGTCTTCTTTTCAAACCTTTGTCCTTTCTGCCGCTCTTCTGACTTGCTGACCGTCGATATAGGCGCAAATGTACACAAGCGCAAACGTAAGTCAGCGCAAATGTACATATGAGCCAATATACGCTGTGAAAATATACGTACATGGTACGTAAGAGCAAAGGTGCGTCAATGCAAATGTACTTGTGCCTAAATATACGTGCATTGGCTCGTACATGCATGCTACATTATTTACATTGCGTACGCTTACGTACTGCTACGCTTACGTACTGCTACGTTTCTGCCTTCATTCATTTTCCGTGAATGCATTTCCTCTTGCATGCCTTTACGCTTACGTACTGCTACGCTTACGTACATTTGCATTTAGTTTCATTCGCGCTTACGTGCATTTGCGCATAGTACTTCTGCACTTACGTACATTTGCGCTTACGTATAGTTGCGCTTACGTACATTTACGCTTGCGTATATTTGTGCATACGTACTTTTTCGCTAACGTACATTTGCGTATATGTTCATTTGCCATACGTACATCTGCGCTTACGTACATTTGTCATACGTACATCTGCGGTCGCCACCAGCAGTGGTGTGTGGACGGAAACCCACTTGGATACCCGTCAAAAGACTGTGGTTTGTGAACCAGGAGAATCGTCACCAGCGATGGCGTTGGATCTTGATGGGAATTGGACGAATCGATGCAGAAACAGATTGGGGGTGGCTAACGTCGGCAGCCTGGCATGCTCTGGCACAATACAAAAAAAAAAAAAAACCTGCTCTGCGGTATACGTTGGAGTATTCCGAAAATACTGCTTGTACATCACGATGTTACGCTAACGCGACCTCATCGGGACCAGTTTAGATCGTAAACGTCCATCTCTCTCCCTCTCTCCCCTCTCTTCCCTCTTTCTCTCGCTCTCTCCTCGCTCTAGCTCTCTCTCTCTCTCTCTCCCTTGTATATCTTTCTCTCTCTCTCTCTTACGCGCGAACGGTGCAGCGACCAGAGACATACGACCCCGGAGAGAGCCGGAGCCTCACGCGCAGGTGCAATAACAAGCAGTGACTGGGGCCGGCCCGCCAGATATCCGACCCAGTCAAAGAGAATAGCCGCGGCAGTCCGTGCTTCAGCCACTACACCGCGGTCAACTGGTGTTTAGTTACAGGTGCCGGGGCCATTGCTTCAGGGGTAAGTGTGCACTATGCAATGTTCCGCGATCCCGGGATCTCCCGGGAATGCAAACTTCAGTCATTAGCAACACGGTTTACCTAGTTTCTGTCGAAGTGTGCTACGCCGAAGTAAAAACAATCACCATGCGGATGCTTTCTTCTCTTGTCTTTTCTTTTGTATGAATCCAACATCTTCCGGTATATGGGGAATGCAACTTTCACTGCATTTTTCATGTCTCGATACCTGGAAGTACGAGTTATTGCTACGATCATTTATATTTACATGCTGGAGGCATTACCGTATACACACAACAGAGGCACATACAAGGGGGCCGGGGCCGCCCTCTTCCCATTAGCAATATAAAATACACGACATGAAAGAAGATAAAATTGAGCTTTTTACCGCTGATAATATAAAATTGTCGGCGCGTTTCGCGAGCCCGATGCGTCATCAGCTTCCTAACGCTTTTTTTGGTCGACCCTACAGAAAATCCTGGCTGCGCTGTTGTGCAACAGCATATCATTGCTGACGTAAAGGACGCAGCGCAAGGTGCACTCTACAGTTCGCGTAAAATGCATGCAAAGCTATGCTTGTCGGCAGACATGTTGACGGTGATCAGCTTGGAGTTAGATGTCGGCCTGCCTGTGCCGCCTCTGGGCATCATCGTCGGGAATCTGGAGATCGACCTGCCCTGCCGACCACCGACGACCCACAAACAGCGCGCCGACGAGCTGTGTGTCTCCAGAGAATGACCTTGCACTTGCCGACGTGGGTGTATAGTAGCTGGAGGGAAAACTAATCCGGCGAAGTAAACTAAAGTTGTTGGGGAAGCCCGACAGTGAAGACACAAGTGCTGATTGAAGCGGTGAGTCTGCAGTTTCTGCAGTTTGACCAAGACTACGCTTACTTGTTGAGAAAACTAATCTAGCTGACCAGTTCTCTCAACTACATTTTATTTATCGAGGACGAGTTTCTTTCGACGGGCTATGATTGCTTTTTCAAGGACGGTGTGTGACTTGTAGCGAAATAAGTAGGTGCCCTGGGAACTGGAGGTCGTCCAGAAGCGAGATAATATGCTGGCATAAAGACATAAAGACATAAAGACATAAAAGATTAGTGCAACTATGAGCCACAAGGGCCCTTCTTGGTTGCACTCTGTACACTGAACCAGTTGCCCACCAAATCCGTCAATCAGCCCTCCCTGTAATACTGAAAAGGAATCCCTCTATTCTTATAATGATTGTCTATGCTGTTTTTAAAGATGTCCAATGTGCTGCTACTGACAATGCTTTCTGGCAGCTGGTTCCAGTGTTCTACTACCCTGCTGGTGAAAAAGTCTGCCTTAACCTTGTTCTGCTGTGGTTAACTTTAATTTAAAATTTATGACATCTAATTGCATCATTTCTGTTCAATTCAAACATTTCCCCAAGATATCCCCTCTCCAGATCATGGACAAATTTAAAGACCTCGATGAGATCTCCTCTCAGCCTTCTATATCTAAGTGAAAACATATTCAAGTTCTTCAATCTTTCCTCATATGCCAGGTTGCTTTTGCCATTAACCATTTTTGTAGCCCTCTTTTGTACTCTCTCTAAAAGCCAACAATCTTTTTCATAGCTAGGAGACCAAGCTTGGATGCAGTATTCCAAACGTGGCCTGACGTATGCACAGTAAAGCTTCCTGATCACTTCCTCACTTCTGTATGATACATTCCTATTTATTGCCCCGAACATTCTCAGTGCCTTCTTCCTGGCTTTCTTGGTCTGTTCTGATGCCCCAAGTTTTGTGTTTAGAATAACACCTAAATCCTTCTCCTGTTGAGTCACGGATAGCACTTGGCCACCCATCAAGTATGGAGCCTTCATATGCTGCTTACCTACATGCATGATTTTGCACTTATCAAAATTAAATTTCATTTGCCATTCTTCGGACCACTTCACAAGTTCGTCGACTTTTTGCAGCGAGATATGCTCCTCTTGACCTGTTATTGCCCTAAAGACCTTCAAATCATCCGCAAATTTCAAAACTTTACTACTTAGGCCACTTTGGGGATGAGTAGCCTAGTGGTAAGTTGCTCGTCTTACAATCGAAAGGTTGTGGGTTCGAGTCTCACCTACCGCTACTCTTCGCCCGCGACCAATCGGCGTGAGAGATTGGCGACGCTACATGACTCAACGGTCGATGTGTCGTAAAACGAATGACTCCTTGCTTAGGCCACTTTCAATGTTATTTACAAATATAATGAACTGTAGTGGCCCCAGTGCTGACCCCTGGGGGACTCCACTAAGAACATTTTGTCATGATAACTTTGTACCATTTAGCATCACTCTTTGCTGTCTATCTGAAAGCCACAACTCTATCCATTTTAAGATGCTACCTGCAATACCATGGGACTGAAGCTGTATCATTATCCGTTTATGGGGTACCTTGTCAAAGGCCTTACTAAAGTCAAGATATGCTACATCAACCTGATTTCCCTGATCAAATTGTTCTGTGGCGAAGTTCAAAAGTCCAAGAGGTTTGTGAGACACGATCGTCCTTTTCTAAACCCATGTTGAGTATCTTGAATCAATCTGCTACCTTCCAGATAACTAACTATTCTATCCTTGATAATTGATCCGAGTACCTTGCAGACTAGGGATGTGAGACTTACTGGCCTATAGTTTTCAACTTTCCCTCTTTCTCCTTTCTTGAAAATAGGAACTACATTTGCCCGTTTCCAATCGGTTGGAATTTCATTTTGTGAAACTGATCTACAAGATATTATGTGAAAATGTAAAATATAAATGTGAAACTGGCGACCTAATATTGGCGAGATAAGTGCTCATCGAACATCGATTGGTGCAATACAGAAAACAAATTGAAGGAGGTCTTCGATGATGTGTTTCCAACGCAGACTTGGGAATCCATGACAATTCAGTATTATTATCAAACGGAAACATCACAGGTGAAAGTTCTTCTCTAAGGAGATCGAATCAGGCTTCTGCTAAATACTGGTTTCCACTTACATTGCAATTCTCATAACACTGCCGTGGTATGTGGTGGCGTATGTACCTGTGGTATATGTTGGTATAGGTACATGGGTGTTACTTATTGAAGTTGGAGGAGGGGTAACAAGGGGGAGGAGCAAATCGATGGTTGTGGGCGCATAATTAATGACTTGGGGTGCCAAATTAACGATTCATTGGGCCATTTGGCTCTTCCCTTGGCAAATACAAAGGATATCCCTGTATGTGTGCTTTCAAATTTTGCCCCGAAACCAATTACCAAACGCATATATACCACCATATAGTAGAGCAGAACATGGATTGGATATCCGTTTGGTACGGATAACAGAGCGGATTGGATAGAGTTTGGCAAATATATGCAAGTGCGGCTTGGATAACGAAGTGTTTCTCCAACCTTGCCCGTGGAAACAAAAATTGAACAAAGTAATAAGATTTCCTGATGTTTTCCAACCAGAGCCTTTCACAATGAAACGTTGTTATTAGCTAATCCTGAGTTTTTATTTCCGCAAAGTATATCAAGCGAGTAATCAGCAAGTATTTTGTCACGCCTATCTTTACACGTACCCATAACATAAAACAGATGTACAAATAGATAGAGTTGGATTCATTCCATTTTCTATCAATTTTCAGTCATCAGCAAGCTTTATGCAATGCAGATTATTGCAATGACACTGTTAGCAATGCGCTCGCGCACCTAGCATCTAAGATCACATTCCGCTGCCCGTCCATCCAGCCTGCCTGTGCCGACCGTGCCAGCCGGCCTGCCATATATGGCGGTATACGTGCTGTCGCTTTGGCGGCGCACTTGTGCCTGTCGTATATGGTGGTGTAGCGCAGCCGCGGTGTATTGTGCCTGTCGTATATGGTGGTGTAGCGCAGCCGCGGTGTATTGTGCCTGTCGTATATGGTGGTGTAGTGCAGCCGCGGTGTATTGTGCCTGTCGTATATGGTGGTGTAGCGCAGCCGCGGTGTATTGCGCCTGTTGTATATGGTGGTGTAGCGCAGCCGCGGTGTATTGTGCCTGTCGTATATGGTGGTGTAGCGCAGCCGCGGTGTATTGTGCCTGTCGTATATGGTGGTGTAGCGCAGCCGCGGTGTATTGCGCCTGTCGTATATGGTGGTGTAGTGCAGCCGCGGTGTATTGCGCCTGTTGTATATGGTGGTGTAGCATAGCCGCGGTGTATTGTGCCTGTTGTACATGGTGGTGTAGCGCAGCGGCGGTGTATTGTGCCTGTTGTATATGGTGGTGTGGCGCAGCGGCGGTGTATTGTGCCTGTTGTATATGGTGGTGTAGCGCAGCCGCGGTGTATTGTGCCTGTTGTATATGGTGGTGGTGCGCAGCCGCGGTGTATTAGTGCCTGTTGTATATGGTGGTGTAGCGCAGCCGCGGTGTATTGTGCCTGTCGTATATGGTGGTGTAGCGCAGCCGCGGTGTATTGTGCCTGTCGTATATGGTGGTGTAGCGCAGCCGCGGTGTATTGTGCCTGTCGTATATGGTGGTGTAGCGCAGCCGCGGTGTATTGCCCGTGTATTGTGCCTGTTGTATATGGGGTGTAGAAGCCGGGTGTATTGCGCCTGTCGTATATGGTGGTGTAGCATAGCCGCGGTGTATTGTGCCTGTTGTATATGGTGGTGTAGTGCAGCCGCGGTGTATTGTGCCTGTCGTATATGGGGGTGTAGCGCAGCCGCGGTGTATTGTGCCTGTTGTATATGGTGGTGTGGCGCAGTCGCGGTGTATTGTGCCATACGATGGCATATGCAACCTCGGTATATGATGGTGTGGTATATGATTATAGTGGCGTATGCACCCTATAGTATTTTGCGATATGTGTAGTATGTGCGGTATGCTGTGGAATGTGCTCGTAGTATGATCTCGTGGTGTGATGGTATGACGTATTCGTAGTATATGGGTATATGGTGGTGTATGCACCCGCCGTATATTGTTGTAGATGTACCCGAGGTATATGGTATGTACTTGTCGTATATGGTGGTGTATGTACCCGTGGCATATGCTGGTGTATGTATCCGTGGTATGTGGTGGTGTATGTACTTGTAGTATGTGGTGGTGTATGTTCCCCTGGGATATGGTGATGTATTTACCAGTGGCATATGGTGTTGCATGCACCCGCCGTATATTGTTGTAGATGTACCCGAGGTATATGGTATGTACTTGTCGTATATGGTGGTGTATGTACCCATGGCATATGCTGGTGTATGTATCCGTGGTATGTGGTGGTGTATGTACTTGTAGTATGTGGTGGTGTATGTTCCCCTGGGATATGGTGATGTATTTACCAGTGGTATATGGTGTTGCATGCATCCGTGGTATATAGGTATATTGTGGTGTGTGTGCCCGCAGTGTATGTTGGTGTATGTACAGTTGGATTATGGTGGTGTATGCACCCGGAGTATATGATGATGCAAGTGCCCGTGGCATATGATAGTGAATGTACTCGTAGTATGTGATAGCACATGTACCCGTGGCACATGGTTATGCATGTACCAATCGTGTGTGCTAGTGAATGCACCCGTGGCGTATGTACCCGTAGTGTATGTACCCGTGGTATATGATGATGTATGCACCCGTGGAATGTATTGGTATATGTACCCGTGTAATTTGGTGGTATGTGTGCCCGTGGCATATGGTGGTATATGTACCCGTAGCATATGCTGGTATGTGTACTCGTGGTATATGGTCGTATATGTACCGTGTCATTTGGTGGTATGTGTACCCGTGGCATTTGGTGGTATATGTACCCGTGGCATATGCTGGTATGTGTACTCGTGGTATATGCTGGTATGTGTACTCGTGGTATACGGTGGCGAACATTGCCCGCGCGTCTGGCGGGCCAGAGTTACGACCATCGGGGCCATATCGACCGGAGCCGATTTCACTGAATCATTGATGTGGGCCGAGACGACATCGACTGCGGCCGCGGCTGCTACTGAGCACGACCCCGTAAAGCGTCACGCCAGACTTGCTAAGACGAGCCAGCACTGGCACGCGCCGCCGGCAGGCTGCCGACCACCGCCGACTGTCGGCCACGCGACGGTCCGCCCCAGACGGCACCGTCTGACATCTGACGGTCTGACGCCTGACGGAGCTGTCTGGCGTCCACGGCGTCGTCTGACATCTGACGGTCTGACGCCTGACGGAGCTGTCTGGCGTCCCACGGCACCGTCTGACATCTGATTGACGGTCTGACGCCTGACGGAGCTGTCTGGCGTCCCACGGCGTCGTCTGACATCTGACGGTCTGACGCCTGACGGAGCTGTCTGGCGTCTCACGGTGTCGTCTGACATCTGACGGTCTGACGCCTGACGGAGCTGTCTGGCGTCCCACGGCGTCGTCTGACATCTGACGGTCTGACGCCTGACGGAGCTGTCTGGCGTCCCACGGTGTCGTCTGACATCTGACGGTCTGACGCCTGACGGAGCTGTCTGGCGTCTCACGGTGTCGTCTGACATCTGACGGTCTGACGCCTGACGGAGCTGTCTGGCGTCTCACGGTGTCGTCTGGTACCTGACGGTACCACCGGACGTCTGACGGAACCAACTGGCGTCTCACGGTGTCGTCTGACATATGACGGTCTGACGCCTGACGGAGCTGTCTGGCGTCCACGGTGTCGTCGACATCTGACGGTCTGACGCCTGACGGAGCTGTCTGGCGTTCCACGGTGTCGTCTGGTACCTGACGGTACCACCTGACGTCTGACGGAACCATCTGGCGTCTCACGGTGTCGTCTGACATCTGACGGTCTGACGCCTGACGGAGCTGTCTGGCGTCTCACGGTGTCGTCTGACATCTGACGGTCTGACGCCTGACGGAGCTGTCTGGCGTCTCACGGTGTCGTCTGACATCTGACGGTCTGACGCCTGACGGAGCTGTCTGGCGTCCCACGGTGTCGTCTGGTACCTGACGTAGACCATCTGTACGGTGACATCTGACGGTCTGACCTGACGGAGCTGTCTGGCGTCTCACGGTGTCGTCTGACATCTGACGGTCTGACGCCTGACGGAGCTGTCTGGCGTCTCACGGTGTCGTCTGACATCTGACGGTCTGACGCCTGACGGGTGGGCGCCACGGACCGTCTGATGACGGTCTCCTACGGTGTCGTCTGACATCTGACGGTCTGACGCCTGACGGAGCTGTCTGGCGTCTCACGGTGTCGTCTGACATCTGACGGTCTGACGCCTGACGGAGTTCTGGCGTCCACTCGTCTGACATCTGACGGTCTGACACCTGGGATCTGGCGTCCCACGGTGTCGTCTGACATCTGACGGTCTGACGCCTGACGGAACCATCTGGCGTCTCACGGTGTCGTCTGACATCTGACGGTCTGACGCCTGACGGAACCATCTGGCGTCTCACGGTGTCGTCTGGTATCTGACGGTACCACCTGACGCCTGACGGAACCATCTGGCGTCCCACGGTGTCGTCTGACATCTGACGGTACCATCTAACGTCTGACGG
Source organism: Imbricaverruca yamaguchii (assembly GCA_034440575.1). Taxonomy (NCBI): domain Eukaryota; kingdom Metazoa; phylum Arthropoda; class Thecostraca; family Neoverrucidae; genus Imbricaverruca; species Imbricaverruca yamaguchii. Next base: position 661,308 of record JAOTOL010001431.1, read on the forward strand.
AACCATCTGACATTTGTGGGCGAGTGTTGTGGTTAGCAAGCAAAAAACATAGGTGTGTACCTGCTGAGACTGCCTGACGACCACCGGTGTGCTCCTGCCGGATTATTTGGTAAACAGGTGCGCGTCTGTTGGCGCCACCAGACGATAGATGTGCGCGGAGGAATCAAAACCACGGCACGTTAAACGCTCCCATGCCATTATCCACCCTCCCATCATCATACCTTGGCAGGTGGGTGGTTGCCCACTTGATTGGCAAAGCAACCTTGAAATACATCTATGGAGTTGAAATATCTCCATCAGTGTATGACTTACGGAAAATATGAATACCTGCAAGATGCAGAGAGGAAGCTACCGTATCGTACATGCATATCGTCATGCATTCATATTAAGCTTCACACGGCAAGTTCTGCTTTAGCATATTTTGCTGAGACACAAAGCCATGCCCGCTTCACTAAATTACTAAATTACTGACGCTATCCAGATATCCAGGTTCTTTAATTCGGTTATATTCAGACGAAGTTCCTGCTAAAAAAGCGGTATGCAGCATTCTACTATAGCATTTGAGGGATATCCTGCTTCCAGACGTCCGAAATTATCGCCTCTCTCAAAAACCACTTAGGCTTCACTTGATAAACGATACTTTTTATTATCGATATTTGGAATTTCTGAATCACCGGACAACGTTGCCTGAGGTGTGATTCAATTCCTCGGATCATGATTGCATAGTTTCAGATATCTACAGTTGCGAAACGAAATACGAACTAGTTACAAAACAAAGCCCGAAATGGAAGCGATGGCTTGTGAAGCAGCAAGGTTGTAATGCTATGGATTTCAATCCTATGGATTTCAATCCATAGCATAATTCTAATGATTCCAATTTTTCACGGACGGCATGGCATTTGGGCAACAGCAAAATGCTTCCTAAAAGCTGAGAAAACCATTCAAAGAGCTCTAGAACACATAGCAAAGTGGTGCAAAACTCGCGACTTCACCGTGTTCGCGGGAAAATCGCTCACAGTCAGATATAGTCGCCCCTCCCCCACATCCACAACATTCATTAGCATCGACGGCAAAGCCATCGAACAGGTGAAGAGTTTCAAATTCTCAGGACTAGGCTTGGAACAAAACCTTAGCTTCATCACACATACCACTGCCATTGTGAAGAGATGCGCGTAGCGCGTCAAACTACCACATGCGATTGCGTGCAAATACTGGGACGGAGACCGGAAAACACTACTGCGGAACATTACCCAGGAACACTACTGCGATTATGCAAGTTAATCATGCTACCCAGCCCAGAATACCCAGCCCAGTATCATCTCTGCTGCCATTTCACCAACACTGAGCAAAAAGTTAGAAATAATTCAAAATAACTGCATCAGGGCAGCCGCAGGAGCCCTCAGCACCACACCGATAGCTAGGCTTCTAGCCGGACAGGCACAACAACCGATGTGAACGCAAACTGCCACCATTTAGTGTTCAAATTGTCACAGCTCTTTCAGATCTCAACCTCACAATGCCAACCACTACAGCTCGCCGGTGACTGGGCTCTTTTGGACCCTCAGTCAACCAAAGATCGAGTACCTGCCCTCGGAAAAGAAGTTGACAGTCACATCGGGTTAAATTCGTTGCACCTTCTACAAATTCGTGGATGTCAACAATCACAAAGCACTCGTATTCACGGATGGGTTAAGACAAGAGGTGGAAGCAGGCATGATCTTCATTGGGCCAGGCTCTCGGCTTTCCATGCGTCCACCGGATAATCTTTCCATTTACACCGCTGAAGCACTGACTCTCCTAGCCGCTATCTCTATTCTAAACAAGCGTGAAACTAGAAACGTAGTAATTTGCTCAGATTCCAAATCAGTCCTTCAGTCAATTGTCAACACACAAGACTGCCCACATCCAATGATCAAATCCAACAAGCCGCGGCCCGTACCATAGGCAGCTTTTCCTTCCTCTCGATTCCGAGCCACGTCAGCATCCCAGGACACTTTCAAGCAGATCAGCTGGCATAACCAGCCTTAGCGTCGACCACTTCACCCAACATGGAACATTTGGTAGGCGATTGCAAAGCAATTTTTACTCTTACCACGCCACATACACAAGCATCACCAGAACACATGGACACAACACAACACAACACCTGACCGCTCCAACCACACCCACACACAGCGTCAAACCAACGCTAGGCACATGGAGCACATGCAATCAACTACACCGCCAAAAGAAGTCATCCGTACTAGACCCATGACTGGTCGCATCAAACAAACGCAGCCTCATCTAGAAGATGGTCATTGTAAAGCACATCACCGCGATACTTGCAACACCACAATAATTATAGATCACATCCTGCTGGGCTGTCGTAGCTTTTACGCTCAAAGACATCCACGTAAGACATTCTGCCAAAAGAGGGCATCGCCCTCGCGCTTCCATCGCTTCTGGGTGACAAGCACCCATAAATCCTCCAATCACTAGTTGGCTATCTGCACGCCACCAAACTAGCATGAGCATTGTAGACACCACTCCACCAGCCAGCACTTCAGCACGCACTTCAACACGCAATGCATGCCCGCGCATACATTCGTAGGAATAACATAAATAGCTATCCACGATTGGCACCGAACGTGCAAGACCCGACTAGCTTTCCAATTCGAATAAATGTCGTCGGACGTAGATGACATTCTATCCTAGCAATGTCGTCGGACGTAAATGTGCCGACTTGCTTTAAAGAGATAGCAACGTAAAACCATTGTCCAGAGGTGCCAGCGGACGTAGATGAGCCGGTTTGCCTCGTCGTTTATAATGTAGAATGGCCATCCAGAGGTACAACGGACGTCGATGAGCCCAATTTCAGAAAGCGGTACTAACCTCACCGTACTCTACTAAACTTCCTGTATTGAAAGCATGCTACTACGAACCACTACTAACAACTAGCAAGCGACAGCCGACAGCCTTCAGCACCTTAACGTCACATACACTATAACGCAAGACTTCCGTAACGTAAATGCACACTTACCTTAAACTTGTTTGCAAAACCCTCCCAAACACACCTACTGCAGCTCAAATGATCTCCATAGTCCGGCACCCTTTTAAGCTCCTCTTGCCCCCCCATTCACGTTCTCCCCAAAAAAACGGAATCCTTTCGCCCCAGTACGAACAAACTACTGTTATGTTGATGCTTATAGGGGCGCTCCGAGAACGCAGTGATGTGCTCTGACACGAACACGACGAAACATACCGATTAATTGTCCTAAGATTCTAAGATTCTGATTCTGATTGACAACCACTTCTAGCTTCACCTATTCGTCAGTATATAATCCTCAGAGACAAACAGAGGGATAGGGAGAGAGAGGGAGGGAGGGAGAAAGAGAGAGCTATAGAGAGAGGGGATAGAGAGGCAAAGACAGAAACAGAGACAGAGACAGAAACAGAAACAGAGACAGATACAGAGACAAAGACAAAGACAGAGACATAGAGAGACAGCGACCGCGACAGCGACCACGACAGCGACAGACAGAGACAGAGACAGAAACAGAGACAGAGACAGAGACACAGACAGAGACAGGAGTTTGCAACATTCTCGTTCTCGTGACCGCATTGTTGATCGTGTTGCTGGTGTTCGCTATTATCAACTGCGTTCCTTTGTGTCGGCGGACAAAGCTAGCGAGAAAGAGCGACTATCAACACGGCGCAAACATTAACTATCTGATACATGAACTATGAGCACATTTTACCATCAGACGAGTTTGTGCATTGTGGAAGAGCAATTAATCTGGGGACAGTTTCGTCGTCCGTTCGAAATATTGAGAAAGAATGGGCATTAGACGATCTAGAATTAGTGTCCAAGTCCACAGGTCAAGTGCAGGCGTTGACCGATAGAGCAGACGCGAGGCCTCGCACGTCTATTCCAACGGGTGCTAAGATATTTCAATTTCATTAAAACATAACGTTATCAGAAATAGCAAGTCCAAAACATCCGAGGTAGCACTTGTGTTCCATCTATTGATCTGAGTTTACGCTGATTCGTGACGACCTAATACGGACATTTGGTCATGACATATATAATTGATGTAGAAAATGGCATCCCAATTTTGGGCGCGCTGGATCGCGCCGTTTTTCGCTGTCATAACTATTCGCCAGAGAACCGCGGGGAAGGGTCTGTCCTTGCCTCAGTAAATAACAAGTTAATGGAGGGTTGGCAGTCAGTGCCGTTCGATCAGGGCCCCAGCCGATGCCAGGTTGAAGAGACAATTACATAAAAGTTTATCCAGTGATCATATTGTTTATTGTCCGCCTTGCTGGATAGATATGATCATCGTATTTAAAAAATGCCTGACCTGAATTAAACATATTACTTTGTAGCGCATTTAATGGTCGCACTTTAACATCAAAATATGAGAATCCGATATTGATGCATTTTTCATGACGGTCACTGTGAGATGTGATTAACACTTGAGTTAGTAATATTATTCCCAAAAATTATTTGTCAATGAACATTTCGCAAAAAAGCAGTCGTTCCGCCTTTGCCTGCCTGGCGAAGCATGTCATCAACCCCACTCAGAGTGTGAGAGACCGTAGAGAACCTAATAATCTGCTGTGGGAGGGAGTTACGAGTGGATCAGGCATTCATTCCAATATCCATAACATCACACAATGTGTTCATGCAAATACCTGTGCATACAATTAAGTGCTTTTTTGTCAACTAGGCTGCTGAATTGCTTGGTATACATTTTAATTGTATATTTTACCTTTTTGTGCCGTGGAATCCATCTCACATAACAATGCTGGAGAAGCTCAACTCCCAACCAAAGGCGTATTTATCATGGAGTGATATTTCAATTCATGCGACGTAAGCACGTAGTAATTCGGAGACCTTGACATTGCATTGGTATAGATGTACCCTTGGGATTAAGGCAATTTTTCTTTCACTTGCCCCTTGTTTAAAACACAATTCATTGGTACCACCGCGAGGGGATCGAAAGGTGGTTGGCCAAAGTTAACTGGAAGACATGGCCGCCGATGGCCTGTAGTGATGCCTTGGCTGACATGGATCAGTCTTGAATGACGAGAGACGGGCCGGTCGTTTTGCTCCTGCGGCGCAAAGGCTCTTATAAAAGCCGGGCACGTCCCAGCCGAGTTAGGACGACCATTCCCCAGAAGTCCACTCTAGCGGTCACCGGGTGGAGCGCTTTCCAAGGTGGAGAGTTATCAGTGCGGTTATTCGAACAGAGCACAAGTGATCACAGGGAGTGGCGTTCACTAGTGAAGAGAGCACTTTTCTTCACAGGACAAGACATTGCAGGTTTGCACTACATGTGAAGCGATGGTTACACCATTTGTACATGCTATTTCACAGACAAGTTTTAGGAAAGCCTCATCGTATTTCAACACCTCGTATTTCACAAGTTAGTGGAGGATTAGTCTGCTTGTGATTATTTGTGAAGAAACAAAAGCCACATTATCATTATATTTCCATATTTCAATTCGCAGTGTAGGACGAGTCCATGCGGTATGCGGTGCACGCACATTGGATTATCACTGGAAGCATGTCGGTCGGTCAAGGCGAGCCATGAGACTCAGGCGAATATGATGCAAGCTATACATGATGTAGTTGAGTTGACTGCCACTAGAGAACCAAGGGTGGACCAGAACGTTGTGTCAGTCACAGGAGACTACATCTATGATGATGCTTACTGGGATGATGTTTGTGGTGCAGCAGTTTGCGATAGGTTGTCTCTCGTCGGTGTGCTTGGTGCGGCGCTCAGTATGTGTTTAGTATGGGCGCTGTATAACCACTGCAGTTGATGCGCCCTAAAACCCAAATAACTAACAGTATGTGTTTAGTGGGAAGTGACTGGTAGCATATGGTGCATCGTGGCCGTGGTCGTTTTATTATGAGGTACGGGTGAGTGAGGTTTGTGTGTCCAATACGTTGGCGTGTCTGTGAATGTTCCTAATATCTGATGTTTTGATTGATGGTGCTCCAGTGTTTGTGTTTGGGGTGTATTTAGTGGAGTAAACATGGGAGCCTCTTGCGGTGTCTCATTTTTGTTCAATGTGTTTGCCGATTGCCTGGCGTATTGTGGAGCAGTAGTCAGATTGTGAGTAGGGGCATTGTGTCTATGTGTGTGTGTGTGTGTGTGCGTGTGTGCGTGTGCGTGTGTGTGTGTGTGTGTGTGTGTGTGTGTGTGTGTGTGTGTGTGTGTGTGTGTGTGTGTGTGCGTGTGTGCGTGTGTGCGTGTGTGTGTGTGTGTATGTGTGCGTGTGCGCGTGCGCGTGCGCGTGCGCGTGTGCGTGCGTGTGTGTGTGTGTGCGTGCGTGCGTGTGTGTGTGCGTGTGTGTGTGTGTGTGTGTGTGTGTGTGTGATCTGTTGTGGTGTCGTGGCTAGGCTTGCTCCTGTGCCTGCGTGTTCGTTGCCGTGTGTGCTTGTGTGACTCTGAGTCCCCAGCAATGATTGGTTGTTGGGGCGTGGTAAGTGTGTTGTGCGTGCATGGTGCAGGTGGTGTGCATGGTGCCGGTGTCGTGCTGGCCCCGGAACCACTGAGGCTGGGTCGTCACCATCTCTCATCACCAGAGTCGCCGGGGCTGGGCAGCCACACTGGTTACACATAACAATGACCGGCGTTGGGGCGTTGCCCGCGGTGCGAGTGCCGACTTCACGTTTGTACGTGCCAGCTGCGGCGTCAGTAGATTCCCTCCGGCCACCTCGGCAGGATGCGCCATCCTCAGCATCTGCCCTCCGTGTTAGTAAATGACAATCCCACCACCCGCGATGTCAGTAGTTGTGAGCTCCGCCTCCTGCTGCTCCGCGTCAGTAAATGTGAGCTCCCCTCACTCTCCTCTCTCCCCTCCCTTCAGCGTCAGCTGATACCAACCCCTCCTCTCCCCCAGTGTCGACAGATCTAGCTCCTTCCCCTTCAGAGTCAGCGGGCACCAGCACCCTCTCCTCCCTTTCAGCGTCAGTAAATGACAGCCTTCCCTCCTGTCCATCGGTGCCAGCTCCCTCCTCTCCCTCCAGTGCCAGCTGCCAGTCTCCCCGCCCCGTTCCCTCCAGTCATCGTCAGCAGGTACTAGACCCTCACCAGCGTTAGCAGGCACCAGACCCCCCCCCTTCCTCTGCAGCATCAGCAGGTATCAGCCTTTCCTCCCCGCCGGCGTCAGCAGGAACCAGCCTCCCTTCCGCCAGTGTCAGCAGGTACCAGCCTGCCTCCCACCAGTGTCAGCAGGTACCAGCCTCCTCCCCGCCAGCGTCAGTAGGTACCAGCCCCCTCCTCCCCTCCACGCCATTGTGGGCCAATCTCGCCGAGCATTGTCACCCGGCGCGAAATCGACCTAACGGCCAGAGATCCCCGAACATTCACACGCCCGCCGTGATTACCATGCCGACCGGCGCAAAAAGCGCGCCGCCGCCGCATCTCGGCGAGCCGCGTTCGTTACGCGGCGGACTTCATTAGCCGGCTTGGCCAGTGTCTCGGCTAATAGAGATGGCTGGTCGGCCGGATTCGGGCGGCTGGTCGATCGGCACATCGATTGTCGCTGATGCATGCCGCGTGCCGTGGCGCGCCTGCCGTCGGATGGTCCACACCTGGTCTCGCCGCTGCGGCGCGTCGTCGACGGCGACGATGAGCTGGGCCGCGAGGGAGTTGGACGGCCGGCATCAGGAGAGGGAGAGTGTGGTGCCTTCGCACAAGGGGGCTGGCGAAACCCCAGCCGGAGTGCCGCCTCCCCCCTCCCCCGCGGAACGCCGCGGGTAAAGAGGGAGAAGGAGAAGCGGACAAAGAGGCAGATACATGACGGACGGACGGACGTCATGTATGCGTCATGTATATGTCCGTCCGTACGTCCGTCCGTCCGTACGTCCGTCCGTCCGTCCGTCCGTACGTCCGTCCGTCCGTCCGTCCGTCCGTCGTCCGGACGGACGGACGGACGGACGGACGGACGGACGGACGGACGGACGGACGGACGGACGGACGGACGGACGTCGGACGGACGGACGACGGACAGACGGAGACACGTACGTCCGTTACGACGGACGGACGGACGGACGGACGGACGGACGGACGGACGGACGGACGGACGGACGGACGGACGGACGGACGGACGGACGGACGGACGGACGGACGGACGGACGGACGGACGGACGGACGGACGGACGGACGGACGGACGGACGGACGGACGGACGGACGGACGGACGGACGGACGGACGGACGGACGGACGGACGGACGGACGGACGGACGGGACGGACGGACGGACGGGCGGGCGAGGACGGACGGACGGACGGACGGACGGACGGACGGACGGACGGACGGACGGACGGACGGACGGACGGACGGACGGACGGACGGACGGACGGACGGACGGACGGACGGACGGACGGACGGACGGACGGACGGACGGACGGACGGACGGACGGACGGACGGACGGACGGACGGACGGACGGACGGACGGACGGACGGACGGACGGACGGACAGGCGAACAGATGAACAGACGAACGAATGGACGGACGGACAGATAGACAGACAGACGGACAGACAGACAGATAGAGAAGACGGACGGACGGGCGGGTAGGCGGACAGACGGTCCATGCGTCAGCATTTCGCTGAAAAAAAGAATGCTCTTGTAGCTACAGGCAGCTTAACCGGGTTTCGTCCTAAGGCACGATTCCAACGATAAGCAAATATAAGGAGCAAGCGTAGCATAACTTCTTGCATGAACTTGGCTTCCAATTCCAAAATTAAATTTGTAGGGCCACACAAATTGGCCTTTCCTTGTAGAGCCTTATTGTGCCTTTCCTCCCGCATAACAGTACAATTGAGTGTTGACCATATTCACCGATTAGTGGGTTGGAGGGGACAGGGGAGGGATGAGGGAGAGAGTCAATCCCTACTCTGTTTCAGAGTATGAAACAGTATTCCTCTTAGTCGTACAATTACTTATGTTGTCACGCTATTCATGATCACAGACAGCTTGTAGTGTACCTAATGTCACACAAATACTGCATAAAAATATGTTGATATTCTACAACGTTGGCCTAAGGCACCGAACTAAGGTAAAATTATGAACTACCTATAAAGCCCTGGTAGCCGCCCTAGTAGCTCAGTTGGTTAGAGCGCTGGCCTGCACTGGTCTCCCCTGTCCTGGCAACACAGGGTTCGAGTCGCTTCGCGCGCTCGCATTTAGCCCCCGGCCGGGAGTGTCAGTTGGCAGCTGGCCCGGTAAGGCCGGAGGACGAGCTACCGGGCGGCCGTGTCGGTGCGCTGACGGCACGTTAAACTTTCGATCAAAATTCAGCCGTCGAACTGGGATTCATGGATCGGGTGGTGGGGCCAGGGTTCACGCAACACGCTCTGCTTAACAGTAGGACCCTGGTTCTCAAAGCCACCCCAGCAACAACTCGGATTAATTTTTTTTAACCCGTGCAGTCTCGGAGGGGTCTTCAACTCCCCTCAGGTTATTCGCGGTTAGTGGAAGATCGGCGCGCAGCAGCGCGCCCAAATTTGGCATACCTTTTCCACATCAATTTAACATGCTGATTCAAAATTTTTAGGTCAGGTCATCAAGGGCCAACGAGTTAGTCAAGGTCAAGTGAGGTCACCTCCAAAAAAGTTCAACCAGTCGTCACGCTTTAACGGATGCAGACATTTTATTGAAACTTTCAGCGTTTGCTTATCTTTATGGATGCAATAAAACGTATGAGTTGAAGTTTTCATTTTTTCGTTTTTGACTACACATAAATTTTGTGTATTTGCAAAATTGCAGTTCAAATACGGGATTCTGGCTAAAGTAAGCATTTTGTATTAGGGAAAGTTGACTTCCAACAACGTTTCTCGGTCTGTTCTACCTATTGGAAAAGGAAAATTTAAGAAAACTTGAAAACTCAAAATTTTGAAATTTCGAAAAATAAAATTTTTATTTTGTGGGGCCACAAAAAAATTATAGCCCTGGTCGATTTCGCTGTCCTTTTCTCATTCCAAATAAAAAAAATATCATATATTCCCAAAATGAACTCCCCAGAGTCAAAAACATAATGTAAGTCGTGAAAAGTCGTGAAAATCTAGCCCCCCTAGTGACGTCACTTTTGGGGGGACATTGCTTTGGAGGGTGGACCCGGACCCTACTCGTCGAGCGCTTTCCGATGACACCTCTTTCGTTTCCGTGCGATGCTTAGTTTGGATCTTAGAGGGGGATCTTCAACAGCACCCCCCCCCCGAGACGGGGTGTGAGGATTTGACCGGAAAGACGGCGCATCTGGCGGTTAAAAGCCCCAGCATCTGAAGCAGGGTTGAGTTGCATGCATCGGCTTTGTGAAATATGAGGCTGTTGACAAATATAGAATTTACATGCATCAGGCAATACATGCATCGACATTACTGTCTCAATGTGTTCATGCGCATTATTATATAGTTTCGGTGTTATTATTTTCTTGCATGTTATTACATAGTTATATATCGGTTGGTTACCGAAATTATTGGAGCACTTCTTATAGCTCGGTATGGTTTTAAAAATTCCGAGTCGTACACCCTCGTAAAAAATGTATCCTACTTGGAAGATATCGGAGCCGGAGAGGACTGAAGTACTTCGGAGTATCGGTAGTGAACGAACACGAAGTCCGAGCGACCTGGGCCCGATACCTTTATGTCTCAGATTTTGAGCAAAATTGGTGTATAGGGTTATCTTATGCCCTGAATCCACCTGTGCAAGGTTATGTTAGGTAGCTATAAGTAAATTAATTATCGGTCAAAATATAAATATGTAGAGATTTTTGAAATCACAAATATTCACCTAATCCAATTCTGGACACATTTGTAATGTGGGATGAATAATACAAGAGTTACCGCATGATCTCAGGTAATATGGATGCCCGTGATTTTTTAATTGACAGAATGGAAGGACGATGTTTTAGATTGACATATATCACATACAAAAATAGGTGTTGTCCATAATTCCTGATGTTGGAGACTGCAAACCATTTCATATTTGAAGTCTTTCGAAGATTGAGCTACTAACACGGCCGTCTCTCCTTCCAAAATCGAGATGAGGTTTGATAACACGAAGCAACGTGTTTTCTGGCATTGCGTGCATTGATGTCTTCTAATGCACTTATTTACCTGCAATATCCGGTTATGTATATAAGATAAAAGGCGGCTAATGATGTTAGAAATAGCCATTAGCTTCAACTGAACTGTGGTCGGGACCAGTAGCCTGTGTTATGTTATATCCAGTTATTTCGCTGAGTAACGGGACGTAGTAAGTTTGGACAGGACAAAGGGGTAGCCTCGCCTTAACCCACCACTCTACAAAAAAAGAATCTTTGGAGTTCAGCTACTTCATTTTCAACGTCTAGTTTTCAGATTCACCATTGTTTAAAAAATCATATTTTTGGGACGAAAAATTCCACTAAACTTAGCAGGGTTCACTTCTTATCACTGCCTTTGAACATTTTGTTTTATGTCGTATGTGCTGGTCTTGATTTCATAATCACCATAGGGCAATGCTGTTAAACGTTAAACGTTGCCCTCTTGTAGCAGGCCAAAAAGAGAATATTAAAGGATGGCTTTATGGGACACAATAACCTTTCTCGTGCTTTCCTGTTTTACGTGGAGACATTTCGATGCAATGAAAACCAGAGCGGATAAAGGATATGGCACTGAGGACATGTGCCACCCACAAATGGCGTCTCTCCGGCCAGGAAAAGGCGCTCCTCCGAATCGGTTTCACTGCACCCTCTCAAATGTTTCAGCCAAAGGCGTCCATGTCCAATAAAAAGGCACCCACTTAGAAGGAAAGGCACCCCTTCGAGAATGACCGAGTGCATCACGCCCCCTCACATCTTTCGGCCCGAAGCGCCCTGAAGCATCTTGAGCCGATGCCTTGAGGCTTGACCTTGTCATATCCCGGTTTCAAAATGTTACTCGCAGGTTCACCATGGGCCATCGCTTGATAGTGGATCTGCATAGGCTTTGGCGACCCCCCCCCAGCGTAAATATCAACCCGTCGAGATTATTGCGAACTATCAACTTTCTGACACCGCGCAACAAGCAACGCCGAATGACATACATTTTCTGGAAGTTGAAGCCACAGCGATGAAACGCAAGGCCAATCAATCAAACTCAATCAAACCTTTGACCTTGACATGTCCCGGTTTGAAATGCTACTCAAGTGTTCACCACTGGCTATCGCTTGACACCAGATTTTGTTAGGTTTGAGCGAAAACGGAAAACAAGTTGAAGTGACCAAAGGATCAGCTTGGCCTTTGTCCTTACAAAATAATTTTATTGCTTGGCTTTCTGATGCCGCATAACAAGCCATTTCGAACAACGACCAGTTGACCTCGCGTTCGGTGGATATCGCTTCAGTATTGCCATCTAAGAAATCAATCAGCCTTTGACCTTTAAGTTTGATCTTGACATGTTTCAAATGTTGCATGATGGCGCATCGCAGGCTATCGCCTGATACCAGATTTAGGCAGGTTTGGGTGAAAACTAAAAAATTGGAGGCGACCGAACAAACCTGTTTGCGTTGGACATTGACCGTTAAAGTGGCCATGTCAGGCCTATGTAGTTGCTTCCAGCGTGTTCAGTGCAAGCAAAAACATTTGTGGTAACTAAAACGATCATAAACTCGTTACTGAGTGCGAATGCCAACACAAATACGTCTCTGGCGAACTCATCGCTGAATGCGAATACGAATAAGACGTTGACTTGACGTACGTGCTTGAGGCTTCCCATGACTACTCTCCATGGTCTTGAAGATACCCTAGACACCCAGAGCCACGTTTGTTCAAGATATATCAAAATATGCTCAGGGAATGCAACCTTATCCAAGACGTATAAAGCTTGGTGATAATCCAAATTTGTTGTCTCATAAAGCATAATTTTCCACCCAAGCGAAAACATACTATGGTCAGTGTTCATGCTATTCAAGAATGCCCCGGAAGCAGAAATTTATGTTTGCTGATTTACCGCTCGGAGATTTTGTGACGACGAATTGCTTGTGAAGTCCGTTGATTGGCTGTATCTGTTTCTAGTATTTTTGGTGATTCTCCTGCATACATAGTTTCACTTTATACATGAATAAGTATAACTTTGCAGCGATCATACCCAGATAGCTGATACTTGGAGGTATACGAAAGAAATTTAGGGGGACAAATCGCCACTTATCGGAAATTGGGAGGATATGAGTGTAGACACAAGTATGTACTGCAATTGCACGTAGGACAGTAAAGGTGCGACATATGCATCTGAGTAAACAATCGCACGGAAATATAGAATACTACAACTAAGCGACAGGTCTCGTGCATATCTACACAAATGGGCGCATGCATGTACGTGAGCAATTATACGCAATTGAACGCACGTACGTAAATGTACGCTGGGAAATGCATGTAAGCGCAAATGCACTTAAGCATTGCAAACGTACTTAAGCGTACTTTACAGAAGTCTGCGAAGGTATTTGCGTAAGACATTGTACGTGCAATGAGTCTTCCACCAGTAGATATGTACTCGTACGTACGGCAGGTACACGAGCAGACTGGCAATGGAGAAAATGTAGGCTTTTGCGACAAGTGCACGTGTATAAAATAGCATATATGCATGTCGTTGAGTTCCGAGCACGGTCTGAACCGTAAGGGACAGAGGCGGAGTGGAGGCGGACAAAAAGCATAGGCTCTGGCCGGGATCAGGACTCAGACAAAGACTCGGGCATCTGTCAGGTTAGGCTCAAGGAGGCCAAACCGTGATCAATGAGACCAGGCTAGGGAGCCAGGCAGTCCAGTCAAGTTAGTGGAACGCCATCGCACTGAAATGGCCAGGATGATTGCGGTCGCAGGAACTGTCACTAGAGCTCATGGGCATGGGCAGGACATTGTCCTCGTAATTGTCCAAAGACTTGCCGAACATGAAGGCTGAAGGCTTAGACCACCAGGTACTGGCCCGTCTAAAACCTAGCCCTAATCCCATGTTTGTTCGCAGATCGCCCCGATCCTTCAGCCCAGATCTGGTCGTCCAGTTTCGGAATCTACAACATGTCCTGTTGGGCCTGGACATGTCGGCACCACCAGGACGTGGCGTGGCCTTGGCCTCGGCTTTGATCCTTTAGTTCTGGAGGACCATTGTTGGATTAGAGGCCGTAACTAAGGCGGGATTGAGTGCCATGGTTGGGTTAATGCTTTCATTGAGGTCAAGGTGGTGTATTTACGCGACGTAAATATGTCTGTCGTACGCGAGTGTGTGCATGCGCTGATTCGCCCTTGTCATGCCGAGATCCGCTTCAAGTTTCATCTGTTGTACGTACTGCACGTATCCGGTTGCCGATTCTAAGCCGTCGTCGCTCGGTAAGAGCAGACCTGCCAACAAGCATTGCATTCTGCAAGTAGAAGATCGCACTATGAAATGATCTGACTTACAGGTGTATTGTGACACAGGTATGTATGGGCGCTACTTGATCAGTGTAGTCGATGCGCCCTAAAGCCCTAACAACTAACTGACACAGGTATGTAGCAGCATGCAGGTACATTGCGTTGCAGGCATGCAGTAGCATACAGGTACATTGTGACGCAGGTATGCAGCAGCATACAGGTACATTGTGACGCAGGTATGCAGTAGCATACAGGTACATTGTGACGCAGGTATGCAGCAGCATACAGGTACATTGTGACGCAGGTATGCAGCAGCATACAGGTACATTGTGACGCAGGTATGCAGCAGCATACAGGTACATTGTGACGCAGGTATGCAGCAGCATACAGGTATATTGTGACGCAGGTATGCAGCAGCATACAGGTATATTGTGACGCAGGTATGCAGCAGCATACAGGTATATTGTGACGCAGGCATGCAGTAGCATACAGGTATATTGTGACGCAGGCATGCAGTAGCATACAGGTATATTGTGACGCAGGTATGCAGCAGCATACAGGTACATTGTGACGCAGGTATGCAGTAGCATACAGGTATATTGTGACGCAGGTATGCAGCAGCATGCAGGTACATTGTGACGCAGGTATGCAGTAGCATACAGGTACATTGTGACGCAGGTATGCAGCAGCATACAGGTATACGCGGAAATATACTATCAGCGGTGATGCACGCATTGCATTGGCTTCAAGCCTCAGCGGCGCAACGGCCTTTGGATGGAGGAGCGTGAACCTTTTTGTGTCCGTTCTTCTCATGCGCCGCCCACATGCGTGATACCAAGTTTCACGGTAGTCACACCACTCCTCACCCGAGTCAAGGTATGTCAAGTCAAGTCAAGACAGTCACACCCGAGTCAAGGTATGTCACATTACTTCTCACTCGTTGTTCTTACCGAACAGATCCCGCCGCCAGATATTCGTAATCAGATTTTCCCGACGCCCTCTCAGACAAATAACAAAGCTAGTAACGTCGTCGAGAGCTCCAGAAATGACGGTCCTTGTGTGTTCATGGTGAACTAAAATATAATATTGCATTTGATCTCTGAAGATATGCAAACATCAACTGAAAAATAGAACCATAGGTCAAGTAATAACGGAAAAGAAAGGAACAGATAATACAATCACAAGAAAAGAAAAGAGCATGCAATGAAACAACACATATCACTTATTCCAATATCACTTATTCCTAGATCCAAATTCACTTCTATGCAACTGAGAACATAATATTTTAGTCCAACATTTTGGTTCAGTAAAGAGTAACGAATACAACCAATACTTTGTGACAAAAATGGGTATTTCCAAGTATTGCTTGCCTTTGAGGCCGCATTGTTGGTGTAGTTGGAGCATATCAGAAAGAAGTAGTGGTCAAGTTTGGCTAAGAATACATAGTATAGCTGAAATTCATTGTTAATTAATTATTCCCTGGAACATGATAATTTTTCCTTCATAAACAATTCGTGTATGCAGGCATGGCTTTTTCAATAGCTATGATGGACCCTCTTCTGCAACTTCTTAATCTTGTCAGCCGTAGTGTGGTAGCTACTGTCTCAGACCACAGTACAGCAATTAAGATATGGTGATGTTATGGAATAATACAGGAGGAGCAATCGATGAAAGGGAATGTACCGATCAATCGCAATAGGTATGGTTCGCACCCAGCCAAGCTGATGGCAATCAGTTGTGCTTAAGCATTGGCCAACCTGTGCTTCGGTAATCATTAGTAGTTATCGAGGCGTATGAAATGCTTCAAAATAACGTGATAAAAGTCAGCGAGGTAGTAGGTAATATGTTATTATAAAACATATGAAGGCACCAAGCTAGTTTAGTGTGTAGCAGGACATTTGTGAAACATCTGACAGAGGATTTGCCCGTGGTTATGTACAAATGTGCGTACCACGGCGCTCGAATAGTGCATGACGGTGTTCAGTTTTAGTCAGGATCTCCCGTCTGCGATACCACAAAATAACCAGCATACACTCTGAACATGCGATCTACTGCGTCATGCTACAAGTCTCCGCTGTTCATGATGGTCCTTTTGATTCGCTTAGTTTCTATCGGCTCAGAAACTGCTGGGGTGTTGCGGAGCGACCCCTTGAATGGACAAAATTATGGATTAATCACATGCAACTTAATGCCTAGTCCACTTCACATGTGTCCCGAGCTATTCCAGCAATCCGGATGTTCCATCGCTGTTGATTATCTACACAAGCACGTATTTAATCGCAGTCAGGTATACCGATCGTGACAATTGACATAGCGTTTCGGTTGGTTATTGGTTTTACGACACATCGAACATTGAGTCATGTAGCGTCGCCAATCTCTCACGCCAATTGGTCGCGGGCGAAGAGTAGCGACAGTTGAGACTCGAACCCACAACCTTTCGGTTGTGAGACGGGCAACTTGCCCCTAGACTATTCGTCCCATTACGTAGCATTTCCAATAACTTGGACAACTTCCACGACTAACCTATATACTAAACTCTTACCTCTAAGCACAAATAACCTCCAGCCTGCACAACTTTGCCTTTGATAGTTTTCCTACTTGCATGGCATACAAGGATATGATTTATACACAAACATATACATATATATGTATATATATATATATATATATATATATATATATATATATATATATATATATATATATATATATATATATATATATATATATATATATATATATATATATATCTTATGATTGCATATGCTATGATATGATGGACCAGACTGCGTACAATAATGAAAAATAAGCGAATAAGCGTATCATGAGCACGTGCCTAAAACAGGTGATGGAAGGTTGTATCTATGTTACATGACAAAAAATGTAAATATATAATTACTTCCAAAAAAATCAACATAGACAGAAAGAAGCATGCACTGTGTACAAGGATAACAGTAGCATTTAACATTTGTACCCCCTACTTACTTTTTCTTACTAAATCAATATGATAAACCTGCATTACATTTAAATACATGGCAGATATCATCAACTCAAAACCTTGGCATCCTTTCAAAATACTGAGCCATGTATCTTTAGGCAAAGATTGCAACATCTTGTGTCGGATAATTCCTCCCTCAGACTGCTCCTCGACCTCAAATCCGACATCCCAGCCAAGACCCTTGGTTTCAGAGCTGTATATGAAGGTGAAGATGGATACCTTTACGGCGCCCCCTTTGACCAATATTTCAAGCCAAACAAAAGCTGAAGCAGACTAAATACTACTGATTCAGATTTTATCGTGATTTAGAGTAAATAACTGGGCAATGCAATGGATAATTAAATGCTTCAGTTGATCCAAAACACATAAGTTACTTTCAAAATCGCAACACTCCATAAACGTAGTACACCACGCATAGATGAAAGAGCATAGATGTTTTACACTAATTCCACTTACTGCCACAGCGCTTCCGGCAGGAGGATCAAGGCTCACAAGTTTCTCCAAAAAGCGGAAATTGGCCGAAACTGGACAACGCGTTACTCTCAAACGCACGAATCTGCCGCTGCAATCAAATAATATCCTATCCAGGATTTGTTTCGGCCTCCTACCGCCAGGTGGCCGTCCTTGGTCGCCGATTCCGGGCAGTTTCCTATTCGTTTACTATTATCGGTGATTGAACCAACAGAGGTCATAGAAAATCACTCATTAATGGATAGTATCCATACCTGTTTGTGTATGTTTACATTAGTTCGCTTCTTTGACATCATCAATCCGCTCCACTCCGCAAAACGTCAATTGCAGGGTACTGTGATGAGCTGCAGCCATGTTCCTGTATCAGTGACCTGACCCAGCCAAGTCGTGCTGATATTGTGTCGCATCCGGGGTAACATCGTGCGCGCATATTTTGCACCCGTCCTATTGTCCGATGACGATGAGGATGTCACAGTCTGAATGGATCGGTCAGCCCTAGCCTCGGGGAGATCTGACCAGCTCCAGGGAAAATCGGCACTAGTTTCGCAGAATTACGCGTCGACCACCAGCGCGTGCCAAGGGATGCTCCGCTGAGGCGAGAAAGGTCGATGGCGACTTGATGAGGTCGGATATAATGGAGGAGGAAACGAGACGGAACGACGAAGACCATCGAAATTTTCCGCTAGTGACGGCCAATCCCGATTTTACGCTTTGGTAGGACAATGATTTCTGTCCCTACATCATACCACCTCCAGATGCAATGGCGAGCAGCGATACACGGGGAATCCGACCAAATTACCGGATTGGATGGCGTAGCCGATCGGAGCTTCCAAAAGCAGTCTCTTTCTGACAGCATGTAGGCAATAATATATATATATATATTATTGTCTACATATTATATATATATATATATATATATATATATATATATATATATATATATATATAAATTATTGCCTACATATACACATTGCTAAAGGCGTTGTCTGCGTTTATCTTCTTTTTATGCACATTTTCACGTTTTCGGGTGACTTCGTTGTTCGTTGGAAATATTATGCAGAAGATAACCGAAGGAAGCAATTGTGAAGAAGAGGGAAAAATATTATACAGTCATTCATAAGTCGATATAATATATGATTAATTACACTATGTTTGTATTTTCAACATTTCAATCAACATTGATCATCTTCAAGAATTAATTAAGCGAATCACGTAGGTCACACAAATAGCACAAAACAGGTATACGAGGAAAAAATTATCCCACCTTTCACAAACATGGGTTAGAATTGTGAAACTGGTAGTGTACCATACTAAATTCAAGCTCAGTTTTGATCCACCACTATACGGTGATAGATTTGTCATGCAGAGCCAGGTGTGGGAAAGTCTTGTTTTGTGCGTTGGTGTGGATGTGATGTCTCTGTCTCTGATATAGATTGTCTCAGCAGTCACCAGCCGCCGTTTGTCATGACAGTGTAAAATAATAGAAGTGTCAGCTGTCAGTGTGGCTCTGGCGAGCCGTACCCCGTGGTGTTCTCGGAGGTGGTTCTTGGGGCCACCATCTTGGAGGTGCATGGTGAGACGGCGGCTGGGTGTAGTGGTTGTGTGACCGAAGTAGCTGACGTTGCGGGTTGCATAGTCCATGGAGCCAAGCAAGGACAGCCTATTCGACCAATCATTTCCCAGATCCCTTCTCCGACCTGTTAGTTGGCAAAGCAGCGCAACGCTCCGATCTCGCGCTATGTCCCTAATGAGCATACACTGTGCTCCTCTGAAGACTCCTTAGAGAGACAAAGATAAAGAGATAAAGGGAAAACGAGAGAAAGAGAGAATGAAAGAAATAGAGAAAGAGAGAAATAGAGAAAGGGAGATAGTAGAGAGGAGATGAAAGAGATGGAGAGGAAATTAGGAAAAGAAGAAAAGAATACAAAACGAGAAAAGAGAAAGAGAGCTAGAAAGAGGGCCAGAGACCGACAGTGACGGAGACACAGACAGAAACGAACGGACACGCTAGTTGACGCTAATTTATTCAAATTAGCGTCATCCAGTGAGAGCGTCAATTAGCGTGCCAGGAATTACCGTAGTTACCGTAGCCAAATGCTGATTAGTTGCTGGTGTTATTTCCGCTGTCCATACTAGTCCCGTTCGCCTTCTGACTGGCAGTCGCGATTGGCCTAGAGCCAGTTTTGAGAACAATCATTGTGGTGCAGTAAGGTGGCGGTTGTTATTTAGGTACCAACCGCCTACCAACCACCAATAATATATCAACCCCGATTGGCACTAAGATTGTGGCCTTTGACGGCAACTGAACATTATTGTCCCGAATACAGACCAAGAAGCGCAGTGTGACTTAGATGAGCTATGGAATGGATTCGATGCGAACAATCACAGTCTTAGGAGGGCGCACGAGTTCCTTTCGTTCGGCATCATGAGCGGACATAATACTGGTGGCGCCTATCTGGCGGTGGGTTTGTGAAGGAACGCCACCAGAGGGCTTGCTATGAGTGATGCTATATTTTAGTTCTTTGAGGAGGTGCAAGTAGTTTCCAATGGTCAAATTTTAACAGCATTGAAATAAGCTCTCTTATGATTTGTAGTTCGTTTTATTATCAAATCATTTCACCCTGTTAGTTTGCCCTTACAGTGCAACTGGAGCAATCGACCCCTCAAGATGTAATAAAATGCGTCATACATCTGCTGTGTGATGTGCTGACAATTTGCGATGTCCTTACCTAAACGAAAATCAAACGTGCTACATTTTTGTATGATCTCAAATTGCTTCCATGTAGGTTTAACCCTGCCATTTTTGCACTCAATTCCAGGATTTGTGTCCCAAATTATTACATTGTATGAATTGTATATCAGATGTTCTACATTAGCGAATAACTTCCCAATGGTCTAAAATAAACCGACAGAAAATCAGCTGCCTTCTGATACCATACTCGGCTACTTTTGTACATGTCTAATCTTGCCGATTTTTCACGTTTTGACATGCAGCTTTCCCGCATGATTGAGGTTTTTAACATGGCTCAATGCACGTCAAGCACCGACAGTTGCTGTCCAGAGGATCCGCAGTGCCACTTAGCGGCGGCACGACAAAAAAGGCTCCAGCCTTGATCAATGCTACTAAACAACATCGGCTCTGCTACGCCAAAATAGTGTAGGAAAATTTCACGGTTGTAGATGCATTTCTTTCCATTCAACGCCAATGAGCGTAATGTTCCAAAACAATATCGCAAAAACCCGTCGGCCTCAAGTCCAATGGCGGCGAAAAGCATCCGAGGCACATCGCCTATAGTTTAAAAAATGAAAATATGCCTGCAATATTGGCTTTGGAGCCCAGTAACGATAAGAGAATGGTTCCGTGTCCCGCCATATCCACGAATGGCGAGCGGTCGGCGGTGGCCCGCCGTCTATGGTGGAAAGTAGTTCCAAAGGCCAAAAACGCAAAGTAACAGTATGCGCAATATATCACTGTAAGTGGCAATGAAATTGACGGCTGAAGGCAAACTAACTTTCATAAATCTACTTCACGTCATATTGTACGTAGACAGAGTCTCATATATTGTTGCTATATGCTTTGCGCACACACTCGTGAGCATCCGGGCGCGCTTGTCGCGGGCACACATTTCAGAGTTTTTGAAAGGCATCAGGAACCTACCTGTTTTCGTTTTTACTGGAGATCCCCCGATGTTCGCATTAACATCGAGTCTGACGCCTAGCGAGTTATGTTGCCTGGTCTGGAAAGCCTAGCTACTCACCTAAGTACCGAACTAATTCGCCATAAGTATCAAATTGCAAGCACGAGGAGTGCACCCAAGCTCAAGTTGATTTTATCAGCATCAGTTAGATGTGTCATTGTTCCCCGTTCTCACGTGGCCGCCCACGCAGGTTTGTCCCTGCTGCCAGACTCGACATGGCTGTCAGCCTGCTGCATGCTTCGTGCCACGGTTACCGCGCAATAGCGAAAACAACACTGGTCGGCCCGTTTCTTCAGTAGCATGACTGTTACCACTAGTCCGTTTTTTTTTGCTTCCTTGGTGAGCTGATCCACGGCGTCAGAATGAGCTAAATGCTATGGTGAATGTGAATATGTAATGCAATTTTTGTATACTGCTCTTTGAAAGTGCTAGCTGGAGTGGATTAGGTGCATAAGAACTGTTGATACCAACTGAGAGCTAAGGTCAGCGTCATACCACTGACACCGACTGGGAGCTGAAATCAGCGCCATACCATTGACATTCTGTTTGTTCGCGTCATATCATTGCCATTCTGTTTTCAGCGTCATGTGAGTGACATTCTGCTTTTAAGCGCCACAGCAATTACATTCTGTTTTTCTTTCATGGCTGAAAAGGT
This sequence comes from Imbricaverruca yamaguchii, assembly GCA_034440575.1. Lineage (NCBI taxonomy): Eukaryota > Metazoa > Arthropoda > Thecostraca > Neoverrucidae > Imbricaverruca > Imbricaverruca yamaguchii. The sequence continues at coordinate 683,493 of JAOTOL010001431.1, forward strand.
TTCGGAATCTGACGCTTGGAGGCGTCCTGATATTTTCCATCCTATAGTGACATAGAGGGTCTAATAGACACCTGCAAGAGTCCAGACTTACTAAGACACCTGATTTGGCCATGAATTTAGGTTTTAATGTCGACACTGGCAGAAGTTGTGTGTGTTTTTATTCGCGCACTGAATGGTGTCAAATAACTCCAATAACTAACATATTTTTACCCGCAGCTGTATTGTCTGGAGGGAATCAAATTGACGCCGTAAAGGGTCAGACAAATTGACACAGCATCATTTTTATTTCCAGCGTCAAGTATGTCACATATAGTGGGTTTCGAATCCGGGTCTCTAAATGACGAATCTGGGCCCTAGTTTGCTTGTCATACCCAATCATGATGAAGGAGCAAAACCAGCGAGCATCCGAAGCAACAGGGAAGAAGAAGCGAAAAGAAGCGACACACGCAGCCGTGGCCAGTAATCACATCAGCAAGACAATCATGTACATCAGTCGATATGGGTGCCAGTGCTCCGGAAGATCATCAGTGGATCTGAATAGTGGACATTTCTACCGCGGGGATGTCTGTCGTCCTGAGCAGTGTATTTGTAACACATCCGATTTTTTATGTAGAGATCCGGCTCCGGATCCATCAGAAACCTCAAAAGGTCCCGGCGCACTCGACTCAACAAACGCATTAAACAATAGGTGCAACATGTCTGTTGCCTTGCTAAGCCCTGCAAGTGCAACAAACCTGACGACGACCGAAACTTAACTGGTTGGAACATTGCATTCTATCTTAAGCGCAGAACAGCGATAGCAGTCCATTATTACCAACATCGCCTGCACCCCGAAATAACTGGCTGCATCACTCCCGAATTTGCCTTCCGATGGTTTTCACCCAGCCGGCCTGGCCATCGGCTGGCCGCTGCCTACAGTTGGGATCTATTGCACCGATTTCAGACTGGAATAACCGTAGCGAATTCTCTTGATCTAATCTACATTTGTATGCATATGAAGCTTCACAATTTCCTCAATGGGAAAGTCAGGAGACCAAAAATGGATGGAAATGGATGCAGATTATTTGATGCTGCGTTCAGATTTTGCACTGTTCAAGTTGTGCGTGGTTGGGTATTTCCATCCGTCAAGGTCTAAATTACCATTTGATATTCATATATGCACAAATAAAACATCCATTATGATAGCTATGGATGAAGATATATAAATAGCTATGAATAATCCCTGGATGTGTCCATGGTACCATATACAAAGTGATTTATTGGCTTTGAAACATCGCAGGATATTCCTAATGCGTCATGAAATAATACAATAAAACTAGTTGTCCGAGGATCACGTGAAAGACACCGCTTTGATAAACCGGTCACTTGTTACTCACTTCTCCTCCCCTGGATCCGCCCTAACATGATTAGACTGAAAATGAATATTGCCGTAAGGAAATCAGTACGGGCAATTTAATTCCAACTCCTAGTTGTTTGAAGAGCAAACAGCGAAAATACTGAGGCGCGGGTGCTGTTCCTGGGTTTTTGTCAAAAAGTACGTCGGAAGTTCGTCTAAATGTTCGCTTTTGGACCGTCTCTGATAGAGTTATGACGTTTAAATTTCGGTGCGAAGTATGAAAAGAAAGATAAGAGAAATCTCTGAATGTCACGGCCCTTTTACAAAGCGTTGTGAGGTGGCGGGAGAAGAGCCACAGGGGGCGGAATCCTCTCCTCGCCTTCCTTTACCTGTATGGGGCTAGGCCAGCGTCATGGATCCGGGGCCCGCTGGCCAGCAGACGTAAAATAAAGTTGTTTGTTCCTTCGCGAACAGTCTTTTTTATAGCGAAATTGCGTGATTCTCCGACGAGGAAGTGCAGGCATACTGCATGCTTCTCCGCCGAGAGAAGTGGTTTGGTTTGGGTTTTTAAAATATATATATAAATATGTATATTTGTGTCTGGCAAGCACCTATGCACCTAACATGTATGTGTTGGGCAGCCATTGCGGAGGGCCCAACGCAAACAGGAATTAGTACCAGACAGAGAATAAGTGGTCTATTTTCTTTCGTGAACGTTTTTCCGACGATATTGCGTGGTTCTCCGGCGAGAAGAATGCGGGAGGCGGAGACAAGAAGAGTTATCGGAATAGCATCTTACGATTTTTTTCGATGTCATGAATTCTCATGCGGGACAAAAATCGCCATTCCATGTTTCTTTCTTGTCTCAGTGTTCTAGTGAGAGAACATCTGGCCCGATGATATGTGCCATTTTCAGTTGATTATTTTAGGATGCTTGGAGAAGCCTGATTGGTCTCGTGGCAATGGTCTCAGAAACTGTGTAGAGGTCGAAACTGTACCTGGCCCTCTGAAACTTGTGGTTGTTCGCAGATGATTGTTGGACTTCCCATGGTCTCCAAGAAGCACCTCCCGTCTCAGATGAGGAAAAAGGTCCAAAACTCTTTCTGAATGCGTGGTAAATTTGGCGGCATTTCGACCTCTGCTATTAACATTGCTTAACATTTACATAGAACAACAAGCGTTAAGCTTATTATGAAAACGGAATGAAACTGCTGGAGAACGCCAGACGATAACAGTGCTTTCGAGATATTGCACAGAAAACCACCCATCCAAAGCTACTGAGGTTACATCGTCTTTAAGATGTCCTCCACCGTTCTGTACTTTTACGGCGCTGATTTCAGCGAATTCTGCCAACTGAAGTGGCAAATTTAAATAACGGCAGGGTTGGAAAAGGAAGGCTGTCAAGCTGGACAAGTGCAGCTCACAGTCAAGCACGGGAGGCGTTTAAGTTGACAAACTTTCACAAAATAGTCGAGATGATGAAGCTCAAAAGAATGGCCCTAAAGATGTTTAGTGGGCTACATCACCCCGACAAGCTTGAATGACTTAAATGGTAGCGCGGTAGTTTGAATTCATTGTGACGATGTGATGTTGGTATTTACGTTCACCCAGGAGTTACTCCTAGTTGTACATATATTATTATCCTGGGCTGGTTTGCTATCTTGAATCCCATTATCTTAAGCATCCTCCTCCAGGCCTGGTGCTTGCACTGCAATAATGGTATGTTGTCTATGGTCGTCGCAAATATGGTGACATAGTTGGGCGCTCTAAAGCCCAAACAGCTAACGTCTAAAATATGTACAGATGACCATGGTGGTGCTCTGTAAGGCAGAGACAGCCAACGTCTCCAGCTAGTGCTGGAGCACTATCTAAAATTGGATCTGTCGATGCTTCCTCAGTCAGGTCTCCTGCTCTTGGCCCATTGCACGACAAATCGACAAGGGCAGAACACCCAATACTTTATATTTGAATGAAAATAATTGTGTGGGGTCATCTGATGCGCAGAATCCCCCTGTGCCATTTATATAACAATCAGGTCAATGGTCATCGAGTCGTGGCCTTGGGCATTTTTGAGATGTCACCTAACAAGGGTGCATTTTGAAGTCCTTAACACAATGATGAACAATCCGAATTGTACAATAGTATATATCAGTGAACTCACAAGGATCCATTGCATCTTTTAGCTCTTTCTGGATTTTCGTTTACGCCAAATTTGAAATCGTGACATCGTGACCTAAGGGCATGTGACCTACTTTACCTTTCGGGACAGTCACTTTAAAAAGTGCAGAGATGAAGTTCGATACCATAACTTTCGAAGCAAAAAATAAAGGTTTTTCGCCTAAAACTCTACATATCCGTAATAAAGTAGGTATGCATGGTTGTTTTTGCGCTAGTTTATCGCGACCTGTTTTAATATTTGTTGAGATCGGTGTATTACTGGAGTACAAAACTTTCCACGTTCCAGGCACGTGATAGGATGAGAATGTAAGTCATCTGATCTATAGTGTTTGCTGCACAAGTGTTCTAACCCGTTATGAGGTCAAGGGTTAAACAAAAATATCATAAATGTCTAAATCGAATTGTGGTAGTTGGTCACGGCAGCTAACCTTGTTGAGAATGATCGGAGCAACGGTTATAGCCTCGGACATTTTTGAAAGGTCGCCTAAGTTTTTGGAGCCTTGGAACTCAATGAAGAGCAACAAGAATTGCACGAAGTAGCACGAATCGTCATGTGAATATGGCGAGTTCACATATTAGTGAACTCGTCATGATCCACTACATCTTGCGTCCAATTATAATTTCTTGTTCACGCGTTATTTGAAATCGTCAGCTTGTGACCAATGATAACGTGACCTAGTTTGACCTTCGAGACAGTCACCATGCTATTTTGGGAATTCAGAAGCGAGAAGGGTGATTTGTAAAATCCTAGATCGTCACTTGTTAGGAGAGAAGAAACATATGTGTTTTCAGCTGATGTAATATATTTCTGCATCAATGTCAACATATCAAAAATATACCACTATATATTTCACTGACAACAGTGAAGGGGTTTTGTCACCACCTGAGTTTGGAACTTCATTGAGTTTCAAGCTACGGTAATATCAACATTCTAGCGTTTCAATCCCCACATTCTGGAAAGGAAAAGATGAACCTCATTGACTGAGTAAGCGTATTCATCTTGAACCGCTTGAAAACATATTTGACGCAAACCCATGCATTGACAGATGCTGAGCCTGACATGAATGAAATTGAATCATCAGCTGTCTGCATCAGCGTGATAAAATCCAGTGGCATAATTACAAAATGCAACGCTATACAATGATGTGTCTAATACAGTATAATACAGTATTATAATGCAACGGAGATCATCCCGTGCACTCTCAGATTCCCAGTTCAGACTGATGATTCGGCACTGCGATATCAGTTAACATAATCTGCACCAGCGCGCACACTAACACGTCTCTTCACCAATCTTCACCGGGCTACCATGACCACGCGACCCACATTGGTAGACACTGCTCATGAACCATTGCGGTGCTGTGGGTCTCTGGTGTGAATTTGTGGTGCCCATGTGTCCCCTTCACCGTGATGGCTTGCGAGAACCGCTCGGTGATGTCGGTCGTGACATGCGCTACCTCCCTTTACAAAAACATGAACTTGATGCTGCTGACTACCTTGTGCGACAGATACTCAAACATGTCCTCTGCCGTCAGTATCTGGTTGTTCAGCGGTCGCTTGAGGCTCTCTTGAGCCGCGGCGGCGCGCTTGGCTGTGCCGCGCGCCATTGCCATGCATATGTGGCAAACAATATGCCACTCACAAGGGACCCCAAAGCCTGTCTGATGGTGACACACATTGTTATGCTTATTTTTATACGGTGCAGCACTACCGTCTGTAAAATACATAATATTTTTAGGTCAGGTACCTTGGCCCGAATTTCTGGGATAAGTCGTTGCAGGAACGCATGCACCATGACAGTGTCGTGCTTTGTGCCGTCAGAGATACAGCATTAGCTCTGATGACGGTACGTCGTCTTCATACCAGTGCACTACATACTGGTGCACTGTACACTCGGACGAGTCCCAGTGGAAGCCTGGGCTGCATCCTGTACCACAAATTAATAATTTCCAGAAATATACCTCACTGAACAATCACTTCACCCTCCTTGTTGGCAGTAGCCTTCGCGTAGCTGACGGTGCTGACCTTGTTTGTCAGTCACAAAGTGGTGTCTTTTTTTTCTTTTTTTTCTTTAAAAAAAAATTAAATTAAAAATTATTTTATTTTTTAAAATCAGCCAGGTTCTATCAAAGTGGTGTCTTGTTGCATGAACCCTGCCCCAACAACCAAAAACAAATTTAGACCGTTTACTGACCCCCCCGCCCCCGCCCCAAACGCCACCGCGCGAAACGAACCAACCCCCCCTTCCCCAAACAGAGAAACCGGGGCGCGCCAGCCCCCCAACCCCCAGAAACACCGTTGTCTGGTCAGCTTCACGATTTTCTGGCTCAAATATTGCATACTTTCCTTTTCGGTCCGCACTATTTCTACGAGTGTGCACCAATCGGTGCTCATCCACTGTTTGCACCGAATATCTTCATCCATGCCATCTACTGTAGCTGAATCACCTTCACTCTCTTCTTCTGATTTGTGTGCGATTATAATTCTCAGAAAGTTGATCACCCCGTCCTCGCCAGGGAAATCCTCGCACTTGTGTATCATGCAGTCATTGTTTCCCGTGTCACATACAGCGTGAACGAGGTGAGGAAGAGGCAGAGGCAGAGGGAGGGGCAGAGGAAGAGGAAGAGGAAGAGGAAGAGGAAGAGGAAGAGGAAGAGGAAGAGGAAGGGGAGGGGGGAGGGGGGGGGGAGGAGGAGGGGGAGGGGGAGGGGGAGGGGAGAGGCAGAAGCAGGGACAGAGGCAGAGGAAAAGGCAGCGGCAGAGGCAGAGGAAGAGGGAAAGGAAAGGGAAAGGGAATGGGAATGGAAGGGGAAAGGAAATGGAGAGGGAGAGGGAGAGAGAGACATGGAGAGTGAGAGTGAGATGGACATGAAAGTGGAGATGAAGACGGAGAGGGAGAGAGAGGGATAGGGAGGGGAGAGAGGGGTGAGTTATGCGGCAAGAATGACGTGCCAGCCCATACATGTCTCCTCTATCTTGTAATTCTCAGAGGCCCTGACTTGTACGTGCTGACGTCTCCGAATGCACGCACCCTGCCACCCGATTCATTACCTATTAGTTTTGTCAGACAGGATCGTTCTCAGTTGTGCATGTACATGTTTGCGACCCAAGTGTCTATCGAGCTAACCATGTGTGGGACTTTCCAGCTGCTAAGCTGGAGACGGGATCACCCACCATCAACTGCAAGCTGGCCAGACAGCTGTGCGTGCGAAACCGCGCCTGCCGGTCCATCACCACTCTGATCCCGCGCCTCTGCGGTCAGGAACTCGGTAAGGCGCCCCGTAATCACCACCCTGATCCCGCGCCTCTACGGTCAGGAACTCGGCAAGGCTTACCGTACCTGAACTCGGTAAGGTAATCCCCACTCTGATCCCACGTCTTTACGGTCAGGAACTCGGTAAGGCGTCCAGTAATCACCACTCGGATCCCGCACCTCTATGTTCAGGAACTCGGTAAGGCACCGAGTAACCCCTTCTGATCCCGCGTCTTTGCGGTCAGTAGCTCGGTAAGGCGCCCAGTAATCATTACTCTGATCCTGCGCCTCTTCGATCAGGAGCTCGGTAAGACGTCTAGTAATCACGACTGTTTTTGTCTGTCTTTAACTTAGTCTACGAAACGGCAGTATGAATGTATGTGGCCTGTTTTACTACGGAAAAGGCATGCCTCTACTTTTTTGTTTTAGATGAATTGTTCCACCGCGCGCAAAAAAAAAATAATGGCGATAAATTAAAAAAACTAACTTAAATGCAGGTTTAAATGCTATAAATTATTGCTGTTTTCTCTGGGGTGCAAACTATGCTAATCAGACACACGAATTATTGTTACTTGAGAAAAGATTGATGCGTATTATTGAGGGTGTATTTCCTCCCCAAAGTGCAAACCGTATCTTTAAGAAATACAAAATTTTTAAAGTCCAAGGTCTAGCAAAACTTCAAATGATGCTTATTATGAAAAAAATTCATTCATCATCAACTACCTCATTCTATCAGACCCATTTTCACAGAATTGTTTGACTCCCCATATTCCACAAGATTACAAAACCACTTCTAGCATAGGTATTCAAACAAAAAGTATCGTCTCTTCACCATCGAATATTTTGGACCCAATCTTTGGAACTCGATCATAGCAAAGCATTTTCTGCATTCAGAGATACCAAATTATAATACTGTTCCAAAAAAATCACATTAAGACATACTTCTTCAGCAGATATTAAAATACTTAGCAGTTAATTGTTTCTGTGTGTGTATGTTTGTACAGAGATGCTGGCATGTGAGTGCATGTGTGTGTGTGTGTGTGTGTGTGTGTGTGTGTGTGTGTGTATGTGTGCTGGGGTGTTGTCATGTGATTATGGGTATGTGTGTGTATGCGTATGTGTGTGTGTATGTGTGTGTGTGTGTGTGTTTGCACTTAACCATATATAAAGCTGAAAACACCCAACCACTGGTTCCTCCCACATTCCACCCAGCAACAAGCCCATGCTTAGCTGGATGGAGTTGTGGGAGGAGCCAAAGTAAAAAAAATTACAAATAAAGAGTGCTCACCACTATCCGGCCACAAACCAGCTGCTACCATTATAGTGTATGCCCTAATTTCTTGTTGGGATGGATCCAGGGTCAGTCATATGCCTCCTTTGGGTATGACTACTAACAGCTTTCTTTATTATTAGTTCTACTGCTCTAATACCCGATGCTTTGTATGCTTGTTTATTTGTTTTCCATCTCTTAGCTAGGAGTGCCGCGACTTTACTGTTTATTTCATGGTGTTAACGTAAGGTACTTGCAGTCGTTGGGTAAGGGGAGGGGGCGCTCCTGGTCACCTGATCCTGGGTGGCGGACATTAAAAAAAATGCTGACTTAATTCATATTTCATGCAGCGGTAAACCGTTCTATTTTAGTAATACAAAATATTTTGAAAATAGTTCGCACGTGAAGCCCGATTGAATTATAATACAGGATATAATATAATACAGGAAAAGCAATGCGAGTATTGGTTGTATATTTTTATCTAGCTGACTAGCGAGACTTGTGTTTGAGGTACTTTGGCAGTTCGCTTGTTTAATCAGTGGTAGAATAGAGATGGCGAGGTTGTTTTTTTTGGTGAAGAGTTCGAGGAGAAAATACAGACAATGTCTCGGCGGCAGCGCAGAAATCTCAATATGGAGGACAATATGCAGGACCATGGTAAGAAAGCTCCAGGTGCATGCTGATAATGGTGCAATGCACTGCGAAGCACCAACCGATGCCAAGAAACAGAGCTATGTGTAGCAAGCTTCGTTCCAAGACAACAATATCTGCATGGCAAAAACGCTCACCATCAACAACGTATCCTAAGATTTCCGAGACAATGAAAACTCAGTTTTTTTTTACACGCCAGCTATGTGCCCGTGGAGCACCGCAGCGTGTTCGAAACATTCCCACGACATATGTTCAAAAATGCGAGTTTAAAAGATGATTACAAATGTAAAGGAGACGTACTAAAAGCACCTTCAATTTTAATTTGATATTCTGGACACCATATGCTGTGACATTTTTAAGAGGAACATTTTGCATTCTATAAAATTGAAATCGAACCAAGAAAAACACGACAGAGACGAAAGACAATGGTGAAACAGAAAAAGAAACCTCGATTTAAATAATCTGTTTGTTTTTGGTATTACTTTTTTAATTTGCTCATGGTGAAATAGGTCACTGAGCATACCAGGTGGTCGATGTTCGACTAAAACGATATTTCCTAGCTTAGGCCACACCTATCATACCATAAAAACGTTCATGGGGGGACGAATATTGAATTTTCAGGCGTGCCAGATCATAGAGGTCATTTGCATCGCCTTTAAAGCGAATACGTTACACGTCTGTCTATAAAAGCGATTGTTAGCGATCAATGTGCAGGCAAGTGGACATTTACATTAGAGGAATTTTGCGTCATAGTTTGCATGATATTTTAAGTGTTGAAGGGGGTTGTGGATATCTCTCCGATGTCTAAATGGTTTTGATTTTACTTTGCTCCCCACAAAATAATTTATAGTTTGGGTGAGGGTGAGGGGTGTTTTGAGAATGGCGAGAAGTTGACTTTGACAGGGTGCCGGCTTTAGCCTACTCTTATCGAAGAGCACCGGGGGATTTTTACCGTGCGAACAAGAAGGTAATTGTCCACACCGCCTCTCATACCAGCCGCCGCGCGTTACTCGTTTGTAGCGTGTTAGTCTAAGCATGCCATGCAGGGTTGTCAGTTGGGTTAGTACGGTGTATTGCAGATCGGCTCTTCAACGTCCACTGCACCTCTGGGTAGCATTTTACGTTATCAGTTGCAAGGCAAATCAGCTCATCTACGTTCGATGCATCCTCTGGGTAGTCGTTTTACGTTACGCTAATTGTTTATTGCAAAAAGAAGTTTGTATGTTTTCCGAAAGCAAGTCGGCTCGTCTACTTCCAACGGCACCGCTATGTAGCAATTTAATTCGAATTGGGAAGCAAATTGGTTCATGTACGTCCGACGCCATGCGGGGTTGATTACGTACATGTTTCCTACGAATTTTTCGCGGTCATGCATTGCGAGCTGATGTGTGTTGGTGGTGTGGTGTCTGCAGTGCTCCTGCTAGTTTTGTCGCGTACAAATATTCAAATAACAATTAAGGGAATTCTGGGTGTTTGTCACCGAGAAGCGATGGAAGCGATAGGGTGATATTATCTCTTTGGCAGAATGCCTTAAGTGGTTGTTTTTGGGAGTTAAAGCTGCTACAGTCTAGCAGGATGTGGATTATGTTTAATGTGGTGTTGCAGGTGCCGCAGTGAGGTGTTGTATATTGGTTACCCTCGAATTGAGGCTGTGTTAGTTTTGTACAACCAGTTCTAAGACTAGCGAAGATGACCTCTTTTTGTCGGTGACATTGATTTGATGTCTTCCATGTGCCTATCGTTGGCATGATTGCATGGGTGTGGTTGGATTTGTGTTATGCCGAGTTGTGTTGTGTCTATTTGTTGGCGAATGTGGCGTTAGAGGAGTGATTTGCAATTGTCTACCGAATATTCCACGCTAGAGTAAGTGTCCAATGCTGATGCTTGTTTTGCGATTAGGACTTTTACCACTTTATGAATACATTGTGCTGTTGAAATTTTTGACAAAAATACCTGATGTTGATACAATTGATGAATATATAACATAGCGCTATTTATTTCTAAAATACATCGTTTATTTGTTGAGTGGTTCTAGACGCACTTTTTGCACGATCACGACTAATGGCGCCCCCCACACTGTTTCTCCGGTGGGCCGCGGGATTGGGAAATGTCCCGAGTGGCGAGAGTGTTGAACCCAGGATATTTGGTACGCGGAGCCGAGTGGTTACACTCGGCCATCCCCGTCCCTATTTATCGAATCTAGTCGTTACGTGTTTTGCATTGTTCGAGTCTCAGGTAAGCCTGACGATAAATGACTAACGATTGAAGACTGCAGTCTGTTAGTCTGTTAGTCTGCCAATTGACCACTTCGAGATGGCCAGCTTCCAGTAAAACCATACCCTCCACCCACACGCTATTCTGGTGATATGACCTCCTCGGGTTATATCACAACACTTCATAATTCTAGCATATGTTGGTGGATGTGTGATGTCAGTGATGTCTTACTACAGCAAATTTGAGTGGAACCTGTAAAAGATAAAAACGTTCACTGAAAAGTTCGCGATCAAATTATAGCTCCAAGGTATGAAATTGACATGACACAACCATGGGCGTTGATTTCTGAAACTTATTGGGGGCGGGCAAAGTACATGAAAGGAATAGGCAGGACGAAAAAGACTCGGGGGCACACTGCATAGGGTTTCATGTTAAAATTGCTATGGTTAGAGGAGGGGCAAAGCACAACATTGAGAAGGCACTTGCCCCTCAAAAGTGTATCAAGCAGCACCCCTCGATAGAGCAGAGATGCAACACTTCGGAAGCATAATAGTTTGTTCTGTTCATGCATCATGTTGCTTGATATTTGTTTGTGGAGCAGGTAAATTGTGACAACACAAAGCTGAATCAGAAAAATCAATAGCACACATTTCATTACTCAACAGTCTATGTCCCCCAAGAAGCACGAGCCTGACCACCCCAATTCAGCCCAAATTCTTCTTCAAGGGGTGTAACTGTGTCAATGTGTTCTCACAAAATAACTATGGTCTTTGCCCAGTCTCATTTATTGAGCTAAGCATGTGAGGGATAAACCCTTACTAAATAATTCTATATGCACTGGTGGGCAATCCAACTAAAAGTAAAAAACGGATGGTCAACATCTGGCATGAATGTTTGGGACCGGTGCAGAGATGATAGGTGGAACTTTTCATATCTTTCAAGGCATCCCAGGTTGGAAAACTAGTGTTAAATAGAATAAGGTTGAAAGCGGAACAGCGAAATGAAATGTTAAGGTCTCGTACTGGAATAGGGACGAATGGAGCAAAGTCGAAAGTTGAATAGCATCGAATGGAGTGTCGAAAATAGGTGCAGCTGCACTAGTATTGAATGGAGGAAGGTTCAAAAGGAGTAGTGTCATATGGGACAGGGTCAAGAATGGAATAGCATCAAATGGAATAGTCAAAAAGCAACTGGAGATAGGAGAGATTGGGCTGGCATGAAATGGAGCAATGAAAAACTTAGGCAAGAGACACGGAAAATTTGTGCTTTAAGGTGTTTTATGAATTCTTGTAATAACAAATTCAATACAAGGCCTATTTTGTGTGATATGTTATAAGCTCTTCCTCATTAGTAGGCACAACATCTAATATTTCAATTTCCCTTGTGCATCCATGTGTCTTTCGAAAAAAGACATTTTCCTCTAACACGCGCCCTGGAGGGGGGGCGAAATCCCCCCACACTTCCGGTTTTTCGTGGATCACTCCAGATTTTACCGGGTAATATACGCCATTGTTTGTGTACCTACAGTGGCCGCAAAAAAATGTATGCCTGGTGGTCACAGAAAAAAATTTGTTTTGCGTACCCTAGCAACAGTCAGTGGGAGGACCTTGGTATGAAGTATGTAGCTGGGCCCCATCAATACCCTGGCTCACACACAGTGGGAAAGCTCAGTAAGCAATGGGCTCTGAGAGGGGTGGGTGCAACTGTTCGATGCCTTTCTGGGTGCCTTTTTTGCTACGACGCCCGATTTTGAAGGCCAATAACTTTGCTCTCAGTGGTCAGAATGGACGAAAGAAGCCCGCGGATGTTGAGAAGAGTCTGGCTTTGACCCTGATTGAGCAGGGCATGTCTTGATACGTGTCGCCGGAGATCTACAAGTCACGAGGCGGGTTATTTACAACCTCAAAAAGGCCGCCGCCTCCCTACCCCCAGGCACCAGTCCGGAGAGAAAGAAAGGCTCTGGAGCACCCCGCAAGACTTCCCCACGCACTGACCATATTCTGAAGAGAGCTGTGTTATCAGAGCCTGCAATTACCGCATCAGCGCTTGAAAAGAAGCACCCTGATCTACTCCAGGACGTCTCGATCAGGCCGATTCGACACCGCCTGCAAAAGGACCTGGGAATGCCGGTCGCCGAGCTGCCAAGAAACCGCTCCTCACCAAGGCCATGAAGAAAAAAGGGTTGCCTTTGCCGAGAAATATGGACACTTCACATCAGAAGACTGGAAGAAAGTGATGCTCAGCAATGAGAGTACCTTTAGGCTGGTCAGAGGAACCTCGAAGGTCGTTCGTCGCCCCAAAAGTGTCTCTCGCTACAACCATAAGTTTACTGTAACAACTGTGAAACACCCTGACAGTGTGATGGTTTAGGGGACATTTAGTGGCAATAAGGGCAGGGAAGGGTTGTATTTCCTGCCTAAGAACGTCACCATGAAGGGGAGCAACTATATCGAAGTGCTTAAAGAACATTTGTTGTTTTTTGGTATTCATGAGTGCGATTATTTCATGCACGGCGGCGCCCCTTGCCACAGGTCCAAGGCAGTACAAAATTTTTTCAGTGCTACACATATTGAAGTGCTAGACTGGCCAGGCAACTCCCCGGAACTATACCCCATAGAAAATGCCTGGAATGTTATGAAAAACAAGATTCAAGAGGCCCGACCCAGCAACATCAAGGATTTGCAGGAGGCGCTGAAGCAGCTGTGGATCGACATGGACGTCTCCTACTTCGCTAGATTTAGCCGAATCGATGCCCAAACGACTCAACATGGTGCTGAAGGCAAAGGGGGAAATGACAAAATATTAAGTGTAAAGCTTATTCATCAATAAATGTCATGCAAGTTTCATCTTGTTGTTTTATTGGCCAAGTATTGTTAATGTATACATCTTTTGCGGCCACTGTACTTAGAAATGACCGGCGCGTTGCTTAAAGTAAGAAAAATGAAAATCGACTGAATATGTTTGCAAGCTAGGTGCCGTTAAAGTAAAACAAAATTCGCAGCGCCCGACCACAAAAAACGGCGCTGGTGCGCTTCCCTTATATTGGCAAATGGGAAGTGTTCATGACTACACTGGCGGACTACACTGGCGACTTGTTTGATGCATATTGCTATATAACTTAAAAATCATGTTAGGTCGCCGAAGTCAAGTCAGGTCAGGTCCATGACAGGCTAATGGAACAAAACTTGGTGAACTGGAATGCTGTTTATTGGGTGGTTTACGACGCACTTTATGCACATTCACGGCTAATAGCGCCGCCCACGCTGTTTCGCCGGTGGGCCGCGGGATTGAGAAATGTACCAAGCGGCGCTAGTGTTGAACCCGGGACCTTCGGAACCCAGAGCTCATCACCTTAACCAGTCGGCCATTTCCCGCCCCATTGGAACGCTGTCATAAATGCAAATGACTGTCATGCGATTGATGTCACTTTACACGTTACTCCCTACACATCCCGACGTCTACTGTTTGTCATTGTGTGCCTAAGCGTTTCCATACTTTATTCCTGTATTTCACTCCTTTCTTTACGAAGCCGATTGTGCCGAACCGCCCAACGGAGCAGACAGGTGGGCAGCCCGGTTCCGGTAACTGGAGCAGGTAGTGACCTGCTAAAGTGCTCCTATATAGGTGACCTGAGGTCAAATAGCGGATCTGGCATCTGTATTGCATCATTAGTAATGTCCAAAACATCATTAATGCCAATTTTGTAGCATTTAAACACAATAAAAGTGATCCATAGCATTGACAAGCCAATCCACGCAAAACCAGACAATTGTGCAATTTTGACCTCATTTGTCCTTGAAAATATTGACCTAAGGCCGTGAAATTTGCACACAATGGAGCTCACTATCGTGTCCATTCGCCCTGCGAATTTCGTTGCTCTAGCCTTAATAGGAGCCGAGATCTTCTGGGGGCGGAATCCCCCATCCAGTGTGCGTAATTTATCAAGGCCCTCCAGGCCTCCAATTATCTCTGCATTGTAATGATATGCCATTGTGCTGCAGCGATAGTCCTTTGCGTTGCAGTGGCAAGTATGTGCTGCAGTGGCATATCCATGTGCTTCAGTGGTATGTTTCTGTGTTACAATGTTATGTCTGTCTTGCAGTGGTATATTTATGTGTCTTGGTGGTATGACACAGAGTTGCCGTACTACGTCCCTAGCTATAGTAGTATCAGTCTCATTGCTTCAGCGAAAGTGTTTGTGTTACATTGGCATGCATTTGTGTTCAATTGGCATGTTTCTGTTTCGCAATGGCAGGTCTCTGTATTGTCTTTACGCACTCGACTGTGTCAGTGGTCGACGGTCGTACAACAGTGTCGTACTCACTAGAATGACGCACTCAAATGTGACTGACTGCGAAGTGTCAGGTGGCTCTGTATTACAGTGACATGTCTCTGTGTCGCAGTGACCTGCTCGACTGCGACGGTGACCACGTATTAAGCGGCTCTGTGTTACAGCGACATGTCTCTGTGTTGCAGTGGCCTGCTCGACTGTGACGGTGACCACGTATTAGGCGGCTCTGTGTCGCAGTGGCCTGCTCGACTGTGACGGTGACCACGTATTAGGCGGCTCTGTGTTACAGTGACATGTCTCTGTGTTGCAGTGGCCTGCTCGACTGTGACGGTGACCACGTATTAGGCGGCTCTGTGTTACAGTGACATGTCTCTGTGTTGCAGTGGCCTGCTCGACTGTGACGGTGACCACGTATTAGGCGGCTCTGTGTTACAGTGACATGCTCTGTGTCGCAGTGGCCTGCTCGACTGTGACGGTGACCACGCATTAGGCGGCTCTGTGTCGCAGTGGCCTGCTCGACTGTGACGGTGACCAAGTATTAGGCGGCTCTGTGTTACAGTGACATGTCTCTGTGTCGCAGTGGCCTGCTCGACTGTGACGGTGACCAAGTATTAGGCGGCTCTGTGTTACAGTGACATGTCTCTGTGTCGCAGTGGCCTGCTCGACTGTGACGGTGAACAAGTATTAGGCGGCTCTGTGTTACAGTGACATGCTCTGTGTCGCAGTGGCCTGCTCGACTGTGACGGTGACCAAGTATTAGGCGGCTCTGTGTTACAGTGACATGCTCTGTGTCGCAGTGGCCTGCTCGACTGTGACGGTGACCAAGTATTAGGCGGCTCTGTGTTACAGTGACATGCTCTGTGTCGCAGTGGCCTGCTCGACTGTGACGGTGACCAAGTATTAGGCGGCCCTGTGTTACAGTGACATGCTCTGTGTCGCAGTGGCCTGCTCGACTGTGACGGTGAACAAGTGCCAGGCGGCTCTGTGTTACAGTGACATGCTCTGTGTCGCAGTGGCCTGCTCGACTGTGACGGTGACCAAGTATTAGGCGGCCCTGTGTTACAGTGACATGCTCGTGTCGCAGTGGCCTGCTCGACTGTGACGGTGAACAAGTGCCAGGCGGCTCTGTGTTACAGTGACATGTCTCTGTGTCGCAGTGGCCTGCTCGACTGTGACGGTGAACAAGTATTAGGCGGCTCTGTGTTACAGTGACATGCTCTGTGTCGCAGTGGCCTGCTCGACTGTGATGGTAACCACGTATTAGGCGGCTCTGTGTTACAGTGACATGCCCTGTGTCGCTGTGGCCTGCTCGACTGTGACGGTGACCAAGTATTAGGGCGGCTCTGTGTTACAGTGACATGCCCTGTGTCGCTGTGGCCTGCTCGACTGTGACGGTGACCAAGTATTAGGCGGCTCTGTGTTACAGTGACATGTCTCTGTGTCGCAGTGGCCTGCTCGACTGTGACGGTGACCAAGTATTAGGCGACTCTGTGTTACAGTGACATGTCTCTGTGTCGCAGTGGCCTGCTCGACTGTGACGGTGAACAAGTGCCAGGCGGCTCTGTGTTACAGTGACATGTCTCTGTGTCGCAGTGGCCTGCTCGACTGTGACGGTGACCAAGTATTAGGCGGCCCTGTATTACAGTGACATGTCTCTGTGTCGCAGTGGCCTGCTCGACTGTGACGGTGAACAAGTGCCAGGCGGCTCTGTGTTACAGTGACATGCTCTGTGTCGCAGTGGCCTGCTCGACTGTGACGGTGACCAAGTATTAGGCGGCCCTGTGTTACAGTGACATGCTCTGTGTCGCAGTGGCCTGCTCGACTGTGACGGTGAACAAGTGCCAGGCGGCTCTGTGTTACAGTGACATGTCTCTGTGTCGCAGTGGCCTGCTCGACTGTGACGGTGAACAAGTGCTAGGCGGCTCTGTGTTACAGTGACATGTCTCTGTGTCGCAGTGGCCTGCTCGACTGTGACGGTGAACAAGTGCCAGGCGGCTCTGCGCACGCTGGTGGCGTTCCAGTTCTTCGAGCCCACCTGTGTGTGCAAGGAGCCGCGCATCGACCCCGAGTGCAATACCTACCGCAGCCTGGTCTTCGAACATCCCTGCTTTACCGTCAAGCGCCGCGGTACGTGGACGCAGTGGCAATACTCACCAGGAGAGAGGAGTAATGGCAACTGACAATACTCACCAGGAGGCCAGGGGTAGTGACAATCGTCAGCATTCACCAGGAGGCCGGGGTAGTGGCAATCGTCAACATTCACGAGGAGGGATGGGTGGTGGCAACCGTCAACATTCACCAGGGGGCCAGGAGTAGGGACAACCGTCAACACTCACCAGGAGGCCAGGGGTAGTGACAACCGTCAACACTCACCAGGATGTCAGGGTAGTGACAATCGTCAACATTCACGAGGAGGGATGGGTAGTGGCAACCGTCAACACTCACCAGGGGGTCAGGAGTAGGGAAAAATGCCAACACTCACCAGGAGGCCAGGGTTAGTGACAACCGTCAACATGCACGAGGAGGGATGGGTAGCAACGACTGTCAACACTCACCACGAGGCTAGGGCTAGTGACAACTGACACTACTCACCAGGAGGCCAGAGATAGTGACAACTGACAATACTCACCAGGAGGCCAGAGTTAGTGACAACTGACAATACTCACCAGGAGGCCAGAAGTGGGGACAACTGACAATACTCACGAGAAGGGAGGGGTAGTGACAACTTACAATACTCACTAAGAGTCCAGGGCTAGGACAATCGTCAACACTCATCAGGAGGGAGGGGTAATGACAACTATCAACACTCACCAGGGGGCCAGGGCTAGTGACAACCGCAAACACTCACCAGGAGGGCCAGGAGTCGGGTCAAGTATCAACACTCACCAGGAGGCCAGGGCAGTAACAACTGACAATACTCACCAGGAGGCGAGGGGTCGGGACAACTGACAACACTCACCAGGAGGGCCAGGAGTCGGGTCAAGTATCAACATTCACCAGGAGGGCCAGGGGTCGGGACAAGTATCAACACTCACCAGGAGGCCAGGGCAGTAACAACTGACAATGCTCACCAGGAGGCCAGGGCAGTAACAACTGACAATACTCACCAGGAGGCCAGGGCAGTAACAACTGACAATACTCACCAGGAGGGGGGGCCAGGGGCCGGGACAACTGACAATACTCACCAGGAGGGCCAGGGGTCGGGACAACTGACAACACTCACCAGGAGGGCCAGGGGTCGGGACAACTGACAACACTCACCAGGAGGCCAGGGGTCGGGACAACTGACAACACTCACCAGGAGGGCCAGGGGTCGGGACAAGTATCAACACTCACCAGGAGGTCAGGGCAGTAACAACTGACAATACTCACCAGGAGGCCAGGGCGGTAACAACTGACAATACTCACCAGGAGGCCAGGGCGGTAACAACTGACAATACTCACCAGGAGGCCAGGGCGGTAACAACTGACAATACTCACCAGGATGGATGGGTAATGACAGCAGCACTCACCGGGAGGTTATATAGGAGCAGTGATAGCATTCTCCACGAGGGAGTGGTAGTGTTACGTTATCACATGAAACGTAACACACAATGGGATACTCCAGCCAAACGAGTCCTTTTTACTCTACGATAGCAACGCAACATGAATCAGCAATACAACACAGCATGCACGAGGAAGCAGTACAGCACGAAACAACAGAGCAGTACGAGACAACGGCACATCACGTGATAATAGCACAGCATCAGCCAGCGATACAGCACGAGACAGCAATACGGATATCCATCGGCAGCCATACAGTGGCTGGCCAATGACCGATGGGTGGGGTATACAGCCGAGTAGCCTCTTGACGGAGTGTCAGAATGGCCGGGGGTCAGCTGGGTGGTCACTTGTTGGCGAGTAGTTGACGGGATGTGCGAATGTTCGGAGGCGGCCACTTGTTGACGGAGACTGGCTGAGACTGGACGGACACTGGCTGACGGAGCGTCAGTCTGACGGGGACCGACGGAGCGTCAGTCTGACGGGGACCGACGGAGCGTCAGTCTGACGGGGACTGACGGAGCGTCAGTCTGGCCGGGGACTGACGGAGCGTCAGTGTAGCCGGGGACTGACGGAGCGTCAGCCTGGCCGGGGACTGACGGAGCGTCAGTCTGGCCGGGGACTGACGGAGCGTCAGCCTGGTCGGGGACTGACGGAGCGTCAGCCTGGCCGGGTACTGACGGAGCGTCAGTCTGGCCGGGGACTGACGGAGCGTCAGCCTCGCCGGGGACTGACTGAGCGTCAGTCTGGCCGGGGACTGACGGAGCGTCAGCCTGGCCGGGTACTGACGGAGCGTCAGTCTGGCCGGGGACTGACGGAGCGTCAGTCTGGCGGGGACTGACGGAGCGTCAGCCTGGCCGGGGACTGGCGGAGCGTCAGCCTGGCCGGGGACTGACGGAGCGTCAGCCTGGCCGGGGACTGACGGAGCGTCAGCCTGGCCGGGGACTGACGGAGCGTCAGTCTGGCCGCGGACTGACGGATGCTCCCCGCTCGCCACGTCAGCCGCATAATGCGCAAAACAGCCGCCACGCAGTATGCAACAATATGGAATTAGGAAGTGGTGATCATATAATATAATCGAAGAGCGATCCGCGCGATGTTTCCCAAAGGATTCGTGCCAAATTTATATTTCCTTCGGTGCTCTTTAACCCCCCAAGAAAGAGCACAAAGATTAAATAAGCGTACTGCGAAAGTTACAGTATTTTAACACTAAACATGACCGAAAGCTTCCACACGCATTGTGTTGTTGTGGTATGATGGCATTACCATTAACAATTATGTAAGTACTTCTCTAAACATAGGGGACGAGTAGCCTAGGGGTAAGTTGCTCGTCTCACAATCGAAAGGTTGTGGGTTCGAGTCTCACCTGTCGCTACTCTTCGCCCGCGACCAATCGGCGTGAGAGATTGGCGACGCTACGTGACTAAGTGGTCGATGTGTCGTAAAACCAATAACCAACCAACCTCTAAGCATATTTTCGACTGAATCGACTGTGTCGCTAAGCGCATATTCGGCTTCGGCGTGTCGACCCTGTGGTGGTGTATCAGCTCTCTGGTGGTATGTCGGCTCTGTGGTGGTGTGTGTGCTCTGGTGGTGTGTCGGCTCTGTGGTGGTGTGTGTGCTCTGGTGGTGTGTCGGCTCTGTGGTGGTGTGTGTGCTCTGGTGGTGTGTCGGCTCTGTGGTGGTGCGTCGACTCTGTGGTGGTGTGTCGGCTCTGTGGAGGTATATCAGCTCTGTGGTAGTGCATCTGCTCCTTGGTAGTGTATCTAATCTGTCGTAGTGTATCTGCTCTGCGGTAGTGTGTCAGCTTTGTGGCGGTGTATCTGCTCTCTGGTGGTGCATCTGCTCTGTGGCAGTGTATCTGCTCTGTGGTAGTACATCTGCTCTGTGGTGGTGTGTCGGCTCTGTGATGGTGTGTCGGCTCTGTGGCTGTATATCAGCTCTGGTAGTGTATCTGCTCTGTGGCGGTGAATCTGCTCTCTGGTAGTGTATCTGCTCTGTGGTGGTGTGTCGGCTCTGTGATGGTGTGTCTGCTCTGTGGCGGTGTGTCGGCTCTGTGGCTTTATATCTGCTCTGTGGTGGTGTGTCGGCTCTGTGGCGGTGTGTCGGCTCTGTGGCTGTATATCTGCTCCGTAGTGGTGTGTGGGCTCTGTGCTGGGGTGTCGATCTCTCTGTGGCGGTGTGTCGGCTCTGTGGCTTTATATCTGCTCTGTGGCGGTGTGTCGGCTCTGTGGCGGTGTGTCGGCTCTGTGGCTGTATATCTGCTCTGTGCTGGGGTGTCGACTCTGTGGCGGTGTGTCGGCTCTGTGGCTGTATATCTGCTCTGTGGCGGTGTGTCGGCTCTGTGGCGGTGTGTCGGCTCTGTGGCTGTATATCTGCTCTGTGCTGGGGTGTCGACTCTGTGGCGGTGTGTCGGCTCTGTGGCTGTATATCTGCTCTGTGGCGGTGTGTCGGCTCTGTGGCGGTGTGTCGGCTCTGTGGCTTTATATCTGCTCTGTGGCGGTGTGTCGGCTCTGTGGCGGTGTGTCGGCTCTGTGGCGGTGTGTCGGCTCTGTGGCTGTATATCTGCTCTGTGGCGGTGTGTCGGCTCTGTGGCGGTGTGTCGGCTCTGTGGCGGTGTATCTGCTCTGTGGCAGTATATCAGCTCTGGTAGTGTATCGGCTCTGTGGCGGTGTGTCGTTCTCTGGTAGTGTATCGGCTCTGTGGTGGTGTGTCGGCTCTGTGGCGGTGTGTCGGCTCTGTGGTGGTGTGTATGATCTGCTCGTGTCGGCTGGGGTGTGTCGGCTCTGTGGTGGTGTGTCGGCTCTGTGGTGGTGTGTCGGCTCTGTGGCGGTGTGTGTGCTCTGGTGGTGTGTCGGCTCTGTGGTGGTGTGTGGGCCCTGTGGTGGTGTGTCTGCTCTGTGGTAGTGTATCGGCTCTGTGGCTGTATATCTGCTCTGTGGCGGTGTGTCGGCTCTGTGGCGGTGTGTCGGCTCTGTGGCTGTATATCTGCTCTGTTTTTGCTTGGGGTGTCGGCTCTGTGGCGGTGTGTCGGCTCTTAGTGTGCTTAGTATATCTGCTCTGTGCTGGGGTGTCGGATCTGTGGCAGTGTATCTGCTCTGTGGTAGTACATCGCTCTGTGGTAGGTGTCAGCTCTGTGGTAGTGTATCTGCTCTGTGGTAGTGTATCTGCTCTGTGGTAGTGTATCTGCTTTGTGGTGGTATATCTGCTCTGTGGTGGTGTGTCGGCTCTGTGCCGGGGTGTCGACTCTGTGGCTGTATCCGCTGTGGTTGCTGGTCCACGCCACTTTGACCGCTGCGCTATAAACGGCTAACGCAGGGCGTCAGTAGTGGCCCCTGTCAGCGGGGGCCGTCTGGCGGCGCCGTAATGACGCTGGATTGATGCTCCTCTTAGGTCGACGGTGACAATTAATGGTCGCAACTGAGCACCAGACAGACGCTCATAAAATGTGACTGAGCACGAGATAGCCTCTCGTGAAATGTGACCGAGCACCAGATGGATGCTCACGAAATGTGACTAAGCACCAGGCAGCCGCTCATGACATGTGACTGAGGGTTCATGCGCATTGCCGCATGCAGGTGGTGGAGCGGAAACAGGCTGTTTTCGTGGGATTTTGGCTTGATAATATATATATATATATATATATATATATATATATATATATATATATATATATATATATATATATATATATATACGCATGAATTGATATAACAACGAACGGACGGACGGACGGACGTTTATATTGTAATATTGCATAATTGCTCAACATATGCTGCCACTCACAAAACCCGTTTTCTGTATGCTTCCCATGCTCTGTTGAAGTGAGGGATATGGCCTACATCTGCATTGTCACAAAAGATATTTTTTTGTGGTTGTTTGAAATGCTATCTAATTGATATTATGTTATTTTTTGTAAATTTGTGCATTCGGATGTTTGACAAATTCTTGGAAATGGTGATTTCAATGTAGTGTTTATGAATTTGACCATGATGATGAGACCACGTATGTTCTGTGCAAATGTCTCCTTTTCAGGTTGTGAGGAAAAAAACATGAAAAACGGGGTTTTGAATTAGGTAACATAGCAGAAAAAGCAAGGTTAAAATTAAATAAATATGCAACATGATGTAAACTAACCTAAATTCACGTCACTTTGGAAAATATAGAATCCAAGGAATAATACTAGATACATTTTATGCAATATATTTTCTGGAAAAAAAAACTTTCAAATAAACAAAGCATACGCTATCCTAACCTAATCTAACATCAGCTGGTTTTGAAGAAAGCATAACATCCAAGTTAAAAAAAGTGAACAGAATATGTTCCAACATATAGAAACACTAACCTAACCAAACGAAACCTAACCCATTTGTTTGCTTTGTGGAGGAAAATATGTAAAAACCTGTTCTTGTTACCACCTTAAACCACAAGAATACCTTTTTTCTTTATGAAATGATTGCTTATTGTGATATAATGATAACTTGAAGTGCTTATGTCAAAGGGGTTTCATTTTCCAAAGATAAAGATTTTTAATTATTTCAAGTTGCATTGAGACACCGGAAAAACACACATTTTAACTAGTGCTTCTTCTATATGTTTACCCAAATTGCATGCATTGTGCAGACTCGAAAAGTTGGTTTTGAGTCGTTTGGTATGGCCAAGTAAAAAACAAACAAGTGTCACATCATTAAGCACATACATTTAAGACATGCAATAAATATCTCTACTCCTGCTTCTGCATGGCCAAACCAGTAGTTGTACTGTGTTTCCTGAACACGAAAATAAATCAACCAAGCTATCCATATTCAAACAGTTCCTTTCAATGAAAATCCTCTAAGCACTTGGAAAGAGCAACTTTAGAACAGATCATTATTTTATAGTGGTGTGTTGTATTCTGAACACCGAAATGTTGTCGTGCAGGATTACTTCACTGCAGCTTTTGTGGTGTACGCTATTAGCAGCTGCTAAATAAAACTGGTGTAATTACGAACAAAT
The DNA here is from genome assembly GCA_034440575.1 of Imbricaverruca yamaguchii. Classification (NCBI taxonomy): domain Eukaryota; kingdom Metazoa; phylum Arthropoda; class Thecostraca; family Neoverrucidae; genus Imbricaverruca; species Imbricaverruca yamaguchii. Next base: position 707,221 of record JAOTOL010001431.1, read on the forward strand.
ATCAGGGGTTACTTCCATATAGTTTTCTTAACACGCGCCCTGAAGGGGGGGCCAAATCCGCCCACCCCTGCGGTTTTTCGTAGATACCTCCGATTTTACCTAGACATAAAGACATAAGACATAAAAGATTAGTGCAACCATGAGCCACAAGGGCCCTTCTTGGTTGCACTCTGTACACTGAACCAGTTGCCCACCAAATCTGTCAATCAGCCCTCCCTGTAATACTGAAAAGCAAGCCCTCTATTCTTATAATGATTGTCTATGCTGTTTTTAAAGATGTTCAATGTGCTGCTACTGACGATGTTTTCTGGCAGCTGGTTCCAGTGTTCCACTACCCTGTTGGTGAAGAAAGTTTGCCTTAACCTTGTTCTGCTGTGGTTAACTTTAATTTTGAATTTATGACCTCTAATTGCATCATTTCTGTTCAATTCAAACATTTCCCCAAGGTATCCCCTATCCAGACCATTGACAAATTGAAAGACCTCGATGAGATCTCCTCTCAGCCTTCTATATCTAAGTGAAAACATATTCAATGTCTTCAATCTTTCCTCATATGCCAGGTTGCTTATGCCATTAACCATTTTTGTAGCCTTCTTTTGTACTCTCTCTAAAAGCCAACAATCTTTTTCATAGCTAGGAGACCAAGCTTGGATGCAGTATTCCAAATGTGGCCTGACGTATGCACAGTAAAGCTTCCTGACCACTTCCTCACTTCTGTATGATACATTCCTATGTATTGCCCCGAGCATTCTCAGTGCCTTCTTCCTGGCTTCCTTGGTCTGTTCTGATGCCCCCAGCTTTGTGTTTAGAAGAACACCTAAATCCTTCTCCTGTTGAGTCACTGATAGCACTTGGCCATCCATCAAGTATGGAGCCTTCATATGCTGCTTACCTACATGCATGATTTTGCACTTATCAAAATTAAATTTCATTTGCCATTCTTCGGACCACTTCACAAGTTTGTCTAAGTCTTTTTGCAGCGAGATATGCTCATCCTGACCTGTTATTGCCCTAAAGACCTTCAAATCATCCGCAAATTTCAAAACTTTACTGCTTAGGCCACTTTCAATGTTATTTACAAATATAATGAACAGTAATGGCCCTAGTACTGACCCCTGGGGGACTCCACTAAGAACATTTTGCCATGATGACTTTGTACCATTTAGCATCACTCTTTGCTGTCTATCTGAAAGCCACAACTCTATCCATTTTAAGATGCTACCTGCAATACCATGAGACTGAAGCTGTATCATTAACCGTTTATGGGGTACCTTGTCAAAGGCCTTACTAAAGTCAAGATATGCTACATCAACCTGATTTCCCTGATCAAATTGTTCTGTGGCGAAGTTCAAAAAGTCCAAGAGGTTTGTGAGACACGATCGTCCTTTTCTAAACCCATGTTGAGTATCTTGAATCAATCTGCTACCTTCCAGATAACTAACTATTCTATCCTTGATAATTGATTCGAGTACCTTGCAGACTAGGGATGTGAGACTTATTGGCCTATAGTTTTCAACTTTCCCTCTTTCTCCTTTCTTGAAAATAGGAACTACATTTGCCCTTTTCCAATCGGTTGGAATTTCATTATGTGAAACTGATCTACAAAATATTATACTAAGTGGAAATGCCAGTTCCTTTTCAGTTTCCCGCAACACCCTAGCATAAATTTAATCAGGTCCTGCTGCCTTATTTGGCTTTATTTTCCTGATATGATTGTAAACAACATCACTATCAATGAAGTCAACATCATTTGTCAGATCCCATGTCACTGAACTATGGTGTACGGTCGGCAGATTGGTCATATCTTCCAATGTAAACACTGATTTGAACTGCTTGCTCAGCTCCTCAACCATCTCACTATCCTCACCCAATGTAGTCCCGTTTACTTCCAGTGGACCAATTGTGCTAGAAACTTTACTCAGCTTGTAGAAACTAAAGAACTTTTTACTCTCCCCATTACAGTTTCTAGCTAAATCCAGTTCTTTTGCTCGCTTTGCTGCTCTGGTTTTTTGCTTCACAGTGTCTCTAGCTTTTCGATACGCCTTTAGATTAACGACATTTGAGGCTTCTTTAAAACTCTAAATGCAGTTTTCTTGGCCTTAATTGCTTTTATCACGTCTGGTGTAAGCCATGCTGGCTTTCCTACCCTTCTTTTGCGTCTTTGCTTTTGGGGGACATGTCTAATCTGAGTTTCCTTCAAGTAAGATTTGAACCTTTCCCACATTTCACAGGCATTTAAATTGGAGAATTCTTCTTCCAGAGAATGAGAGCAACTTGCCTTCGAACAAGGTTTTTTGTTCGTTCTACCCATTAGGAAAATAAAATTAAAGAAAATTAAAGAAAATTGAAAACAATTTTGTTAAATTTAAAAAGAAATTATAGTTTGATTTTTGGGTGGGACAAAATTTTAGGGTCATAGTCGATTTCGCCTTCCTTTCCTGATCCCAAATAATTTTTGCTTTCTAAATCTCCTCAAAAATGAACTCCACGGAGCCAAAAAAACATGAAGTAAGTCATGAAAGCCCAGACCCATAGTGACATCACTTTTGGGGGACTTTTGAGGATGGCTCCTTACCCTACTCGTCGAGCGCTTTCCGGTGACACCTTTTTTCGTTTTCGTGCAACGCTTGGTTTGGAGATTAGAGGGGGTTGTATCAACCCCTGCCCCTTCCCCAGAGACGGGTTACGAGGATGTGACCGGAAAGACGGGGAGAGTTAAGATCTAAAAACAAATTTCCTCAAAATCGGGCTGTTCTTTATTGGCTGGATCGATATGTCCGTCCTGGAAATACTAGTGAATGCATGGAATGTATTTTTTGGGTTCTATTATTAGACACTTATCGTACCTACTGAAGTGGGTGGGTTGGTAACTTGCTCCTGCCCCACAATTCCGCACATTCCCTTATTTTCACGAATCAATTGGAACATTTGTTAAGCCAAACGTGGCCAGATGCACCTCAAAAGTGTCCATCACACAGTGATCTCCATTAAGAGTATAATGGGCTCCACTCCAAAAATGCCGCATACTCTTGTTGTTATGCTTGTTATGAAACGAAAGCACAATATATGGCGATATCTGTCAGAGGAATGCTTTTGGCGACCGGTGATGGAGCTGTTTTGAAGATGAGATGTAAATGTTATGTTACATTTTCACTATAATTACGAATCACCAATTCATATTTGTTTCCAGTTTTTCAATTTTGCTATTTTACAGTGGATGAATGCATCATTTGCACGAAACTTATATACAAAATACTTCCCGGCTCTACTCAGGTGAGGCACTGCTTTAGTGCCTGACATGGGTCGACCTCCCCTGTCAACGACCAAGTCTAGCACTAGCCTATGACGTTCGCTGAAGACAAAATGCAGCTTTAAATGGCTTGCGCCTAGCCCGCCCCGTACCTGCCCTAGGCCCTATCCAAATGTCAAATCGCCAGCGCTTAAGTTCCTTTTGGAAGGTTCACAAGTTTCGTATTTAAGCTTCACGAAAAGGTTTCGCTCCCTCATACATTCTAGTGTTCATGGATTTCGCCAGCGGATCACTGAACACTGTTATCACAAAATCTTCTGCGCGATATGTCAGTCAGCGCGTATAGATGTCATCTGCTCGGTTGCGTGAACTGTGTGCAAGGTAGTACCGAGGTGAACGAGTCTTCTTGTACCGAACAACAATAGCTTGGAATCGCCCGCCGTCCGCCGTTATCACGGCCAAAATCCGCTGTCCTCAGGTTATAGCTCTTGTGTAGTACCACGTGTTTTTATTCTGTTCATATTGTAATCTTTTGTTTTGTATATTGTCCCAGTTTTAACCTGAAGCCCTGCGCTGACGAGGGACTGCTGAACAAGTCTTGTATTGTGGATGAATTCCATCATGCAAATACAAATATAAATAGTACAACTGAAGCACTGCAGAATTACATTAATACAGTGCTATGGTTATTGTAATGGTGTAGTATTCCAGCAGAGTCGATCCGCACCATTGCAGTATTTCAATGCTACAGCACCGCACCTTTAACATTGTATTATTACAGACATACAAAGTTGGAAGACTGCCACATTGAATTACTGCATACCGCCGCTAAGCTGCACCATTGTAATTGTGTACCATAGCAATAACATAGTTCTGCAATGGTAATTTATTGAAAAACTGCAACACTGCAGTACTAGCACTGTAGCACCGCATGAATAACATCGAACAACTGCAGGGCTGCAGTGCTGCAATGCCGTGATAATGTCGCAATATAATAGCAGACGGCTGCAGTCCTCTAACACTGTGGTGCTGCTGCAGTACAGCACTGCAGCAAGACCAGCACTGTAACAGTGCATCTGTGCAGCGCTGCTGCACTGCAGCACTGCTGACGATGCGACGGTCTCCGCTGCAGATAACGACCCGTACCGCGTGCACGCCCTGCCGACCTGCGGCTACGCGCTGCGGGTGTGCCGCCAGAAGCCGCACTGCTCGCTTCTGTACAACAACTTCGTCAGCTCGTGTCGCTTCAATGGCACGACCTGTCACATGGAGAGCAGGTAAGCCACGCTTCTCCGGCTCGTCTTAGGCTACAGCCAGGTAGCAGCGGGTCTTAGCGACGTAGCGGCGTAGCTATAGCGGAGCTGCTGCATGCTGCCTTGCTACTACAGCTTAGTAGGTGTTAGTGAAGAACACGGAATTTGGAGCGGTCTCGACCAGCCACCACCCAGAACACGACAGGTACGGCCCGAGTCACCACCTCCAGTGATTATGACTCGGTGGAGCAGTGTAGACCACATTACCACCCAGAACACGACAGGTACGACCAGGGTCGCCACCTCCAGCGGTTATGACCCGGTGGAGCAGTGTAGACCACACCGCCACCCAGAACACGACAGGTGCGGCCCGAGTCACCACCTCCAGCGGTTATGGACTGTGGGGTAGTGCAGACCACACCACCACCCAGAACACGACAGGTGCGGCCCGAGTCACCACCTCCAGTGGCTATGGACTGTGGGGCAGTGTAGAACACACCACCACCCAGAACACGACAGGTACGGCCCGAGTCACCACCTCCAGCGGTTATGGCCTGTGGAGCAGTGTAGACCACACCGCCACCCAGAACACGACAGGTGCGGCCCGAGTCACCACCTTCAGCGGTTATGGACTGTGGGGCAGTGTAGACCACACCACCACCCAGAACACGACAGGTACGGCCCGAGTCACCACCTTCAGCGGTTATGTATGGCCTGTGGGGCAGTGTAGACCACACCGCCACCCAGAACACGACAGGTGCGGCCCGAGTCACCACCTCCAGCGGTTATGGACTGTGGAGCAGTGTAGACCACACCGCCACCCAGAACACGACAGGTGCGGCCCGAGTCACCACCTCCAGCGGTTATGGACTGTGGGGCAGTGACCACACCGCCACCCAGAACACGACAGGTGCGGCCAGAGTCACCACCTCCAGCGGTTATGGCCTGTGGGGCAGTGTAGACCACACCGCCACCCAGAACACAACAGGTACGGCCCGAGTCACCACCTTCAGCGGTTATGTATGGCCTGTGGGGCAGTGTAGACCACACCGCCACCCAGAACACGACAGGTGCGGCCCGAGTCACCACCTTCAGCGGTTATGGACTGTGGAGCAGTGTAGACCACACCGCCACCCAGAACACAACAGGTGGGGCCCGAGTCACCACCTCCAGCGGCTATGTATGGCCTGTGGGGCAGTGTAGACCACACCGCCACCCAGAACACAACAGGTACGGCCCGAGTCACCACCTCCAGCGGCTATGTATGGCCTGTGGGGCGTGTAGACCACACCGCCACCCAGAACACAACAGGTACGGCCCGAGTCACCACCTCCAGCGGCTATGTATGGCCTGTGGGGCAGTGTAGACCACACCGCCACCCAGAACACAACAGGTGGGGCCCGAGTCACCACCTCCAGCGGTTATGGCCTGTGGGGCAGTGTAGACCACACCGCCACCCAGAACACGACAGGTGCGGCCCGAGTCACCACCTCCAATGGCTGAGTGTGATCCGATGGCTCATTTGTACTGCCGCAGCCTTCGGCATCATCATCATCTTTGGAATGTTAACGAGCATCAGCACTATGCGCAAGTGGCTGCTTGGTATGCGGTCTACCCGATTCTGATTTTGCTAATCTGCCTGGAACAAAGCACCACTTAGGAGCCACGCTGGACCTCAGCGGCAGGGCGCTGCTGGCGAGAACGCTGGACCTGGGCTGCGGAGTCGTCAGCGTCCTGGTGACGGGCACTACGGCGGCCGGCCATTGTGCCGAACAGTGCGCAGTACTGACGTGCAGAGAGGCAGTCGACGCGGCACATTCTGCCGGTACAACTGTGACTTGCATGTAATCGCGAATAATCCTGCTGCCAAATCGGAACAATTTGACCTTCACAACGTCTTCCAATATGGTGCTGAAAGCCGTCAATGGGCCTGTGAAAGGAAGTGGTACATACGAAGCTTGGCTATGTAGCACCGTTTCAACCAAAAACTATTATTATGGCATACTGGGTTTTCTGTAATGTGTTGTAGAGTACTATCTGTAGAGTGAGAGGTTATCTCTGTAGCGACGATTAATGGAAAACAAAATATGGTTTTCCTGACATCCTCAAGCTTATCTGCAAACTGTGCCTGTTTCCATAATTTATAATATTTCCTCTTTTATCTATATGCAGCATCTACATCATTTCCCTACTCATTTTCTTTCATCTGATAGATATTTTCAGTTGCTTGTGCGTTCGTCTCAGTTTCACATGGTTGGTTCTTGGTGGATTTGCTCATTCGAATGCAACGGTCCTCCTGCTACAATGTTGGGAATATTATCGTTTATCTCGTCGACGCCGCTTCCGCATCTGACGGATATGTATTCCGAAATGCCTAGTTAGTGTCAACATATATGTTAACATATCTGTTAACTCTTGAACACACCAATGAGTGGAGGATCGTAGTCAAAGTTGGTGAGTCAAATATCACTTCTGTATGCCATTTTTACAAATTCTCGTAGGTCCCATGCTAAATATCAATAAAATATGTGTGGAACAGGCTACACTTGTCCCATGATGTTTTTCACCCTTTGTCACAGCCATGGTTTCTATAGGTAGCGCACATGGGATTATTGTAGCCTGACCGATATGTGAAATGCTCATGTGCTTATCCAAGGTGGAAAGGATGGAATTCTCTAGAACGCTACGCAAACAATGTGGTAACTTTCTCGCTAAAGGGTTGTCTCTCGCAGCGTAAGGCCCTGAGTGAGATATTGAGTCCACCATGTCTAACATTCATCTCTCGTTTCAGTGCGGCGTGCTACGAGGCATGGAACCGATTGAGACTCAGTCCCGTGTTCGGATGCATCTGTCCGAACATGCACGAGAGAGACTGTGAGGACATTTTCAACATGGTGCACAAGAACCCGTGCGTCGGTGAGTATCCCGCCGCGCCGGCTCTGCACGTGGTTTGCTCTCGCTGCGTCAAGAGCTGGGAGGAAGTGCCCACAGCGACCAACAGGCCGGCGACTGGCGTGTCGATGGCAGGCTTTTCAGCGTGACAATCGAAATTGAGTTGACATTTCATGATGTGCACTTCATTGCTAGGTGATTGCATGCACTCGTGTAAGTACTTGCATGCACCGGATAACTCTAGCTGATATGGGCGGGCCTGTGTCACCAATATGGGTGCACCGACAAACGAAATTGATGCCGCACACGACACTCTCAGCATGCTTTGTCGATTCTTGTCGTTTAGGTTATGACGGCATTCGTTGCCTCATGCTTTCAAGGCATTAGTTGACTCATGAACATTTGGCATGTTTCTTTGGTACTGTACGGCCTCAGAATTTAGCCGCCCATGGGTCATTCTGTGACATGCAGGGGAAAGTAGGCAGGAGGGGCGCAGCCAGCACTTTCTTAAGGGAGGCCTGAACCTCCTCACCCCGAAAAAAACACACATATATACAATTGCTATCGAGACAGCTTTCGGTCCGCGAAGTACACCCGAGATTCTTGGTTTGGCGTGGTGCAAATTTCCTGTTTAATCTAGTGTATTTTTTGCCATGAAGTGCCCTGGCCACCGCCCCCCGCCCTCTTGGCTGTACCTCTGGTCGGCCTACGTGAAATGGCGAATTGCGTCATGGTAGGTCACGTTGATAAAATACGCCATAGTGGCCATCTGTTCTTGAAAAAAAATCGTCTTGCACATCTGCTATCCGAACGATGCTTCATTGAAATTAGTTGAACGATGGAGGGGGTGTACTCGAGCCTTCCCGAAAAGTTGCCTTTTCCCGACCGGAGGGGCGCCACTTTCCATGGGGAAAGGCACACGCCTCCAATGCCCTCCCCCTTGTATCTACCTCCTTACCGAGTATCAAGAATTGTGACTAGCGATGCCAGGAATTGTGACCATGACAAGGGTCGATCTCTGAACGAGTCTTGCTTTAACTCACAGAAGAAAATAAAAAATCAACTTGGGCAGCGGCCCGGTCCTAACCGGCCACAACACACATCATAGGATAAACAATTCTAGGGACGCCCCTTGGAGTTACAGGAATATGAACGGACACGCACCTTATTTCTTTATAGTTTTCTTTATTACACAATTTGTATCTGTGCAATTTCTCCAATACCGTTTTTCTTCCACGCTTCATGTTTTGGAGGTGCATCATGTAATGCCGAGCTCTGTTTTTAACTTTGGATTACTACGGTGAAGAACAAGAACATCGTTCGTGATGCTATACCGTATATTCCTCTGAGATGAGCTACGATTTATGATAAGGTTAGATATCGAGATTGGATATAGAATAAATATAAAGATTGGATATTGGATACATCGGATATTGAATTAGATCGTATTTGTCGAGTCTGCTTGAGCGGGAAAGAGCGATTGAAGGCGTTAAGAGGCCAATTTCACACACATCACAAGCTGTGTATTCCCACTGAATTTGATGTGAATGCACCTTTAGGTAATCTTCAAGTATTACCCCTCACATGTTCTTTATATCAACAAGGTACTTAAGTCACAATCACCTGAATGCTAGTCAGCTGCTGATGACTAGAATATTAAATAACATGAAATGTAATTAATTTAGTATGTCATTAAATTGAATATTTAAATAAATAAATTATTTAAATAAGTTTAAATAAGATTACCTAGAAGTCCATTCACAACCAGAGGTGAAAGAACCGGCGACACGCCGACACACGTCGGCGACAGCTAAAGGGACACGGAATGCTCTGATGAGATAGCCAAGGACTGGCGGCCTTTTTTCCCAAGTTTTAAAAACACATATTTCTGGAGAACTTAATCATGGCAATGTCCTTTTCTAGGCTAGTTTACATTGGCAAACGGCACATTTTATATCATGGTGACGTGCCTTTGAGTCAGTCAGCCATCGGCTGGAAAGAAAATAGCCAGCGGTGCAGGTGGAGGTCAATGTTGAATTCCCATAGACTTCGGGGATATGTCGGCGAGACAGCAGCGAGCTGTCTCATGTGCGACAATTGTGATGCGTCAAGTTTACTGAATCACCTGTCTGAATCAAGAGAATTTAGTCCTGAAAAATGACATCATAGAAGTAAAAGACATCGGTTTGCATGTAAGCAGGCGTAATAATTCGTGAAATAAAACAGGAAATCAGCACGAAGACAATGTTGTCAAGCATCACCACGTGTACCCACAATGTTATCACTTACATCAATGGATCAGCGGCTAGCTGAGCAATTTCCTGTGACGTGATCAAGGTATCGAGAACAAACTATAGATGATGGATTAAATGATTTCACATGACCTTAGCACACAAGTTGACTGATTTCAATCATCAATTCGTCGGTAGGTATCAAGGAGAGGGTTGTTTCACCATTGGGAGCTCCAGGATTGTGGTTGTGCTAAGTATAAAGCAGAATTGCGTGACATAAAGTACAACAAGCTGAAGCGCGGAGAACAGCTTTTGCGCGTCAAGATGTCCCTCAGTGTTGGAGGAAGATAGGAACGATGATGTAGATAAATGCAAAAATATGATCAGGTGATAAATGTTTCTTGTAACGACCCACCAAACATGTCAAGCCAAACCAAAATTCCCCTCCAATTATGAAATTATAGCTTACGACAAGAGCATAACCCAGCTTAACTCAGCCAAACATTCCACTTTGCTTGCTTCATGGAAATAAATTGTGAGTGAAACTTGGCTTGTGGTTCCCTTGAACTTGAATAATATCTTATTGTAGTTTATGGGGTTCACAAGATTACTTTTGCTAGCATTTTCCTCTACAACATACATAATGGTTTGGCTACGCTAGGTTAGGTGAAATGCTTTTATGTTGAAGCATTTTGGACATTTTGCCATACTCCAATTTAAGAGATTGTTTTCTTCAAAAGCAGGTTAGGCTCAGTTTGCTATGCTTTTTCACTGAAAATGTTGATTGGCTGGTTCCATTGGGTTGCAGTGCTTTCCGATTCTTTGCGTTTGTTGCCCTAGGGGTTTGGTTGTAAATGTGTGCCGTAATGTGTTTTATGAATTATCGGGAATTATATTTTCAATGCAATGTTTATGAATGTAACTAACATGATGGGGGACCGCTCATATTTAGTGCAAATGCTTACTTTTCAGTTTGTGAGCAAAATAGCACCAAAAAGTTTACTTCGAGTTTGGTAACATTGCACAAAATGAATGTTTAAAAAATGAATACAATACAGCCCAGCCTAGTGTGGCTTGACCTCCATTTGCATATACAATTTAAAGAAGGTAATTGGAAAAATACCAGACAATTTATTCTCTCAAAATTGTCTAAATCGTGAAGGAAGAAAAGAAGCTTTTAAAGAAAAAAATTCATTTCTTTGCATGTGTAAGGAAAATGAATAAATTATAATGAAACCTAAGCTAACTATCTAACCAAACCTAGCCCATTTGTTTGCTTTAAGGAGGAAAACAGCATGTAATATATGTCTCATGACCGTCTTACAGCACAATCATATCTATTTATAATGTCCCCTTGCTAGTGTTATCTTGCTCCTCAACTGAAATGTAAACATTTGCACTATCAATGAGTGGTCACATCAGTTTAATCATGGTCGTAAAGATGGCAGATGTAAAGAGACAGAGCGGAGTCAGCTCAGTGGGGGCAGAACATACAAATGAGAAGAAAGGTGGAGTCCGTGGCGGTGAATCCCCAATGAAGCTCGTTGTAATTTTATAAGCTGATTTCAGAAAAAAAAAGTTTACCAAAAATAGAAAGGATCGGTAATATAATGCATGATTATTTTAGATCACTGGTGCCCTGTACGTGCAAGCTGCATAATATCACAAGAGGAAAATCTCCTATTTTTGGGAGGCAAGAACATTAGTTCATTAAGTGTGGATTTCCATGCAAATTCATGAACTTCATGACAATGGAATATTATGACCTCGAACAGCATGAATAAATTATACAAAAAGCACTTAAGATTTGTTTTTACTTGGCAACCAGGATGAAAATTATCCTTCAAGATGGATTGATCATCAATTTTCCACCACATCCCAGATAATCAAAATGTAAACCCATTTCGGTATCTGAGTAATGCTGTGAGTGTTTCAGATGAAGCTGTGCATATATGTACCTTCTTTCCATATCAATGCAGGTCGACAAATATGGCAGCCAACTGAAGCAATTGTGCATATGCAGATCGCCTGCAGCTGTCTTCTTGCTGTATTTCTTGAAGATTAGGCTAGCTCACCAAGTACTTCGATCCATCAAGGAGCCTCCGGTCACATAGTTGAATTTAACATCCTGCTTGGGACACATACGGACCAAGGAAGTGCTTTCATAAATGACGAACAAATAGCACTTCGCATCCACAATTTCCGAATGGTAATATGTTTTAATCAATCTGAAAACGAACGGGGCTTCTGACGAAAGCATCAAAACATTTGAAATCAAAGGACTTGTCATGATGGAAAAGTGTGTGAACTATCCGAAAATCGCTTTGATTTTTGGCTATGCATTTTATGAACCATGCATGCAAAATAGGTGATGCAGCTCACGGGTTCGTCGGTGACAGCTTCGGAATTTTTTTCACCTCTGCTCACACCAAATTTGACGTGATTACACAGCTTGTGATGCTAGTGAACTTGGCCTAAGATGGCTATTGCCATCCTTGGTTACTCTAGCGGGAACTACGGTTTTTCCCAGGTCATCAGACAAAAGAGCGAAGTTTTAAGAGAGAAGGATGAAAACATCACGTAAATATTTTAGCTCTCGCCATGTATGCTTTTCTTCCCCATATGGTACAGGTGCATTCTCCTTCAGCAAATAGTACCAGCACTCACAAGCATTTGATAACTACGGGCAGTTTCGAAGATCACCGGAAGGAACTTGTGATGCTCGGACGAATATTCGTCCGAGCACCACAAGATCTCACATGAGAACCCGAGTTTCTCAAGATAGGTGTTCTCGTCCGAGAATATTCGTCGGTTTCCGAGATGGTTTGTGACTTCTCCAAGAATCTTGACTGACACCCTTGAAGAATATCAGAGAACCTTACGGAGGTTCGAACACCATTGTAAGCTCTCCCAACAGTACCACATATTTTGAATGGAGTATTGTATACGGCTTCTGATGTTATTGGAAGGAATTACGAGAGCACCACACGCTTCAGTCTGGAATAGTCTCCGACAACGTTGCAGGGTATCGCGAAAGCACCACATCTAAAAAACTACTAATCTGGAATAATTGTCTATTCTATGTAACATACATTATGCATATATGTGATAACAAGGTCGGGGCACACTAACTCAGTCATCAAAGTCTGTCAATGTTCCGACCTTTTCTACTCGAACAACTCAGACAAAACTATAGTCAAAATGGAAACACCTAAGCAGTGAACCGGCGCTGCTCGTGGATGGCTTTTCACCTGCCACAGTGGCATGACCGAGCAATTCCTGAAGAACTACCTAAACCAATGCATTCATCAATTCAACATGTGATCACAAGTGACCGGCGACTGGAAAACTTCAATGCATCATACAAATCCATGCCGACAGAGAAATCAACGCATCAAACAAACACAATCTGTTTGGATTCTTTCGAAAGCTACGTGATGTTCCGATGACCATTTGGCAGGCGATGTGTGCTGGCTCCGAATATCGGTATTTTGCTACCGCGAAATATGGTTTTAAAATAGGCCTTCTTGTCACCAACTGATTAGACTCAACGCATATCATATACTGCTTACGCTTTATTGTGCGACTATTATATATAGTGCTGACACATTTGTAAATTTCTAGTTTACCACATTTCACATCTTGAACAAATAGTTTTGTTCCAAACACGATGCATGCAAAATGCGTAAGACTTTATTTCTCCTTTGAAAACTTTGTTGTCTTTGAGCCCACCTTCCCGTCCAGAAGGTGGAAGACTACGCACTGGTCAGGCGCGAGCAAAAGCCACCTTCCCGTCCCCACGGTGAACGACCGATCATTCTGATGGAGAACGAGAATGCAAAAACGAGCCATAACCCGCAGGAACGACTCAGAAGCAGAGTTTCCTCTAACATATTAACTAGGTGGGATGCGTTCCGCCTAATGCCGTGAAATCCCACCTAGTAGGGCAAAAAGTCGCACCTCGTCAAAGGAAGCTCCAATGGAGAAAACAACCAAAAAAAATCCATCGTACATATCCCGTAGCGAAAGTATTTCTTTCCTTGGAACGGTGCATTTTTATCAAGAAGATGAAATGGCTGCAAGTTAACATCACTTCTACTTAGGTCGAATTGACGAGGAAGGTTCAAATGAGAAGTATTTCTGTGAAACAATGCATGGTACAAAACCATCAATTGGATCCATTAACGGCGGTATTATAAAAACATGATTTTCTAGACTTTTACGCACACCACAAGAGGAGCGGGGCAGCGCGAGCCAGGCCGCATGACATGAGTAACAAGAGCTAGATATGCATTTGTGGCCTTTTCTTCGATTTTGCTTAGATTAAGAAACCGATGAAGCTAGATACCTTTGTAAAAAGACAAGGTGTGTAACATGGTGGAATCTTCTCCGGTTTCTCCTCCCCCAGGCGACACTACCCCTTCCCCTGGCCAAAGGGGGTAGTTTTCCCCCACTGGGAGACTATGGGGCCCCAAGTACCGTACCGTGGTTCGGAAAAAAATGCGCCGGACCCTCTAAAAATCCGCTGTGGCATCCAAAATTTGTATCAGACCCCTGAAAGTAATTTTTTTAAAATCACATTCAGAACCCCAAAGCATAATTCAGAACCCAAAAGTTAAATCTCTTTTCTTGTTGCCTCGTTGCCTCATTTTCTGCACAGCACAGCTGTGGCATCTCTTGCCAGCCAACACAGCTGTGATATCCCTTGCCAGCTAACACAGCCGTGACATCTCTTGCCAGCCATCACAGCCGTGGTATCTCTTGACCATGGTATCCCTTACTAGTCACCACAGCCGTGGCATCTCTTGCCAGCCAAAATTGCCGCAACATCTCTCGCCAGCCAACACAGCCGCGACATCTCTTGCCAGCCAACACAGCATCTGTGGGGAACGCCGTTTGGCGGCTCTTGGAGGACTCTGAAGCTCAAGTTTAGTTGGTTGAGTCTTTTTATCGGCATAATCTTTATGGTAGGATTTCATCGGGTCCTGAGAGCACACGCTTATCTAAAGCACAACATTTTAGCTGAAGAACAGCGTGATTTGCTTATATATCTATATATATATATATATATATATATATATATATATATATATATATATATATATGTATATATATACATATATGTCTACATACTTAATGCATACATACATATCTACATACTGTTTATTCATAGTATGTATGTATATATATATGTATATATATATATATATATATATATATATATATATATATATATATATATATATACAGTCGTGACATCTCTTGCCAGCCACCACAACCGCGACATCTCTTGCCAGCCAACACAGCCGTGGCATCTCTTGCCAGCCAACACAGCCGTGGCATCTCTTGCCAGCCAACACAGCTGTGATATCCCTTGCCAGCTAACACAGCCGTGACATCTCTTGCCAGCCACCACAGCCGTGGTATCTCTTGACCATGGTATCCTTACTAGTCACCACAGCCGTGGCATCTCTTGCCAGCCAAAATTGCCGCAACATCTCTCGCCAGCCAACACAGCCGTGACATCTCTTGCCAGCCAACACAGCTGTGATATATCTTGACCATGGTATCCCTTACTAGTCACCACAGCCGTGGCATCTCTTGCCAGCCAAAATTGCCGCAACATCTCTCGCCAGCTAACACAGCCGTGGCATCTCTTGCCAGCCACCACAGCTGTGATATCTCTTGTCCATGGTATCTCTTACTAGTCGCCACAGCCGTGGTATCTCTTGCCAGCTAAAACAGCCGTGACATCTCTTTCCAGCCAACACAGCTGTGATATCCCTTGCCAGCTAACACAGCCGTGACATCTCTTGCCAGCCACCACAGCTGGGGTATCTCTTGTCCATGGTATCTCTTACTAGTCACCACAGTCTCACCTGTTGCCGCTACATAACTCAATGAGCGACGTGTGGTAGACGCTAGCGACGCTGGCAAGTGGTATCTTTTGCCAGCCACCACAACCGTGGCATCTCTTGCCAGCCACCTCATCCGTGGCATACCTTCCCCGTGGCATGCCTTGCCAGGCACCACAGCTGTGGTAGCTCTTGCCATTGGCAGGGCCACAGAGGGGTGTTAGGGTTTAAAATAAAACAGCTGCATTTGGGATATCTGACGGCATGCGACCTTGGTGAACCCAGCTTAAGTCAAATATGCTGCTGAATGTATAACTCGACCAGAGAGACTGACATCCAAAGATAAAATATATTCCACTGTGTTTATTGACCTTTGCTATATGTTATCAGGGCCCGAGTCACATACGCACCGAGGTGCCTAGGCAATTGTGCACACCGCCTCTCATACGCTACATTGCTAAGATTGTTTGGATTCACCAGGCGATACTCTGTGTCGGCAGTAAGGTGCATAATGCTTCTAAAATGATACGGCTTCACTCTGATTGACGATGTATAGGTCATTGATGTTTTGGTGCATGGAGTCATCCCATGTAGCTCAGTTTATTAGAGAGCTAGCCTGCATTGGTCTCCTATGTCCTGGCAAGTCCTGGCAGTTCAGTCGTTTCAAATGCTTACATTTAGCCCCCGGCTCGGAGGATCAGTTGACAAATGGCCCGATAACCCCGAGAACAGGCTATCGGGGGAGGGGGCGCATCGATGTATTGACAAAACGTTAAACTATCGGTGACGTTTCTGCCGTTGAACTGAAATTTTTGGATTGGGTAATTAGGCTATGGTTGACGCAACGATCTCCGCTTAGCTCTGCTCCAGGACCCTGGTTCATGGATCTACCCCAGCTGTGCACTCTTGCATATATCATTTATTCGAATAGTCCGAATTCAAAAAAGAATTCGGACGAAATGCCTTCTTTAACACAATACGCACCGTCCAATACTTCCCAGGCCGGTCGAACAGATCTCGAGATGGGTGTGGGGTATTGGACTTCCGTCAGTGTGTGCGTGCTGTGACGTGTGCCGCACAGTGCCCTACATCGCCTTGTGGTAACAACTGCACGCGTTGCCCGCGTAGCCGTTCCTCTCCGAGGTGGGAGATGTGACCACATGCTGTGGTCTGTTGCAGACGCTCTGCCCCAGCATCGGCACAACTCTTCCTGGCACCGCACGCAGTACCGTTTGCACCGCCTACTGAACCCCCCTCGACCTGCCGGGCCGGCTCCCTTCTTGTCTCGCACGCACTCGCGCACTAGCACGGTAGAGAGCGGCGGCGGCCGTGCGGGCCCCTCACCGCACCGTGTTTCAGTGGACCGGCTGGGCGCCGGCCGCCGGCCCGACGACCCGCTGTTGGTCACGCCGCTCTTCGACCGGTCGTCGCGGCCGACGCATCGCTCCACGCTGCGCGGCACGCTGGTCGGCCCCGGCATCAGCGACGCCGTCGACATCCGCGTCCGGCCGCCAACACGTACGTACCGTCGCCGGCGCGCGCCGCCGCCGCCGGTCCCCGGCCGGCGGACGGGGCTCGGGAGCCAAGTCCAGGCCGGCGCTGGAGACGTGCCTTCTGCAGACTGGAGGTGGCAAATACTAACTAACAACTTTGGAACTGAAGCCCGGGTCGGTCAGTCTGATGTGACCAAACCCGGTTGGCCCGGTCAAAATGAACGTAAGTCTGGTCAAAAGACCAGATTTTTAAATGCACGAAGTAGGACTATTGGTACTTTCTCATTAATTAAAGCGAAATAGGCAGTTTACACACTTTGCAAAACCTCTTCACTCCCTGAACATGGAGTAAAAAGAAAGCTCTGATCACGAGTTTATTTTTGTACTGATTGATGCTTAATCGGTACATGAAATTTCATAAAACTCATAGCTTAGGTTATATCATAGGCTTAATACACAGGGAAACACCCATTACTTATCCTCAATATAAGGAAGTAGAAACGCAGCATATGGGTCTTAGCTCCCCTCTCTTTGGAACCCAAAATACACTGGATCAAAGAAAAAAATTGGCATTTTCACGCAAAAACTGTTTTTTTTTCGCCAACCCATGCGCCAAATAATGGCATTTCGGTCGCAAATCGCGAGAAGTGATGCGAAAATTGTGTGCATATACCATTCATTTTTCATTCATATTTCTTTTTCCGCATTTTTTTTTACCAGTGGGGTCACCCTGAAAAAACTACCCTCCATGTAAGCATAAGAAGAAACATATCGGGCTCAATAAGGAAGCATGTCTGAAAATATGATAGCAGCATAGCGACAGGTACAAGAATATAGCAGTTAGCTGGTGTCGTAATTACAATCATG
Organism: Imbricaverruca yamaguchii; assembly: GCA_034440575.1. NCBI lineage: Eukaryota > Metazoa > Arthropoda > Thecostraca > Neoverrucidae > Imbricaverruca > Imbricaverruca yamaguchii. The sequence continues at coordinate 725,062 of JAOTOL010001431.1, forward strand.
TATGGTGAGTCTTGTAGACAGGTTTCCTATTGGATACGGTTGGCTGAGCATGAATTGGAATTGTTTCGGTATGATTTCAGTTTAGTTATGTCTTCTTGAGCATAATTATGGCAAGGTTTGTTCACCTTCATGGAATCACCTTTCTGGGGCGGGGATTTCCGAGTGATTAAGGTGTTGAACTCTGGATACAAAGGTCCTAAGTTCAACACTCGCGCTACTCGGGACACTTCCTAATATCGCTGCCGACCGGCGAAACAATGTGGGCGGTGGCGTTAGCCGTGAGCATAAAGCGCGTCGTGATCTACCGATTAAAAATGTCATTTTCTGTCCCTTTATCTCATAACGCACGTACTGATGGACATCATATACCAGGATAGAAGGTTTGGATACGGTCACTATTGTGTGGCCATCAATGACCGGAATTTGGGTGCAGGGTGAGAATGTTCAAGCGCCAGTGTCCAGCAAAGAAAAAGGGACCTGTAACATAAGGGCCGACACGAACATCAGTAGTACTCAATCAGTGAAGGCTATGTCGATGAAGTATTTTGGGAATCATGTTTTAAATGCAATTGTATTAAGGACATTCGACAAATACGCTTTCAGTAAGTCATACTACCTCGCGTTGGCTAATAGCATGCTAAATAAATAACTTGACGGCAAGTTTGTACTCTATATTTCTATAAATAAATTTATTTCCTCTTCCATAAAATCCAGTTTCCTGCCTCCTATTGCATATCTGGAAGTCTCACCTCAAACCCAAGTTGCGTTGCGTTACATTTTTCATAGTTGAAACACATCTGCCACTGATCAGCTAAATTTCTAGGTCCTCCATGTATGGACGAATGTTACTAGATTGATCACTGTTGTTAGCCACTTTTACCAACTTGATGTCATCAGTAAATGTGAACACCATGGTTATCAACCCTACGGTAGTGTTATTCACAAAGACGATAGAGAGAAGTGGCCCTAGAACAGAACCAATCCACCACCCAACATTAAATCGAACCTATAACTCTTCCATCAATCCCATGTTACTTAAGTTTAATACTCCATAAACTCCAAAGGGTTAGTTAAGCAGGATCTTGGAGATCGACATCCATGTTTGGTATCCACAAAAAGGTTATGCCTATCTAGATAAGTCTGAATATTCTGTTTGACCAGTTGTTCTAGTATCTTGCAAACTATTGATGTCAAAATAACTGGCCTGTAATTCCCTGCATACTTGGTTCTTCCCTTTTTGAAAATCAGCACTGCATTTACATTTCGTCAATCCTCAGGTACTTCAGTATACTCCATAGAACGCCTGAGAATGATACCTAGGCTAATTGCAAATACGTTAGCACACTCTGCTAAGAACCTAGCATAGAAATCGTCTGATCCAAAACCTTAGTTTCAGCAAAATAGCCTCAATACGTCGTTGATGGCAATGTCTTTATATTTGAAGTAGATCCATGGTAAACACTGCATCTGACAACAGAATATGAAGCATGACTACGAAATCCCACGAATTTGGTAATACTTCGTACCAACCGGTACGGATCAACAAGTGATCCAGGAATGACATATCTACAATACACGCCGACAACAAAGCCGGGTTCAGCATAGCTCGCTGACCCCATACAAGCCACCGTACACTGGTGGGGGTTGATAACCAATGAGACATGAATAAAACATATGCAAACAGAAGTGCAAAAATGTACGCTCTTACCCTCCATGGAGGGTAGCAGATGAACCTGATAACGCAACTCCGTGGCAACACAATTTTGTCGAAAACATTAGCATCCCACACTGTGTTAAAATGGATGTTTCATGCAAATGAAGATGCTCACCAAAATTGTATGTATTAGCTTTGAAAAATCGTAGCAGGGGTAGATCCAGAAATTTTCAGGGGGGTGGATCAATAATTGTCTGGAGTAGCACCATTTCATCGGAGGGTGGGCCACTGCCGAAGTCCCGGAACGACGCATTCGGTGCACTCCAGCATGATGAAATGGCGCCTTTTCGTCTTTTCGCCTTTTCCTCCGAGAGACGAGCCTTTGGCTGATAAATCCCTGGATCGGAAGGTCCCCGGGTGCACTTAAGCCTTCCTGGAGGGGAACCGCATTTTCATGCGGAGGGGATACATGTGCCACTACTGTTCCACCACCCCCTACAATCGCCTCTGATTAGAAGCTATTTTGTGATGTCACTTCGTTTTGTGGTAGCAACAGTTCATATCCTATATTATTTTTACCGTAGGTCATTCTAAAATCTGACTGGTAGAATACCAGGGAAACGTAAGCTGATTGGTGCGATGGTTGAGATAGGATCATGGAAGAATACGCCACTGAACATACCTTTATAACCCAGATATCCCACCCCAGATCTGATACCAAAGCTACCCCATTGAAGAAAGTGATGGACCGTTCACCCTCTCAAGTCGTTTGGCCAAATACAATATATCAGGTTCCTAGCGATCAAACATGTAGAATTTTGTTTGAACATGTCGGATTTTGTTGAAAATGATTTTGTAAAAGAAATCTTGGGTTTTGATTTTAAAGTTGATGTGTTGGAAATTTCAACGAACTTAAACTTGAAGATCTGATTACTGAGTTGATTTTTGCTGTGAGGTTTTCGTCGACGTACGGCAGAGTCAGAAATCCATCTATATCTTGCGGTGTTCCGGTCGCCCTCTTCGGTATTCGATGTTCGTGTCGTCTACTCGCCGGACGGAGAACCTCTCGTTTCAGTCGATGTAGATGATATGGTGGATATCCTTTCTGCTGTTCGAAAGTCGATGGATCGTATTCGTTGACCTTATGATGGCAGCCTCGTCTGACGACGAGCGGGTCGATCGTGTATATTAGGATCGAATAACAAATTTCTTAGTTGCCATCGGATGCGCTGACGTTTGGTGAAGAATTATGCATGAATGACTTTGTTTCATGTAAAGTTCGGTCTTATATCTGCTATCACATTCTACAGTACAGGGTGTCAAGAAAAAGGGTAGATTTTCTGTTGCGTGTGTCATCCAAGGTGAATATGATAGTTCTGTGCAGACTGTTGAGGTGAGTGAAGTCTAAACGTTCTGCGTGTGTGTGTTTCCAAATACCCAATGAGTCATCGATGTAGTGACATAAAAAATCCGGCTTGATTGGGGAACTATTTATCGCCATTTGCTCAAAACTGTGCAAAGCACAGTTTTGTTTGCATGCATAATTTGCATGCAAAGTTGCATGCACACTGTGCATGCAAATTATGGCCACAAGTGGCGCTACCTCGTTGCCCATTGCAATTCCGAGTCGATGCTTGTAGTTTTTTGTGTGAAATCTAAACGTGTTATTGCTCAGACAATGAAACAAAACATTTTGCACGTCTGTTAGTGACAGACCGCTTAGGTTCACGTCGTTTTGATGCTCTGACAGCAGTTTTATTACCGATTCAATGGCAACATTTTCGTCAATTGTAAGCACCAGACTTAACATTTAATTTCCCTTGTAGGTTCATGTGTCATTTGAAAGAATACGTTTTACTCAAAAGAAGCCATGAAACTTCTTTCTGTCTTGCTTAGATATGTAGTTTTAACTCCCATCCCTGCCACGTGGAAGTCCTCCAACAATATAGTTATGACATGCACTCTCTTACATATATCTTCCTGTATCAACTGTCAGTGTTTTCATTCTGGTACGGTTGCCTATAGAATGTTCCAATCCTAAATATCGTTCCGTTCTTCAGAATGATTGCACAATGACACAAGTCATTGCACATAAATATATTAACTATTAACCTATTAATGGCATTACATCACGGATCCAATCAGTCGGGACACATACATAGGGAGGCCACTGGAGACCCATACATTCCCCTCCAAATCTCACAAAGTAGCCAACTAGTTGTCTCGCTGAAAACGCCACTCGATTCCTTGTGGCGCGATATGCATTTCTGTATGAAAAGCAATGCCAAAGATTTCAACAGAAGCGGATGCAGTAAGCAAAACATGAAAAATCGGAATGTTTTCCTGACTCGGATGCTACCGCATTTCGTAATAGCTTTGCCACACCCAGTACGATTTTACATCCAAGGGAAAGATATTTCAGCTAAAGTGTGAACACGACGATTTTCGTTACTTGCACGCTACTCCATGCATGCATGATCGGGATAATTTTACAAGACATCTGCTGTCCTGATGATGCTACCAATTTAAAGAAGCTGAACTTGTTGGCATCAGAGGACATAGTTGAGACATATTAGATGGGTGATGTAAAATAATACACTTTAGCAGTGGTGATTTCAGTAAATGGTAATATGGAGCAAACTTGAAAAGGTAGAGACGATGGAATATCCATATGGTCCCAAGTGCATGCCTAGTTTGGAAACTTTCTGGAAAAGTACGTGATTCATAAATATGCTCATCAGAGGTGGAGTCTGGAACACCAGGATGGAGGATTAGTTATCCTCACCATCCTATATACACATGCATTAAGCTGGCCAATATCTTAAAGTGCATGATTGAAGCCAAAAATGTAAATATATCCCTTGTAAAGTCTTGACATTAATATACAATGCAATCTGTTCCAAGTTTCCGCTCACATTTTCAGGAAGCAGTTAGATTCTTTAATATATGGTTTGATATGATGTTGGAAAAACATCCTCACCATTTTTATTTCTCCCTGGAATGGCCCTGGATATCAAAATGCATTCGAAACAAACCATAAGTCATATATAAATGGCTTGTAGCAATAATTGACGACGTAACTGATGCGAAGCGCGTTAGGATGTGAGGAAAGGGGCTAGTTCATATATATATATATATGTATATATATATATATATATATATATATATATATATATATATATATATATATATATATATATATGTATAAAATCCTGGGGCCTCCTCGCCATCTCCGTGCTCGTCTCCTAGGGACCTGATTTGACTTGATCTGGGCCTCATTTATGGCTTTGGATATATATATATATATATTTCAAAAGCCATAAATGAGGCCCCGATCAAGTCAGATCAGGTCCCTAGGAGATGGGCACGGAGATGGCGAGGAGGCCCCAGGACTTTTTGGAAGGCCCCCTAAGACAAAAAGGATGCCGCCGAGACGAATAAGGAGCTATCCGGGTTTGATGATGATCAAGCTCCAGAGCCGTGGCAGAATGCCCCTAAGTTGGAAGAGGACACCCCTAGGCGAGAAAGCAGTCCACCATGATGCAAGCTCACACCCCTAAGTGAGGTGGTCCCCAAAACGGGAGATGAGGCACCTATGTTGGGAAATGAAGCTCAAGGATGCAATAGGAACAGCCCAGTGCGGGCAACAAGACGACCAGTATAGAAATCCCCTACAATACAATGCAATCTGTTCCAAGTTTCCGCTCACATTTTCAGGAAGCAGTTAGATTCTAAGCAGAATCCATCAGGGACGTTGATTTATGAAAATTATTTAGGGGGTATAATACACAGAGGAAATGGGCGAGCTCAAATGGATTGAGGGGGGCACAATCCATATCCTACGTTAAATATCCTACGTAAATTTACATGTTTGGGGAAAATCGGGGGTGAATTTGTGCCTAATTCTTTTGCGATCATTTTTAGACGTGCAACGTACGCTATTCATATTGTGATTTTCATCACGCTCCGTTATTTTCATCATCACTATAGTGTGTTCCATTGTTTTATATTCGGTAGTGGCAATCAGGAACAATATCAATTGGTTAGTTATCTAGGTTTAGCGGCGTATCGACTGCGTCGGTCATACAGCGCACATAGCATTGCTAGATGGACAGTTTAAGAGGATTGGTACCAACAATAATAAACGAAACTTCATAATATAGGCGGATTATACCGGGATTTTAGTGTTGTATGTCAGTGAGACGTGTAAATCGCCCTGAAGTCGATATTCGAGAGAAAGCGATTGAAAGTTGCCCTGAAGTTACCATGCGCGAGTGGTCACTAATGCACCACGCTCGACGAACATCAAACATGAACCATGATGAGTATAGTTCTTCTGACTCAAAATCATCCAGCGCGCTCAGGGATTCTGACAACTGATGTATTAGATAATTGTTGGATGTCTGCAGTTCAGATAAGTCTATATTAAGTCCTTCACCAAGTCCGCTAATCTGGGTTTATGCTTTTCACTATACAGGTAGAGCGAACTGGGACGGGCACTAGTTTGAGGTGGCTATAATAGTTTAGGGCAAGATTGTCAAAGCTTTTATGGCAAGGTGTATTATTTACAATGCATAATGTCTACTTCTGTGCCATAGCTTGTGTGCGCCCTTGTACACTGCTTTTCTTAACGTGGTCACATTTCGCCACAAGGTGTAAACTGTGAAATCGCACCGCTTGGGCACATCGTCACGGTGTCCGTCCCTTCAGTACGTGGCCAAACGGTCCCGTGAGCATCCATTTATCACATGCGACTTTGTGCATCATGTACACGAATGCAAAACTCGCGATGAATGAATCGAACCTGATCGGAGACAAAGGTTCTACAAATAGTTAGTGTTGTCTTGGTAGGAAACTTATGTACTCATTTATGCCGAGCCTCCAATTCACAGAACACAATGAGACAAAAAGAAGAACAGTAGGAGCCCCAAACACCATGGAGGCCTCATTTTGAGGTGGGACAGTAGGCCACTTTTGATCCTTGCCCCCTAGAAGAATTTCGTGGCGACCCCACTGGGTCTAGTGAGTGGTAGGTAGGGTCCACCAAAAGCATAGGGAACTCCACCCTGTGTGTTGTCCAGCCAGATCAACTTCATGGGCACTCCAACATACTGTTATGTTTATTAGTACCAAGTGAATATCCTAATCCCTTATGTACACATGACATCACTAGCCTACCAGCCACCTCTTAGCTAACACACAAGTTTAGAACCTCATGCAAGGAATTTGCACAGCTCTCGAACCATAAATTTCAAATGAGGTTCTGTAAAGTGCACGGTGGTTTGGAAATGTCAGACTTCACTAACACACTCCTAGGTTATATACCGCTCGCACGGCTCGTCGTAAATTCGCGCTTGGCTATTTGGCGATGCAGCAAAGTTCAGCTCACTAGGAGCGATCGACATAGGGCAGCGTGATGGCGATCCCGGCGATCTGGCGGTCTGATCTGGCGGTCTGATCTGGCGGTCTGATCTGGCGGTCTGATCTGGCGGTCTGATCTGGCGGTCTGATCTGGAGGTCTGATCTGGCGGTCTGATCTGGCGGTCTGATCTGGCGGTCTGATCTGGCGGTCTGATCTGGTGGTCTGATCTGGCGGTCTGATCTGGCGGTCTGATCCGGCGGTGGTGTTGTGTTCTGGTTCTGACTTGTCGGTTGCCTCGCGTTGTCTGCAGTGCTGCAGGGCGTTGGCGTGGGTGAGTGTCGACTTCTGGATGCATAGTAGACGTGCTGTGATGTTGTCTCACTGCTATGTTGAGTTACCTCGGTTTTGGGGTGAACGCTGTTGGTAGGGCATTCAATCCACATGTGTTGAGGGTGATCAGGGGAATAGGGCTGGATTGCTGGGGTAGACAGGCATTGATGGGTGTGTGGGATGTTGGTGGATGGTTTCTTTAGGATGTGGTGATGGTTGGGGTGGGTCTTTTTACGGGGCTCATGGTATCTTCCATTTACAGACTTGACTGGATGGGCCCTTATCGCTCTTATTAAGTCTAAACACTTTATGGCTTTATAACTTTATAACGTGTCGACCTAACCTGGTGGCTGTTTGTACGACAGACGAACATTTGGAGTGTGAAGTCAGTTTTTTTTTGCTGCCATGGAATAGCTCGAGATCCGCTGGATAATTTTCGGGTGGGATACAGGCACACGTACATAGTTACCAGTGACGTCGCCACAAGGGGCGGGGCAGTTGCCCCCTGCAGCGAGACTGGTGTGGGGTGCCGCCTCGTGGCATTTGAGGAGGTCTCTACACGGAAACGCACAGGAAAGATAGTGAACAAGGAGGCCGATACGATAGAAAATCATGCCGTCAAGGAGGCCAAAGACTGGCAACGAGGATCCCGAGAAATCTGAGCAAGGCCTATAAGAGACGTAGGAAAGAGATGAGAAGGAACCCCCCAGGACGAAAAAATGGCACCGAGACGGGCAAGAAGCCACCCAGGTTAGACACGAAGGCTTCTGATGCGTGGCAGGATATTCTTAATTTGGAAAACGAGGCCCCCAAAATGAAAGAAGATCGCCCTACAATAAAAAATGAGAACATAGGATAGGAGAGATTTCCCTGGACGCAGGAGGAGGCCCCAAGATGGGTAAGAAGGACTCCGCACGAATGAGAGAATGCCACTGAGACAGGGCAAGTGAGGCCCATATTTTGAACGAGGAAGACCCTAGGAAGGACGATTTGGAACTAGGACGTAAAGTCACCCTACTAAGAAGATATGAGGCTCGGAGGAATGAGGATCTACTGGTGTGAGGCTCCGAACACACATACCTCTGTGCCGTGAGAGAAGGCCCCTTATTTGACAAAGGAGTCCCTTAGGAGAGGATAGGAGGGCCTATAATTCAAGCGAGTACAGAAAATGACACGGGGGCCAGGGTTCCAAAGGAGGCCCCAATACGAACAGGGAATCCCCAGAAAATGAGAGAACACTGTCGATATAAGATTATGTTTCGGGGACGCAAAAGGAAGCCTTAAAATGGGTAAGGTTCCACCAAGCTAGAAAAGGATGATTCCTAGACGTAACAGGAGGAAACTAATTTGGAAGAATACGCCACAAGACTGGAAATGAGTCCCCATGATGAACGAGGTGGCCACTAAGATAGGAGAGGAAGGCCATCGGATAAGAAAGATAGCTCCCCGGCGGAGAAGAAGGCCTCAAGACGGGCAGGAAGGTTCCCAGGAAATAACAAGGCCACTGATATAGGAAATGTTGGTTGTAGTATATTTGGGTCTTAAGGCGCCTCGGCCAAAGGTTGCTTGTAATTTGGAAGAGGAGGCACCTGGGAGCGAGGAGGTGTTGACCGGGAGATGAGAGGCCACCCTTAAGATGGGCAATGGTCGAATCAAAACACAGCAGGAGGCCCCCAAGACGTGAAAAGGGACTCTAGAATAGAAAAGGAGGCTCCTGCCTGACTCGAGGAGTCCCTCAAGATGGATTAGGAGCTCTTTTGGACCGAATGACCTTTAGGACCGAATGAAGTGCCGGTTACGACCATAAAACGCGAAAGGAGGCCCATAATTTGCAAGAGGAAACCCCTCAAAAATAGCAGGAGGCCCCCGTATGCCAAAGGATTCCCTAAGATGAGTACGTAGACAGTCAGGATGGAGGATTCCGACATAACGTGGGAGTAGGCATCTGATTTGAAAGAAGAGATATATAGGAAAGGAACAAGTCCAGGATGCACCTAAACTGGAAAAGGATACACATACGGGGAGAAGTGTGGTACACCAGGATGCAAGATCACACACCAAAGTGAGGAACAGGAACTCCAAACAAAGGAGGCCCCCAAAGCGTCAAAGGAGACACCTAATTTGGTAAACGATGCCAGAAGAGTCACCCAATGCGGACAACAAGGCCACCAGAGTAGAAAGGGAAGCCCCAATATCGGTAATGAGAATTCACCAGGGATGCTGATTTAAAAAAAATATTCAAGGGCGCAATGCACAGAGGCAATGGGTGAGCGCGAATAAATGGATTGGGAGCACAGTCCATAGGGGTACAATGTTAAAAGTTGAAATCGCTGGGGGAACCAGGGGTATAGCACACGAGAACACAGAGAACTCAACTCCAGATTCAAGAGAACTCAACTCAAGAACTCAACTCAGACCAAGAACTCTGACATCTAAGAGAGCACGAGACGCAGCGCGAACAGCTGGCGAACAAGACGCAGCGAAGCCGGCCACCACCGAGGCTTCGGCGCCGCAGGCACGGCGGAGCGACCATTGCGAAGGCAACACAAAAAGTCTGGCGGTGCCGCAGGCGTGCTGTGCAAAGCCGCGCCAACGCCAACTGCCTCAGGGCCAACTACAAGCGACTAGACCAGCCTACCACAACTACATCAGCTACATCTAGCCCCCCCCACATACCGCCGATATCTGTAATTTGTAACCTTGTGCACCTATCTCTCCTAACCCACGCCGAACCCACAACCAGACATGAACTCAGACACACTGGACACACCGACGGGCGACTTCTACATCTGCCGCCGGGATGACGGGGAGCCAATAGGCTCCCTTGACCCCTGGACGGTGGAGGAGGAGATCACCCGCCGGACACGACAGCCCCTACACGCACACCAGATACGCTCAGGAGCACTCCTAATACAATCATACACCTTCAGTGACGCAGAAATCTTGACACACATTACTGACATCTCTGGCATACCTATCACCATAACACCGGCCGCACATCTCAACAGCTCTCAAGGCATGATATACGCACGGGAGGTGGCCTGGATGACGGAGGAGGAACTGGCTATCCGATTTAGGAGCCAGGGAATCTCCTCCGTCTACAGACCACCTGCGCCAGTACACAAAGAAAACCCACACACACTCATACTGACCTTCAACACCAGACAGCCACCAAAACACGTTAAAGCCGGCTACATTAGGTACAAGGTCACACCACGAGCACCTCTCCCCCGACGTTGTCAGTACTGCCAGCGGTACGGACACTCGAGGGCGGGGTGCCACGATACAACACCCACCTGCGCAAATTGCACAGGACCACACGACATGAGCACGTGCACCTCCACTACACAGCTCTGCGTCGGTTGTGGCGGGAACCACGCCTCCCGGGACAGGGCCTGCCCTCGGTGGGCTAGGGAGAAGGAGATTCTCCGTCTCGTCCACCTTGAGGGCTGGGCCCTGCCGCGGGCAAGGTCGTGGGTCAACAACCAACAGCCGACGCAGAATCTACAACACCATAGCACATCCACACTTTCGAAACAGACACAAACATCATATACGAGCCCACTACCAACCAAAGAAACCCAGACAGACCCAGCAATCATAATCCAGCCTCAACCCACAACAGCAAAACAAAACAAACCCCGATACTACTCACCACCGGAACCGCAACCAGTGCGAGAATCACTTAACACATCGCCAGTCCCAGAACCATCAGAATCACCGACATCATTCACAGTGCGCAAGAGCCTGCGCGTCCACTTCGAAACATACACAGACTCAGACGACGACAATAGTTCAGAAACCACAGTCACCACCCACGCACCCACAACAAGACCAACCACAAACTCCACCGCTACCAGCAACAAAAAACACACCCGCGCCAAATCCTCGCGACACTAGCCAATATCCTAACACCCCCAGTAATCTAATCTCTCCCCAAGTCTGCCCATGACGTGTGGATATGTGGAAAAAGAATAATAAAAAGAAAGAAAAAGAAAAAAGAAAAGATAAATACAAAAAAAAAAAAAAAAAATACAAAAAAATATCGAAAAAAGAAAGAAGAAGAAAAATTAATAGAAAAAGAAAAAGAAAAAACCTCCAAACTATTGTATGCCATATATGTTACTTGCAATGTTCACTGAACGGCGATGACCCGACCATACCCCCCTACAACCCCTATGGCACCGTCCGGACCGCCAGCTGAACACATCTCTACTTCGCCTAAACAGCCGATATCTCCAAACGGTGGCAGGCTGGTCAAACTCACCCACACACACACACAGGGGTATAGCTTTACATGCCTTTAGGAATGCACTTTCCTTCTCCAAATGTTGGCTGTGCCCACAAGTAATTTCAACTTTTAACGTGGAACCCTATGGGGCATGCCCCCAATCAATTTGAGCAGGCCCATTGCTTTCATGTATTGTGTCCCCCAGAGGCGTACCGAAGGGGTGGGCATTGGGGGCTTTTCCCCTCCCTGAGAAGTTGTGGGGCCCCAAGAATCATGTCGGGGTTCGAAAAAATGTGCCAGTCCCATAAAAATCCCGCTGGGGCCACCAAAAAGTCGCGCAGGGGTCCCTGAAAATGTCGCCGAGTTCCACGTAAATCGCATCGAGGCCTCTCAAAATCATATTGGGCCACTCCAAATTTATCCGGGCCTCCAAAGTGATGCTGGTGGCCCTAAAAGTTGGATCCGACCTCTAAAAAATACCCCTGGGACCCACACAAAAATCGTGTCGGGCCTTTGAAAATCGCACTTGAGCCTCAAAAAGGTTGGGTCGTCGCCCATGAAAATCGCGTTGAAGGCCCAAATAGTCAGGTAGGGCTCCTGAAAATCACGCTAGGGACCAAAACGTCGTGCCGAGGCCAATGGGAATCATGTTGAGACCAAATAAGTATCGTCGAGGCCCATAGAAATGACGACAAGGCCCCAAAAAGACGAGTCGGGCCACTGAAAATCACACCAAGGGCCCAAAGGTTATGGCCAAGATCCCTGAAGATCTCGCTGTGGCCACCAAAATTCGGATCGGGAGCCCTGGAATCACGTTGGGGGCCTCTCAAGTTTGCGCCTGGACCCCTGAAAATCGCATTGGGGTCACCAAAAGGTCGTGCCGGTGTACTTGAATATCGAGATATCGGCCCCAAAAGATCCGGCCGGGCCCCTAAAACCCACGCTGAGCCTGTGGGAATAAAGTAACGCCCGGATCCTGAAAATCACGCTATGGGCACGACATGTAACACTGTGCCCCAAAACTCTCATTAGGACCCAGAGCAAATGAAGCCGGGGACACGAAAAACAATCCTGACATGGATAATCACTCTGGGGCCCCAACGATAACGTCAAAAGCCCCCAAAATGTGTTGACCCCCAAAAAAGTGTCGAGCCCGCTAAAACTCGCGCTGGAGATCCAAGCAAACGACATCGGGGCCAAAAACATCATACGTGGACCCCCAAAATGTGGCGTCGCAGCCCTTGAAAATCACACTGCAGTGTGATTTTCAAGGGCTGCGACGCGACATTTTGGGGCCACGGCACGAACTCTTGGGCTCCCATGGGAGCCCAAGAGGTCTAGCCGTGCCCTGAAAACTTGCAACTTAGCCTCAAATCCAGAATTACCCGGAATATTTATCTGTGGGCTCAAAAACTGCGCCAAAGTCCCCCCAAAAAAGCGTTGAGGTCCGGACAAAATGTGTCGGGGCGTCGAAAAAAAACGTACCGGGAGACCAAAGAATCGTACCGAGGCCATACAATTTCGCACAAGGAGCTTTAAAGAAATATAGCATAATATCCAAAAATGATCACACCGAGACTTGATCGAATCGACCCCAGCACCGCAAAATTTAGAAGGGGTCCGGGAAAAATGTATCCGCATGGCTTTTGCACTCTGACAGGTGTCATCGGCTGAAGAAGAAAAAAAACTCCCTCAGTAGCCACAGTGGCGTGCCAAAGGGGCAAACGCCCTCCTCCTTTCTGAGAGGGGTAAGTTTCCAATAATGGCACCGGGGCCCCAAAAAATCGCGTTGCGGCCACCAAGATCCACATCGGGCCCCAGAATTCACAAAGGGGTTCCAAATAAACACAGAGGCCCCCAGAAAACTTGTCCTGAGTCTCGAAAATTTGCACCAGGAGCCGCCAAAATCACGTTGTGGTTCAGCTAAGTACAACACGCCACACAAACTCGAACCGCCCTCCCCAAAATATCGCTCTAGGTACCCCCGCAGGTAGTTCACACCTTTGTATCTGGCAAAAAAAAAAATCCAGTCGGGGCTCCCTTGTATTGGCATCGGGGACCCCACATAAGCAGTGTGACCCGCAAATCACATCGGTACCGGAAAAGATAAAGCCGGGACCCTCCAAAATACAGAGGAATTCCCAAAAATGAATGCCAGGGTCAGGAAAATGACTGTAGCACCGAATATAGCACCGGATGACTTCACAAATCGCGTGAGGCCCCGAAAAAAATAACCGTGCCGGAGCTCAAAGAATCGAAGCAGTACACAAAACATGGTGTCAGGGCACGAGTAATCAAGCCGGGATTCGGACTTGTAGACATTCAAAAGAGATCCACAAAAATCACATTGAGCCCAGAAAACTGACGTTGGGTCCCCGGAACCACGCACCTGGGCGCGAAAAGTCGCACCGGGACCTCGGAAATCGCACCGAAGCGTCAAAATCGTATTGGGACTCCACAAATGTGAGTCAGAAGCTCCAACTAAGCAAGGCGGGACCTTAAGAGCACAACGGTGTCCGAAAATGCACCTGACTCTCCGAAGCGCACAGTCTCGCAAAAAGCGACAGGACATTACAAGATGCGTTGCGGGCATAACTAAACACACCGGAAGCTCTAAAATATTACACCTGAAGCTCTCCAGGTACACCAGGCAATCAACAAACACATTCAACAAACATGGGACACGACAAGAACACAGCTTCACGAAATACACTCCAAACAAGAGCAATGGCACATAATGAATTAGAACACCAGACTTAACACGCGCCCTGGAGGGCCTTTGAAAATCACGCGCATTGTAGGAGGCGGGGCGGATTCCGCACACCCTAATATCTCGGTTCCTATCAAAGCTGGAGCAACGAAATTCGCAGCGTCGATGGGTACGGTAGTTAAATCTATTGTTTGCAAATTTCATGATATTAGGTTAATATCTTGAAGGTCAAATGAGGTCACATGTCAATTTTCTTCTTTTGCGTGACTCGGCTTGTCATTGCTATGGATCGCTGTTATTGTGTTTAAATGACCAAAAGTGCCAGCAGAGGTCAAACGCCAGACAAACGTGCCTGAACACACATCTCCCAGTTGCCGGTTATCGCGCGACTCTACCAGCTCCTATAAAGTATCACCCATATCTCTTGAACAGCTAGCCAAAATCGTTAGAGACATGAGAACCACAGGTGTTTGCGGACCCGATGGGAGCTGTGTTGACGTTTTCAAAATTGTGTTCTTCTTATCGGTGAAGTGCTGCTCGACATTATAAACACATGCCTGACTACAGCTGATATCCCCTCCACTTGGAAACAGTCATTAGTAACTGCCATTCGCAAATCAGGAGATCCTTCGGATCCCTCTAATTTTAGGCCATGTCATTGGTTCCGGTTATCGCCAAGACTACTGAGAGCGTAGTTCAGAAACAACTTTATCATTACCTGAACTCAAACCACCTATTGGCCCAAGCTCAGCACGGCTTCAGACCACGCCATTCTACGGAAACCGCTCTTATCTCAGTCACGGAAAAAATACTAGCAGCAACGGGCCGTTCGGAAGAGAGAGAGAGAGAGAGAAAGAGAGAGAGAGAGAGAGAGAGAGAGAGAGAGAGAGAGAGAGAGAGAGAGAGAGCACGTCGATTATCTCGAGTACTCAATCGTGACTAGGTAGTACGAAAGTGTATGTTCCATTCAGACAGCCACATAAAAAGACATGCTGTGTAATTTCCCTTGATTAGTTCCAACGAACAATATCAATGTGCAATATAGCCAGCTTTCCGTGGACGAAATGCTTTCGACAGTTGTGCGAAAAAGGCCGCCGCCTGCTTACTTGAACGAACTGCGAAGGTCAACGAAGCTCATAGCCGAAAAGTTCAGCAGAGCCGATCGCTCAGTCGAGGCACACTGATCCGATTACTCTGCGACACCGCCTGAGCACGGTCATGTGGCAGATGGGAAGGGTAGTGTGCGCTGTAACGTCGATGCATTTTACAGAGACGACTGCGGCGACGATGGGCTGTTAGTGGGCGTCTGGGCTGGACAAAGCCTGAATAAATGACGCGAGCTGGAAAGTGTTGCGGTGAAGCTTGTGGTCTCTGGGCATATGCGAATAATTTCAATCTGTCTGGTGTACTGGCATATCAACTTGGGAGCTCTTCGCTCTAAACTTATCTCCCCTGATTGGCGACCCGTACAATGTGCTGAGCATGTGTGAGTTCAGCACTGGGTGAGAAGCTGCAGCGGATCGTTGCGATTCGCCGCACGATGGGGCAGTTGCGGAAGCCGTCCACTGATGCTGAAACAGGGCGTAGCTTCGTTCGCATAACTCCAGTAAATGTAATTTAACATCACAAATGATACGACTGAGATGCATGTCGGCGAAGCCGTACTACATCAATTATGTACAAGTGGTTTCGTTCTAAAATCGTCTGTACGCTCTGTGACTTGGAAATGTTTGTGCCAGAATAAAGCAGGAGTCGGTGTCGCGTCTCGGCATGAAGAGAAGAGTCAAGCTCAGGATATCTTGCCTACCCACCTCTAGTTCACCTTCAGTGCAGTCTGAACATACAGGTACTGTTCCATTAACGTTCTGCCAGATAAACATTTAAAAGAAATTTTGATGTTATACGGAAAATGGAAATATGCAACTGGCCCATCCACGATAAATCGACAAGTGAAAGGCGAAAATAAGACCCAATGATTTATATTTTGAAGAAAATAATTGTGTGGACCTATGCGATGCGCCGAATTCAGCTATGCCAAATATCAGGTCAACGGTCAAGGAGTTTTAGCCTCGGGCATTTTTAGATGTCACCTAACAAGGGTTATCTTTCGAGGTCTTTAACTCAATGAAAAACGATCTCAATTCTAAAAAGTATATGCCGGTGAACTCACAATAGCCCATTGCATATGTTGGATATTTCAAAATTTTCGCTAATGGGATATTGAAATAGTGACATCGTGACCTAATGTCACCGACCTAATTTAACTTTCGGGACAGTACAATACGAGCTGAAAAGTGCGGAAATGAAGTTCGATATCTTATCTTTCGAAGGAAAAAACAGTGTTGCTCTTTAAACTCTACATATCCGTTCAAAATTAGTCACGCATAGTTGTTTTTGCGCTAGTTTATCGTAGCATATATAAATATATATTCCTAACGGTATATTACTGAAATACAAGGCTTTTGGCGTTCATCTGATCTTGAATGTTGTGTTGCACAAGTGTTCTAACTTGTGAGGTTTGAACAAAGTTGCAGAAATGTCCCCAAATTGTGGTAGTAAATGATTGATGAGTTTTACCTTAACATAAATTACAATGAGAGAGGAGCATCCACAATATAGCAATCACATTCCGATAGCCGATAAACCATTCCCACCACCATATATTACCTCGCGGAAATATAAATTTGCCAAAGTAGTGAAATATCACAAGGCGCACAAGCAAGGTGTGGCACCGTTATTTGGTACCCAGTGCTTACTGCTCACTCTCCCTGAATGTGCGGCCTGTGAAGCGAGGACATTTCTGAGGGTATCGGACGCAGTCAAGGTGAAAGTAAAGCTATTTTTCGAGTCGGACCGGATCAGCCGGATGTGTCTCAGCAAGACCGAACGTGTCACGGTGCGACAGGCTAATGGAACCAAAAGTAGAGTTCAGAAAAGGCTTGCTTCGGAAAACTTGTGTGAGATATATGATCGTTTCAAGCAGAACTCTGAAAACCATCGCACCAGCTCCTTAACCTTCGCTACCCTTCCTCCGAAACATTGCGTCTTGACAGGCAGCAGTGGGACGCACTCGGTGTGCATGTGGACTTATCATCAAAACCCAAAACAGCTCATTTCCGTTCTCGGCCTTCCTGGTCTCAATACCGTAACCTCCTCGATGACGTTGCATGCGACACGGAAAGCCGTGATTGCATGATGCACAACTGAGAGTACTGACCTGATGAAGACAGGGTGTTGAACTTGCTGAGGATTATCCTCGTGGGCAAATCGGGAGAAGAGAGTGAAAGTGGTTCACCCCCAGATCATGACATGGATGATGACAGCTTGAACGCATTGAGACAGCTGGAACGCTCACATCACTAGCTCACTCGCATCACTTGCATTGTTCTTCACTGATTGGCGGATAGCAATAGTGGTCAGCTGGGAGTTAGCGTTAGCTCCAACGTAACATAAGCTGAACACTTGACTTCTTCATCCCAACACTACTTAGAGGCGGCCTTGGGTAAACACGGTTGTCACCTGTGGACATCGGTGAAGGAAACGTGACCTCAGCGTGCACAGCTATGCAGGCCTGCACGTGGTAGTCAGCAAAAGTGTAGCAGAGCAGTGTAACAAGTGCATTTTTTCATTTTTCTTATAAAAAAATGCGACGGGTGCTTAAAAAATGACATTGAACAGATGCAGTGATAAATTATTCGTGAAGCGGGGTGGAATAAACCACTTTCTGAGCACTGAATAGACATCTTTTCCAAGGCCGAATACACACTGTACTTGTTGATGTGCGTTCATGAAGTCTTCATGACTCGCTCCTGAGAGTATTTTGCGCACATGTGCATGCTTTTCCTCACTATGACAGATTAATTACACAGGCATCTTGTGACACAATTCCAGATACAGAGGTTATCTATGTGGTGTGCTAAACAATGCGACCTCCTGATAACATGCCATTTCAATCGTTGTCCTTAACATAAGACAGCAGCATAGTTGTCCAGCATGGTTGTCTCCAAAATGAAACCAAAAACATGCACTGATTAGTACACTGTTGTGTCAAATGGAGCTTCAATGATTGAATCGTTTTAATTGACATGCCTCCATGACAGATTTCCACATCCTACTGTACTTTTTTCGAAAATCTCACATCTTACGAGAAAAAAACATTATTTTAACACTGAATAAATATCACTTCAAGCGAAGTTGGATGGGGGCGAGGGCAAATGAACCTTTTAATGATCGAAGCTTCCCCGAAAACCGTCGGTATCTAGCCATAGTAGCTTATGCCATACTAGCTGTATGCCCAGTTGCATAGGCCCAATAGTTAAGACTCAGCCTGATGGGAGACAGGTCGATGATGAGGCGGGCCAAAAAAATGTATTCAGGTGCTAGGGTCCCCCCTTAGCATATACAGTGACACCCCTGTATTGAACATTAACTTCCCACCGTCTTTTTGAGCATACGCTTTCTGTCATTTCATGTTCCCGATTTTATAGTAGCGAAAACAAGATCCAGAGGGATGTGAAGAACTCATCCTAGAAAGATATTTTTATATGCTATGGCTTAAGCCAGCAATCCGCGGTATTTTACTTACCTATCCCAACCCATTCCCAGTTCAGGGAATTTTTTAATGGTGACTGGGCTGAAATTTACCATCGCCCGTTTGGTTTTCCCACCCAGCGTTGTGTTTACTCTTTACTGTGCCCCTCCCGATTGTGCAGTTTGTCTTGGTAAATGCGTCCTTTTCTCAGAAGAGGTGCCTTGTTTACCAACTTGCTCATACAGTGATTATTTACTTGACAAAAAACGTGCACTGTTTAAGTCCCAATTATACAACACTTGATAGAATTTGACTACGCTGGCTACAAAACAGAGCAGTTAGGTTCGTAACCGAGATCTATGAACGCTTGTAAAAAACGCGTGAATTTAATTTGGCTCTAGCTATTTGACTGACCTTGCTGCTGCTATAATTCGCATTCGTATCCTCACAGATTATATTTGCGCCTTAGAGGCTACCATGTTCACTGGCTCACTGAACTTTTTTTTCGAGGTGACCTCACTTGACCTTGACTAACTCGTTGACTAACTTGACCTGACCTCAAAACTTTGACACATGTTAAATTGATGTGAGAAAAGTCATGCCAAATTTCTGCGCGCTGCCGTACACCGTTCATTCGCTATCCGCGGACAGCCTTAGGGGGAGGGGCGGATAGCAACCCCCCAGACGGCGCGGGTTAATTTGTGTGAAAAAAGCAGCTACGGAGAGGTATTTGGGCTTCTATAGGCAACTTATCATAGCATTTCACTTTGCGACAGAACATTTCAGGTTATACTTTTCATATTTAAAGCCGACTGCAGGTACAGCTGCACGCATCAAACCACAGAAACATTATCGTCTACCTCATGGGCCATGTCAGCTTTAACATTCTCTCGCCAGATGCTACGGACGTCAGACGGTATTTGAGGCTACTTGAATAAATGAACACAATCCAGCTCGTAGACTAACTGACTTTCCTGAGGACAATTGCAGGGACGGCGCCGGATCACATCATCACCGACATTTGCGACGACCCGCTCGCTGTCAACACCCTCACCGACGCCATCAGCGGCCATCAGCTCGTGCTGAGCGCCACCGATGGTGGGTCGGGTCCGCCGGCGGTCCAGGAAGCGCGCCGTCCGTGCCTGGGAACGTGCCGACTGGGATACCACCCGCCTGTACATCCTCCCAGCGGACTGGCACCCGGTACACTGCGCAGCCGACGTTGACGGACAGCTGGAGCGTTCCGAGGAGGTCTGGCACGCTGTCGGCCGACACCCATGCTCTGTGGGAACAGTACGCGCCGATCGTGCCGAATGCCCGTGGCTGCACAACGACGTCCGTCCATGGGAGCTGATCGCGGAGCGCGATGAAGCTCGTAGTCTGATTGTAGCCTGACGCCGGCTTGAGGAGACTGCATAGGAGCTCCAGAAGAGCCATGAAGAGCCGGATGGTCGTGGCGAGACGTGAGCTTCTCTGTGGACAGTTGAAGACTGGGCAGCGACATGAACTCTGGCGGCGTTTCAAGCGCTTCGCCTTTCATACCGCCGGGACCGCCTCAAAACCTCCAACTGGCAACAACAAAACGAAGAAAGTAGATAACCTTCATGAGCTATTCACAACTGTTGGTTCACGCTTATCGGCTGAACCCCGGAGTGACGCTAGTGGCCGCCGCTTCCCGTCCTCTAGACAACCCACCGTGTGCTGTGACGCCGTGAGACCCGAGGTGCCTTCACTTTGACTTGGTCAGAGCTATCTTCGGGTGTCCTTAGCATGGGTGGCCCCCGTGTCGCGGGACTGCACGGTGGTCTGCTTTAGGCGGTCCGGCGTTGCTTCGTTGTGATAGGACCACGTTTATTACAGCTGGTAAACATTTCACTCGTCTCCGCTATATTTCCGAACGCCTAGAAGATAGCTTGTATCGTGTCGATGCTAAAGTCTGGTGATGCCGCCGTGCCCACAGGTCAACAACAATTTGCCCATCGTTCCGTTATCTGTCCTATCAAAAAATTGTTGAAGAGATCGCATTTGGCCAACATATACGCACAAACACAATCTAATTAACTCTGCTCAATATGTCTCCAGGTCCCACCACTTTACGAGGATGCTGTTCAGTGGCTGTCTCCCAACATAGATAATCGGAAAATTGCATCGCTTACGGCGAACGATTTATTCAAGGCATTCAACAGCATTGATCATAACATCCTGCGAACCAAACTGAGTTGGCATGACATTGACTGCCCGTGGTTCAACAGCTCTCTCGATGGGCGGAGTCAGGTGGTCTGTGGCAGTACGAAAATTGTGCCGGCGACCTTCTGCATCCTGAAAGGACCGATTATCGGTCCGTTGTCTTCATCCTCTTCGTAAATGACCTTCCAAAATTCGTGACGCACGGTCGCGTCATCTCATAGGCTAACGACACCGAACTGTTAGATCACGCGCTTTATCACAACGAAATATCAACTCGCCGAAACTCCGGATCGAAGGGAGTTTGTCCCTTCGATCCGAGCATGGTTTCGGATTAGCACAATGAAATTGAACCAGACAAAACGGAATTGATGGTAATTTAGGAACCAAACACTCCACCAGAACGGCTAAAAATATCTGCACCAACATTTCTGACAAAAATCTGCGCCTGTAGGGGGTCTCTGCCGACCGCGGGGCGTGGGTTATATGGTAGGGGGGGGGGTTGTGGTTGCAGTTTCTCGGGTTTTGTAAAAGAAAACCTGAACTAAATTGGGCTGAATCTCTCCTTTCCTTTTAGCACCGCAGATGGCTCTTACCATCCGTCCGTATGGCAAATAGCGAAAGGGCACGGTTTCTCCGTGGCCTCGAGCTCAATTCCGAGGAGGGGTGACGATTTAATTCCTGCCTTTAGTAGGGCATCTTCGTGAACGTATCGGGCCTCACCTTTCTTTAACTATGCAGCCATATTTGAAGGTGCGTAGCTGTAGGTATACATTTTTGCAGTGCAAGTAAAACCAACATATACGGAGATCAGACCCAGACTACGGTGCGCTTTTTTACACTTGCATTCTGCTTGTCGAGAGCGATAAGTGCCTTGCTTACATATCGTGGTCATCAAAGATCGACAATACGAGCGACACTACCCGACCCAGCCCGACACGATCGGGAGAACTTATATTGTGATCGGGAGAACTTAAAATGCTTTTCATTGTGGAAGAACTTATATTTGCGAAGAGTTAGCAACTCGATTATTGCACCAGGTTAATTGTACAATATCCACAAGTTGTTCTGCGTTGTCCGACGTTCCTTAGTCAAGCAGCCAATTGGTGTGGTTCATTTTCAGAACTGATCAACTCTCGTTTCTGCTATGCACGTAAATAACGTTACACGCACTTGCATCTCGGCTCTGCGTCAAACCACATGCGGTGAGGGTGGCAATCATTGGACGCGACATCCTCCACTCGGCAAATTGTCAGCTTCAGAAAGCTCTAGTTGAAAACAATGGTAACAAACTTCTTGGCTTTGAATTGTTTTCGTAGAATTGTTTAAAGTGTGTTGTGCAGTGTGTTCTTTGGAAGCTTGAATTTGCAGTCATGATCAACAGTTCGCGCGGTGTGAAATTACATAATTTTAATCCTGGGAGATTCAGATGACTTCCTTAATAATTAATCATCTCGTTAACGACTAACGCCAATATCCGTGCGTTGCTTTCCTGTACTTTATTGTACAAAGGTTGAGACATAGTGCTGAGGTCACGCCAACATGTCCATCTAATGATCGTCAAGGGGATGTGCATTATTAGCATATTTAATCATGAATAGCACAATGCTAAATAGAAGTTGTAGTGATGAAGATAATTATGAAATGTATTCATGTAAATATCCAGCAAACCACTTTAAAAACAATATCACAACGTTAATTAATTAGACTAAAAACAGCCACCACCTGCCAAACTGCGGGCGGCTAAGGGAGTTCGGTGTGCATGCTGGTGCATTTGTGTCCTGGTCTCCATTTTGTCACATTTAATGCATACAAAATGTTTCAGTACGGACATAGAAGGTCTTGAGGAAGGTCTAAGACCTCGAAAATTATTGCAGCTTCTTCATGTCGTCCAAAAGACCCATCGAAATTAGTGATATACTAAGGATTTCTGGCTGTGTTGGCCCAAACACACCAGTGACGTCGCATTCGACCTAAGTACACCGGGTGGCCGTACCTGATGTCTCTACGGCACTGCTTCTACCCACTAAAATGTATTGAAAGCCGATATCAACTCCCTTTCGTATGAAGGTCACGTGAATTGTGGGTGATGGTAACTTCCACTAAGGAGACGTGTGATTCTCTCGGTCGCAAGTTCGCCACTGCACTACAGCAGAAGCACAGCCAGGGGGGACCAGGCCCCCTCCGCCTTAGCACCAAAAACATTGGATGAAATGGAAAACTTTTAAATTTTGACCCCAGAAACCCACAAGTTTTTGTCGCGTTCCGTTCGTCGGAAGCGTTCTCTGTTTCATCACATTTTTGGGGTGCTTCCCCTAGGAAGATCCTGGCTGCGCAACTGCACTGCACTGGTTTTTCTCAATAGTATACTTAATATATACAATGTGTTGTTCAGGCCTTCTGAAATCACACTATGATCTCACTCCACTGAAAACCGGTTATATTTAGACTCCTATGTGCTGATAATCAATATGTTCAACAGACAACTCTAGAAATGGTAAATCCGAGTCATAAGCTATATCAATTATATTTCCCAGACGGCTAATAGAAATTAATCGTACTTGCGTTGCGATACATGCGCCTGTGGTTACTTAGTTCATTTGATTAACATCGCGGTTCCTTCACGTTGAAGAATACAGCAGGATGCTAAACACATGCGTTGCTACATGTTATTTTATTACTCGGTAGCTACCCTGTTCATTTTAGTGGTTTCGTTCACCTGAAAACCCGACAACTCGGCCTGGATCATTTGGGATAGCGTGAGAAAGCCAGCATCAGTTATCTCTAATGTAGGAAGATATTTTCCGCCTTATTTATATCTGAAAATATGTATTGAATTTCCCTACCTTTTTCGCGGGAGCCGATGATTACGGGGAAGCTCTTCCTACGGTGAGAGTAACCAACGAAAATAACTCATTTTCTTTTGGCGCTGACCGACCGGCGCCCTTGGCATCCTGCTCACGAGCATCAGCTGCCCTTAAGCAGAGCCGTGGGGATCGGCGGCCCGTCTTGACGACGTTGCGCCGTCGTGTCAACACACGACGTTACCGGAACGGTGGTCAGCTCGCCAGCCTCAACGGACTGACACGGTCGCGTCGTACACCCTTCATCCTCACCCAAAATGTAACTAGGTAATAAGCATCATTAGGCATTGAGGTGCTATCCAAGTATAAAATATCACAACAGAGAATGTTGGGTATGACAGTTCCCACTAATTGTCCCACCAAACAGAAATTCCAGCTTTGTGTCCATCACACTGTTTGCTTATTGGGTGATCCACGACGCATCTTATGCACATTCACGACTAATGGCGCCGCCCGTACTGTTTCGCCGGTGGGCCGCGGGATTGGGAAATGTCCCGAGTAGCACTAGTGTCGAACCCGGGACCTTTCGTACCCAGAACCCAACACCTTAACCATTCGACTATCCCGTCCCGCCATCACACTGTGAAGCTTTGCTTTGGTACATGGGTGTTGTGTTATATACTTTTCAAAGTGCAAATGCCCCTTCACTGTTGCCTTTGCAGCCCCACCCCATAATTTTATCTTTTAACATGAGACCCCGTAGAATATTCCCCACCCTCAACACTGATTCACCGATTTGCGATTGTCTTCATGCAGTCATTATGCCCCTCCACTATAATTTTCAGAAATTAATGAACCCGCTTAGATATAGAAGCAATAGATACCAAAGTCCATGTTGGTGAATTATAACAACGCTGGTCAATGTTACCAATGAGACCAACGAACACAAGCATTCAGTACAAATCATGCAATTGCCACACAGCCACATCATCGTAAATTATGATGAGCTGCGGCCACATGATATCAATATCACACTACATGCAGTGCTGCATGTCGCACAACTTTTGCAGCTAAGTACTGGTTGGATGATGGGACAGGCAACAAGTAATCCAGCAATGTGGAAACAGTGAACGCAGCTATCATACAACTTTTGGATATAATTGGCTCCATTATAGAAGAGTATCGCAGGGGGATGCAGTTAGAGTAGTTTCCTGTTCGCACCCTTATCCTGGCAATCTGCGACGGCTGTCAGGGTGATCCGTCATCGATGGTGCAAGTATCACAGTAGCAAATGCGTGCTTTCTGAAGTGCATGACGCAGAAAGGTTGAATGCATGCATTTGTCCCATATTCAGTCCATGTCTTCATTCACGTATTTTCTGGGCGAGGAATGTGTGGTGCTGCTTATGCTTGTGTAGGGGGTTTCTGCAGTCGACGAGGTTGTGGGGTGTACGGGGCATTGTTCGTGAGTATTTAGATTCGTGTGCGTGTGTGTGTTTGTGTGTGTTTGTCGCATTATCTCCACCACCCCTTCACATTCCCCAACCGACTTGGTGTCTTGTGCACTATCCTCTCTTCACGCATTTTTAGGCTTCGTGCGAGGTCAAAATCCTGGGTTCCATGTCGACCAGTGCGTGTTGCTCGTTGAGCTGGAATAGATAGCATGTACCAAACAAATTAATTAGTTATTGTCGATGGTTCCCGTGGAATTCGTTGGTTCTATCCCTTTGCCTTGAGTGCTTTCCCGGCGGTACCCACTGCAAATTTTTACTGATTTTACACAGCCCTTCTTTTCTTCGGTTTGAATGGCGTGACCCCAGTTCGGACTTCTTGATCCGAATACTGACATCACTTCGTACAGTGGTACATATCGCAAAATTTATCATGGTGTTGAGCCCAAAGTGGCGTTCGCTGGTCCATAAAGTTACTTAGCATGCATTTATTCCCCTCATTTGCTTACACTTTGTTTGGTCCCCAATTTGGTTCCCGTCTTCCCCTCCAGTGGTACCTAAACACACGTCATGGCTGATAATTGTTTGGTATTAATCTGAAGAAGAAAATAGCTTCTAATTATTTGCTTACAACCCTAGCTGGCTTCGCCATTTTCGGTACCGTTCTTCGCCTGTAAGTTCTTGTAGCCGTGATGGGGCTCGCTCCCTCATTTCGGTCTTCTAACGAACCCAGTCGCGCACTACGCTGCCTATCTGTGAAAATGGTGAAAATGGCCTATCTGTGACCCATCAGGCCATCTGGACAAGCGGTCGTCTGCTGTGACACCTGTCACCTCAGACGACTATCCGGTCGGATGAGCTCAGAGACCAGTGTGCCGCCGCCCACAGGCTACCACGTGCCGGTGGGCCCGGCGCGGCCCGAAGACAGCATGCTGCGCTCGTCGTGTCAGCAGGCGCAGGAGGGCTGCCTGCGGGACAACCGGTGCCGACTGCGACTCAGTCCCGTGCTCTCCGCCTGCGAGCCGGCCGCCTGCAACAGGAACATCTGCATGCAGCGGCTGCAGAACTTCTACAGCCGAGCCGACAGCGACCACAGCATGCAGGTGGCCTTCTGCGTCTGCCGGTGGGTAGGGTGGGGGGGGCGCTATGTGTACTGTGGCGACGGGCCAATGCCACAGCATGCAGGTGGCCTTCTGCGTCTGCCGGTGGGTGGGGGGGCGCTGTGTGTACTGTGGCGACGGGCCAATGCCACAGCATGCAGGTGGCCTTCTGCGTCTGCCGGTGGGGTGGGGGGGCGCTTGTGTACTGTGGCGACGGGCCAATGCCACAGCATGCAGGTGGCCTTCTGCGTCTGCCGATGGGTGGGTGGGGTGGGGTGGGGGGCGCTGTGTGTACTGTGGCGACGGACCAATGCCACAGCATGCAGGTGGCCTTCTGCGTCTGCCGGTGGGTGGGGTGGGGGGGCGCTGTGTGTACTGTGGCGACGGACCAATGCCACATCATGCAGGTGGCCTTCTGCGTCTGCCGGTGGGTGGGGGGCGCTGTGTGTACTGTGGCGACGGGCCAATGCCACAGCATGCAGGTGGCCTTCTGCGTCTGCCGGTGGGTGGGGGGGGCGCTGTGTGTACTGTGGCGACGGGCCAATGCCACAGCATGCAGGTGGCCTTCTGCGTCTGCCGGTGGGTGGGGTGGGTGGGGGGGGGCGCTGTGTGTACTGTGGCGACGGGCCAATGCCACAGCATGCAGGTGGCCTTCTGCGTCTGCCGGTGGGTGTGGGGGGAGCCGCTGTGTGTACTGTGGCGACGGGCCAATGTCCACAGATGGCGTCCAGCCGACTTATCGCGCTGGCAAAATATATATTTCCAGGTGCCACTTGCCATGCACAGAAATGCCAAGAATAGAAGGATAATGAGCGTAAAGTTATGGATAAATTGAGTGGAAAATATGTGCCTCGATGAAAAATTCCAAGATATTTCCCGACGTTTCGACTATATTGTTTTCATAAGGGAAACAAGGTATGGGCCAAGACTAAAAACGTGTTTGTGCAAGAAAAGCTGGTGTAAAAATCACAGCCAAGTTCACTTCGCTTACCTCCGACTCAAAAACCGTTTTAGAATATCGCAAAGCCGTGAGCACGATGCGTGTCAGGTACATGGTTCGATACATGGCTAGATGCGCGACACGAGTCAAGATAACAAATACAAATACAGCAAATGTCACAGTTCCTTTATCCAGGGTCGGTGCACCGAAACGGGACGGTAATTTGTCTGATATCAGAGTAATATGACTGTCTTACTGTCACAGGATTAGGTCAGGCATGGTTCTCGGTTTTTACCGGAGGGCCCTAAGAACTTGCTCTCGCGAGTTTTCGAAGGACGAGCATGACCACACATATTAAATATTCGGAAAACTCAAATTTCCGCTGGCCGATCTCCTGATCCTACTCAAGAAAGCGCATCGCACCATTAATAGGCACAAAAATGAGGAAGAGGGAATGTCCAAGCGAACTCTGATCGCCCCAGTAACTCAAAGCATCGAATATATCACGAAAGTTGTGTATCTCGCAGTTTCTGTCGCTACGATATCGGAACAAAAATAGGTCAACTCGTGAGTTTGAAATAGGGGAAAAGAAGAAAATGTTGACAGTGTAGCTAACAAGACGTCATGAGGTGCATGCGAAAATTCATACTTCGGAGAACTGGCCGTGGCCTAAAAACCAAAATCATGGAGCATAAGGCAGACCCACGCAGTCACAGGATGTCCGATGCACCAGTAAATTACGCGGACAGGACAGACCACCTGCCTGACTGGGCAGAGGCGGTCACCATTCACAACAACCTTACGAGAGTTGAGTGGCGAGCGGTGGAGGCGGCATACATTGCTACTGAGGCCACAACAAATACATCGATGGGTTCTTTAAGACTTCTAGCACTACAGCTAGACTGATCGGAAAAATACCGTCCCATTGCGACGTATTAACCCTGGATATAGAAAGGAGCTGCTCACATCGCTGTATTTGTATTTGTTATCTTGACCCGTGTTGCGTATCGAACCATGTATCGAACCATGTACCTGACACGCATCGTGCTGACGGCTTTGTGGTTTTCGGAATAGTTTCTGGAGTCGGAGGTATGAAAAGTGAACTTGATCGTGATTTAAAAAAGCCTAAACATGTGTGCGGTCTCGGCACATATCTTGTTTCCCTGATGAAAACCATCTAGTCAAAACGTCGATAAATTTCTTTGAATGCTTGCACAAAGTACTAAATTTCACTAAATTGATACATAATTTAGCATTCATCATCCTACTATTTTACCAATCTGCCTCTCCGACAAAGCAACATGTACAAAAATTTTGGCATCCATGCCGGTGACCTGCTATGCTTTAGGTTCGTGAGAGAGAGAAAAAATGCGCTCGATGGGAGGAACAGGAAACGGTTGGAAAACGATGCGAAACCTGCCTTCAATCAATCACTGGTCTGCGTGATTTATAAGGTCAAGGGTGTCTCAGCTGTTTTTAGATCAGCTTTTCATTCTGATTCCGAAAGTGGCATCCGTTTTGCTCGATTAGCTCGATTTTTTTAAATATGTTATTTCACTCGTATGAGCCAAAGCATTGCTCTGACTGGTTTACTAGTGAATCAGACAGAAGCATAAATAAAGGTTTAAACTCCAAACAGATGGACCATAAGTGTATTCAGAGCGCATCCCAACAATACACATAACTGCGGAATAAATAGTCTTTTCAGGGACTTCCGACTGTGTTGAGCAGATTGGACATCCCTCTTCAGGTACCAATAACAGTCCACCAGAAAGTTCACATCCCACCGACCTTGGTAGCGTTCTTCCATCACCCGTATGTCTTTGTGGAAGCATTCTCCCTGGTCCTCACTGTAATCTCCACAGTTATCTGGGAAATAATCTAGATGGGACCTAAGGAAGTGCATTTTTACTGACATTCGACCACCAAGTTGCTGAAAACTGTCCATCAACTCATCGACGACCTTCACGTATTCCGCACTTCTGTGATTACCCAGGAAGTTGGTGATGATTGACTTCAAGGCCAGCCATGCAGAGAGCTCAGACTGTTCCAGACATTCTTCGAATTGAGTATCCTTCATGAGCTCCCTTATCTGAGGACCGTCGAATACATCAGCCTTCAACTTTTCTCTGCTCACATGAGGAAATTTCTGTCCAAAAAATGCAAATCCTCGTCCTTCTTTATCCAGTGCTTTCGCAAAATTTTTCATCAAACCGAGTTTGATACGGAGTGGGGAAGTAGGATTTTCTGTGGTTCAACCAGGGGGCGTGAATGCACGTTGTGGGAGCCAGGTTCAAGTGCATGCCTAGATGGCCAGTCGCGTTGTACATAGTGCTGTTTGTCAGCCCGACTGTCCCAGAGGCATAGAAAGCATGGATATCTCGTGTAGCCGCCCTGCAGCCCAAGGACGAGACCTACTACCTTGAGGTCACTACAGATCAGCCAACCATGCTCTTTGTAGTTGAAAGCAGACAACAAAAGTTCCATGCTGTTATGCGTTTCCCTCAGTTGCAACGGAGTGTCCAAGAGGAATCGACGCGAACTTATTGCCGTTGTTCAGAAGAACTGCCTTCAGGCTCCTATTCGAGGAGTCTATGAACAGCCTCCATTCTGCCGGGTTGTACTCTGTACCCATTGCTTCTACTAGGCTCGCGTCCCAATTTTCACTTCCCTCCTCTACTGATATATCATACTGCAGTATGCATACTGATACATCAGTGTGTGAGTTGTTATCTTTGACGTAGTGTGAAAACTTGAGCTAATCGAGTAAAATGGATAGTATTTTCGGATTCAGCACAAGAAACTTGTATTAGAACAGCTGAGAAACTTCCGACCTCTTGAAAAAAAAAGTTTTGAAACGCAGGCCAGTGTTAGTTACATCTTGATGCGCTACGGTGCTATTAATATTCAGCTCTACCCCTCCCTCTTCTCCCTTCCAGAGTTGCTTAGCCATAGAACTGCCGGAGGGCAGGACAAATATTTCCTCCGTCGATATTTTTCGAGGATGCCTTCCGAACCCTCAGAAGTACTTCCCCAACAATTTCATTACCTTTTGAAAATTGAATAACGCACATTTGGAGGGAAAATATGGGGTGGAGTGCCCCGTGGTCGCTGGGGTAGACGACGTGATCAGTTCCGATCTAGACCAGGCCAAGTTGTCGATTTTGGGGTAATATTACAACGACTATCTAAATGAAGGTTAGCACGCGCCCTGGAGGGCTTCTGAAAATTACGCGCCTTGGAGAGCGGGCGGATTCCGCCCCCTTAAAATCTCGGCTCCTATTAAAGCCGGAGTAACGAATTTCGCCGGGTGGATGGGTACGGTTGTGAACTCTATTGTGTGCAAAGTTTATAACCTCTGGTCAATATTTTCCATGTCAAATGAGGTCACATGTAAAAATTTTGTTTTGCGTGGCTTCGCTTGTCATTGTTATGGATCGCTGTGATTGTCTTTAAATGCTCCAAAATTGGCATCAATGATGTTTTGGAAATTACTAATGATGTAATATGGATGATAGACCAGGAATTTGACCTCAGGTCACCTATATAACAGCATTCTATCAGGTCACTACCTGTTACCGGAACCGGGCTGCCAACCCGACTGCTCTGTCGGGCGACTGCGCAATCGGCTTCACGAAGAAAGGAGTTGAATACATAAATGAAGTATGGAAACGCTTAGGTGTCAGGCTGGCAATATTCACTCACACACACACACACTTAGGTACACAATGGCAAACAATACTTTTCAGGACGTGTAGGAGGTAACATGCAAAGTGAAATCAATAACATGACAGTCATTTGCATTTATGACAACATTCCAGTTGACCAAGTTTGGTTCCATTAACCTGTCATGAACTGAATCTGACTTGATCTCGGTGACCTGACATGACCTTGAAGCTATAAAGCATAACAATGTACATAAAAAAGTCGCTAGTGTTGCCAAGAATATTTCGCTTTTACCAACATACGGGAAACTCAGCGCCGATTTTTGTGGTCTGGCGTTCAAAAGTCTTTTACTTTAACGACCACTAACTTGAAAAATGTTTGGCCGATGTACGTTTTTTCTTGCTTTAAATGACGCGCCGGTTACTTCCAAGCAGGTACGCAGACAATGGCGTATATCGACCGGTAAAATCTGGAGTTATGTGCAAAGAATCGGAGGGGTGGGCGGATTTCGCCCCCCCCCCCTCCTCCAGGGCAAGTAGAGAGTCGCATTTGAATGCAATGATATCTTATCAAAGAAACACACAAAACTAGCTTCGATGACCTAAGATTATGGTGCGAGGTTAGGTCAGGGTCCATAACTTGGCGTTCAGTAAAATCACATCTTGCACAACGCCATCTCCAGTCTCGATGTCGCGACATTTGAACTCCATCTGCGGTTAGCAGGTCGTAGCAGGTCCATCTGCGGTTAGCGGGTCGTAGCAGGTCCATCTGCGGTTAGCGGGTCGTAGCAGGTCCATCTGCGGTTAGCGGGTCGTAGCAGGTCCATCTGCGGTTAGCGGGTCGTAGCAGGTCCATCTGCGGTTAGCGGGTCGTAGCAGGTCCATCTGCGATTAGCGGGTCGTAGCAGGTCCATCTGCGGTTAGCGGGCCTGCGGTTAACGGGTCGTAGCAGGTCCATCTGCTGTTAGCAGGCCGTGGCGTGTCGGCCCGATCTGCGGCTCCGGTGACGTGACGTCGCGTTCGGTCGCCAGGAGCGGCACCGACGACAGCGACGCCTGTCTGCGCGCCATGGCGCAGCTGCACCCGACGTGCGCGCGCCAGCCGGAGGCCGGCGTGCTGCCCACCTGCCACAGTGTGGCGCGCACGTGCCGGGACCGGCCCGACGGCGCCTGTCGGCTCCGACTCGAGCAGTACGAGCAGGCGTGCGCCGTCGACTCGGTGACGCGCCGCTGCGCCGGCCCGACGGCCGACTGTCGGACGGCGCTGCTGGGCGTGCTGGGCACGCCGCTGCGCACCAGCTGCGCCTGCACCGGCACCGACATCGCCTCCATGTACGACTGCCGCGGCTGGGAGCGACTGCTCTGGTTCAACCCCTGTGTCGGTGAGTGGGCTGCCCGGCAGACCCGACCAGACCTGGCCTGGTTCGGCCTGGAGCGGGCTAGTCTCTGCCGCAGTACTTCTGACATCGCCAAGATCGTCCGCACCAAGGCCCTTTACATACAAGAAGGTCCGCACCGTGTTTTTTCCAACCACCGCACGGCGATGGTTGGAAAAACACGGCAATACCGCACACGACACCACCGCCGTGCGGTGGTGTCGTGTGCGGTGTTGCCGTGTCGGCGGTGTCGTGTGCGGTGGTGTCGTGTGCGGTGTTGTCGTGTGCGGTGTTGCCGTGCGCGGTGTTGCCGTGTGCGGTGTTGCCGTGTGCGGTGTTGCCGTGCGCGGTGTTGCCGTGTGCGGTGTTGTCGTGTGCGGTGTTGCCGTGCGCGGTGTTGCCGTGTGCGGTGTTGCCGTGTGCGGTGTTGTCGTGTGCGGTGTTGCCGTGTGCGGTGGTGTCGTTTGCGGTGTTGCCGTGTGCGGTGTTGCCGTGTGCGGTGTTGCCGTGTGCGGTGTTGCCGTGTGCGGTGTTGCCGTGTGCGGTGTTGCCGTGTGCGGTGTTGCCGTGTGCGGTGTTGCCGTGTCGGCGGTGTCGTGTGCGGTGGTGTCGTGTGCGGTGTTGTCGTGTGCGGTGTTGCCGTGCGCGGTGTTGCCGTGTGCGGTGTTGCCGTGTGCGGTGTTGCCGTGTGCGGTGTTGCCGTGTGCGGTGTTGCCGTGTGCGGTGGTGTCGTTTGCGGTGTTGCCGTGTGCGGTGTTGCCGTGTGCGGTGTTGCCGTGTGCGGTGTTGCCGTGTCGGCGGTAGCACTAGCGCCGACACAACACCGGCGCGCCTGAGCTCTTGTTAAGTTACTACCTGTTTGCACATTCACTGCGTCAATGCACGCGCAAATCGATTTTGCACCAAGAATAGTCAAATGCTGCATACGCAAATAACCTGTCAGGCAATATAAATCGACCATCTTGATTTTTCGCCCGTTACACCGGGGGTAATGGGACGACTGCCTAAATCAGGCACTGCATGTGTTGCAGCACATTTGTGCACGTTTTTTTGGAATCCGCTTCACTGAGGAGAGGTGATGTGAGGATTTGGTTATTATCATTTTCTGTGCGTGACAGACGTGACGTTTGACCCCTGCGTCAGAGTTCTGATGCCCTCACCGAAGTGCTAAAAATCAATGCGGAAAGTAACAGCATGAAATTTAAAGTTCCCGCACCCTCATCAACACATACACACGATTGCTGTAACATTAACTGAATCTCAGGCCACCATGTCCCACTGAACTGCCTGTACGACAAACCTGACACCATATTTCACCAACCATTGGCGATTACTAGGGATACGGAGAACGAAATAAGGGTAATTATATATGTTGAGGCTTTCTCGCACAATTTTGGAGAACTTCATGATTAATGCCGTAAAGTCTAACGTCAAGCCCCCAATAATGCCGTGAAATGAATGTCCAACCACGTTTATATTCGCCTACATTTCGTCTTCAAAACACTCAAGTTGCGTGTTTACGCAAACTATATGTGGTACTCCGTTTAGCGAGCTAACTAATCTTTTGAATCCCCAACACAGGTACAATTCCAGTTCAAAAATATGTGTCATTCGACATGATATTAAATACCAGCTGTGATCGAACATAGCGCAGTCGACCATGACCACTGTCCACTGACCACTGTCCACTGTCCACTGTCCACTGTCCAGTGCCCACTGTCCACTGTCCACTGTCCACTGTCCACTGTCCACTGTCCACTGTCCACTGTCCACTGTCCACTATCCACTGTCCACTGTCCACTGTCCACTGTCCACTGTCCACTGTCCACTGTCCACTGTCCAGTGCCCACTTTTCGCTGTCCACTGTCCACTGTCCACTGTCCACTGTCCACTGTCCACTGTCCACTGTCCACTGTCCACTGTCCACTGTCCACTGTCCACTGTCCACTGTCCACTGTCCACTGTCCACTGTCTACTGTCTACTGTCTACTGTCTACTCTCCACTGTCCACTGTCCACTGTCCACTGTCCAGTGCCCACTGTCCACTGTCCACTGTCCACTGTCCACTGCCCACTGCCCACTGTCCACTGTCCACTGTCCACTGTCCACTGTCCACTGTCCACTGTCCACTGTCCACTGTCCACTGTCCACTGTCCAGTGCCCACTGTCCACTGTTCACTGTCCACTGTCCACTGTCCACTGTCCACTGTCCACTGTCCACTGTCCACTGTCCACTGTCCACAGTTCAGTCGCAGCGCGAGTTTCACCAGCAGCGTGCCGAGGCGGCGCCGCAGGTGGTGTCTCAGCCGCCACGACCAGCACCCGCCGGCGAGTTCCCCAACTGGCGGCCGTCACACCGGCCGACGCTGACCCCCACCGCCAGCACCAGTATCACCAGCACCAGCAGCACCAGCAGCAGCGTCACCGGCACCAGCAGCGCGCCGCGACACGCCACCACCAGCGGGAGAACCACCACCGCCACCACCACGACCACGCGCCGCCGGCAGCGGGGCCACTGCGTGTCGCGCAAACGTACACACCAGCAGCTGGTCATGGCCGTGGGCGAGGGAATCCGGGTGAGCATCGATGATGACAGGAGTGTAGACGGTAGGAGTCCCACAGGCCGGTGGAACCACGAGGCATGTAGCACCTGTTGTTCGCTTGTTTGTTGGGTGGTTTACGACGCACTTAGACGGCTAATGGCGCCGCTCGCACTGTTTTTCCGGTTGGCCGCTGGATTTCGAAGTGTTCCGAATTGCGAGAGTGTTTAAGCCAGGACATTCGTATCCAAAGTTATAACCACTCAACCACCGGTCCTATATAGTATCTAGTTATGCGACGTCTAGCACGAGTGAGGATATATAATGTCAACAACATGAACGTCCCAAAAGTGAGCAATCGTAATAAGCTGCATATTCTGATTCGTATTCGATATCCTGCGACTTAGTGTAGAGCCACCCAGCGTGCAAAATTAGAACCGATAGTTACGGTGGCAGCATAGGTGGCGACACCAGTCTGGCATCGTGAGCGCGTCGCCAGGTGTGTGCCGCGCTCAGACGCGAACGTGCCCCGCGTGTTTCCAGTACTACCGCGTGGATACCAACTGGGACATGCACGAGCCGGGCGACGACTGCTCCGAACTGTGCATGTGCCACGGCCCCAACCTGCTCGTCTGCAACGTGGTCGAATGTGTCAAGAAGACGGGCTGCGTGCTGTCGATGGCAACGTACCCGCACGGTGCGGCCGGGCTGATTCCATTCCGCGAGGGCTGCGTCTGCTACCACGGACATTTCGTCTGCATGCGACCGCGCGCTGGTGAGAGAATGGCTGATCGTCTTTGTGCTGTGGTGTTCAGCTAACGATCTGTCGAGTCGAGCGGCCTGGTGTGTAGTGTTCTGCCCAGCCGGGTTGAGTCGAGCTGCCCGGTGTGTAGTGTTCTGCCCAGCCGGGCTAAGCCGAGCTGCCCGGTGTGTAGTGTTCTGCCCAACCGGGCTGAGTCGAGCTGCCTGGTGGGTAGTGTTCTGCCCAGCCGGGTTGAGCCGAGCTGCCTGGTGGGTAGTGTTCTGCCCAGCCGGGCTGAGCCGAGCTGCCTGGTGGGTAGTGTTCTGCCCAGCTGGGCTAAGTCGAGCTGCCCGGTGGGTAGTGTTCTCCCCAGCCGGCCTGAGTCGAGCTGCCTGGTGGGTAGTGTTCTGCCCAGCCGGGCTAAGCCGAGCTGCCCGGTGTGTAGTGTTCTGCCCAGCCGGGCTAAGCCGAGCTGCCCGGTGGGTAGTGTTCTGCCCAGCCGGCCTGAGTCGAGCTGCCCGGTGTGTAGTGTTCTGCCCAGCCGGGTTGAGTCGAGCTGCCCGGTGTGTAGTGTTCTGCCCAGCCGGGTTGAGTCGAGCTGCCCGGTGTGTAGTGTTCTGCCCAGCCGGGTTGAGTCGAGCTGCCCGGTGTGTAGTGTTCTGCCCAGCCGGGTTGAGTCGAGCTGCCCGGTGTGTAGTGTTCTGCCCAGCCGGGTTGAGTCGAGCTGCCCGGTGGGTAGTGTTCTGCCCAGCCGGGTTGAGTCGAGCTGCCCGGTGTGTAGTGTTCTGCCCAGCCGGGTTGAGTCGAGCTGCCCGGTGTGTAGTGTTCTGCCCAGCCGGGTTGAGTCGAGCTGCCCGGTGTGTAGTGTTCTGCCCAGCCGGGTTGAGCCGAGCTGCCCGGTGGGTAGTGTTCTGCCCAGCCGGGCTAAGCCGAGCTGCCCGGTGTGTAGTGTTCTGCCCAGCCGGGTTGAGCCGAGCTGCCCGGTGGGTAGAGTTCTGCCCAGCCGGGCTAAGCCGAGCTGCCTGGTGGATAGTGTTCTGCCCAGCCGGGTTGAGCCGAGCTGCCTGGTGGGTAGTGTTCTGCCCAGCCGGGTTGAGCCGAGCTGCCTGGTGTGTAGTGTTCTGCCCAGCCGGGTTGAGTCGAGCTGCCCGGTGTGTAGTGTTCTGCCCAGCCGGGTTGAGCCGAGCTGCCCGGTGGGTAGTGTTCTGCCCAGCCGGGCTAAGCCGAGCTGCCTGGTGGGTAGTGTTCTGCCCAGCCGGACTGAGCCGAGCTGCCTGGTGGGTAGTGTTCTGCCCAGCCGGGTTGAGCCGAGCTGCCTGGTGGGTAGTGTTCTGCCCAGCTGGGCTAAGCCGAGCTGCCTGGTGTGTAGTGTTCTGCCCAGCCGGGTTGAGCCGAGCTGCCTGGTGGGTAATGCTCTGTTGAACCGAGCTACATGGTGGGTATTGCTCTGCCCAGTCGGGCTGAGCCGAGCTGCCTGGTGGGTAGTGTTCTGCCCAGCCGGGTTGAGCCGAGCTGCCTGGTGGGTAATGCTCTGTTGAGCCCAGCTACATGGTGGGCAGTGTTCTGCCCAGGCTGTCTGAGCCGAGCTGCCTAGTGGGTAATGCTCTGCTGAGCCGAGCTGCCTGGTGTGTCAAGAGGCTAATGACTCGGCACCTTATTCAAATGAACACATTCAATGTTTATCAAATGATTAATTTATTCAAATTTTGAATGATCAAAATGCGTCCCATTTTGAAGTACCTTCGACCACACCAGCTCTCAAGAATGCGTGTTTATAGGTATGTGGTTGTTTTTTCAGACCAGTACACGTTGCCGATTGGAGTATTCTTGTTCCTGGGCTACAGTCGGAAGGAGGAGGCGATTCTCAAGCCCTTCACGGGTCTGACGGTCGAGCGAAACACAGTGCGACAGTTGGAGAAAATGCTGGAAGACATCATGGGTGGCCAGAACGATGAGCCGTTCAAAGTGGGTACCATTTCCACGGCGCCGAATCGCTCGGCAAGCACTTTTGTTGCCATTTTAAGATGCCAACTGATGTATACCCATGGTAATGCCGTTGCATTACTTTCTTCATATACGAAAGCATCCCACTTCCCATCCTTGTCTTCCTTTGCTGATCATGCATGCTGCAACTTGTAAATTTAAATTATTG
This sequence comes from Imbricaverruca yamaguchii, assembly GCA_034440575.1. Taxonomy (NCBI): domain Eukaryota; kingdom Metazoa; phylum Arthropoda; class Thecostraca; family Neoverrucidae; genus Imbricaverruca; species Imbricaverruca yamaguchii. The sequence continues at coordinate 762,832 of JAOTOL010001431.1, forward strand.
GAAGGAACCTCTGAAAATGATTTCCTGAACCAGGGACAAATAAAGGACAGGGACTTGGAGCGTGTGCCCCTCATGGAGGGGTGTCCACCTTGACCGAGAAAAAGCACCAATGGAAGCCCTGAGTCCACCACGACCCCTCCTCCACTCAACACCCACCCACTTTTTTCAGTTCAAGGTGCCCATCAAAGAGGACAGAACGCCCCTTTGAGACCAAGCAAATGCACACCTTCCGTATTCTTGAGTGTACCCACGGCTTATGAAACCCCTCCGAGGGAATGGCACGCCTCCAGACAAGTCCCGTCATGAAGTTCTAAGATTCGTCCCTGGTGTGCTTTACTCAGACGTTAACATCTCTTGTCGGCAACACCAGTAATTTAGCCGGGAAGTCATCAACACCAAGTAATCAAGTTCGCCAGGTTTCTACTATTCCAATCCCACACTTTTCACAAGCCAAATTCATAAGCGCGGCCAATAAGGCGAGGAATTCACGTCCTACTCGCATGTGTCGCCGCTCTGGCGGCTGCGTCTGGAAGCTTTCGCGCGATGCGACCTCACAAATGTGTGGGTGTGTGTGTATATATGTGTGTGTGTATGTGTGTGTATGCATGTGTGTGTGTGTGTGTCTCTGTGTGTTTATGTATGTGTGCATCGTGTATTCATCGTGAATGTATTGTTATAATGTGCTTTCTAATTCACACAGTTAACGAACAAACTGGAACTAGACGTTACAAAAAATAATCAGATCGGTCTTTTTGCGTTCATGTGCAACAGTATATTTAGCACCAGTTCTGAAATCGCTCCTCCCCATCAGAGATGCGGTGACTATCTTCAGCGATGGTATGATAATGAACGTGTTCCAGGATTGGCCGTGCAAGCTATCTGTGCGACAGTTCTTTAACTTATCTAACAACATCATCATCCAAGCGAAGCTGAATGGCGTCGAGGAATCATACAACCAGAGCTTAAGTCAGGAACTGCTCAACAATGAGAAGGTTAGCGTGTTTCGATGAATGCATGTCAATAATACAGAAGCCTTATTAGGCTTCTGTATGAGTAGGGTCAGACACCACTCCCAAAAATGTCCCCCTAAAAAAGCGACGTCACTAGGGACACTAGGTATTCATGACTTACAGCCTGTTTGTGGTTCTGGTGGGTTCATTTTGAAGGAGATTTGAGAATAAATTAGTTGGAATCAGAAGAGGAAAGCAAAACCGATCATGACCAGAATGTTTTTGGCCACACAATTGTTTTTTAGTTTGAAACTTTTCTTTAATTTTCCTTTCCTAATGGGTGGAACGGACTGAAAAATGTTGCTCGAAATCAACTTGCCCTAATAGAAAATGTTTATTTTAGCCATAATCTTTGATTTTAACTCTGAGGGGCAAATATACAACAAATTTGTTTTTAAATTAAAACCAGTGAAAAATGAAAAATTCCTCTGGCGCGTTTTGTTGCATCCCTGAAGACAAGTAAACTGTGAAAGGTGCATTGAAATATCTGTATTCGTTAGAGCATGACGACTGGTTGAACTTTTTTGGAGGTGACCTCACTTGACCTTGACTAACTCGTTGACCCTAGATGACCTGACTTGACAATTTTGGCACAACATCCCAAATTCATGTGGAAAAAGGTATGGCAAATTTCGTCGAGATGCCGCGTGCCGTTCTTTCACTGTTTGAGGGAAAACTTAGGGGGTCGTAAACGACCCCCCCCCCCGGGACGGCGCAAATTAACAGCCAGAAAGGTCCACTCACTCATTATACAGCCATCAATAAAACGTGCCATCGCTGTCAAATCGAGTGCGTGCATTGCACTCTGCCTGAATCTACTTTACTACTACACGTACTTAGTTTGCATTGTTCAGTGTACGTTTCTATGTTAAGTATCAGAAAGATAGGACGAATTTGTATTCATGAATTGGTGGGAGTTGGTAGACTAGAATAACATTTCACCACTTCATTTGTGCAACTTGTGTAATCAGCATCGGTGGAAAGAGCGCTTGCACACTGTCATATTCTATGTGATTTAGTAGGCTTTCAAAGAACGCCGTACGATCAGAAGTCCTACGAATGTAGGAGGAAACTATGCATGCTAACGAACAGGGGCGGATCCATACATTTTCACGAGGGGGCATTCGTCTTGAGGGGCGCCACTGCGAAAGCCCCTGGAAATGTCGCTGAAAATTCGCGAAGTGGGAAGGAGGTGCACTCGAACATACTGGATCATACGGTTTTTTCCTCTCAGTATGGCGCATTTTCCTTTCAGGGGGTGCCCTTGGCTGGTCCATCCCTATAACGAGGGGAGGTGTGCACTACAGTCTCCTCGGCATAGTGCCCTTTCCGATTAGACGGGCGCCACCTTTTCATATGTACACATGCCCCCAGGGCCCCGTGTACCTTCCCCTGCCAACGAGTATGCCTCATTACCACGTAATAGAGCACGAACAACACGTCTTTATTGTGCGCCACTGGGGAACAGGTCTGATGGAAGTTGGCTGCATGTATGTGTGTGTGTGTGGTCTGCCCCCCCCTGACGGCGACCGGTGCGAACAGGAGCGATGCTCGCGCCCCCTGCGGGACATCAGCTATATGATCAACAACCGAGAGCCCCGCATCCAGTCGCACCCACTGCTCTCAGTCTTCAAGATGGCGGACGTGGACGTGACGATATCGGGCAAGTCAGCGGCGTCACCTGGCGGCCGCCGGGGCGCCGCCGCCGCGCTGCTGGCGGCGCTCGTCACGCTCATCACGTGACCGACCCGTGGGCTGGTCACCGTGGCCACGTGATGGGGTCGCCGCCGTCGTCGCCGTTGGTCTGTAGGCTGTGAGAAAGAGAGAGGGAGAGGGAGAGAGTGTGTGTGTATGTGTGTGTGTGTGTGTGTGTGTGTGTGTGTGTGTGTGTGTGTGTGTGTGTTGTGTGTGTGTTTGTGTGTGTGTATGTGTGTGTGTGTGTGTGCGTGCGTGCGTGCGTGTGTGCGTGCGTGCGTGCGTGTGTGTGTGTGTGTGCGTGCGTGCGTGTGTGCGTGCGTGCGTGTGTGTGTGTGTGCGTGTGTGTGTGTGTGCGTGCTTGCGTGCGTGCGTGCGTGCGTGTGTGTGTGCGCGCGGGCCAACTAGCGGGCTGACGACTCTGACGCGCCCGCTGACGAACGACAGCGGTCCGAATACTCGCCACCGCTGACGACAGCGCTCGCTGTGGTTGCGCTGTGTGCGCTGCGGTCTGCTGCCACCTGCCGCGCGACCGTGCCCAACCCGAGCCGATGTGTTCTGCGACTTCATCGCATGTCGGTGTCGGACAGCGGTTGTGCCGGCGCCTCAGCCGGAGACGTCGTCGAGAACGGGCCGGCCGGCGGTGACGCAGAATGGGCGCGAGGTCGCCCGTTTGGGTTGTGGTTTACATCGGTGGACATGGGGCGCGGGAACGTGGGAGAGGGGCATGCCCACACTTTTCGGAATCCATAAGTGTTCACTATGGGCTGTGCACTGAGAGAATCGCCATAAGAGTGACTCTCGGGTCTGTGCCCGCTGTTTACGTCAGCTAAGGGCGCACTTGGCTAACGTTCCTACGCCCTTGTCACCGGACTGTCCCAACGATACTCGAGCTCACCATTGGCAGTTCGGAGCTTAGTTCCTGAGGCCACGAAGGGTAACATGGGACCCATAACTAGACTGGTTGAATACTTTTGTCGGCAATATTCAGAGCCTAGACCTCGTGGCTTAGACGCTAAATGCTGTCAAACTGAGTCCGGTTCTGAGCGTGTTCGATGGCTGTTATGGATTAAGCATCCAGCGTGATGATTGTTAGGGGCTACGGAGGCGCCATGTTTCCACTATTGGTCGTAATTGGTACGTAATTTGGCGTCAGACAGGTGTGACACTTTGTCATCTTTATCGGTGGTGCTCAAATCCAACGGCAAGCGTCGAGCAAGTTAATTTTTCCATTTCTGATTTCAGCTAGTGAATCTCAAACGAGTTAAGTCGTGCATTGTATGGTAAATATGCGAGATGTTGCGTTTGTTATGATTGTATATGCTTGTATGTGAGTGTGCTTTGGAAAGATGGCGTACTTCTGGTTCCACAATACCTGTAATAAGACACAATAAGTCTGAAGTGGTTAATTCTCCCTCAAACGTCGGTATTCTGATGTAAAGGCGAAATAGCGCGCTTCGGTGGTTTATGACCGCACCGTACAAACCGCGGTTCTGTCAGAAAATCCAGACTGCACTTTTACGCAGATATACCAAAGCGAAATCGGGCTTGTTTCTGGTTAGCTTATATGCAAAAACAGTATAATGTAAGGTGAAATAATTTTACGGGCATGTCATTCTTGAAGAGATGTTCATTGTTAAGTATGACACTGAATATTGTTATAAATGTATATTTATATTTATGATATGCCTGCGTCTAGAACAAGTGATTGCTGTAGGTTGCGGGTGGTATGGGTTTGCTTGTTGGGACTTGTGCCATAAATTATATTTCATGATTGGTAATCCATATGCTGTTCTTGCCTAAAATCCTTGTCTAAGGTTTACGGAAGTGTATTCTAAAGGACTGTTCACACCTAGCGTAATCTCGACGCAAAAAAAGTCAGCGCAATGACGGACTAGACGTAATCCCGGCGCACTGGGCGTAATTTCGACGCGTTGGCAGACCAGTGCAGCGACATCGCCTGGACGTGAGTACGCCAGCGATCAGCTGACATTTCAGCTGTTTGGCAACAGAATCAGCTGTTTAGGTTTTGAAATTGCTTAAAACATGAGTTGTGTCATACCTAAGTTAAAGGTGTCTTCAAAAATTTATTATCAGTGTTCTACTTACATATAACCCTTGGTTGTATCTTGGTTATATCATACCCATTTCCAGTATCAAAAACTTTTCAACGCAAAGTAGGTAAATACCTACCTGCCATCCCTTCCCCTCACCTGTTCTTGGTCTGCTTGCATCTTCCGAGAGAGACATGCTGCAATCTACAACTTGAAAAAAAAACCGCAGCCGATGTGGCCCCAATCCGCCGAAGATCAGTAATATGGCGACTTTGCGTCAAGGACGCTGGTGCGCCGAGCGGAAAGTTGAGAAAACCCAACTTTGTCCGCTCGGAAATCGCTAGCGTTTTGTAGGACTCGGCGGACAGCTGACGTAATGCCGGCGCAATGGCAGAATCGACAGACTCATTGGGCCCCATGCTAGCTTTGCGCCGATTCCGCCAGTGCGTCGAGATTACGCTAGGTGTGAACAGTCCTTAAGATGTAGAATGGAGCTGATTTTTTTTGGTAGCATCAGGTATATTCAGAATTCAGAATTCAAGTTGTTTTTTTTCAATGCGTTATTCACAGTCCTGTGCATAAGTTAGAGTTCTGCCGAGGGATCTTCCAACGTGGACGTAGCCACGAATTTGGGATATGGGACGAGAAAGCCAATTTTTGTTATGCAACCCCACATAGGCACAATGTTAAATTTCACGCAGTTGGGGATGCGACTCCCGCCTTCCCGTAGTGGCGCCGCTTATATCTTTCAGTGTCACTGCGACGGATTTCTATGGTTATTTTCAAGGTCGACTATCCTTACCTAGGATCCGGAGGCATATCTCTCCTGTAACTCCACCTCACCATCCAGAGGGTGAGGTGGTGATGAGGTCTGTGAATTCCTCGGTGATTTTTGCGCTGGGACTGTTCCGTAGTGCTTCTGTTGTTGGTGAATGGTGCGCATGTTTTGTTTGAGATGCCTTTAAAAATGAAATATAATGGTCTTGCATGAAGCTACAAGGTTCTAGGTCAATGGCGATCACCTTGTGAACTGACCTCATGCACACAATGCATCAACGTCCAATTTATTCAGAAAGTTGTGAAAGATAAAACGCACTGACAAGAAAGAATCTGAAAATGCTTCGAACACATGGACGAAGCACACCCTATCATCAGGTTCACCATCGATACTTCTGAACACAACAACGGTTCCATCCCTCTTATGGACATCAAGAGCACCTAGAGCGTTGAAACCACATCAAGAACGTTGAAATAATGGTTTTTCGTAAGGTGTGAGATGTCAATACGAGCACAGTGGGATGTTGAAATTTGCAATGAAATTGGTGTCATTTAAAATGCATTTGATATTTTTTCGGACGCAAATTTGAGCCAACGGCCTACTTATGACTGTACCTTCATCATTTGTTTTGAGATTGATAATTTAGGAAGAGCTATGTTCGGAATAGCGATAAAAACCTGTGCTATAAACTAGCATTTTGTGTCATATCACACTATAGCTAGTATTTACCTGAACCACTACATTTGCCTGAATTGCATTGGGAAATGTTCGTGTTTCACCACCCCTTACCGACACCATGAGCATGATACTTATGAAAGAGATATTATTAGAAAGGAGATAAGAAGACTTCATAAGCACACATCACGAAACAGGATGTCGATGCATCTTGGGGAAAGATGTCGACTGAGTGCTTAGAAAGTGGTATATTCCACTCTATTTCACGAATAATTGATCACTGCCATAGGGTCCAACGGAAACTGCATCACTAAGCTGTATGTCAAGCCCACGTCACCGGGTAATGTGTCAAGCCCACGTCATCGGGCAGTGTGTCAAGCCCACGTCACCGGGCAGTGTGTCAAGCCCACGTCACCGGGCAGTGTGTCAAGCCCACGTCACCGGGCAATGTGTCAAGCCCACGTCATCTGGTAGTGTGTCAAGCCCACGTCACCGCGCAATATGTCAAGCACACGTCATCGGGTAGTGTGTCAAGCCCATGTTATCAGGCAGTACGCCGACGTAGCCCTGCCCTGGAAAAAAAGGCAGTGACGTGCTCATAAACAAGGAGATTCATCATGTTGCAGATAATCAGCACCGCTCCCGGTCTCTTGCGTGCCCACGAATAAGCCACACGAAGCATTACAACTTATAAGGTAGTAAAAGTTGTGAATGAAAAAAAAGGAAAATGGTATACACACCACTTTCAAACGTCCCATCGTGCCAAAAATACTAAGCACTTATGGCAAATTAAGCACGCACCAACTCTTACTTCTTCTTTGGATACCAAGCAACACAAGCATGTACGGTAACGAACACGCAGACACAGAATTAAACATGGCTACGACACTACAACAGGCCATACACTGCCCCTGCCTACAATCCTAGTACTACCCCATAATGCATCAGGCTATCAACACACGCATTCAACAAACATGGGACACCGACCAAACACAACTTCATAAAATGCATCCCAAGCACGAACACTGGGATACTGTGAACCAAAACAACCTACATAAAGGTCGCGCAAGAATACGCCTACACATTTGACACACAAAACTCACTCACCCGTGCCTCATACTAAAGCGACCGCGACCACAAGGTACCACTCGCTTACCACCAAACACACACGCACACATACCGAATACACCAATGAGAGACAACATACCACAAACTACTGCACCGCAAACAACATCCCACTAAACATCATCACTCTCCTCAACGACGACCATCTCTTCAACCTTATCTCAACTACACGCTTTGTTGATGAACTGTGTTAAAAAGAGAAACGGGACAAAACAGAAAAAGATGCATTAAAGGGAATAAGAAAGCAAGAATGCATGGAAAAGCATACGGCGTATCACAAACAATGGTACGAAAAAAAAGCACATGAAAAAGGAAAATAGTAGGGCATAAATCGAACGCAAAGAACAACATTAAAAACGTGTGTGTTCTATTTTTGCATCGTCAAAGGGAAATGTGCGATGACCCGTTCCCATCCCTCTCTCTCTACAACCCATGCTCCAAAACGGCACCGTCCGGACTGGCAAATACTCTCTATTCCATCAACTACTGCCTGGCAAAGACTGCGGGTGTGGTGCGAAAAGAAACAACAACTTGATGATCTGTCACATCAAGTGAAATAAGCCCAAACGTACAATTGCCTGAACCTCTCTGGAAACATTAGAGAAGGGCTCGATGTTATACTGAGCCAGCTAAATACGCTCATGAGAAAACTGAAAAACTAGGATTTTGAAGAAACTGTCATCTTACTCGCATTGAAAACAAAGTTGGAGGAAAAGTTTGTTCTGAAATGTTCTGTGTGGTCACCCCATAACCATACCATACCTTTCTTAGATGTCAGCATTGATACCTCTTGTGGATCTTTCAAAACCACAGTATTTAGTAAGCGCGCCGACACCGGGACACGCTTGAACGGCGCAAGTGAATGAGCAGACAGATATAAAGAAAGCGTAGCCCGAACACTCATACACAGGGCACCAAAACACTGCTGTACATGGTCCCTGTTTCATTAAAAAATGTAGCGAATAAGACACATTCTAGTAAATAAGAACTACGCAATAAGTGATATTGACCACCAGATTCGGCTACAATTGCATAAGTACTTCCGATCACCATTTGGACAGCACCCGAACAATGCAAAAGGGAAACAAATACAGCTATTCTATTGGGGTCGCATGTCATCCGCGTATAAAACAGACGAACAAGAATTGCGCGCCATCATCACTAGAAATTGCGTCCCCACTACACCACACGACAAAATAAATCTCACCATTCATTACCGATGTCCACGAGTCTCTGATCTCATCATGTGCAACAACTTGACTAAGGATAGAGGCACACTCAAAACGACCGATGCAGTGCATGAGTTCCGATGTACTGTCGGTGACTGTGCGGCGAGCCGCCCAGCCTCATCCTACATTGGACACACCACCACCACCCTATCTCGACACGTCACAATGCACCTCCAAGAAGGGGCACCGCAACAGCACGCCATGTCGATGCACAATACGAAACTTACCAAATCCATCATTATCAACAACACCATCATATTGACCAAGTGTCACAGGATACCAAAGCTTAAAATATCAGAGGCAGTTTTCATCCGTGAAAAGGATCCTGTAACTAACCGGCAGCTGAATATGAGGGGTATGCTGTCTTTTATGATGGACAACGACTCCCCCAGGGGCATAGGAGACTGCTGCTGGCTATGTACTGTCTGTGCTCTTGGAATCTCGAGTGATATCGTGCATCCACATTTGTTCATCCGTATTCATATGTATATAATTGAGAAAGTGAATAGCATGACCATTTAGTATGCTACCGTTGAAAGCATTGCCAGTTATGAAGTACCCGCATACGATATCTTCGCGTGTGCTACAGAAAGGCAAGATAAAATGTTCACTGTTGACGCGCAAATCATATAGAGCTCGAAACACTTGCAAATGCATTATGTTCTTATGTTGTGTCTTATCTGCATGTCTGATGATGTTAGACGTCCGAACGAAACGTTGCGTGAATACGAGAATATAGGCACAATGTTATATGCAGCTTCTTCACAAGAAGGGACCATCATCAGGCGATTTGACAGCCTACAAAGAGGCACATTAACACGAAGTATACTGTTTTATTTAAGGAAACATACATACATATGCATATATATATATATATATATATATATATATATATATATATATATATATACATAGATAGATAGATAGATATGTATATTTATTACAGCCACGGAACAGACTCAGAAACGGAAGTGAACGTGGAAACCTAGACGGAGACAAGCACGGTGCCCATGGATATTTGGAGTTGGAGAGGGCGATTGAGCCGGGGATAGGACAGATAAAGGGGGGGATGGCATAAAGGTGGGAACAAAATCAGACAGAAGTCGGCACGAGGCTTGGTGGTGACGAGACGGTGACAGGCCTTGCACTTGGCTGGGAACGCAATCAGGACGGAGTTTTCCGGACAATGGTGGGAGAATCAACAACAGAAACAAACAGGACGGAAAGACTCACGGAAGCAATGGCGATGAGAACGAAAGCCGGTGCATTTGCACGGGATGAACGAGAACGCGCACGAAGGCGTGCGCATCAAGAGACCCGGAGAATGGCGGAAGGTCGGGGACGATCATCACGTCAGCTCAGAGCGCCACGTCTTAATTGGTGCCTATCTCGTGTGAGCAATGGGTGCTCGATACCGTCTGATGAGCGGCGTGCCGCGACGGTGGGACGTCAACAGCGCGCTGCAAAAACGGACACGCTCCGATTTAATCACCACATTTTAGCCGTTAATACCGGCCGTTCCTTGTAATCCATCTTTTTTACCGGCGTAAAAAGCACGTGGTGAGTCGCACAGCTTGATGCGACCTTGTCTGTTCGACCGTGGAATATCCCGGTCGGGGTGGTAAAAAATTTCCACTGTCCCGCCGAAATTGCCTGCTTAGACTTGACCGGTGGCTGGGCTCGGCGCGCCCACCCGACGTCCATGTGAAGTCCACGCACACGGCACACCAGGTGTGTGGGTCACGACTTCAGAACAGCCGGCGATGACAGGCAAGCAAGAACCGCCCTCGTGTCTGGCATTGAGCTGCCCAAACACTTAATGGCATGGTGGCTATCCGGCCGGCAGCTGTCTCAGTCGGCCTTACTCCAATCTCGTGCCATGGAGATCTCACAGTGGCGCTCTTACACACAGCTCAATGAACTTAATTGTCCGCCAGGAAACACCGACGAACGCCGGCCAGCGCACGCACGACCCGACCCCACAGTCGTACATGTGCCAGGGTCGAGTCGCGATGATAATAACGTCTCATTAACAGTCGATAATAACCCCTCTGAGGCTGGGCGTCCTGCGCGGCGACTGAGGAGCCATTAGAGTGGCGGGCCAGAGGCGCTGCGGCGCAGATATTCGACCACACAAGGTGTCAGCCGTGCTGACCAGAGGCGGCACCGGCGGCGACCCGGCGCAGGCTCTGGTCACCTCAGACCGCACGGTGGTCACAGTGGTCACTGTCCCCTCCCCTGCCACCCACTGCTGTAGCGGCAGCCAGGCACAGTCTCCGGTCACCTCAGACCGCACGTGGGTCACGGTGGTCACTGTCCCCTCCCCTGCCACCCACTGCTGCAGCGGCGGCCAGGCACAGTCTCCGGTCACCTCAGACCGCACGGTGGTCACAATGATCACTGACCCCTCCCCTGCCACCCACTGCTGCACTCACTCGGGCGTCCGCTGACTAATCCGACTCAGTACCGACCGGTGCATGCAGTGGGGACCACCCGATAAGGCCTTCTGAAGATTAGTCCAGCTCAGTAGCAACGGGTGCCCGCGGTAGGTACTGTCTGGTAATGCCCTCTGAAGATTAGCTCAGCTCAGTAACAACTGGTGCCCGCGGTAGGTAACGTCTGGTAATGTCCTCTGAAGATTAGCTCAGCTCAGTAACAACTGGTGCCAGCGGTAGGTACAGTCTGACAATGTCCTCTGAAGATTAGCCCAGCTCAGTAACAACTGGTGCCCGCAGTAGGTACCGTCTGGTAATGCCCTGTGAAGATTAGCCCAGCTCAGTAATAACTGGTGCCCGCGGTAGGTACCGTCTGGTAATGTCCTCTGAAGATTAGCCCAGCTCAGTAACAGTGCCCGCGGTAGGTACCGTCTGGTAATGTCCTCGGAAGATTAGTCCAGCTCAGTAGCAACGGATGCCCGCGGTAGGTACTGTCTGGTAATGTCCTCGGAAGATTAGTCCAGCTCAGTAGCAACTGATGCCCGCGGTAGGTACTGTCTGGTAATGCCCTCTGAAGATTAGTTCAGCTCAGTAACAACTGGTGCCCGCGGTAGGTACCGTCTGGCAATGTCCTCTGAAGATTAGCTCAGCTCAGTAGCAACTGGTGCCCGCGGTAGGTACTGTCTGGTAATGTCCTCTGAAGATTAGCTCAGCTCAGTAGCAACTGGTGCCCGCGGTAGGTACTGTCTGGTAATTTTCTCTGAAGATTAGCCCAGCTCAGTAACAACTGGTGCCCGCGGTAGGTACCGTCTGGTAATGTCCTCTGAAGATTAGCCCAGCTCAGTAACAACTGGTGCCCGCGGTAGGTACCGTCTGGTAATGTCCTCTGAAGATTAGCCCAGCTCAGTAACAACTGGTGCCCGCAGTAGGTACCGTCTGATAATGCCCTCTGAAGATTAGCCCAGCTCAGTAGCAAATGGTGCCCGTGGTAGGGACCACCCGAGAAGTCCTGAAGTGAGATGTTTTGCCTTCAACCACCGCAAATTGTTGTTCACTGGACTGGATTGCATGCAAGTTTGACAATGACGAGAAATTGAGAAAGGAATTAATCCTGTTCAAGTTACATATGCATATAGGTTTGCCAATACTGGTCGAAGCGCCTTAAAGCCCAAATAACTAACTAACTGCATGTGAATTTGCCATTGGTGGTGTGCACAAACATCAGTATTACAATGCAATTGTTGTTGGTTGGCTTAGCAGATTTTTCAGACAATCTGGTTTAAAATGCATCAGCATCAGCTAATCTCAGCATTTTATGATGCATGTTGTCCTTCCACAGTTAAGGGAAATCCAGCTATTTTGTCTTTTTGCACACAACTTACAATTGTTCGGCAAAATGTCGAGTCAGTCCACTATCTAATCCAAATATGTTTCTTTTCAGTACAAAACGTGTAATCAACTAAGTTTTGTATGTAACTAAGTTTTTCTTTTTCATTTAGCATTCTTATCCGCATAAAAAATAGCATAGGTTATTGGGGGGGGACAAATCAACATTGGCGGGCCAAGATCAACCTTTGTGGAGTCATGGTCCCCTCAAAATGATGCAAATCGACGCCCCTGTGCGCATATTATCGTTTATAGTAATAGTACATACGCAGTAGCATAGTGCACATGTGTATTTAGTGCACATGTGTATTTATAACACGATCAATTACAACCAGTTGTTTATGTGGAATAAACAAACTTGATACTTCCAAAAAAATAACACTAAAGGTACCCATTTAATGCAAAGCAGACGAAATCGAAACGAAACCAGCATTAGAAAATTGTTATTTTCTAGCAAGAGTTGGAGCGGGGAACCTCCATGTCCATCTATAAACACACAATTGTATATATCCCTCTCTCTGTGTGTAAGGGGACACATGGGGGACTTAGAGATGTGCAAAGGGGACTTATGAAAAGATGAGACTGACTCAGATGATTCCTAGTAGCTGATAGCAATCGCGCTCTTCCGAAGAAATATAGCCAGTACGGCACGGCATGCATTTGTGTGTAAAATGTGGGTCGAAGCGCACTTAAACTAAATTAACTGTGTGTAAATTGTTTGCAGACTGCAGGCTCTGCAGATCACTGCCATCAATCACGGATGAAGCCATATCGACTATCAATCCTTAATATTGGCCTTACCAAATACTGACGACACCAGAGAGCCAGCTTCAGGATGTGGTTCCAAATTTGGCACGCAGTCTAGTAATTAGTTGGTCAGGTCCAGGACTGCTTGTGTGATACTGGTAGCGCCAGGAAGCTATACGAATCCGAAAACCAACTGCTGCATTACTCGCCTCAAGCGCGCGCGCGCCTGTCCGTGCCTTCCACGGGTGGCACAATGTTGATTTGCATCTCTCGGCGGTGGCAGGTTCAATTACTCGGCACCGGCGTGCAGTTGACAACCTTTTGCATGACATTACTCCGCTCTACCACGGAGAGGCGGGACACTTCCGGCGTCGTGGGGCACACGTGCTTGAACCGACCGACCGCGCGTCGGCTGCTCGGTGGCACACGTGGCATGTCGGCAGTGCAGTCGGAGGCACGACGTCGGCTGGGTGTCGGCTGGGTTACGGTGTCGTATCGCACGCGAGTCGTCCATGCAACGGAGCTGGACACGCTGACGACAGCTATGACAGACTCGAGTTTCTCAGGGACCTCTTGGCGAGCTCCGACTCCGGAGATGTGATACGGACGACGGGCTATTCTGCGCGGAAAACCTCCAAATCCAGGTAAGGAGGTACAACACTCGCACGTCCGGCGGTTCGCGGCAACTTCGCCAGTCAGGGGGGCAGATGTCTGCCCCCTAAGATCTCTAGGATTATGATAGCTAGCGACAAGTGAAAAACGGCGTTGGATAGATGGTGACAGGCTCTATCGAAAGTGTTTCGGTCATTTTTTCGCTCAGGTCAATATTCAGGTCACTGGATCATCGTAGGTCAAATTCGACCAGATCGGGTGGGACTCCAGATATTGACACACGTCTCAGGACCTGTAAAAGATAGTAACAAAGGGCGAACGCTGTTCGACAGTCCTTTAAATGTGCTATCGACAATAGGCAGTGTGATTTAAGGTCGGGTCAACCGAGACTATGACATCAGGTCAAGGTCATGAAGTAGCCTGGGGAGGGCATGTAATGTATCAATCGACACGTCTTGGCAATACAAGCACAATGACGGTAATTTGAGCCTTCTAGCTCAATGCAGTGCGATATAATGCGCAGAAATGTGCTAGTGATCTCCGGTGACCTCAGATGACCTTGGTGAGGTCACTGAACAAAAATGTCAGCGGTAACATTGAGCATAGCTTCAAACTACACGCCACAACCGTTGTGAGGCCATTCCGAGAACAAATAGGCAACCAGGAAACATTTGTATATTTTACCATAGCCCTATAATGGGGAAAGCCATGGCCGCGACCTAACCTCAGGTCAATGCTACGAAAAAACGATATGTATATATATATATATATATATATATATATATATATATATATATATATATATATATATATATATATATATATATATATATATATCTATACACATATGTATATATATATATATATATATATATATATATATATATATATATGTATATATATATATATATTATGATCCCTGATGAGATCATGACGTGTTATAAGCAGGGTGGGAAACTTATTTTCCGGGTTTGGAGTCGGAGTGCGAACAGATTTCTTCCGGAGTTCATTTTCATGGACATATTATTTTTCACGCATGGAATCTATTTGCCGGTAACCGACGGGAAAATCATATGAACCTAGTCAGTGCCTACGTAATATGCATAAGTACTACACATTTCTGGTCACATCAAAGCATAGAAACAAAGAAGTGAGCAATGGATGACACCGCAAGACAGGGAGTTGTGATCAGCTCAGCTTTGTCTCTCATAACTCACAGGAGCAATGCTCTTTCCTTTCGCTGTTGGTCTCAGTACAAGGCTAGACAAATGAAAGAAAAAAACACATAATTCACGCTTCACCCTCAGCTCAGAGCGCACACCTACCTACATACTCAGCCAATTCCCTGCACAATACGGACCCAACGCCACTACCGCATACGCGACAGTCTGAAGCGATGGCGGTGCTCAGAGCAAAGGATCAGTGAAGCCCTTGGGTTTGCAGTATGGCACTGTTAAACATGTGTTCAAGGTTGCTAATGGTTATGACATCATTTAAAAAATACATTGCGTCGATTGGTTGAAAGACAGTTTTCAGAACAGAAAATGCTAACGAAGCAAGTTCCGATCGGCGGCCTCCGGGACTCCGGAAGACGTCTCTTAACCCGCGCCGTTTTTCCTGTCAAATCCTCACACTCCGTCTCAGGGGGGGCGGTTGAAGACCCCTCTCTAAAATCCAAACTAAGCATCGCACAAAAACGAAAGAGGTGTCATCGGAAAGCGCTCGACGAGTAGGGTCCCGGTCCACCCTGCAAAACAATTTTCCCTCAAAAGTGACGTCACCAGGGGGCTAGATTTTCACGACTTTTCAGGACTTACATTATGTTTTTGACTCTGTGGAATTAATTTTTTGGATAAACAAAATTTATTTCGAATGAGAAAAGGACAGCGAAATCGACCAGCCCTATATTTTTTGCCCCCCCCCCCCACAATTTTTTTGTTTGTTTGAAATTCCAACATTTTGAGTTCAAGTTTTCTTCAATTTTCGTTTTCCAATGGGTAGAGCAGACCGATAAACGTTGTTGGAAGTCAACTTGCCCTAATAAAAAATAAAATGCTTACTTTAGCCAAAATCCTCTATTTGAACTGCAATTTGGCAAATACGAAAAATGTATAGGTAGTCAAAAAAGACAAATCAACTCGTACGTTTTGTTGCATCCGTAAAGATAAGCAAACTCTGAAAGTTCCATTAAAATATCTGCATCCGTTAAAGCGTGACGACTGGTTGAACTTTTTTTTAAGTTGACCTCACTTGACCTTGAATAACTCGTTGACCCAAGACGACCTGACATAAAAAATTTGAATCAGCATGTCAAATTGATGTGGGAAAAGGTATGCCAAATTTGGGCGCGCTGCCGCGCGCCGTTCATCCGCTGTCCGCGAAAAACTGAGGGGGGGGGGGCGGTTGAAGACCCCCGAGACGGGACGGGTTAATCCTCCAGAATGTGAACGGGCACTACTGAACCCAGTCTTAATTTATCAAATGTGTATGTGAGATATGGTGCGTTGTACTCTTGGATGTGTTAGTATGCGCTCCGTAAAGGTTTAGGAAGTTGTTACACCGTCGCCAGCAGAACAACAGGCAAACCAACCAACAGATGATCCTTCGTTTCAGGAACTGAAGTCACAGCATTATGCCCTAGTAGTGATGTGCCGTAAATCTTGATTTGTGGGAACTGGAAGCATAGATAAGACAGTTAAGACCGTTCCAAGCGAATTCCTGTTATGAGGTGACCTGAGACAATGTTGTGCACCAAAGCTTTAGGTAATGCGGTACCATTGAATGAAATCCTCTGACTTTTGTATCCAAACAATGTGTTGGGTGATTACAAGCGATGGTTACTATTTTCGTCTATTTTCGTCCGCTATCCGCGAAAAAAACCTCAGGGGGTGGCGGCTGAAGACCCCGCGAGACGCGACGGGTTAAAACTGTCAGTTTTTCCCACTATAGGGTAGCTCGAAAGCACGTTTCTGGAGACGCATCGGCTGAGTTCGTAGCGACCGGAGGCCACTGTTCAGTGCGCAGGCGCGAGGTTTGGCGCGTTGTCGGCATTTCCGCTGGTTGTGTTTGGTGTGGTGTGTGTTCAGATGTTGTCTGTGTGCTTGATGGTACGAAAAGTGGATAGTTTATTTTGCAACCGTAAGTAGAATAACATGTTTAGTGGATGTTTTCTTCAATCTTGTATTAGTTTTTAGTGGTATTTTTGTTCCTTCTGCATGTTTGTGTCGGAGTACATGTGGAGCCCATTCTATCCAGAATGAATCCGCAGTGCAAAAATGTTTTAAGAGATGAAGTCTCTTAAGAAGTGCCTTAATTCTCACCCTGGTTATAAGTTTGAAATCAATCTTCCAATTATTGTGGAAGTTATGCCACCTAGCACTCCGAGGGATGTTGGGTCACTTCGCCTAACCTGGTGACCTGACCTGAGATGACTCAGGGATAAAAATGTATGAAGATATGCGAAAAAGACTAATGAGCAGCCATGCGAGGTTTCGCCTTGCTAACCCGATTAGTATGGCGGAAAATTAGGAAAAACCGCAGGGGCAGATATCTGACCCCTCCGGACGTGCGCGTGTTAATAGTAAAGATCATGGGATAAATTAAGGGACGATGCGACCCATAACCTAATTACATTTTTTTACATAACCGCAAAGCTGGTCCCGAGACTGTGCTGTCAGCTGGTTCCGTTCAGCGACAGCGTCAGCAGCGGCTTTCTTGGTTGCTGGGGAACTCAGTGTTTCCTGCAGGTGCTCACGAATTTCTGAACTTGAAAACACTCGCACGAGGCGGTTTCCATGACCTGCGGCATGATTCACCTGTGCGCGACTGCCCTCCGCTACAGCCCTCCGCTACTGCACTGCTGGAGATCGCCCTCCGCTACAACCATCCGCTACTACACTGCTGGAGACCGCCCTCCGCTACAACCCTCCACTACCACACTGCTGGAGGCCGCACTCCGCTACAACCCTCCGCTACTACACTGCTGGAGACCGCCCTCCGCTACAACCATACGCTACGATACTGCTGGAGACCGCACTCCGCTACATCCCTCCACTACCACACTGCTGGAGACCGCCCGCCGCTACATCCCTCCACTACCACACTGCTGGAGACCGCCCGCCGCTACATCCCTCCACTACCACACTGCTGGAGACCGCCCTCCGCTACATCCCTCCACTACCACACTGCTGGAGACCGCCCGCCGCTACATCCCTCCACTACCACACTGCTGGAGACCGCCCGCCGCTACATCCCTCCACTACCACACTGCTGGAGACCGCCCGCCGCTACATCCCTCCACTACCACACTGCTTGATCTCCTCACACAGCTCTGGACGCGCACGCAGTGCTTACTTAAATTCACGCCCCGAAAGTTACACGGAGTCAGCCCTCCAAACCGGCGGCTACTCGCCGAGTGAAGTTTCACCCCTGATTATGACATGATGTCATGCAATACGCTACTATAACTGGTTGAATAGGTGTGCCTGGTGACTATGTGACATAACTATGCGAAGTACAACTGTCAAAACATGTTCGTCCGAACACAAAGGTTCACGGCTTTATCTGGTTAGTTTCCGTGTGCGTTACATAAAACGCTGAATATATGGAGGGTTAAGAGGTCGCTTATGTAATAAATAGCAGACGTGGAGGTTGTCAAAACTTTCGGCAGATATATTCGCCTGATGTGTTCAAAGTTGCATGATGCGGTGGTTTAGCTTGGCAACGCAGTCTTGAGTAATACGCACACTAGGGTGGAGGTATTTTATAGGCATGGGTGGCACAGGAAGCTCTGCCACAAAACTTTTTCTTCCAGCAAATCATGGTAATGCTTCGGAGGAAATATTGGGACGGGAGTTCGTAAAGATCAGTGTAATGAGGTATAATTCGGGGCGCAAACAAGGACTGTATGTCACGGAACCAAAAACTTACAATGTTCAAAATGCAATGGTGGGGCGGGGCGCTCAATTAAGCTTTTTTTTTTCTTTGGCTAATGTGCATAGCAGCACATTCACTCGGGTTCTGTTCTGCTCCACAATTGGAAGCAATTCAATGTTGTTCAGATGGTCTGAAAAATCACCGCCTCATGGAACTGGCTTAGCCTGCACGTTGTGCCCGTTAAACTTCCTTCAGCGCCACATCAGCAATTAAAATGCGGACCCGGTCTGCCTTTTTTAGGTTACTTTCACAAGCATTCACGCACCACCACCATAAACGACAGCCACATTGCGGGATCATTAAACAAATATCAAAATTCTTACTGGGGCGACAATCGACCAGGGTTATGCTGCTATGCGGAGTTTGTTGTGCGAACCCTGGCCCTACCACCCAATCCGTGAATTCCAGTTCAACGGCAGAAATGTCGGCCGGGAGTTTGACGTGCCGTCGGTGCACCGACACAGCCGCCCTGGTAGCTCGTTACCGGCCTTATCGGGTCGGTTGCCAGCTGACCTTTCCAGCCTAATTGCGACTGCTTGATGCGAAATGATACATATGAGCGCGTGAAGCGACGCGACTCAAATCTTGTCTTGCCAAGACAGGATCGATCATTGTCCACCACGAGGCACATATCAAATCCCCAATGTCCTCAATCCGGTAAACAGAGGACACGACTTGAGCGTCACGAGGCGAGGCCTCACGACGAGTATGCTATCACCTCCGTGGGCCTCCACGGGCCACGGAGGCCACCAGCCCACGGGTCCTGGACAGCATCAGACCGCGCCGTGAGCGCTTGTCGGCTGACGTCAATCTTTCCACACCTACGGGGCTCCACAGTTGATTCCATCCCCGGGTTGAATGGCCTGCATGCTCCAGGTTATTTGGCTGCAAACTTGCCGACCGACAGGGGGCGCTGTGGTTCGCTGCAAGTTGCTCAATTTGGAAACAGAGCGACCCGTGAAGTGCAACTCATATTGTTTGTTGTCTAGCGCGCAATTGAATTTCAGCGGTGACAATGTTCTCGGTCTTGACCTTGTGGCTTGAGATGTTATAAGGTCGGCGCTGACCTACGGTACAGCGCGATCAAATTGCTCAGCTCAGCCTAGGTGAATCACGAACGAATCGTGATCGAAATCATTGCCTCCTTCCAGGAGTCGACGTGCAAATGGCTCTCGTTGATCTGGAAGGATTGTAAAGCTTTCCTTGTAGAACGCCATCGTGTCTTGGAGTATGTGTAAACTGTGGTCATGCCGTAGGATGTCTCAGCAATCTGGTTTCATTAACCTGGAACGGCAGTTTAATTGCGCTACGGTGCAGACTAATGTGTTTACCATGTACAAGCCGCCGTTAAGGCGTTCGACAATGCCATGTAATCAGGCTGCGCCCTTGGCCGGAAGAAGATGATCGACGTGATCAGTGTGGCCGGGCTTTTCTCGACACTTGCCACCAGCACCAGGTGCGGTGCGCCCGCTGTACAAAACAACACCGTCCCCACCATAGGATGTCTCAGCAATCTGGTTTCATTAACCTGGAACGGCAGTTTAATTGCGCTACGGTGCAGACTAATGTGTTTACCATGTACAAGCCGCCGTTAAGGCGTTCGACAATGCCATGTAATCAGGCTGCGCCCTTGGCCGGAAGAAGATGATCGACGTGATCAGTGTGGCCGGGCTTTTCTCGACACTTGCCACCAGCACCAGGTGCGGTGCGCCCGCTGTACAAAACAACACCGTCCCCACCATGCACAGTAGCTGCTGCGCATCCTCTGTATTAGCATCGGTCCAGGGTGAGCTTTGAGAACCACACTGGATAACTTGTTCGCTGCATCGGGCAGTCAGCATTGACGCCTGCCACCACACCATTTTGAGCATGTAAATAGCATCCCAGCGGTGTGCGTTCCAACGTTTATCTCTCTCATTGAGTTGTTTTTATAATGCAAAGCAATGGTGCCTTTATATAAATTTGGCGACATTTTTTCCATCCTCCCAGGCATGTTTCGCTCCAGGCCGATAGTTTAGGGCAGGTTGCCCCCGACGGAGCTTGGATAGTCTTACCATGTGACCACAGGCACAGGTAAAGGACAGGGGGGGTAGGTTAGGTTAGGGAACCAAAATACACATCAAAAATACATTTTACCATTTTTATCACGTGAAACCAAACGTATCAGCGAAGATCACGTGCCGAATGGATTTTCTGATTCTTGACATGTTCTTGACAAAGAAAATCTGGGTTGCGCCACAGCCTGTGACCTGATCTAGTATCTAAGGGGATATCCCTGATTTCGCTGTCCTACATATTTCATGTCAGCAACCCCGCCTGACCAAGGAGCCGTGGAAACGTCGCTGCGTTGCGTCGAATCAAATGACTGAGATTCAGCGTTATTCAAGCTGAATCACTGGTGCCGAGTGCCAGTTTTTTCTTCAAGTTGCCCATCAAGGTTGGATCACACGTCGCATGGCGCATGGATTTGTAAGCCGACCGGAATATGTTCGGTCAGCAGCCGCCAGCGTGGCCCCATGACCACTGCCGGGGTCATGGGGCCATGTCACCCCGTAACTGGTGGTTGCCACGTCTGCCGTGGGCTCGGCTTCAGACCGGCGGCCACTGCATGTGCCTGCAGCGCACCCACGGTCTCGCCGAACACGTGTCGCTCATGGTGGAGCGAGGTGTGTGGTCGGCTCCGGCACAGCTTCACTGGCTGGTACAAGTCAGCCCACCGCCAGCCACGGCGTACCGCTCGCCCTGGCAACACCCGGTGGCTCAACGCCAGCCAAAGCGTACCGCTCGCCCTGGCAGCACCCGGCGGCGCACCGCCAGCCACGGCGTACCGCTCGCCCTGGCAGCACCCGGTGGCCCACCGCCAGCCACGGCGTACCGCTCGCCCTGGCAACACCCGGTGGCTCAACGCCAGCCAAAGCGTACCGCTCGCCCTGGCAACACCCAGTGGCCCACCGCCAGCCACGGCGTACCGCTCACCCTGGCAACACCCAGCGGCGCCGTCATGTCTCGGCGGAACCCGGCCAGACTACTCGGCATGACAGGCGAACTGTGACCGAGACTGATCCAAGAGAGGAGTAAACCGCCGTGATACTGGGGGAGATACCACCAGGCGAATTGTGACCAAGGCTGATCCGAGAGAGAAGTGAACCGCCGCGATACAAGAGAGATGCCACCAAGCGAACTGATCGGTACGCTAAGAGAAGAACTATGTATTATGAGCCTTGGCGCACTGATTTATAAACTGTCACCAAAACTTCCGGGTTGTTCATTCTTGCTGGCAGCA
The DNA here is from genome assembly GCA_034440575.1 of Imbricaverruca yamaguchii. NCBI lineage: Eukaryota > Metazoa > Arthropoda > Thecostraca > Neoverrucidae > Imbricaverruca > Imbricaverruca yamaguchii. The sequence continues at coordinate 784,796 of JAOTOL010001431.1, forward strand.
TAACTTCAGCGTGGTTGCTGGACTCTGATAGGTACAAGTAACGCATGACGAAAGGACATTTTAAGCTGTCGCTACATCCACGTTCCGAACTTCTGAGGAGGATGTGGCGCCGGCAGGTTATGCGTGGAGAGAAAATCGACGCCCTTCATTCTTTCTGAATAATTATTCTCCCATGACATTGGAAACTCATGGTTGAACTGGCCAGTAGCGTCCATGTCATTTCATGAATTGGGCTCTCAGCGGCTTTCACGAACGGAGTGACTCAGCTGGGGCCAATAGGATATGAGCCTCATGTCGGTACGCCGTCCCCTCTGCCTATTCTTCCACGAAGGCCAGGATTCTGACAGTGTTCTGACAGGGTTCTGAAGCTGGCCGATATGAAGTGAGCGTTGAGGATGACTGGAAGTTTTTCGGCGGTGCACGTGGCACGGCGCGTTGTTCCCGTGACTGGTTTTGGCGGAGGGTTGACGTGTCGCCGCTCGCCGACCCACTCCGATGGAGGGTTGACATGTCGCCGCTCACCGACCCACTCCGGCGGAGGGTTGACGTGTCGCCGCTCGCCGACCCACTCCGGCGGAGGGTTGACGTGTCGCCGCTTGCCGATCCACTCCGGTGGAGGGTTGATGTGTCGCCGCTTGCCGATCCACTCCGGTGGAGGGTTGATGTGTCGCAGCTCTTGATAAAATCGTGCGCATTCATGTGTGGCTTCTCTTGCAACTTTGACAACTTCCGTTAAACCATGAAGAGGAAAGCGAACAACTTAGAAAAAAGCAGTTCTATATTTTATGTCATTTTATAACAGCAATATGTCAGTGTAAATTCAAAGCCAACAACGAGAACGCCATTCGAGCAGGTTATGATGGATTTCTTGGGGGAGTTCTTAGTCATTGGAATAGAATATGAGCGCCTGCTATCACAACGGCTGGAAACAAAAAAGAGATTTGCTCTCCTATTCCTACTACCCTCAATCATTTCATACACACCAGATCTTCGACACCTTCGAGAAACCAATTCGATGTCTCAACGTTTTGATACCGCACGGCAAACCACGTCGAATGACACCCACGTAATGCAAATTGAAGCTATAGCGACGAAGCGCGAGGACTTCGAAAAATTCAAACTAACCTGTGACCCTAAGGTTTGACCTGATATGATCCGGTTTGAAATGTTACTCGAGGGTTGCACACGGGCTGTCGATTGACAACAAATATGAGTACCTTTATGAGAAAACGAAGAAACGCGGAACGATCGAGGAAATGAGTTTGGCCTTTGACCTTGAAAAAATAATTTGATTTTTAATTTGGCGAAATTTGGCATACCCTTTCCCACATCAATTTGGCATGTTGTGTCAACATTTTGAAGTCAGATCATCTAAGGTCAACGAGTTAGTCTAGGTTAAGTGAGGTCACCTCCAAAAAGTTCAACCAGTCGTCACGCTTTAACGGATGAAGATATTTTATTGACACTTTCAGCGGTTGCGTATCTTTAGGGATGCAACAAAACGCACCAGATAAGTTTTTCTCCTTTTTTCTTTTGTTTTTGATCACCTATTAGTTTTGTATATTTTCCCATTAGAGTTAAAATTGAAGATTCTGGCTAAAGTAGGTATTTTTATTGGAACAAGTTGACTTCAAACAACACTTTTTTCGGTCAGCTCCACACATTAGAATAAGAAAATTAAAGAAAACTTGAAAACTCAGAATTGTGAAATTTCAACAACAAAAATTGATTTTGGGGTTGCCAAAAATGTTATGGTCCTGGTCGATTTCGCTTTCCTTTTCTGATTCCAAGTAATTTTGTCTTCAAATCTCCCTCAAAATGAATCCCCCAGAGCCACAAACATGATGCAAGTCATGCAAACCTAGGGCCTCTAGTGACGTCACTGTTTTGGAAAATGTTTGGGGGTGGTGTCTGGCCCTACTCGTCGAGCGCTTTCCGATGATACCTATTTCGTTTTCGTGCGACGCTTAGTTTGGAGATTAGAAGGTGGGTCTCTATCGACCCCCCTCCCCCGAGACGGGGTGTGAGGATCTGACCGGAGAAACGGAGCGGGTTAAAAATGTGAATATTCCAAACATTGGCGCATAATTTCCAGATGCACACAACCACGTACATCAGCCACACGCACTGAGGCAGATACATATATTTGCTTACTTCAAAAGCTATCGCACCACGTGACTCGTGACGTCAGTCTTGGGCAACGTATCGACGACCACCCATTTCCTCAGAGAATCACGTGGCGTCATCCACTGGCCGCATCAACTGGCCGCGTACACTGCCACAATCCGGAAAATCATGTGGCGCAATCCACTTGCCGCGCCTCAATAACGAATGGCAATTGTGACTGGGTGGGCGGCCAGGTCTGGCCGCGCGTGAGAAATTGTTGCAGCGTGACGTCGGCTGGTGGGTGGTAGGTATAGCCGGCCGACTCCTCAGGTGATGGAAGAAATGGTCACCCGCTCCAACACTTGCCATTTCCTCGTGCACGTCTCGCCGTATACCTGGCTGGCGGCAAGCAAAGGCTGGGCGGACGACCCGGCAGCCCGGGGGCGAGTAGTCTAGGGGAAAGTTGCCCGTCTCACGATCGAAAGATCATGGGTCATCATGGGTCTTACCTGTGGGTTTGAGTCTTACCTGTCGCTACTCTTCGCGCGCTACAAACCTGCGTGAGAGATTGACGACGCTACATGACTCAATTGTCGACGTGTCGCAAAACCAACAACCACGCGACTCGGCAGCCCAGTACCAGGCTGAACATGCTGACAGAGGTGGCCTTGGCTGTCAGGCCGAGGCCACCTCTGTATGTGTGCGAATGGCCAACAGTCAGCTGCGACAGGCCGGAGCGGGACGGCGGCCTCCTCAGACAAGAACGACCCGACTGGTGCTCATGGGGTTCTCACACACCGAACACCCGACTGCGGTTGGCACGGAAACTGCAGCCGGTCTGAGGTAACTGTAACCGGCTCAAGTGACGGTCTGAGGTAAATGCAAACCGTTCCGAATGAGGGTCTGAGATGACTGAAACCGGTCATCGGAGGTCTGTCGTAGGTAGCTGAAGTGGCTGCATGAGGCGAACCATCACCGCAGGTCTGGTCCGTGAGACAGACCGCGCAGGCCGAGTACATCAGGCGGACTCTCCCCGCGGGCCTGATCCATGAGACGGACTCTCTCCGCGAGTCTGGTCCGTCAGGCGGACTCTCCCTGCGGGTCTGATCCGTGAGACTGACCACGCAGGCCGAGTCCGTCAGGCGGACTCTCCCCGCGGGTCTGGTCCGTCAGGCGGACTCTCCCTACGGGTCTGATCCGTGAGACGGACCGCGCAGGCCGAGTCCGTCAGGCGGACTCTCCCCGCGGGTCTGGTCCGTCAGGCGGACTCTCCCCGCAGGCCTGGTCCGTCAGGCGGACTCTCCCCGCGGGTCTGATCCGTGAGACGGACCGCGCAGGCCGAGTCCGTCAGGCGGACTCTCCCCGCGGGCCTGATCCATGAGACGGACTCTCCCCGCGGGTCTGGTCCGTCAGACGGACTCTCCCCGCGGGTCTGATCCGTGAGACGGACCGCGCAGGCCGAGTCCGTCAGGCGGACTCTCCCCGTGGGTCTGGTCCGTCAGGCGGACTCTCCCCGCGGGTCTGGTCCGTCAGGCGGACTCTCCCCGCGGGTCTGGTCCGTCAGGCGGACTCTCCCCGCGGGTCTCGTCCGTCAGGCGGACTCTCCCCGCGGGTCCGGTCCGTCAGGCGGACTCTCCGTGCAGGCCCGACCCGTCAGTCAGACCGTCTCCACAGGGCGGGCGTGACGAGCGCGCCTCGCTGAGTCCACTAGCACGTGATGGCCGGCCGTGACCGTCGTCACAGCCGTGACGACAGTCTGCCACGCTCGGCTGGTCGTCTCCACCTGCTGCCCGCACAATGACGCGGCGGCGGCCGGTGTCGGCTCCACTTCCGCTCTCTGACAGCCAGCCGTCACGCCGCTCCCCGACAGTCACGCCGACAGTCACGTCGCTCTCCGACAGTCTCCCAGACAGTCACGCCGCCCCCTGACAGTCACGTCGCTCTCCGACAGTCTCCCCGACAGTCACGCCGCTGCCAGACAGTCACGCCGCTCCCCGACAGTCACGCCGACAGTCACGTCGCCCCCCGACAATCTCCCAGACAGTCGCGCAGCTCCCTGGCAGTCTCTCGGACAGTGACGCCGCTCGCCGACATACACAGCCCCGTTGCCGTTCCCCGACAGTCAGTCGTGACCCGGAGGTCACGGCTGATCGTGAGTGACTCACATTGAACTTAGCCGTCACTCTTCTCCAGGCGCAGCCATGACTCCAGCGTGCTGGCTTTACACACTCCGACGCCGCAAGGAAACAGTGAGAACTCCTTCAGTCGCACCAGTGGGAGCCTAACAACCAGCGAACAGCGCAGTGAGAAAACTCCAGCAGGTGAATGTCACTCATAGGGACCCAGCAGGCAACTAGCATTGTACGGTGGCTACAGCAGGTGGCTGACGCCATGCGAAGGTTCAGGCACGAAGATACCACCAGTGAGAAGGCTCCGCCAGACAACTGACACGAAGTAGCCATTCTGATAAAACTCATTAGAATTAAGTCGGCATGCTTTCATGCGACAGTTTTAATTACAAACGAGAGCAAGACCCGGGCGAATTCTACCATTGTGTGCATCAGATGAGAGGTTTATACCAGCAGCTCGGCCTTCCCGACCCGGCCCGGCACGACCGTAAGCTTTTTATGTAAACCTTGATAGCTTGCCTTTGTTGCAGTATGCTTCGTCCTGTCTTCTTAAATTCACATTAGCCCTCTAAAGTCTGCAGTTTGCCAGTTCGTAAGGATGCGTCATTTGTTATGTGTACCTTTTTTAAATAAAGCTTTTTGAGGAGACAGTTCTCGAAGTACCACCGTACGCCTTCATACTGCACTGTGCGCTTGGCATTATGTGTTGACACATTGCCTTGAGGAAACAGCTTCGGTCGGTTCAGAATTGTTCTACGTCAACGGCACTGAAATCTGCCTTTGCCTGCCGACAGTGGGCTTTATAGCTCGCCTCTTGCCCCCACTTATCGTGCGCCCCTTATTGTGCCTTATGCTGGCCATATCAGAGACTTTGATATGGTCGGCTTGTTTTTGGTTTGTTATTGGTTTTACGACACATCGACCGTTGAGCCATGTAGCGTCGCCAATCTCTCACACCGATTGGTCGCGGGCGAAGAGTAGCGACAGGTGACACTCGAACCCACAACCTTTCGATTGAGAGACGAGAAACTTACCCCTAGACTACTCGTCCCCCTATATCAGAGGCGGTGTTCCACCCATACAATGGGAGAGCAGGTAGTGCAGTGTCAGTGCAGCCCTTACTGAAAACTCCATTGGGCCCAGTACACGTCCACCGGAGGAAAAGGCTTAGGGAAAGGGAGAAAGGGCTTAGGGTTGTCCCCCTCTTCACAGAGGTAAACGTTGCACCTTAGTTTAAATCATAGAAACAAGGAGGATCATCGTAAAAGTCGACGCCATCGGTCACGATGTCGGACAGCCGACGTCTCGCATTTACGGATGCATTGAAAGCTGAGGTGTGCACTCTCACGGGAATCGATTTGCCAGTCCAGCCCACTGTCCGGTTTTGTAGCGGGCTCGTCTGCCCGCCTGGATGGTGTTTGGTGTGCGTGACACACTCACGAACACTGAGCGCGACGCCACGGCCGCTCGAGCGGAGAAGTACGTCAGCCGCCCCCCCCGCGGTGACCACGGATAACCGCCTGCCCACATGGGGGCGTACGATCCTGTCGTTCTCGGACGTCTCGACTTGAAACCCGCCTTGAGGTCCGTCCTCGACCGAATGCACAATCATGCTGGCCGCATCCGAGCACACCTCCGTCGACGGAGAACGTTGAAACGCATGGTATTTACAAATGCGGCTTACGGCCCGAGGTAGAAGACTCTGCTCTTCTGCTATGGCGGCACCAAATGTTGGATACAACTGACCACACTGACAGCAGAAAATTGCTTGCGAGGGTGAGTTTTTGAACAATTATATTTCAGTAAAGAAAATGTTTTCAGACACGTACCGGCAGTGGCGTCGCCACGAAATTCTTCCAGGGGGGCGAGGTCGAAAGGGGGCCTCCGTTGTGTTAGGGCCTCTTATTGTTTTAGGCCCTTAGTATGGTTCGGAAATGGGAAACATGATTTCATATTAATGTACTGTTTGTTCTTGCCTTGGTGAATTATTTACTCAACACGCAATGGCAATAATCGTTATTTTTCGCTGAAAACTTGGCCATACCAGGGTATAAATATGTAATATGTGGATAAATACCTAAGTGTCAAAAACAACCAACGTCTCAATGATTTATCTAACAAGAGAATCTTCCCGCTGCCCTCTAGATTGCAGCGAGGCTGATGCTAAGCATATCTTACAGATATCTCCCATTGATCAACCCATTTTTGTCCTCCAAGAATAAATGAATATAGCTAGATTCATCACTATTGTTCTTTATTACCACCAGCTTGATGCCCTAAGCAATGCATAAGCGATCATGTTTCAGTCCTAGGACGATAATTTCGCGAAGGTGAAAACAAGAAGTGCGCTACGTTGGTTTGCTGAATGGAATCTTAGGAATTTGCGAATTTTTCTAACATTTGGTGCTGGCTGCAAGGCACCTGTCAAACAAGCTAAAATGACAAATTCTTCGATAATAAATTCTCGCCCCTGGGATTTCAACCGCTAATTTGTCAAAGGGGACCTTTCGAAATGAAAAGATTAGTGATCAACTGAATTCTCCTGTGGGGGGCATAATCTACCACTATCTTTTCTGATTCGTCGGATTTCAACCCTACTCCCCATCCAATTCTACGGTTTTATTTTGGTATCCCTTGATAAATCAACTCACACTGCTGAAATTACACCTATACCACGACAACCGGATCGGTATCCGAAAATGTGAAGTTGGAGCCCTCCAAAATTAGGAGGGAGTCCCAAAAAATAAATGTCAGGGTCAGTAAAATGGCTCTGTAGCACAGAACATATATCAAGATACCTTCACAAATTGTATACGCTGCCGAAAACTAATCAGAATCTCTTTTAAAAAAAATGGGATACAAATACGTGGCACCAGGGTCTCGAAATGTTGGGCCGGAATTTGGACATTTGAGATTTTAAAAATCAGAAACGATCCACAAAAATCGCATTGAGCCCAGAAAACTAGCGTTGGGTATCCGTAATCACGCGCCTGGGAGCGATAAGACAGGCTGGGACACAGAAATAGTTTGTTCGTGAATGTTTTGTATCAAGAGCAGTCAAAATTACTTGAGCAGTTTCTGTCCAAGCAATTACATTGAGGAACAAATTCGCGATTGCCACTACTAGTGGCCACAAGTGCATACCAAGTGCTCCCAGTACGCAGGCCAAGGCGCCACTGATCCAATAGTGTTTGTCGTGCGCGAGAATTGGTCGTCACATCAGCACGAGTTGGCCCTGGAGCGTCTCTTAATATGCACTGGTACTGCTGACGCGCTCCAGTGCAGTCACGTCTGCAAACAGCCGGAGCACTTTCCGTTTCGAATACCGCTGAACAGTGATCCATGTGAAGGAGACTGGGACTTTCGCGTCGCTGCACAGTGCACGTCCGTGCATTGTGTGCACGGTTTGGCGATCCGTAGCGTGCTCGGCATTCTGATGATCTGCAGGTCAGCACGCGGAGAAGAACTGTAATGTGGCGACAAGGCGCCGACATGGACACCGGTGCACACTGTGATAACTCCAGGGAAACACCGGCTGGGAATCATTATGGACAACGTATGCTGGTTACAGTAACGATTTTGATCTCGGTCGAAAGAGCTGGAAAATTGGGGCCTACGAAGGGGTTGTATTGTTAAAATTTCCTCCATTCCGGAATGTCAGGGATCATACCTGCCAGAGGGGAGGGAACATTTGTCCCCCCCTCTCATTTTGCTTGCACCAAATATATCGGGAACAAATTGAGATATACAGCTCAAATTGTACTCACACGTACTTGAGTACAAAGGGTACCTTGGCATAAAAAATCAACGTCTAGTCCTTTACGGTGACATAAGGTCATGCGCGTAGTCCATGCGCGCTCTATATTTGATAATTATTATTGCACGTTTGGTATGCGAGCATTCTGCACCGTAAATGACACCTCATGATTGCTATGCAAAGTAGATCCAAGATATCCTTGTTCTAAGTGGCTGAAATTACGCCAAAAATATACCCCTAAGATACCACTCGCAGATAGAATCGGTGCATATAACGTCCAGTATGACGTTATTACCGGCCAATCCCCTATGCAGCAATGCACATATTAGAGTGCACATACTCGAATGTATGGTACTTCCTCAAAGCGCATGGTAAATTACCTTAGCCGTACTTTGAACATGGGACACAAAAGACTAAAGCCAAACACATCACACAATATACACATAGTTATGAATAACACCGCACCATTACCTATCTATGGAAGACTCCGATAATGCTACGGATTCAACAGACCGTAGCAACACTTGGGAACATTCTATCATCCACTGCCATATCGTGTCCTTCCAGAACTTCTGCCTCATTAGCATCCTCTCCACCACTCATCTCATCTTCATCTTCCAAAGCGTTCCAACCCTTTATCACCAGCTGACTCAGATGATACCACCAGATCATTGATGTCAGCTGAATGGACAGTCTTTTGGATATTTCGGGCCCGCAGTGGTCTTTCACAGCATTTCATGTTGTCCATCATCTTAGGGTCGCTTGCCATCAGTAGATAGTGACGTTCATCCTTGATAGTACCGATGCATGACGTCTTGCGCGCACGTCCGAGTCGGTACTCCCTGTCATGCTGATTCTGACTGTCCTGCCTCTACTGGACATGCCGATCTGAAGAAGAGACCGTATCGCAGTGGCACTGTGGATCAGGAGCTTGTGCAGGGGGACATGTAGAACCATGGATACAGCCGGACCATCAGCTGGGCTGCATCCATGGCGTACCTGTTCTGCCGGTCGGCATCCAAGGACTCGCATTTTGCAGAGCAGCGGGAGTTACTGAGAGACGGATGACGAGACCCTCATTGATCCCAAGGATCGCGCTGAGTGTAGCTGGTTCTCTGAAGGCACATCGAGCCGTGTTCCCGGCGTTAGGCGTACCCGAACCAACCATACGTAGCTGATCCACAAGGCCTAGTCTCTCCCCGGGTCTGTTGCCGTAATTTATTCTTCCTTTCTTTCTCACGCATTTTCCTCGCCAGACGCTCCCCATACTTTGACCTCCAGGCCGTAAGAAATATGGAGGAAGTACTCAAAACATCAAATCCAGGCATGCATAGTTGGGAGGCCAGGCTAGCACGTGCCCTCGCGGGCAGGTCGAGCCACGGCGGCATAGAGACTGCAGTCACCTCAGCTAACGTCTCGGTGAACTGTATGCTCCTGACTGTCGGGTACCACCTTGGCCTCGTGTACCTTTCCATTGGTGGGCAGGATGTTTGTCTTCACCGCAGCATTCGTCACTCGGTGGGCAATACGTTAGTCGTGCACATACATGTCAGCTGACAATCGCATTGCCAGCGCCCGCTGTTTTGACACGCACTCGGGTTGGCTCACTTTAGAGATTCTGGGAGCTTCACATGCCGGTAAGGGACTAAATTTTAAAATTCCTTACTTGTAGAGCTGAAGTTCCGAGCCATTGGATTCCGTAAGGATAATTTTAATTCGTTTTTTTATAAATGGTGCTTTGGAACTTTCGCGTACCTAATTTGATTTGGTTTGCTTACGTAGTGAAATTTGTGGCAGCAATGTGAACTAGTTACATGCAAGAACCTCAGATGTAATCCTGGTTTTTGCGATGACTATTCACTGAATGTTGGCCACCAGGTGATAAGCCACAGATTGGTTATTGCTACCAAACACTAATTTCTTTTCGCAATGTCTCGCCGTGAAAAAGGGCCGTTCGACCATGCAAGAAGAAAATGAGAGGACAATTGTCTGAAAAGGATATGCTTTGGACTACAAAAATTAATAGCAAGGCTCCTTTCTCAGAACATCACACAAGCCTGAGTACCGCATGGAATACTACGTTCGGCTGATGAGAAGCTGGTACTCCTGAATGTGTCAGTGGAGCCGCGCTAGCACTATAACGACATCCGGTGTCGACATTACTGCTGCAGATTCACAAAATTGACATGCTGTAAGTCCACTAATTTCTCACATTGGTCCAGAAATGGTCATGCTGTAAGTCCACTAATTTCCCCCCGTGGTTGCTATTGGTCCGAGGCGAGATAAAGACTTCGTCAATTGTTCCAGGAGTGGCCGTTGTCCCCGGGCACATCCGGAGTCTAAACTATCCGCCAGCTGACTTCAAGGGTTCGCAACGGCAACGGTGCGTGACATGTCTGCTGTCTCTGTGCAACTTCCTAGTTTTGCTTTCTGAATGCCAAATTTTCTCAGCTTATCATTAAGTTTGTATATTCCATGGCGTACAATTGCTTCAGCTTCCACAACAGCAAATCCAATTTTATTCATGGTCAAACAAAGGCAGACATGTTGAGGGGATTCCGCAGAAATGAGGCAGGAGGATGGTCTGAATCCCATACAACTGGGAGATCCTAGCCTGGCATTTATAAGAAAACCAGTATTTCTTCACCCTGTGAACTAAACATGTGGCATATGCTGCCAAAGGTAAAGCCCGAGACACTCGTTTGGAAGTTTCTGTCGGTGGATGAGACACCCTATGGCGTCGCTTGATGAACAGCGGCGTAGGGTACGCCATGTGATTGTGTTTAAAAAAGGAAATTATCACGGTCTCATCTATCGTTTGGTGAGGTTGGATGAGGAAATTCCAAATATAAAATATCGTTCGAATTGAATGATATTTATGGGTCTTACAAGTCCATCAAAGCTTATCCTATGTAAAGGACCGTCACCTTATTGGAATCACGACGTGAACGTTTCACAAAGCAGTTTTTGCGCTGTAAATAAGTGTGTTTTTGGAATATCTGAGACTTTAGATAATAAAATATAGCAGAGCAACATACCATTAGTCAAGATGGACCGCTTAACCAAATGTACCCTAATTCGAGTATTTCAGGTCCCTGTCTGAGAAACGTCGACACGAAATTCGAACTGTTGAGGAATGTTTCCTGTTTTCCTATTCCTGGCTTCCTTGGTGCACAGAACAACGTAAAAGCACGTAGCAAAATGTGATAAGTAAAATAGGAAGATGCATTATGGGAAGGGAGTGTCCGTTGCTATACTTACACAGTGTACAGCTCAGGCCGGGTTCAGGAGTGGATGTGTCGATGAGACGAAAAGGTGTGAGACAGCGTACTTAATTATGTGCGATATACGCTGCCGTGTTGTGTGCATTGTGCCGTGGTGTGTGGGACAGTGTACTGAGTTATGTGCGATATGCGTTGCTGTGGTGTGTGGATTGTGCCATGGTGTGTGGGACAGTGTACTGATTTATGTGCGATATACGCTGCCGTGTTATGTGCATTGTGCCGTGGTGTGTGGGACAGTGTACTGAGTTATGTGCGATATGCGCTGCTGTGTTGTGTACATTGTGCCGTGGTGTGTGGGACAGTGTACTGAGTTATGTGCGATATACGCTGCCGTGTTTTGTGCATTGTGCAGTGAGACCGTGCATCTGTGAGACCGTGTGCTGAGTTACGTGTGAGTTCTGACCGTTTTTATCATGTTTAACAATGTCGACGACGGGCCATAATCGCCACAGGTGCATTATGGGTTGCTCAGTCTCAGTCTAAGTGTCCTGTTCGGCCAGACTGGCCGGTCGGCCGCTGGTAGTGTGCTGTAGTGCCGAGCTCCTGACGGCCTGTCGGCCGCTGGTAGTGTGCTGTAGTGCCGAGCTCCTGACGGCCTGTCGGCCGCTGGTAGTGTGCTGTAGTGCCGAGCTCGTGACGACCGGTCGGCCGCTGGTAGTGTGCTGTAGTGCCGAGCTCGTGACGGCCGGTCGGCCGCTGGTAGTGTGCTGTATTGCCGAGCTCGGGACGGCCGGTCGGCGCCGGGCCGCTATTGGTGGCTTAGGCTCGCGTGATATCATTACGCGTCAGCCGTTGGGCTGCCTCGCGCCGGTCAAGGGTCACGCTGTTAGGTAATGCGGGCTTAATTCAAGCCGCTGCGATAATGGGCTGGGTGGCGCACGATGCTATGTGCTACGGATCCGTCCCTGGCGGATCTGTGTGCGGCGACTGATGTGTGCAGGTGGTCTGTGAGAGTGGCAGACCCGCGTGTACTAGGTGTGTCTGTGGAGGACCTGTGTGTATTAGGAATCTGTCTGTGGAGGACCTGTGTGTATTAGGAGTCTGTCTGTGGAGGACCTGTGTGTATTAGGTGTGTCTGTCTGTGGAGGACCTGTGTGTATTAGGAGTCTGTCTGTGGAGGACCTGTGTGTATTAGGAGTCTGTCTGTGGAGGACCTGTCTGTATTAGGTGTGTCTGTCTGTGGAGGACCTGTGTGTATTAGGTGTGTCTGTCTGTGGAGGACCTGTGTGTATTAGGAGTCTGTCTGTGGAGGACCTGTGTGTATTAGGGTCTGTCTGTGGAGGACCTGTCTGTATTAGGTGTGTCTGTCTGTGGAGGACCTGTGTGTATTAGGAGTCTGTCTGTGGAGGACCTGTCTGTATTATGAATATGTCTGTGGAGGACATGTGTGTATTAGGAGTCTGTCTGTGTAGGACCTGTGTGTATTACGAATCTGTCTGTGAAGGACCTGTGTGTATTAAGGTGTGTCTGTGGAGGACCTGTGTGTACTGGGTGTGACTGTGGAGGACTTGTGTGTACTAGGTGTGACTGTGGAGGACATGTATGCACTAGGTGTCTGTACTAGTGCTCATCACTAATATCATGTTGGGTATTAAGTATGTGTTAAAATCAGAATGGTTTTACAGTACTATTGGACCACACCGGATTTCATGTTTTCCGTATTACGTCGTCTCGACTAGCTTCCCCTTGTATACCTTGGTATAGCTGACGATATTGTGGGCGCAGCATGACCACTGTAGTCGATGTACCTTGAAAACCCAAATAACTAACAAGCTATATATCGGGAAACTGACACTGTCTCACCGTTTGTGTATCAGGCACCTGGCAATGTTTCCTCTTTATATATCTGGCAACCATCAGTTGCTCACCGTTTGTGTGTCAGACAGATGGAAGTGTCTGCCCCTATATACAGGCGCGCACCCAGGATTTTTCCATGGGGGGGGGGGGCGGACCGAAAAGGGCACTTGGCCGGCTCCAAAAGGGCACTTGACCGGCTCCAAAAAGGCACTGCGGCCCGGGGCACGCTGGAAGGTTTGCTGACCGGAGGGGGGGGAGGGGAGCGTGAATTCTCCATGGGACACGTTATATGTTATAGGACCGAACCCTTGTATTTACAATAATGTTTCCAAAAACACGCAGCCTGCATGCATTATGTCGTGAGATGAAGGTTGCCCGCTTACCTTTGATGTAAAAATACGCAGGATGTGGATTTCTGGAAAGAATGATAACAGCTGACACGAAGGCGATGGTCCTGAAGGCAGGTGACATGTACACAAACATGTAACACAATAGAAATAACGACGAAAGTTTCTTGCATACCCCAGATGCAGCAAGAGTAAGTGTCAAAAAATCAACGCGATGGATGCGACTATGCGAGCATGCAAATAAATTTTAGCAAGGAATGGTCAATGATTTGACCATTCCTTGCGGGGCATAGGGCAGGACACAGGGCAGGGCAGAGTTCACGGTACAGCATAAGGGACAGGGCATGGTACAGGGCAGGGCACAGGGCACTTTAGATCAAAAGGGCACCTAATTGGGACAAGCATAGGGCAAGAAAGGGCACAGGGGAATGTCATTTTTGGGCCAAAAGGGCAGTTTTTGGCCCAAAGGGCACCTTTGGCACAGGCGGGGCACATAAGGCAAGTGATTTTTGGGCTAAATTTGGGACATTCCGGCCAAGAGGGCACTTTTCTGTCAAAAGGGCATTTTTGGCCAAAAGGGCACTTTGGTCTCATGGGGGGCCTCCCCCCCCCCCCCTCCGGTGTGCCTATGCCTATATATCGTGGAACTGACTGGCTCGCCGTTTGCGTATCAGGCGGATGGAAGTGTCTGCCCCGATATATCAGGCAACTGACTGGCTCGCCGTTTGTGCATCAGAGAGATGGAAGCGTCTGTCCCTATATATCAGGAAACTGACAGTGGCTCGCCGTTTGTGGATCAGGCAGATGGAAGTGTCTGCTCCTATATATGAGGCAACTGACAGTTGCTCGCCGTTTGTGCATCAGGGAGATGGAAGCGTCTGTCCCTATATATCAGGAAGCTGACAGTGGCTCGCCGTTTGTGTATCAGGCAGAATTAAGTGTATGCCCCTATATACCAGTCAACTGACAGTGGCCCGCCGTTTCAGATGACGATGACGTGCGAGATCCCGGTGTGGGTGAATGGCGTCGAGAAGTGGGTGACGGGCGTGGGTCGACGCACCACCTGCGGTGACTTGGTGCGCGCCCTGCTCACCGGCCAGCTGTGCTCGGACGCCGACGGGGCGACACCAACGCAGGCCGACGTGCTGGCGCACAGTGTGGTAGAGTGCTGGCGCAAGGTGGAGCGGCCGCTGGCGTCAGGAGCCAAGATCCAGCGGCTGTGGCGCACGTGGGGCGACAACACGGCAGACGTCACGTTTACACTGAAGCGGCTCGACCCGCCACCTACCGGCCAGGTGGCGCCACGGCGGCGGCGCCACTCGCGCGGCCGCCGGCGTGGCGTCGGCGGCAGCCGCGACCAGGCGCACCCCAGCAAGCCGACGGTGTCCGCGGCGCCGACGCCGGCCGCGCCGGACGTGGTCGAGAGGCTGATGCAGACAATACTGGTGCAGGGCGAGACGATTGCCGAGCAACTGCGCCAGTTGCACGAGCGCGAACACCGCATCGGCTGCTATGAACACAGGCTGCACCGAGTGCGCGAACGCCGGCTCGGGCCCGACTACCTGCTGCGCGCGTACCTGCGTGACGGTGACGACGCCGGCAGGGTGCACGATAATTCGAGTCATGACAGCGACGTGGGCGCCGAGTTGGCAGTCGACGCTGACGTCACGACCAGTCGCGGCGACGTCAGCGGCACAGCGGCCCGTGACGTCAGCGAAGAGGAGGCCGTGACCGATCTGCAGCAGACGCTGCTCTACCTGGAACGCATCGTCGAGCTGAACGCGCGCATCTGCGAGCACGAGCAGGCGGCGCTGCGCGTGAGCGCATGCGCCGCCGTCGTCGCCGACGACGACGCGGCCGGCGAAGCGTCGCAGACATTGTTGGAGCTCGAGATCTCGCGCGCCGAGCTGCAGCGCCTCACCACCGTCTGCGCGCGCCAGTCGGCCCAGATCGAGCGCAACGAGCGCTCTCTGGTCGAGTGCGAGCGGCAGCTGGAGTGGCGGCGCCGCTTCCTCCTGCACCTCGAGTACGAGCTGGACGGAGAGGAGGCGGACGAGCACCGCCTGCTGGCGGATGGACAGCGGCTGGCGGATGGACAGCGGCTGGCGGATAGACAGCTACTGGCGGATGGACAGCTGCTCGCGGATGGACAGCTGCTGGCGGATGGACAGCGGTTGGCGGATGGACAGCTGCTGGCGGGTGGACAGCTGCTGGCGGATGGACAGCGGCAGGTGGATGGACAGCGGCTGGCGGATGGACAGCTGCTGGCGGATGGGCAGCGGCTGGTGGTGACGCAGCAGCCGGACGTGCAGGCCCGGACGGCAGACCCGCCGGTGAGCTACGCCAACCCCGTCTATACGTGTGCGCCGGTCGTCGTCGGCCGCGCCAGCAAGGACTCCTGTGCCGCCAGAGATGCCGACTCGAATTCGGACACGGGCCTAAGTTCCCTGCACAGTAGCGGCGACGAGGTGGCCGTCTCACACGTGTTGGACACACTGGTGTAGTCGCCGGTGTAGTTGGGTGTGCGGAGTGGAGTGTCCGGTGCAGCTGTCTACAAAGCAGAGCGGCCGGTTGGGCGGCGAGTGTGGACCCCGAGGCTGCCGACCGGCACAGCTCGACTTGCCGGAGGTCGACACAGACGGTTCGCATCTCGTCAGTGGCGCATTGTTCCCCTGCTGTTGCACAACAGCATTTGATTGGTGTGCGAGTGGTGCCAGTCTCACGGCAAGCGAGTGCATCACGACGTGTGCGCATGCGCTGAATTCTGCCAGCCGCGTCTGATACGTTGAATGTGACTTCTTGCTTGTCGTATGTTGCTATGTGTGTTTGCAATATTGTATGATGTATCTGTGAATGCGAAGCTGAAGGCCACGTGGTACCAACAAGTCACAGCATTGTAGCTGTACGAGGCCGAAGTTTGAGGGGCCACAGGTTCCGCAACATACTTGGCTGTTCTTGCGAGATCCACGACGGCAGAGCTGCAGCTGCCGCCTTGTTGCCAAGCAGCCCGACTATCTGCCAGTCAGTCCCTTGCCGTGTGTGTTGTGGATAGTGCGACCGATCTCTCTATGGCCCGTACATTTCAAATGCCAGCTGGCGCGGCATGCGATGTCGCTATCCACATAGGGTTGTGTTACAACCGAACATTGAGGAATGCCGCGTTAATGCGTGTATTTTGGCGGCATCACGCAGTGATCGATGGATCTGGACATCCAGTCGGGAAGAATTATTGTGATGTTGAAAATGAAATAAAGTTGTGTCCACATGACTTCGTGACCACGATAATTAACAAGCACATTAACTAATGCATGTGTATATTGACAATGGCCCTGCTATATAGATGCACCTTGAGTATTAAGCAACGAGTTTTCCCCCACACAAACGGCAGGCCCTTCCGTAGGGAAGCTCCTAGCAAGAGCGGTCACGAGGGTTATGGACGCACAAGAGCGACGCCAGCAAGCAAGACTAGCAGTAGAGCAAGAAACAATCGGAGCACCGGGTACCCCCGACGAGCACACCCGCGACTCAAGAAGGACAACCATCACTACCAAATTCCCATCTTACCTCTGTCTCCCAGTTAAGCGTACCCCCGGAGGACACCTAACTGTGACAAGCTTACTGATCCGAGCCACTGCAGTCGGAGCAGGAACCGAAGGGTGGAAGCTCGGTCCACCGATGCACTGAAGCCGGGTTTTCTTTTCTGTAAGGAGGGACAGGACCGGCCCATACACTATGAACCCTGTTCAGTACCCACTTCGCACACGGCACCTACTTGCACTTTGCAGTAAAGGCATATGCAGATACCTACACTGACCGCCAACACAACACCACACGAGCATCATCGTTCATGCTTTACATAGTCGTCCACACACTTCCCAGCACCCCACCCGACCCTCCGGGCCCCCGCCTCTGCCCCACCCATCCGTCCGGGCCAAAACGAATTTGCAGTCGTCACGAGACCCCGAGAACGATACGAAAACTTTGTTATGCAATTTGATGTTCTCCGAGCTCATGGTGTAGGGGACGAGTAGCCCAGGGTTAAGTTGTCCGTCTCGCAATCGAAAGGTTGTGGGTTCGAGTCTCATCTGTCGCTACTCTTCGCCCGCGACCAATCGGTGTGAGAGATTGGTGACGCCGCATGACTCAACTGCCGATGTGTCGTAAAACCAATAACCAACCGAGCTCATGGTGTATGATCATTTCTATTAGCGGGAGCATCCGTGAACCAAAGCAGTGTTGGATATGGTTCTCGATGATACAGAACTGGTGCAAGTCGGGGAAGGTATCCACATTGGTTCTCACAATTCTCAACCTCGCGTCTCCTGCAGTGCAATTAAATGCCATCTTCCTTTTACGACCGCTTGATGGAATAGCCGTACATGCAGGTGAGTATAAGCCCATTTATCTAGCATTTGTAAATTACCGATAAACAGAGGGAAGATGCCAGTGAAATAAAGCAAGGGTAGTGGGCATCTTCTTTCGTGTTGCGATTTCACCAAGTTGAAAGCATCACCAAGTAGGAAAGGTGCATGGGTGGGATGGGTGCGCCACTATCACACACTTAGTAACAATGACAGACATGGGTTGAGAAGCTCGAAATTATTGGTGAGGCACGGTGCTTGGAAGAAATGAGTTGCTAACATGGTTGGTGGGAACTTCCTATAGCATCCCGTGAAAGTTAGTTATTAGGGTGCCTATAGCATCCCGTGAAAGTTAGTTATATTAGCATCATGGATGCCGGAGGAATCGGGCTCCTGAAATTCTGGATGGGATTGTACGTTGCACGGGATTTCCCCAGTTCTACGATAGGACTGTTCTGGGTTTTTTTCCAAAGGATTCTGTTTATTTGAATGGGATTTGGTTTTCCGCATGGGACAATCCAGGCTTTCCTGCATGGGACATATGGTATCCCATATGTCCCATCGAGAATAAATGTCAATCCATTGGGATTTGTTTCCCCTAGGGTAGATATTCATTTGTAGTCTTTTCTTTAATGCTGCTAAAATGAAGACAGACGAAGCAAGACATCTTTGTAGAAAGAGACAACGTGTACAACGTGGTGGAATGTTGATCGGTTTTCCTCCCCCAGGCGACCCTACTCCCTTTCCCCGGGCAAAGGAGACAGTTCCCCCTCCCCCCCCCTCCCCTTAAGAGAGCGTTTGGGGCCCCAAGTACTGCACCGTGGATCTGAAGAAAAATTGAGCCTGGCGCCCCAAAAGCCCGCTGGTGTCCCTAAAATGAACACCGGGGTACTTGAAAAGATGTCCATGATATTAGCAACGCATTCGCATTCGCATTCAGCATCCTATTCGCATACTCTCCGAATTCGTTCATTTTTTCAGGATATGATCTTCGTCACTTGCAAAAGTAAGGCGAACGACGATTCTTCAGTAGGACGAGCGGTTCGACCTCCAGAGGTCCAGAGAGGTCACTCGGGTCAAAAACGGTGTACCGTATAAAATTCGAAGTATTTCACTTAGCCGAATGATTCCAACACCTAGATGTCCGCTGTCCATCAAAGTGGCAGCACATCAAATTACGTAAACTTCAATGACACGGTTTGACCTCAGGTCACCGAAATTGGTTTTACTTATGTACTATATCTATTTGCGGGGTACCGAATAAAATCATGGTGAATTTTATACGGTACACCGTTTTTGACCCGAGTGACCTCTCTGGACCTCTGGAGGTCGAACCGCTCGTCCTACTGAAGAATCGTCGTTCGCCTTACTTTTGCAAGTGACGAAGATCATATCCTGAAAAAATGAACGAATTCGGAGAGTATGCGAATAGGATGCTGAATGCGAATGCGAATGCGTTGCTAATATCATGGACATCTTGAAAAGCACATTGAGAACAGCAAGAAGTAGTGCAGGTGCCACTGTGAACGTCATCGGGGGCCAAAATTGTACTGACGCCCCTGAAAATCACATTGGGGGCCCACAATGTGACCTCTAGGACCTCTAGGTCACAGTGACAGTTATCTATAGGAATGACGCATTGGGCTTCAAAATGTGGGACCAGGGCCCCAAAGAAGTCGTGCAGGGGCCCATGAAAATCACACTGGTGGTGTTAAAGTTCGCGCCTGGGCACCTGAAAATCACGCTGATGAAAAAAACGTCGTGACGGTGTCCTTTGAAATCGCGCTAGAGCCCCCACAGGACAGGTCGGGACCCCGGAATATTTCCTTGCGGACCTCAAAAGTCCGCGCCTGGCCCCTGAAAATCACACAAGGGGCTCGATAGATCTAACCTGAGACCAAAGATCTCGTTGGGACCCGCAACAAATGAAGCCGGGATAGAGAAACACAAAACAATCCGGACATTAAAAAAAAATTATATGGGGCCCTAACAATCGCGACAACCGCCCCCCCCCACACACACACACACAAAAACGAGGAAAAACGTATTGGACCAGGTAAACGTGCCCCGGCCTCTAAACATGGCCCTGAGTATTCAAACAAATGATGCCGGGCCCCCCAAAATTGACCGGGGACCAAAACAAAAAGTCGCGTCGCAGCCCTGAATAATCACACATGGGGCCTGCACTTCGCACACTGGTCGCTCAGGGACCCAAACAGTCGCAGTTGCCTCGCCAAAATCAATTATTACGCGGAATACACTCTGCGGTCTCGCAAATCGGGTCACTGACCACAAAAAACCGTTGGGCCTCGGAAAAGAAGTTTGCCGAGCCACCTAAAAAATTCCAACCGGAGCCCGAAAAATCGTACAGGGGCCAAACAGATCGCGCAGGAAGCTTGAAAAAAAGAACTCTACCGTACAAGAAATAACACTGCGACTGCATCGAATCGGCCTGAGCACCGAAAATTACAAGGTCCCGAAGAAAATAAAATTATTCGAAGGGGCTTCCTACTCCGAAGAGCGGCATCGGCTGAACAACAACAAAAATCGATGACCAGCCGTAGTGGCGTGCCAAAGGGGAAGGATGTAGCTGCTTGAGTAGCTACTGACGTGTCCGCTGGCGAGCTCCAAAGATCCGTCGCTACTTGTTGGCACGTATATCCGGCGACGATAACGAGAACCACAGCGTGAAGGCGAGAGAGCGAGTGCAGTTTGCGAGGTCACGGGCGATCCTGGCAAGCGGCCAGTTGCCGGTGTCTCGGCGCAGGCGCATAGTAATGTCCGGCGCATGACTCATGTGCTGTCGGAGCACGAGTTACTACAAGGACACCACCCTCCTCCCCCATCTCGTGTGGGATGGCCTCCCAACAATCGTGCCAGGGCCCGCGAAAATTGCGCTGGGCTCCACAAATTCGCATCGGGCCCTCGGAATTCGCGTATGGGCTTCTAATGAATAAATTGGCCTCCAGGAAACTGACACTGGGGCCGGAAAAGTTGCACCATGGTCCGCCTGACTCGCATTATAGGGCCCAAGCTAAGTACAGTGCGCACCGCGAACCCCCAAATTTCGCTACGGGGCCCAAAATTTAAACCGGGTTTCCCCAAAAAATTGTGTCGCGGCATCAAAAACTCTCGTCGTGGATCACAAAAGTTGGCGTCGATTGCCCAAACAAACACAGCGTGACTGCAAAAGTCGCATTGGGATCGAACTGAGATCAAGTATGTGTCCTACAAAATCAGGGGTGATTCTTAAACAATACATGTGTCTAAATTAGATATGAGCAAGAAATCCCACCTAGTGAAACAATTTTTAACGAGGCCCTGTCTCAGGTTGCCCTGCTCTTCTCATAGGAACCTCTTTCAAGCCTCTTGACAATCCCAGTACAGTCCTCTCTAGCGCTCAGTGACCATTTTCAATCGCCGGGGGTCTTCCTCAGCTGTTAGTGGTCCTGTCCAGTCTGTGTCAGTCTTCCTAGCTTCAAAGGCTTTCTAGCGCTGATGTTGGCCCTTTGTGTCCCTCATAACCATTGCTAGCCTTAGGGACTCTTCTTAGCGCTCAGGGGCTCTGCTAACTCCCAAGGGCCCTCTTATGCTGCAAAGGGATCTTCCTAGTTATTGACAGCTTTTGCGGTTTCTAAACTAGCTCCTGGGCTGGCCCTCGGTATTCCTCACCTCAATCGCCAGGCAAGATGGATATTTTTACATGTCGGGGGTCTTGTTCATCCATTAGGGATGCTCTCAACCTCAGAAGAATTCCAGTCCAGTTCTCTCTGACCCTCACGAAATCCTCTTCGTCCCTCAGGGCCCTCTTCTGCTTGCAGGGGCCATCATAGTTATCGATAGTCCTGTCTAGCTCTCACCTCGGCGGAACTTCAGATCTGATATGGGCCCTCGCAAGTCATCTTCGCCTCTTAGGGGTCCTGTTCATCCCTCATAGGCGCTTTCAAACCCAAGGTGGATCCCAGCCTTCTCTGACCATCAGGTGCCCTTATTGTACCTCAGTTGTTAGGAGCCAACTCCAGCTGAGACTGTTCTTTCCAGTTGGTATGGGTGTAGCGGATGGGCATCCGCCGGCCATCTGGCGGCCAACTGATGGCGCTCCGGGGCAAAGGTGGCGACGCGACACCGCAGCGGAAGCACATATATTCCTTCGAGGCGCCGGGACCACACTGAGAGGGCGGGACAACACAGCTGTGTACGCTCTAGGTGTTGCTTCGCAAGGGTGTCTCCCTGTGACTCTCCCAGATCCCTTTCGCCTATCCGCACATCCACACGCACCCACAGGCGCTACATGGGCACTCCAGCTCTCGATCGTGTCCTCTCTTGTCTTCACGGCCCTTGCTAGGCCACACTGTGGACCTCTTGAAGGCTGAATGATCATTTCTACACAGGTTGTTAGATGCGTTCAAATTTTCACTCGTTTATATCTCCGCCCCCATCCCCCCCCCGCTCAGAGCGGTCGTCTGGAGTGCCCATCGGACTTGCCAGGATGACGAGAGCCTCTTCATCCATTGAAAATGTTACTAGATGTTGAGAGCCATTTCCTCTTCATGGGCTCAGAGGCCTGATGGGAAACAAACACGTGATGTTTGCGTGCCGCCGGTAACCCTTCGCGTTAGTCCGGATGGTCTCCGTAATTCGTGGGACTCATTATCTGTCTGCGACCCGCTGTCAGTTCTGAGTCCCTCTCCATCAGAGTGAGCCAAAGCCGATCCAGTGACTGCACGTTCGGCTCGAGGCTCCCATCGGTCGGCTCAGGGATCCTCTTTCACGTGCCCCGTCCAACCGGAGTCTCCGCTTTAAAAGCTTGGGTCTCTTCTACCACGCAAGGGGCCTCTTTGGCGTTTTTGGTCCTCATCCGTCAAGGGACTCCTCATACAGCTTCGGGGCCTTCTCCAACAGTTCGGGGTCCTCCCGCAGCTAGGGTCCTCTCACGGCTAGGGGCCCGCTCCCGGTACAGGGGCTGTCAGGGCCTATCTTTAGCGATCCATGGCCTCCTGTGTCAGCCCGGAGACCCTTTCAGCAGCTTGGCCCCTTTCTATCAGGCCACGGGTCATTGTACGGCTTGGGCCCCATCCATTAGCAAGACAACTCTTTCTGGCGGCTCGTGGTCCATTCCGGTAACCAGAACCCCCTCTGTCGTTTCAGGGACCCTCTTTGACGGCCCAGGGCGCTTTCAGGCAAGCCGCAAAGCCCTTGTCAAACGCGTTGGCCCTGTCCATCGGGTCAGGAGCCCTTTCTTGGCTTGTACTCCGCCGACGGCCCAGGGGCTTTTCATATTGGCTCCGGCCCTCTCCGTCAATCTAGAAGTCCCTCAAGTTGGCCCAGCTAAAGACCATCAATGTCTTCCTGATGGCACACTCCGTTGACTTGGACCATCTTCAGCGGCCCAGAGCCCTTTCCGTTAGCCCTACGCGTCAGCCCAGGGAGACTGGAGGCCCCTCCGACCCTCCATGAGATGACTTGGGTTAACCCCGGGGCCATTCACGATTCCCCAGGGGCTATTCTCGTTGGCCAAGGGGCCCTACACGTTGACCCTTGGCGCTTCAAGGCAAGGCACGAGGGGCCCGCGGTGGCCTCTGTGCCTACACCTTGCGGGGCCAACGGGAGTCCTTCGCCGCCCACACGCACACTTTGGCTACTCCACTGTGCGTCCTTCTAGATACGGTTCTAGGAATGCCCTTGCTAGGGGAATCGGGGGACTAGTTGGGTGCCGCAAGTGGTGCATCACGCCAGCTTGAAAATTGCTGGAAAAAATCAGCTGATGACATTACCTTCCGCAAATAGCCCTAGGCAGTGTTCACAGATGTCACTACTTGTTTCGTATATGACGTTAGTATCTATTTGCAATAAAACGAACGCAAATACATCGTGTATGATTTACCATAATGCAAATAATTACGTCATTGCAAAGCTAAAGCTACCTTACACTTTGGTACCAAGCTGTGAGTTTGACCCAGGCACCTATATTGATCATTTTCCTTACGCTGCCTTTGATTGGTCCCAGGCTTCGATGGTTCTAACTCTGAACGAATAACCGGCCTCCACACAGTATTTCGCTTTCTACTTCATATCCGTTTTCAGTCCGCCGCATTCGCTCTTCCTCTCGTGCTGGAAGTCGGTAGGGTAGGAGTGTCCCTGCTTGCGTGCCCCTGTAGAGCCGAAGAGCAATCATGTCATTCAACTACAAATCGTTCGCGCAGGATTTCATTGCCGGTGGTATAGCCGCTGCAATTTCCAAAACAGCGGTGGCCCCCATCGAGCGAGTGAAACTGCTTCTGCAGGTCCAGCACACCTCTAAACAAATCACTGAGGCAAACCGGTACAAGGGTAAGAGTGTTTTTTTTTAACTTCGTGACCAAGTGTTGTGTAAATTAAGGGGATCATGACCAGGGTGGGAATTAAAGCACTTAAGAGATTTCATCTCTTAAAACATTTTTGCACTCCGATTTCATACTAGATAGAATGGGCTCAACACATACTCTGACAAACATGCAGAAGGAAGAAAAATACCACTAAAAAACTAATACAAGATTGAATAAAACATCCACTATAAATGTTATTCTACTTATGATTACTAAATAAACTAGCCACTTTTCATACCATCAAGCACTCATACAACACCAGAGCACGTACCACACACCTTGCACCACACCACAACCAGTGGAAATGCCGATCACAACATGCCAAACATCGTGCATGAACACTGAATAGAGGCCTCCAGTCCCTACAAATTTGGACGATGCTTCTCCAGAAACCTGTTTTTGAGCCACCCTATAGTGGGAAAAACTGACAGTTTTAAGAGACGACTTCCGGAGTCCAGGAGGCCACCAATCAAAATTTGCTTTGTTAGCATTATCTGTTCTGAAAACTGTCTTTTTACCAATCAATGCAAGGTATATTTTAAATGACGTTATAACCATTAGCAACTTTGAACACATGTTTAACAGTGCCATACTGCAAACAAAAGACATTGTTTATAGACAGACATTGTGTCCGACTGTCTTGTATGGGGCAGTATGTCTGGTTCATACAGCGCAGGGAATTGGGTGTGTACCTATGTAGGTAGGTGGGTGTTATGAACTGAGGGTGCAATGTGAATTATTTTTCATTTTCTGCTTGGCTAGCCTTGTACTGAGACCAACAATGAAAGGAAAGCACCATTGCTCCTGTGAGTTACGAGAGACGAAGCTGAGCCGATCACCACAACTCCCTGTCCTGCAGTGCCATCCATTCTTCACTTTGTTTCTATGCTTTGTGTGTATTACTTATGCATATTATGTAGGCACTGACTAGGGACGTATGATTTTCCCATCAGCTACTGGCAAATAGATTCCATGCATACACAATAACATGTCCATGAAAATGTACTCTGGAAGAAATCTGTTTGCCCTCCAACTCCAAACCGGAAAGTAAATTTCCCACCCTGATTATGACAGGTAAGTCATCTGGTATGGGATCAGGGCAGGAGAGCAATTCTTTTAACATAATTTTACCTGATTGTGTTCTCAAACTCGGTTCGGTGCAAATTCAGAATCTTCAAGTGGTAGGTAGGGTAAAATGCCAAACTCAGGCCACTTAGTTTTCAGAAGTGATGTGCTGTGACAAACTGGTCGTAAAAAGAGAAGTTTCCAGACTAGCAACATAAATGAACTCTCCTTATGTTGTAGGATCTATTTTCTTCCCTTCAAAAATGGCCACACACAGACGATCAATTTGAGGGAAATTAAAGAATGGCAGAGCAATACACTCCACAAAGCCATGCTTCCCTAACTTGGGCCAATATCCAGATCCATGCCAACTTGGGCTGCTTTGCTATATTCTGAAGCACAACTCAGGCCACTTGGCAAATTTATAAATACTATGTTCCCTGTTTATTAAATGATAATTTTATGAGTGGAAATGATAAATTTGCATTCTTCTGATGTTGGTTGACTATTTTTCGGGTTCAGGTAGTAGGTACTGGGGTTCAGGGTGGGAAATTAGTCTCATTTTGCACCATGATTGCTATGATATACCAAAAAAATGAAAATTAAGTTAGAGGAAACTGTCAAGAGAATTTGGGAGTTTTTATGAATTAATAATAATCAGGATTATGGGAAGAAATTAATTATTGGATCAGAATGAGGCTTATAAGGGTGTAGAGGATTAGGTCAACACACATAAATCTGAATTTGTCCAGAGTGGGGAAACCTTTCTGTTGGAATGGTTTCCAACAGAAACCATTCCAATGGAACTATTCCTGCTTGTCGACAAAATTCAGAAACAATGTAAGTCATGAAATTGAAAGGTTAAATTTCTGGTTCCATGGATCTTCATTTTGGAGCAATGTGCTAGCTGGTTTTAGGGACGTTTTGGTACCATTCAGGCAATTTTAATGTGGAAAATCCTTCTGATATCTTTCATGTATATTGCTCCTGACTGCTTAATAACAGAAATATGAATGGTTTTATCTATCCCATTTGATGCAGAACATATCATTCTCCAAGGAGGCAAAAATAAATGCATTATCCATGTCTTTTTGTGGCAATGGTTTAAATAGCTCCAGCCAGAATGGGAAATGTAGAGTGGTGAATCCATTGAATCCAAGAGCAGATCTTCGCATGCTGTCAGGCTGGTAAAGGTGAATTCCCTTATTTGGTTAGTGGAGAGTAGTGATTTTTTTCTTCAATGAAGGATTTTCTTTAAAACTGCTGCTACTCTCATTTCATTTTTGTTTCCACTCCTGCATCCTCTTGGAATGTGCCCTCAATTATACTGGAAACTTTAGTAGAGGACCCAGTGTGAGTGAATCTTCCTCTCCATCCAAGTTATCACTTGTATAATTACATCTAACTGTCTTGCTAGTTAAGCATGTCTTCATCCAGCAATGCAAGGAGTGGATGGGGAGGTGTAATGTCATGATTTCTCTGAAGTATTCATACCTGACTTCTAACTATCTTGTATAGAAGCATCATGCTTATGCCTATCATTGTGGATTGCAATCCACAAGTATTTCATAGCCAGGGTTGGGAGAGTGGGCTTTTCCTGGATTTCTTGCATTAAGAACATTATCCTCTCTATTTTACTCATCTTGAGACTGAGTTAGTATCCTGAGGTTATGAAATTTCAGTGGAAATACTTAGTGGCAATTCTTTTTAAGCCTTTATTTTTACATTAGGTGCCACTTCTGAGATGGCGGAGGGCGCTTGTTGTCCCTATCTGCAAGCCAAGCAAAACTGGAAAGGACCCACTTCATTATGGACCCATATCATTGACCTGTTCTCTTTGCAAATTGTTTGAAAAAAATGGTGAACTTGTGACTTATATGGTTTTTAGAACACAGCCATGTACTCATCTCGATACAGAGTGGCTTTCGCAGACATCGCAGCACATTTGACCATATTTTAGCTCTCGATTCCGTCGTACGCCTGAGTTTCATGAAACGATGTCATACCGCTGTCATATTTTTCAACGTTGACGGCGCTTATGATACCGCATGGCGTCATGGTATCCTTATGAAGTTGCACCAAATAGGCATAAGAGGCGCAATGGGGTTTTCTTGACTTTTTTTTATAAAACAAACAGGACATTTTGGGTCAGAATAGGTGGCTACATCTCTGACACCTTCCAATAGATTGATGGAGTTCCGCAGGGAAGTATATTGAGTGTGACTGTTCGCTATTGCCATAAAAGATGTGGGTGATGCACTGCCAGCATCGGTAGGACGAGCGCTATTCGTGGATGATTTTACGGTATCGTTCTCCTATCTTACGGTGCGGACGGTGGAAAGACAGCTACATTTAACTGTAGTGAAATTGATGGAGTGGTGTGATATAACTGGTTTCACTTTATCCACCTCAGACTACCGCTATTTACTTCTGTTAGAAACGCCGTTGCACAGACCCAACAATAACGATGAACGGTCACCTTGTAGTGAAGGTCCTTCTTCTTGGCTCGTGATAGACTAGAGGACCCGCGCGTCGCGATAACTCCGAATGCCAAAAATGATATGTTCTCTGCACGATATATTGTGCAGAAAGTATAGTGAATATATAGAGACACTTGCAATAATGTTCCAGGCCGACAGCAATTACTTTCAGTTCTCAATTTGGAGGCCGAAATACAGTTGTTAATTTACGCACGCGACCGACAGCGACAGGTCCGCGCGGCTCGACAGTCCAGGCACGTCTCCCAGCGGAGGTCTGGCCACAGCCCTGGCTCAGACACGGCCGGAAGGCCGGTACAGGTCGCAGCAGCCGGGCGTTGGCCCGAAAACGCTGACTCGGTTCCGACGAGGGCCGGTGACCGCGTCGCCGGCGCCGGACGGACATGTACGGGGGTGACATGTGCCGGGCATGGTAGGTCGGCTGATTTACGGGGTCACAACACCCACAGTTAGATATTATACGACTAAAACAGTACGTGTCTAGCAACTCTGTTACAACCTCATACCTTTCAGACCTGCAGTCAAGTTTCTGGGGGTGTGGATGGATCGCCATGTTACGTATAAAACTCACATCACTGACCTTGCCAACAAATGTACAAAAGGTCTCCAGGTAATGAGCACCGTTTCTATGTGTTCATATGGAGCTGACAGATCAGTTTTACTTCTCATGTACCGATCGCTCGTGCGTTCTAAAATTGACTATGGATCTTTTATTTATGGCGGAGCGAGTGCCACATCCAAGCGCTGTCTTGATGTGATCCACAATTCAGCCCTTCGCATCGTTACTGGAGCCTTCCGCACCTCACCGGCTGATAGTGTAATGGTAGAAGTAGACGAGCCACCTCTTGCACTACGCCGTAAGTTATTGGGCGCGAGATATGCATGCAGTGTTGCTCAAAACCGGAACCATCCAGCCTATCGGTGAATTTTCTCAGGGATGTCAAGTGCACGTCGCATTACTCAGCGTGGGTTACCGTTTTCCACCCGTATGTCCCCGATTCTTCGAGAATGTTATATCCGGCCGCGTTCCGTAGCACGTGTAATCACTTCGAGCACTCCCCCTTGGCATGTCGTCCCAGTGAAAACTGACATGACTCTAACGTGTTCAAAGAAAGGGCAGGTAAGCCCGGAGGAACTCCGCATGTAGCATTGTAAAAAATACACGAATATCACGACTCTTCACGCATTTGCACAGACGCCTCAAAGGCGGCATCTGGTGTCGAGTGTGCTTTCGTAAGTAGACAAGGTGTTCGATCTTTTTGTTTACCGACGCAAACATCGATTTTACTACCGAACTTTATGCCATTCTGCAAGCCTTCTATTTTTATACAGAAAGACCGGTCCACAAAACACGCGGTTTTCACACTCTGAGCAGTCTCCTGGGACTGAACACATTTAACCAGGATAACCGATTTGTTCGGAGGATTACCAAAGTCGTAAAATCAATAGATGACGTCGGCAGAAATATCGCGTTCTGTTGTATTCCTAGCCATGTTGAACTCGCAGGAAACGAAGCTGCCGACATTACCGCCAACCACGCCATTGGTAATGGTAGTGTGGTCCGTCTACGGCTCCCTCCAAGGGATCTATACCCCACTATATTATCAAATATACGGTCAGAATGGCAAGGAACCTGGAATTCCAAGTGTAGTAAGCTCAGGGTTTTAAAACCGACACTAGGAAAGTGGCTGTCCTCTCACCGAACCAAACGCCGGGAAGAAGTAATACTCTGCCGATTGAGAATAGGTCATACATTCGCGACACAGTTACATGCTTACCGGTGACGACCGACCTCTATGTCCGCGCTGCTCTAACCCGCTTACCGTCTACCATGTTTTAGTTGGCTGTACACTACTAGATCATCTACGACGCCAGATTTTAAGGCGGTTGAATACCTACTCCAATTTACGTATGCTTATAGGGAACGACTCTGAGGTCGTGGCGTGTGTGAATATTTTTACGTTCATTTGACAAGCTCGCCTTGACGTGATATACCCCACCCGTGAAGATAGATAGCAAGATATGATAGCAGCACCGTATAGTGATTACAATTTAGTTATGGGCGCAAAGCGACCCTTCATGTCGACGCGCCCCTAAACTCCAATCCACCACCACCAACAAGTTTGCTGGTTTAATAACTGCCAACCCTTGTTCTAGCCCAATAAGCTCCTCGTGGTTGCAGGTATTATCGACTGCTTTGTTCGCATTCCACGCGAGCAAGGCTTCCTCAGCTTCTGGCGTGGCAACCTTGCCAACGTGATTCGGTACTTCCCGACACAGGCGCTCAACTTTGCCTTCAAAGACAAGTACAAGCAGATCTTTCTGGGCGGCGTCGACAAGCACAAGCAGTTCGGCCGCTACTTCCTGGGCAACCTGGCATCGGGCGGCGCGGCCGGCGCCACGTCGCTCTGCTTCGTCTACCCGCTCGACTACGCGCGTACCCGGCTGGCAGCCGACGTGGGCACGGGCGGCGGGCGCCAGTACACCGGCCTCATCAACTGCCTAGGGTCCACCTTCAAGTCGGACGGTCTGATGGGAATGTACCGTGGCTTCGGCGTGTCCGTGCAAGGTATCATCATCTACCGCGCCTCCTACTTCGGCTTCTTCGATACGGCCAAGGGCATGCTGCCCAACCCTAAGAACACGCCGATCCTCATCTCGTGGGCCATCGCACAGGTATGAATTACTTTGAGCTGAACGGTTCTCTGGTGTTTCATAATGTGTGGTCTGGTTCGTAGGATGTCGCCACCACTTGGCACCGCGCAAGTGCCCTGAAATTAATATTTGGTAGGGCTAAATGGCCTCAGTCGGCGCGCCCTTAAGCCCAATTTTTGGTAGGGGTTTGGCAGGCCAAGCTGTCGATTGCACCATAAACCCACTGATGAAATGGTCAAAGCAGTTCGGCAACCTGGTAAGGAACAGTGCAACCAAAGTATTATATTGGTAGTGGGATGTGCGGATCAAACCAGTCGGGTGAAGACAGATCGGTGTCACTGTTAATGCTGTGGCCATTTGCATGATCAACCGCTTTTGAGTCGCTATGGTACAGCGCAGAGCCCTGCCAACGTTCGCTGCGCGAATGTCCGTGAGTCCCGTGGCATGGGTGATTATAGGATTATATGGCTCATCTACTCGATGGTCGATGTGCCATTGAGCCCAAGTAAGTGCTAGCAGGTCACGTGGCATATGCCATGGAGTGGTTTGATGTTGCAGAGCTTGGGGCGAGTGTCTACTGTGTCGGCTTCGCTGTGTGACACTGGCGTGGTGTTTGCCAACAGACGGTGACCACTGGTGCGGGCATCATCTCCTATCCGTTCGACACTGTGCGGCGGCGCATGATGATGCAGTCAGGCCGCAAGGGCGCCGACATCATGTACAAGGGCACGGTCGACTGCTGGCGCAAAATCGCCCGGCAGGAGGGTGGCAAGGCCTTCTTCAAGGGCGCCCTGTCCAACGTCTTCCGCGGAACCGGTGAGTCGCCTGGAGTAACTCTGCTGGGTAATGCTTGCTGCGAACATTGGCTGTCGGTGGGGTGCGAAATGGTATCATTTTTGTTGAGTGAGTAATACTATCATGGAAAGAAAAGGGAGCCATCGCCGTTTTTTTAAGTGAATTTTGGCGTTATTCGATTTCCTTTCGTGCAGTGACCAATGCTTGGATTAGAATGTTTTTTGGAATATTGTTTGTCAAAGGTCTGACAAGGAAGACATATGCCATTAAAAAATGTATGTCAATCTGAAGACCCATGGCAAGGAATAATAGCACAACCGCCCACATGCGTTTTTTGCACTTAATGTGATTGGTAAAGTGCTGCACGACACCGCTATCTCTGCAGACTTCATGGAAACAAGGTTTTCTTCCTTTGTTGGGTGGAACACATCATTAATGGTTGTGCTGCATGTTCACTGCAGTCGATGCGACCCAACGATAAACCCCAATAAACCAACGAAAATGGATATGTTTCTACATACCTTTATTTCCTTCTTCAGTTTAGTTCTGAAAAATGGTCGGGATGCATATGTGCCAAAGCTCTTCCATTGCCGCTCATGGGGCTGGGACAAAAGCTGGCACATGTGCTTTTCAACATTTGACTGTTCAACAGCTGACTGTTTCCCTGATGGCAGTATGATGTAAATGCATGCTGTCCACAGTATTAGCAATACTTACGTACATGTTCCTGTAAAAGAAATGAGTGTTTTTGTCTTGAGCAGAGGGAATGCCGGTGTTCCCTAATTGTTGGTCATGGAAAATAAAATTGAACTTTGTGCGACCAATTTGGACGATCGTTTTTGTATGGAAATGAATATGACACTGGAAAATAACTTTGAAGTATGTGGTATATACATAACGCATGTTAGTCGCCCTGCCACACACATGTATATGTATATATTTCATCCAGTTTAATTGGTATCATAGAAAATGGTCTATATATGATCAAATCTGGTTGGCATTTGATAAAAAGTATGCTTCCGACTCGTGTGCTTTTTGTTGTGTTATGTATACATGTGGTTGTTAGTCTCTGGTCCTGCATGTTGAGATAATAAGTTTCAAGTTCAGAAAATGTATCTTCGTGGCATCATAGACTATTGTGTTGAGCGTTAATTATACCCAAGTTCGAAATTAAACTGCTGTACTCTTCTCTGAGATACTTTTTTTTTTAAATCTTAGGATGCGAAGTGTTTTATCCCTTATATTGCAGGACGATTATTTACCCATCAGTTGGGAAGGGTCAATTTTGGCGCATTTATTGTAACAAGATTGCGGTAAACAGAGTGGTGTTTACCCTCGAACACATCCTTTAACTCTTGAGTTACTTCGACATTTTCCTGCATTTCTGTTCGTCTTCCAGGTCGGGTCAGGCCGATAGATGTCTGGGTGCAGTCAGTCACTCGCCATAGTCGTACTTTTTGGACCCTAATAAAACGGTTGCGATCTCATGCTTCAATATTGATGTCCGAACTGTAGACTTAGGCAAGTGGCACGCTCATATGTCATTGTCTCCCATCGCCTGGTCAAATACATGAAAACAGAATGTTGAAGATTGGCTTTCGAGCTAGTTCGCACTCAAGCAGGGGTGATTAGTGTTAAAAGCCAAACCCAGGCTGCTTTTTGACAATTTCAGAGGAAAAATCCGAAAGTTATTTTCACTCAAATGCTCCACGAAAACCGAAAAGTATCATTGCCTTATTGCGTTTCTGAACTCGGATAGAATTAATCCCCGGTTGTCAGAAAAAAAATTATAGGTTTCCTTTTTCGTGATACTATGTATTTTAGCTTCTTGAGCACCTGGAATACATTTACCTCCCGCACATTTAAGGTCGTATGTGATCTGACATAATCTGATCTCAACTTGAAACCTGGCACGGCTTTACAGGGCGTGATTGACATTCCGGATTTTCAAATAAACAATTGTTGATCAGTAACCAAGTAATATTCGAAGGGTCGTCTTATCTTGTTTGAACCTGTTCACCCAGTACCTGATGTGCAGCCGTTTTTTCTCCCTTCTTTCATCACTTTCATGTTTCCTCACAGTAATTTGTGGCTTTCATCTCCTTCACCCGTGTGCGAGGTTGGACGAAAAGTTATTTCCGTTTTATTTTTTGGTCCTTTTCATACTGCTCGGGGAAATGCGACACCTTGCACAGTATTGGATATCGATGTGCCATGCATATCAAGAAACTAAGCATCAATCCACCACTACAATACGAGGTTCCAAGGCCGTGCGATAATATTGTTGAGCACCCGTGAACGGCGCGCCTGTTTTGATGGGGCCGTTCGACGCCACTGACCTGTCGTTCACGGCTGTTTCAGGTGGCGCACTGGTCCTCGTACTCTACGATGAGCTTAAAACGTTGATGTTCCATTAAGCGACCGGCCTAGCACATCTAGCTGAATGAGAGGCTAGCGTTGTGTGTCGCTCGGCGTCTGCGATGCTCGCGACATTTCCAATGTTAACCCAAGGTGCGGCGGCGGTCCCGGGATGGTCGGCGTTCATATTCCGACCGCTGCCCGATTGTGTGAACACTTCGCCCCACGTTGTAAATTGTGCATATGTAAACTGAAGGTGAGGAATACACGGCAGCCAGCGGGTGGCCGCCACGCCAGGTCCAGCATCTATTCGGCCGGTCGGGATGGGCGCTGTGGCGGCTGTGTCCGCCTGAAGTGTACTGGTGGAAAGTGGTACAGCTCTGGTGTGACGCACCACCTGTGGCGCGGCTGCCTGTACGCCGGACAGAGAAGCGTGGACCGGGGTATGTTGCGATTCAGTGATGAATTATTCGTGAAATAGGGGTGAAAATACCACTTACTGAACACACAATTGCCGTCCGAGAAGTATCGGCATCCCGCTCCTTGGTGCCTGCTTATGAAGTCGTGTCTCCTTTACAACACATCTCATGGACACCACATGACCAATGTAGTCGATGCGCCCTAAAGCCCTAATAACTAGCTAACAACATATCTCATTGATAAGTATCATCTTAACGCTCCCCATATGGAATGGCAGTGCACCAACATTTTGCGATGCAATTTGAGGTAAAGGGATTAACTATATGACATGGCATACAGTGCCAGTTTATATCAGTTACTTTTCTCCATGCCCAAATTAGCTCTTCCTGAATCACGAATATCAAAGCGAATTATAAAGGTGCAATCATAAGTACCTACACCATTGGCTCAGATTTGAGTTTGGAAGGCATCAAAACATTTTTGATGACATTAATTCAATGGGAAATTTCGGTATCCTATTGTGCTCGTTGGACATCTCCTACCTAACGAAAAATCATTATTTTAACCCTGCTTCGATCGGGCTCAGTGGAAGTTCTGCAGGTTGATCACATTTGCATGTGTCTTCCTGCTGTATATTTCTCACGTTACATATATCTGTTGGGTTGATTACCGATTGTTGAGGACTAGGTGTCTGGAATAACTGATAAGTGAGTCTTTGAGATATACTTCCTTGCAAAGGAATTGTTGGCGGATCTAACTAATCACATGGGAGGAGGCGGGGCGGCAGGTTGCTGCTCTTTATTTCATAAATTATAAAAACGAGCTGGCGGAAAGTAGTTAGGTTGTAACTTTGTACTGAGAGGTTTAAAAAAAACTAACGTTACACCTGCCACATTAAGGGAACACAGCCAAGAGTCCACTATCCCGAATCTGATTTTGTGCCATTCCGCATTGGATAGCACAAATAACCGTACAGCATACCTACAGGTGTTGATTTCTGATAATTATTGGGGAAAACACGTGAAGGAAATGTGTCCGTCAAACTAGCAACATATTCAGATTGATACTGCGACTCATATTGGCCGGAGGGACGGACTCCTCCAATCTCCTTCGAAATTTTCCAATCTCCTCGACGCACTGATCATGATGAACATACAAGTTAAGAGGGACGTTCATGAACAGCCGAGGTATTCAAGGTCAGAGTCCATGAGGTCGGACTCTTCAGATTCCCATAAAAATTTGCACACTAATAGAACTCGACACCCTGATCACCATGACCATAAAAGCTGAGGGGGTCGTTCATAAACAGCTGAAATGTTCCAGATAAAATGTGGTCATCGTGGTCGGACTTCACGGCTGCATGGGTGTATTGATACTCGATGCACTGGTCATGAGCATAAGGACTAATATGGGCGTTGATAAGCAGCTGGATCATTCGGATCAATATTTACCCCGGTGCACATGTCTGAAACCACTGGGGTGGGGGTCATGTCCCCCCCCCCCCCACACACACACAACTTATGAAAAGTGCCGATTCGTCCCTCACCCAATTTTTTCCGTGTTGCCTGAGCCTCAGCTACCAGAGTATCATCGCCGCTGCCACACACCAGGATATATTTTAAAGAAAGAAAAATACATAGGTGAAACGACTGCTACAGAATATGCACCGTTATTAAGAATTCGGTCGGGATTAAGGAATTTGTTCACCAGGATTGTCCCTGGGCGCCATATGACCGAAGCGGTTGGTGCGCCCTAAAGCCCAAATAACCCAAATAAGATAATGTGACGGTTAGCGATTGATGCTTGTCATGTGGCCTGAGAAGGCACATGACGAGCATGGCAACTGACTCGAGTGGATCTTCAGCTGAATAGCTGCGTAGTTATCAGCAGCACGGTTAACATTGCATTCAAATTATGCCGTTCAACATAGATGGTTCGGTCAGATGGTGGGCTCGTGACATATTTAACAATATCTAATTAGTAAAAACTCATCCCAGAATCTATTCAATGAAGACATTTGAATGAAAAGTAATAAAGCACCGAATTACAACGAGGAATACTATGAAAGCTTTTCATCATCCAGTGATGTACAGGCACGTCCGGGCTTGATATTTTAGAACTCCGAAGATCATGGTATGAATTTAGGCCAATTGCAGGGTGCGTATTTCTGAACACTTCTTGTGGTGCATGCAGTTAAATGGGCGTAGTGAAGTCGATTTTGTAAGATGTGCTTCAAAGACGTCATTGCTAAGCTACAAAATAATTTGGGCATGCGCAGCGGCATGCCCAGGGAGGCATTCGGGCAGTCCCTCACCCTGAGACACGGGCCCCGAAAAATCGCGCCGGTGTTAGAGAATATCGCACCAGGCTTCCAAAAATGTTGATGTCCCCAGCAAAATGAAAATAAGTATGCAACCATGCAATGTCCCCAGCAAAATATGGGCATCGGGGCACATAAAAATAGCATCCGGGGTCTTCAAAGAGTTCCGCAGAGGCGCCTGAAAATGACCCTGGGGCCCCAAGTCCCACCAAAGCCGCTGAAAATTACATTGGGGGGCCTCAAAAATCGTTTCGGGACCTTGAAATGATGTTGAATGTTGCAAAATGTGGGACTGAGGCGCTGAAAATACCGCTGTGCCACAAAAAAAAAGTTGCGTCGGAATCCCGAAAGTAGCGTCTGGCTCCATAAAATCACCTTAAAGCCTTGTAAGGTCGGGCCGGGCCCCAGGAAATAACGCTGTATCAAGAAGTCTCGCCGGGCCCCCGAAAATTACGCTGGGCCACAAAAAGACTTACTGGGCCATCAAAATCACGTTGGTCCCGGGAGATTGCGTTGGGGCCCCTGCTAATGGCGCTGGAACCCCAAAAGTCGGACCGGGCTCCTGAAATTCGCGCTGGGAGCACACAAAGTCGTGCCGTGGTCGTTGCAAACCACGATAGGACCGCAAACAGACGGGCTGGGTCCCTGAAAATCACGCTGGGGCCTCAAAAGTTTGCACCTGGGGCCACAAAATCAGGCCGCGATAGGCATCCCAGCAGATGACGGCATCTAAAAATCGCACTTAGACCAAAAACGTCGCGCCGCTGCCCTTGGAAATCACACCAGGGGCCCAAAAAGTCGTAGCTGGCTTACCAAAAGTCGATTCCTATTCTGAATATCACTGCCCACAAAAAAAAATCATCAAAGACCCCCAAAACATGTATAGCCCCGAAACAGAAGCGCATTGGAGCATCGAGTTAGTTCTTTGGGCTTTAGGGCGCGTTGACAACTATGGCCATATTGCGCCAATAACTAAGGTATTCATTGAAACACGGTTAGAGAAAGTATGAATCCTCTTTGTGGTCACTGCCAAAATAGTGCTCTTGTGCTGCGTATTTCACATGCAATGCATATCAATGGCAAGTATATGTTACCGAGAACGATATGGTTCTCATTTTGTTCGTATGTGTCGCGTCCCACACTTCCTGCCACTTGTCCTGGAGAAAGGTGGACACCTCTCGGTGCTGGTCCGTGGCAGGAAGCGGCAGCGTCCGAGTGCACGGCGCGCGCGCTGCCAGCTTCGCCGCAGCATCCGCCAACTCGTTCACAGAAATACCCACATGGCAGGGAAGCCAACACGGCATCACGCGGCGTCTCACTGTGTGCATATTGGCCAGACTGCTTAAAATATCACGCAAAAAGGGGCTTGACGGATAAAATGTGTTCACTGTCCAAATGCTGCTTCAAGAATCGGTCAAGATAACATGTCGATCTCCTTCCGACACTTCAATGTAGCATAAAACTTTCAAAATAGCGATGAGTTGTGATAAGTACACAGATTCGTAAGTCGAGTGGGAAAAGGATCGAGTGACAAACGGAATCACTGCCCGCACCGTCCTCCGAGATCCATCCTTATAGGCTGTCGCCCAGCCATGAAATCATTAATAGCCATGAAATGTGTTCCAGGGCAAGTCTTCTGGGGGAGACGTCTGTTTTCTCGTTTTCCCAAGGGATGTATCCACTTCTGGTGCGATCAGCTCCCATGGGAGAGTCCGCATGCCCTCATCTCTCCGAATTCCTTGGAGACTGAGCTCACTTTCCTGGAAAAGCTAACGAATCCGCACGCCAAAAGGACTCAACATTCAAATTTCGCTCCACTGAAGAGGTTTGGTAGTCGTCGCGAAAAAAAAACATGCGATTAAGCCGGGTGGCCATGGAGCTGGCGAAGTTCACAAGCGTAGCGTATTCTTAATCTTTATCTGCGCAGACCGAGGGGCGGAAAGGACCGAGCAGGCCTCTTGGAGCGTGGAGCCTGAGCCCACTCCCCACCTCCCAACGTTGGCGGGAATGGGGCCTCTGGGGGGCCAACGGAGCGTCCA
Organism: Imbricaverruca yamaguchii; assembly: GCA_034440575.1. Classification (NCBI taxonomy): domain Eukaryota; kingdom Metazoa; phylum Arthropoda; class Thecostraca; family Neoverrucidae; genus Imbricaverruca; species Imbricaverruca yamaguchii. The sequence goes on from JAOTOL010001431.1 coordinate 823,092, forward strand.
CACTTGGCAGGTGGTACTTTGGTCGCTTCAACTTCGTTTTGCATGGACCGTATGTGTTGTGGGACTGTTACACTAGTTGCGGTCTTCGAAGCACATAACACTATGTGATCCTTCATGTTCCTGACCACTGGGCGTTATTTTGTGTTTGTTTCAGTCGAATCGTCTCCTTTCCCTTAATATAGGGTGGGCACACACGGTCGTATGAAGTACGGGGTCCTGGTCTTCATCGCAGTCGATACAAAATGAGGCTTCAGACGTGTACTGTTCACACAAACGCTCAAGGGAGGAACCCTTCTTACATGCTGGGCGGTTACAATGTTGTGCCGTGTCCAAAGTTCTGGCACTTGAAACAACGCATGGGGTTTGAAAGGAATTCTTACCTTCTTGCGGGGTGCAATATAATCCACATCGATTGACGCACCCTAAAACCCCAATAATCATCATCATCATTGCCTTCTTGCGCACGCATCCCATTCTGATACCAGGAGGTGCCTTGTTTCGTCCAATGCCAAAATTACATTGCTGGTTAGAGTTCACTGCTCCTCTCTTTACTTTCATCTTTCTCGCACCAATCACTCCAAAGTTCGAAAGCCCGTACACGATTTCATCCTCAGACACTTCTTTCAGGTTATAACAGTTCATTACAATGCCTCGTAATGTGTTTAGTTTTGTGAGCTTCCACGGTGATTTCGACGATTTCTTTCTCCTTTCTTCCGACCCTTCGCGCACCACACATAAACTTGAGACGATGATTTGAGAGCCCTTGCAGCTTGCTCTGCCACCGCAAAATATACTTCCAAATCACCATCCTTCAGTCATCACACCTAATGATCTTCCACAATGTCACAACCGTAGCTCCTTTGCAAGCGGGACAGGGACGCAATATTCGTATTTTCTGGTAGCAAAGCAAGCACACGAAGATTATGGAGAATATATTTGGTACCGTGCCCTCGTACAGCCATATTTCGGCATGGGTACGCGTTGGTCTTGTTCTTGTTTGCAGAACCTTTTTTTTGGTTCGTGGAAGCCATATAGTGCTCTTTTTCCGCTCCTCGTGACGCCCCACCAAGTTGGGGCAACACTGGGTGGATGCCAAGTCCCGTGGGCGGGAGGACGCCAGCGGAACTGTAATGGGCAGGTGCGCCTTCGCACCGCCGGGAGAGGGAGACTCACCACTCCGACCGCACTAACAGAGCCGATCACCCCTGACCACAGTCGGCCAGCAGTCACTGGGAGGACGTCCGGGCACCCGCTTGTCCCTCTGGAACATCGGGACCAAAGAGGCGCGTTGCTCCCCCGTCACAACTAGCGACATGCGAAAGCGAACTTCAGCCTCCAGGACTCTGTCAACCCCGGGGGACGGGCTGAGGGGGTGTGACCACCCCGGTATAACTGAGCGAACGGGTAAGCCAGGATACGTTTGTCCAACTGCTCGTAACATGGGAAGGGTTGGTGTTGCAGAGTTGGACGCATGACGTACAAAGGAACGTCGGCGCGGGATACACATTGAGAAGGGAAGAGGGATGGACGATGGAGACTGTGTGAGCCCCGGTAACACCACCGTGCTTCCACGCCCCTTATCGGGCCGTCTGTGGTAACCCGAGGGTGCGCCATTTCGATAGCCAGCCGAGTAATTACGCTGATAACATCGCGGGGCGAAGACTGATGGAATTCAATGGTGGGTCTTTTATGCAGATTTCAGCTAAACGAATTTGTATTGCTCCAGTCATTAGCAAATAGTCTAAAAAAATTAAAACATCGGAACACGTAGCCAATTCCACTACAATGTGACCGTACATAAGTAAGTAATCTGCCTTAAGCCAACAGGAATGCATGCCGGTTTGGCGAAACCGGTCTGCGGCTGCGCCACCGCAAGATCAGTCCGGTCCTGTATGTTCTGTAAAAGTGCCTCCCGCGTGAGCCGTGGCAACGCACACGGCCACACGGGTCTTAACTCCAGCAGCCAACACCAGCACACGGCCACACGGGTCTTAACTCCAGCAGCCAACACCAGCACACGGCCACACGGGTCTTAACTCCAGCAGCCAACACCAGCACACGGCCACACGGGTCTCAGCTCCAGCAGCCAACACCAGCACACGGCCACACGGGTCTTAACTCCAGCAGCCAACACCAGCACACGGCCACACGGGTCTTAACTCCAGCAGCCAACACCAGCACACGGCCACACGGGTCTTAACTCCAGCAGCCAACACCAGCACACGGCCACACGGGTCTCAGCTCCAGCAGCCAACACCAGCACACGGCCACACGGGTCTTAACTCCAGCAGCCAACACCAGCACACGGCCACACGGGTCTTAACTCCAGCAGCCAACACCAGCACACGGCCACACGGGTCTTAACTCCAGCAGCCAACACCAGCACACGGCCGGCACGGGTCTTAACTCCAGCAGCCAACACCAGCACACGACCACACGGGTCTTAACTCCAGCAGCCAACACCAGCACACGGCCACACGGGTCTCAGCTCCAGCAGCCAACACCAGCACACGGCCACACGGGTCTTAACTCCAGCAGCCAACACCAGCACACGGCCACACGGGTCTTAACTCCAGCAGCCAACACCAGCACACGGCCACACGGGTCTTAACTCCAGCAGCCAACACCAGCACACGGCCGGCACGGGTCTTAACTCCAGCAGCCAACACCAGCACACGGCCGGCACGGGTCTTAACTCCAGCAGCCAACACCAGCACACGGCCACACGGGTCTTAACTCCAGCAGCCAACACCAGCACACGGCCACACGGGTCTCAGCTCCAGCAGCCAACACCAGCACACGGCCACACGGGTCTTAACTCCAGCAGCCAACACCAGCACACGGCCACACGGGTCTTAACTCCAGCAGCCAACACCAGCACACGGCCGGCACGGGTCTTAGCTCCAGCAGCCAACACCAGCACACGGCCACACGGGTCTTAACTCCAGCAGCCAACACCAGCACACGGCCGGCACGGGTCTTAACTCCAGCAGCCAACACCAGCACACGGCCGGCACGGGTCTTAACTCCAGCAGCCAACACCAGCACACGGCCGGCACGGGTCTTAACTCCAGCAGCCAACACCAGCACACGGCCGGCACGGGTCTTAACTCCAGCAGCCAACACCAGCACACGGCCGGCACGGGTCTTAACTCCAGCAGCCAACACCAGCACACGGCCACACGGGTCTTAACTCCAGCAGCCAACACCAGCACACGGCCACACGGGTCTTAACTCCAGCAGCCAACACCAGCACACGGCCGGCACGGGTCTTAACTCCAGCAGCCAACACCAGCACACGGCCACACGGGTCTTAACTCCAGCAGCCAACACCAGCACACGGCCGGCACGGGTCTTAACTCCAGCAGCCAACACCAGCACACGGCCACACGGGTCTTAACTCCAGCAGCCAACACCAGCACACGGCCACACGGGTCTTAACTCCAGCAGCCAACACCAGCACACGGCCACACGGGTCTCAGCTCCAGCAGCCAACACCAGCACACGGCCACACGGGTCTTAACTCCAGCAGCCAACACCAGCACACGGCCACACGGGTCTTAACTCCAGCAGCCAACACCAGCACACGGCCACACGGGTCTTAACTCCAGCAGCCAACACCAGGGCACGGCCACACGGGTCTTAACTCCAGCAGCCAACACCAGCACACGGCCACACGGGTCTTAACTCCAGCAGCCAACACCAGCACACGGCCGGCACGGGTCTTAACTCCAGCAGCCAACACCAGCACACGGCCACACGGGTCTTAACTCCAGCAGCCAACACCAGCACACGGCCACACGGGTCTCAACTCCAGCAGCCAACACCAGCACACGGCCACACGGGTCTCAACTCCAGCAGCCAACACCAGCACACGGCCACACGGGTCTTAACTCCAGCAGCCAACACCAGCACACGGCCGGCACGGGTCTTAACTCCAGCAGCCAACACCAGCACACGGCCGGCACGGGTCTTAACTCCAGCAGCCAACACCAGCACACGGCCGGCACGGGTCTTAACTCCAGCAGCCAACACCAGCACACGGCCACACGGGTCTCAGCTCCAGCAGCCAACACCAGCACACGGCCACACGGGTCTCAGCTCCAGCAGCCAACACCAGCACACGGCCACACGGGTCTTAACTCCAGCAGCCAACACCAGCACACGGCCGCGCGGGTCTCAACTCCAGCAGCCAACACCAGCGCACGGCCACACGGGTCTTAACTCCAGCAGCCAACACCAGCACACGGCCACACGGGTCTCAGCTCCAGCAGCCAACACCAGCGCACGGCCACACGGGTCTTAACTCCAGCAGCCAACACCAGCACACGGCCGCGCGTGTCTCAGCTCCAGCAGCCAACACCAGCACACGGCCACACGGGTCTTAACTCCAGCAGCCAACACCAGCACACGGCCGCGCGTGTCTCAGCTCCAGCAGCCAACACCAGCACACGGCCGCGCGGGTCTCAGCTCCAGCAGCCAACACCAGCACACGGCCGGCACGGGTCTCAGCTCCAGCAGCCAACACCAGGGCACGGCCGCGCGGGTCTCAGCTCCAGCAGCCAACACCAGCACACGGCCGGCACGGGTCTCAGCTCCAGCAGCCAACACCAGCGCACGGCCGCGCGGGTCTCAGCTCCAGCAGCCAACACCAGCACACGGCCACACGGGTCTCAGCTCCAGCAGCCAACACCAGCACACGGCCACACGGGTCTCAGCTCCAGCAGCAACACCAGCCGCCCACCGCACATCTGCGTTGGAACAATCGACCCCGACCACCACCGAGCGGGCGGCTCATACACGCGCCGGCACATCTGACCGCGCGACACTGCACCGTGCAGGCCGTGGACGTTCAGGTACCAGGCGCCGGGCTGGTACACTGTCCACATCGGCTGGCGCACTGAAAGGCGTGCTTGCTGTCAGCCGGGCGGCCGCGGCGTGCCGCCGCTCACCACAGCGGCGTCGAGTGGCCGCCGGGCGGCATCCGCACGCGCGTGGTCGTGTACACCTTCGGCGCCGGCTTGGCGTCGGCGTCCGCTGGCGGCGCTGACTCGCCACCCTCTGCAGCCGACGACGGCGGTGCAGACGCCTGCTCGGCCACCTCGGACTCTTTGGTCAGCTCAGGCTCCTGCTCGGCAGGAGCCTCCTCGGGAGAAGAGCCTGTGGTACATCAGACACACTGTCAGGCGACACGATTCGCTACGGCCAATAACTAGTCAGGCCTTGTGCAGACTGGCAACAATTTTCATTGTCACCCGCGCCAGACTGAATACGGACAGCCTTCCTTGCATTATCATACACAATCGACTTCACAATCACAACAACCCGATCAGGCCTAGGGTATGAAAAGTGAATACACTTTTGGAATATCAGGAGGAAAGGTGGCAATAGCCAACCGAGTGCCAAATATTCTGCCTGTATTGGTAAGCTTGGTCAATAGCATACGGTACCTACTAAGATCATCACGGTAAATACAACAAGCTACCACTATTTTCTCAATCACAAAAGGGGAAAGCACGGCAACTGGAGCGTACGTGTTATACACAATAATTTGTGCGAGCAAATTTTCAACTTAGTGCGATCGGATTTGCAACTTTGAGGTTGAATTGACCAATATATTGGTTCCTGATAACTTTCCAATTGGGTCCTGGTGTACGCCGCGCCCGTTTTAGGACTTTTGTACGTCGAGCGGCCGGTCAGGCGTAAAGCCGTCCGCTTTTATCAATTTTAGACGGACGCGGCGTTCAAACAGCGACTTCGAAGTGACGATTTACGTCCGTCGACGTCTCTCTAAAACATAGATTTGTCCCCGCTTTTAGCAAAAACTCATGTGGCCAATATGATACAGCTGCGCCGGAAATGCACCTCAGGCGTCTGTCGAGAGCACGAGAGGTAAAAGGAAGAGAAAAAGAACAGAGTATTTGCGAAAGTAGACTTTCGATTCCGTTTTAGACGGACGTCTGGCAGCCGTACAGCACGAGATAAGCGCGGTATCCCGCGGCCTGTAATTTCCACTCCCTATCAGACAACGCGCATTTTCTAGTTGTCTTCCGTAGCCAGTGCTGTAACCTGCAGTAGATTCGGGTCCGCATTACATTGGTAGAAACGTTATTCTGTGGCTGGGCAGTCCAAAGCAGTGCAAACTAAATTACAACGTCACTTGTACACCAATTTGTTGGTAAATTAAACCTAACTTCAGCTAGGACTTCGTTTAAGCTAGGAACTTACCGACAGAACTATATATACATGACACAAATGAATTGATTGGTTTATTATTTCGGTTTAAGGGTGCGCCGACTACAGGGTCATTTGACGCCCATAGCAAATTCATTGTTCAGACCGTTGTTATAACTCTGTCCCTTGTACTGCACATATCCATGCACGCTTCACAAGGGACTGCACATGGATGTGTGCAGTCCATTATACTGCACACATCCATACGCGTTTCAAATTGTCCATATCCCCCGGTCTCTGGTCTGTCTGTCTGAAGCCAACCGGATCGCGTGCCCTCTCCGTGCAGGTAACATCCCTGGCTTTGCAGACATGGCATGTGCTTAATCGAACAGCAATGTGATCGGTGCTGTCATCGGTTTCATAACCAGTTCGGTGCTATAATTTCCATCATGTTTGACTTTGATTTATGCGTCCAAAAATGGTATGGAGCTCCCCCATACGACTGACTGTGCCATATAGTGAAACGCATATTCTGGTGTGCAGAGCTTAACACTTTCAGGTACTGGGTAAGGCCGTCGATGCCGTGCGTCTGCATTCAGAGCACGTCGTCGATGCACCTCAGATATACGGCTGGCTGGATCTCTGGTTGTGCTAGCACCCGTTCTTCTAGTGCCTACAAGAAAACCATCACAAGTGGAGGAGCCATCCGTGATCCCATTGTTATCACGGTGGCTTGGTTGTAGCAATTGTTTCAGTACAAATAGTGAAGTGTCTGCATCGTTCGGAGTAATGCGAAACAGATTCAGACTGGTGCTATTGGTTTTAATCAGCGAAACCGTTGCATCAATTGCGTCAGCCGTAGGGACATTGCCTAACAGGTTCACCTCGACTACACTAAACGCAACCGTGACCGGTGGAAATGTTCTGGGGTACTTGGTTTTCAACTGTTGCAGGAAGTCCGATGTGCTGGAAAGGTGAGCTGGAACAAGTAGTTGGGAGATTATCCTTTCCAGGAACCATGACAGCTCGTCCTGGGGATTACCTGCCGCAGACATGATGGGTCGCAGTGGGACTCCCAGATTATTAATTTTTTGTAAGCCATACAGTTCTGTCATGCGTTGAGGGACCAAGGATGACATTAGCTTCGGGCCAACCTTGTCTTTCATCGTGGTAATGGTCTACTCATCGGGATCAAGATCTATTAGTTTGTGCCTCCAGTCATGGGTATTTCTATCTACTGTCTCATAGTTGTGCGTCATGACTTTTGCTTTCGGAGATATAATCATCACTATCCAGCGGGCACAAAATCTTTGCATTTGTCTACCGCCTTAACGCCAATGCTCGTAGCATTGATAAGTTCCTTCAGTTTTGACACCAGTTACATATTGTGGTTTAAGGGCGCATCGACTACACAGACCAAATAGCGTCCACAGCTTTGGCACTAAGCCGCTACTAGTGCCTGCTATGCATGACACATGTTGATAGCTGCGGAATAAAACATTACACCCAAAAGAATGCAGACAGCGCTGCGTTTCTGCATCGACTGATAGGCCATGTCGTGCCGCGTCGGTGAAGCAGAGCCCCAATGCCCTGATCATTACCACTTGCCCCATTATCTCGCGAACTTCTCAAGTTTCGGTCCCTTCCTTTTGTTGTCTCGCCACATAGTGTCCAGCCGCTTGTCGTGCGGTGGGCGGACGGGGATGTCGCGTCTGGTGCTCGTGATGGCATAGGTCTTGCTGGCGCGCTTGTTCTTGCTCCCGGGGCCGGTTCATTTGATGGGTGATTAAGTGTTGCATCCCCACTATAGTGACGGGTACACTGCCCGTTTGGTGTTCGGTGCCGCTTTGATTCGACATCGTTGGTTATCCAGCTTGATGCCGCTGCCGGAGGTGTTCTTGATTGCGCTTCATAGACTTTCCAAGGTTGGTTTCCATCTCAGGGCATAGCAACTACGCTCCACACAAATTTCTGCATCTCGCAGTGTGCTTGGTGTGTCCAGGGCAAACTTGGTACCCTTGGACAGTAATTCCACTGACGGATTCCATTATATTCCACAAGTTGTGTAGTAGTCAATATTCTTTAGTTGTTTGCTCAGGTGTAATCCGTTCTGCATTTGTAGTACTCGACACGGTGGTTTTCAGGGCGGTTTAACTTATTCGTCAATCTTTGATGACAAACCATTACATTTTCTTCATACACTTCTCTGGTTTCACTTTCTGTCTACCACGTCATCGGGTGGGCAAAAAGTGGCCGTACAGTAACTATGCTACGCGACTCCCTGAGTAGGTAGAATCTTGTTCGATGTGTAGACCTTATCGCCTCACTGGTTGGTTGGTTATTGGAGTTTAAGGGCGCATCGACTGCGTCGGTCGTGCAGCGCCCATAACACGGTCAATGAAAAAGTGAGATTAATGTGAATGAAACAGTGAAACAAGGTGAATTTGGAGTGGGATGGTTCAAGAGCCTTTGAATGTTACTTCGTGAAACAAGACACGGTGAAACGCGCTGGTGGAGACAGGTGCAGGCACAGTATTGAGACAATTGCGCATACCCCAGGAACGGCAGTGGCGGACAGCGCACTGTCAATATTTTCCTCCCTTAATATACGAGGGTTAGGCGTAGCTCGTGAACATCACTCTTGCAAGTCAATACACATAGTGGAATGAAGTACGGGTGGTGGATTGGAGTTTAGGGGCGCGTCGACATCTTGGGTCAATTTGCGCCCAGGAATGAAGTACGGGAATATTTCACAGAAGCAAGATATATACGGTGACTCGCACCATGCATGTCGCTAACAACCCGTGTACAGCTTTGTGGTCAAACTATGCGAATGGTTATGCCTATCTACGGGCGCATGCCTCCGACAGCGCCCCGACAATTGCTCACCGTGGGATTACTAACGTAAGGAATGTCGTGTCCGGCTCTGGGCGTACCAGCTACACCGTTCAGAACCGTGCGGCACTCGGGCGCGCCGATGCTGCGCCGCAGCGCGTCCAGTGCTCGCAGTGTCAGCGCGGTTCGCCGGCAGGCGCATGTGCACGGTGGTCGGCGACAACGTCCCGATCCCACAGACCGGTGCCCAGTGAACGTGCCTCCGCCCATGCTTCACATCTCCCAGTTTCACTCTCATTGGCGCTGGGTAGCTCCGCCTCTGCCGCTCCTGCCCCTTCTGGTCTGGAATTCAGCGCCGCTGGCGGGAGCGCGGTCAGCAGCGACTGACTCAGTCGAAATATTATGGGTGGGGATGTGATCAGCAGCGGCGAACTCAGTGGGACGTGTGGTCGTACGATCGACTCTCACTCCATCTGGGTAGGCGAGGCCTGACAGGCTTCGGATAGCCCTTGCTGGCCAGTTTTCTCTTCCTCGTATTTTCATTTTTCCATTGTCCGTCCAAGCTGCCACGATTACCCCTCGCTGTTCAGCTAGCGTGCGTGGTACATCGTTTCGACGTTCTTCCTAGTTAGGTTTTCGAAATGTAAATGCCACAGGCTCTGTCGGATCGCAGCCGTTTCCTCGCCTGAAGAACTTCTTGGCTTCTTTATACGAATTCAGTCGGACTATTATTTTGCACGTTTTCCCTTCTCGGGGATGTCCGACACGATGGCTACCACCGATGTTGTTTTTCGTCAAGGCGACACCAGCTCCCCTAGCCACCTCAACAACTAGGCTTCCTGTGTTCTCTCCGGAACTTTCGGGGACGCCATCCATATCCAGGCAATTACTGGATATTGCTGAATGCAGTAGCGCCTCGAGTTCTGCTCGAGCTGGTTCAGCTCGATACTCACCTCGGATAGTTCAGCCTTCAGTTTCTCCATCATGTTGTCTTTGTCCGCGACAACTCCTGCCACCGCTTGCTTGACTGCATCTCCGATGATTGGCGCCATAACTGATTTGCGTAACAGAGATGAATTCCTGATACTTAAAGCAGTCGAAGATGGTCTTTTTCATCTGAAGCTGACCATGTCCGTGCCCCACCCACCACCGCTCACTACTGAACTACTGGAGAAAAAGATAACTTCCAGCCACTTTTTTAGACGATTATAACCTTGCAGCCAGGTGACACATGACACAAGGTGTTCAACAAAGAGTAGCCCAACGCCATACGAGTTTCTCTGTTCTGCTTAGGGGCTGCAGAGCAATAGCTATCACCGGGCAATGCTGACACATACTTCTGGAAACACCTTTAGCCTTCCTTTCGGGAAAAAAGGCAAAACAGAGAGAAAATCAAGTGGCATACATGGGATCAAAAGTTCATCAGCGCGAAACTCTACTTGCAAAATAATTGAACGCAAGTCGCATGCACGCACACACCATTACCAATGCAACACACAAAGGAGGGGCAACTGTACTCCACATCACCTTCAGACACCTGAGTGCGTGAATGGTCTGGTCTGGTTGGCAAACAGTGGCAGGCAATGTGTTGCTGACCAGTCCGCAGCCTTGGTAGGGACCGGCCATGTGTGGTGCCGACTTTCACCAGCTTCGGCAGTGGTCGACCCTGTGTGCTGCTAACTTTGGTCACCAGCCTCGGCAGAAGCCGACCTAGTGTGGTGCTGACCTTGGTCACCAGCCTCGGTAAGCGGCGGCGCAGATGGCTTGTCGTCGTCACTCAGCCGGAAGTGGGACTCTGTGTAGTTGGTTCTCACCACTACCGGCTTCTCGTCCGGCGGCCCGAAGATGTTGGAAGAGTCGCCGCCAGGAGGCTTCAGCACCCTGCAGCAAAAACAACATTTTTACTTAATGACATGTATGTGGGAACTGACCCTCCTTCAGCAGACTTTTCCTATCAGGGTGCCTGATTGGAAAGTTCAAAGAAGAAAATTAAAGCTAAAAATTACAGTGGCTGGGGGTGCACTCAAGTATTCCAGATGGGCACCTTTCCTTGCAAGGGGGACCTCTTCCCACCAGAGGGGCCTCTGGCTGACAAATTTTAGTGTTGTACACTCAAGCTTTCCTGGAGTGGTGACACCTTCCATGGGGGCACATACCCCCAGTACCCCCTTGTATGCAACCCTGCAAGCTAGAAAATATACAATATAAACAAATTGTGAATGCTGTCACACACAACCAACCGATCAACAACTTTTAGTATTATTGCAGTATAAGGTAACCACAAGACAAGTTTTACATACATTTTACCTCCTTGGAACATACTAAGAGGCTAGGTGTGGTTTGCTTAGGTTGGCAATTTGTTGTAAGCTATATTTTTTCAATGGAAATTGTTGCTAGCAATTGATACTTTTTTTTTGCTAAAAAACAATTCAGGTTAATTTATGTTAGGTGCCTTTAATTTAATTTATTTTAGATTGTTTCAAAATGTTAATGGGCCTGTACAGTGCACACCTACTTAGCAGAAATATCACTGCAAACCAACACTGCTTAGAGATAAAAAAGATTTTGCAACCTGAAAAAGCTATCAACCATATTTTTTTAATACATTCAATGAGTGACTCCTGACAGCAGCAGGAAGACTAATCCACTGTATGAACCCTAAGGAATCAGCAGGTGTATTCCAAAGGGGTTGATGTGGTGCCTATTCAGGGGCATCAGCAGGATAACCCAATGTAACCTAATACCCCTGAATTCATTCAGTGCACCCAGCTGGAGCTTTGAGTGATGTCACAAACAGCTGACTGGCAGTCAGCTGATGGTGCCTAAGATACCTTGTTGATATAAAGAAGTGTGAGGGACTAGACTAGACAAGACAATAACAAATGAATGGTTAATACCCCTTGGTTGGCAAAGAAATACATGATTATAATCTTCACTCAACAAATATAGCTCATCTCATATTATTATTCATACCTGGTAAGTCACAGACATGATAAAGAAAAACTTCAACATGTCATGCAATACTCCACATCAAAAACTTGTCCATGTTTCTGACTTAACTCCATATTCATTCCCAACACAAAACACTTCCACTACACACAAATCACACACGTCTGAGACCATCTATTAAAACCTGAAGTTCCTTGCAATGTTGGTTGGTTAGTTATTGGATTTACAACACATCAACCATTGAGTCATGTAGCATCGCCAATCTCTCACTCCGACTGGTCGCAGGTGAAGAGTAGTGACAGGTAAGGCTCAAACCCACAATCTTTTAATTTTGAGACAAGCAACTTACCCCTAGACCACTCATCCCCTAAGTTGCTTGCAATGCTGTTAGTGTTAACAGCAGCACTAATGATGCTTGCAGAGACTTGAATGATTTGTTCCCGCTGTTAGGTTAACCCGTCCCATCTCGGGGGTCTTCAACCGCCACCTCAGGTTTTTCACGGATAGCGGACGAACGGTGCGCGGCAGCGTGCCCAAATTTGGCATACCGTTTCCCACATCAATTTGACATGCTGATTCAAAATGTTTAGGTCACGTCGTCAAGGGTCAACAAGTTAGTCAAGGTCAAGTGAGATCAGGTCCAAAAAACTTGAACCAGTTGTCACTCTTTAATGGATAGATATTTTAATGAAACTTCCAGTGTGCTTATCTTTACAGATGCAACAAAACGTATGAGTGTAATTTTTCATTTTTTTTCCGCTTTTGACTAAATTTTGGTGCATTTGCCAAATTGCAGTTGAAATACAGGATTCTGGCTAAAGTAAGCATTTTTTATTAGGGCAAGCTGACTTCCAACAATGCTTCTCGGTCTGCTCTACTCACTGGAGAAGGAAAATTAAAGAAAAGTTGAAAACTCAAAATTTTGAAATTTCAAACAAATAAAAATAATAATTTTTGAGGGTAGAAAAACAGTTATAGGCCTGGTCGATTTTGCTGTCCTTTTCTCATTCCAAATAAATTTTGTTTTTTATATATCCCCAAAATGAACTCCCCAGTCAAAAACATAATGTAAGTTGTGAAGTCGTGAAAATCTAGCCCCCCTGGTGAAGTCACTTTTGGGGGGAAATTGTTTTGGAGGGTGGACCCGGACCCCACTCCTCGAGTGCTTTCTGATGACACCTTTCATTTTCATGCAATGCTTAGTTTGGATTTTAGGGGGAATCTTCAACCACCCCGAGACTGGGTGGGAGGATTTGACCAGAAAGATGGTGCAGGTTAAGTTAGATTATATTGTGCAATAATATGCTACATTTATTATGCTGTTATCTTTGTCTAGGTCAGGCTGTTATTTTTTCTATACTTTATCTATTCATATGCAATTTTTGAACTATTAGATTGGATTGATTGATTGATTGATTATTTGGGCTTAAGGGTGCATCAACTGCTACTGGTTGAACTATTAGATTATAAGCAGAACTATTCACAGATAAACAAGCACTAACAATATTCATAAAGGTTTGCTCAGTGCTGATGGTGCCACAGGGAGTGTTTGGCACTGTTCACATTTTTCTGGTTAGTTTAGTTCCTATTGATTATTTTGGTTAAAGGATCAGCTGACAACAAGGTCATTTGCCATCAATCTGTAAGGTTAGGCTAATTGCTATGCAATAACACATTACATACATTATGATGTTAGCCTAACCCAGTTTAGCATATTATAAGTATATGATTTACCCATCTATTAATCATGAATGTATTTGCTTTTGAAGTGATTTTACTGCAGCAATATTAATAACTTCCTTATTGAAGCATCAAAGCTTTATAAGTTGCAGTCCCAGTGGCATGCTGAGGAAGAAATGGACAAGCCACAGCCTGGACCATCCCATTAAGGTGTGTTACATGTACCTAACTATCTAGGTAGGTATGACCTACTTTGCATGAGACAAAATGTACAGCCCTCAATATACCAGGTGCTGAGTTTACATCAAAAGTAGCATTAGGGATTGCTACATTACTCAAAGTTTCAGCCAGGGGCAATCATCAGGAGTGATATAAAAATGGCAGGATCAACAATTGAAAAAACGTGGGAAAAAAAAGTGCAAAAATTCACGTGAATCACAGAAAAGCATCCTCATTGATGCACACTTCAAGAAACTCCAAACCAGCAATCAACTAGGTCAAGATAGACCTAGTTGATCTAGTTGATCAAGATAGACCTAGTTCTATCTTGACCTAGTTGATTTCTGGTTTGGAGCTTCTTGAAGTGTCTGCATCAATGAGGATGCTTTTCTGTGATTCACATGAATTTTTGCACTTTTTTTCCCACGTTTTTCAATTGTTAGCAATCATTTGCATTTGTGGAGGAAATTAGTGATCACATCATGTTCACCATATTCATAAACATTGCATTCGTAAATGAAACTCCAAGAAATCAGAAATTGCCATCAAATGCAAATTTCCTGAGCCCGCCATGCAGCGGATTTCAGTGATCCGCACAGTTCGAGTTGAAGTGATCTAAAAATACTCACCTACTAGAAATCCTCCCCGTGCCAAGACCAATTGTGTGACCTGTAGTCGTCATATTTAAAGTTTGAGAGAACCTAGCGGCCCACCCTTTTAAAAAAAAAGTCCAACGCCCAACCACCCTATCTACCAAGCCGAAAAAGAGTCACCGGAAAACCGCGCCCAATCCAGACATCCGCCGGTATCGCGACAACGTACCCTCAAGAGTTTAGTAGGTATATTTACTAAGAAGAAAAAATGTGTTTAGTAAGAATATTAACTAAACTTTAGAAGTTTAGTAGGCATTGTTACCAAACTTGCTTATATAGATATATTCACTGTGATGGGAAATCAGGTGATAGAGGATTTTGTATTGGTTTTTGGACACTCGTGGCTTTTTTTGTGGAGGTAAAGGTGGCCAGCCGCGGGCACTCGCTGTCCTATTTTTTCTATCCCGCAGTCCTGTGTTTTTTTTTTACCAGTCGGGATTGGTAATGGCAGGTGGGTACGTGGCCGTACCTGTCGCCGTTGTTCTCAGTTTGCGCTTTCGGTACCTATATAGGTAAGACATGCCCCAATGTGATACCAGATATCAAAGAACGCACTAGCATCATATCTAGGTAGGCACCTAGGCAATATAGGGAGGTGCCTAGGCACCTCCTTACCTTACGTCATCTTCATTTTCATACGTTTCCAATGTGGTATTACAAGATCGATTTTTTTAGTCTCGTTCTCGAAGGCGCGCTCTCCGGCAACATACATTATAATGCATTTCGTCCGTCAATAGAGAATGCTACTGAATTGGCAGTGACAAAGCTCGTCACGGCATTGCTATGATGTCGATGGTGGATGGTTGCTATCCGAGTCGGCGGTGCTTAGCAGGGAGCGCTCAATTTCCATGGAAGTGTGTTGTTTCGGCCCTGCGCGACGTTGCACTACAACGGGCCCCGCTGGGCGGGGGGGGGGGGGAACGCAAAAAGTCCGCGGAGCTATACTGGGCAGGCGGCGCCATCACCCGGCCGGCAGGGAGAGAGAGAGAGACTCATCACCCCGACCGGAATCCAGCGCCGCATACTCCTTGACCCCAGCCGGCCGGACCGGTAGACACCGGGGATAACCCCAAGCCCCCGTCCCGAGACGACCAGCCACTTACCCGCGCGAAGCACCACGGGCCCGCCCGCCACTCCGGGATATCTGGACCAAAGAGACGTGTTGTTTCCCTGTCACAACTAGCATCGTGTGACGAGGGGCCTCAGCCTCGAAAACTTCGTCAATCCCGGGGGACGGGCCGAGGGGGCGTGACTATCCCGATCAAACTGAGCTGGAGGGCAGGACCGGGTAAGTTATCCTACCTACCTGCTCATGACATGGAGTTGGTGTTGCAGGGCCAGGTGAAGGACATGGACGTTGAAATGAGATGGGCATTGCAATGAGAGCGTATGGATGGAAGAACAAGTCAGGCACTGTTAGTTTCGCCCCTCGCCACGGACCGATTGCCTGATCCGCTGGATCCCTGGGGCACACAAGCCCCCACCTCCACCAAGGCAAGGTGGTATCCCGTGAGGGATTTTGTACTGAAGAAAAAGCATTGCGTCTTTGTGGACTGATGATACTACGTGTTAAAGGCAAACCAAAGCCCCATCCGTAATTCGTACATATCCGTAATCCCATCCTCATTACTGTTCAGTCCGTGGCGGTTCCGAAAGAAATAAAGGCGCAAACATGGATGCCGGCGGACAAAGGAGGGTCGACATCGGGGAGGAAACGATAACAGGCTTGGCTGAGCCGGAACAGTGTACGAATCAGCTTTCGAAATCGTTTGGTGGAAAGAGGACATGGTGATTTTTCCACGCCTATATAAGAACTACACGCGTTTGTGATAGTCACTGTGTCGATTCATATTATGGTCGCCATATGAAGTAAAAAAAAACAAACAAAAAAGTTTCCTATGTATCGGTAAGCCTCACTGAAAACGTCAGCATCCTCACATTACCAGAAGTGTGACATAATGTGCGAAATTTCCAATTTGAAAATGCCGAACTATTTTTAGAAACACCTCGGCTTGATTTTTTTTGCGCAATCCGTGTCAGAAATGAAAATAATGAAAAGAATACACTGGTGGGAAACTTGACGGAAACAAAATTCAGAACTCTGGCAGGCTTAAAAGATGCCAAATGCCAAAATCGACATGCCAAATGCCAAAATGCCATGTCAAATGCCAAAATCGACATGCCAAAATCGACAAATAGGTATAAATCATTTTGCGGAAATGGTTGGACTCAACATTGACTTTCCATCAGACATTTTTTTCCGTTCGCTGCTAGCTATCTGTATGTGTCAAGAAGTCCCTAAAACATGCCATATTCAAAATTTTACAAATTCCTGAATGCACGTGCAATTTAAAGATTAACCCGTTAAAGAAAACCATTTACAGATTAAGACAAAATATTCTCGACCAAAGCGATGTGCCAGGACGAGTTGTTTCAAATGTCATCTTAAAATAATTTGTTAATTCATAATTCCTATCTTTAAAAAAACCACTTCGGGAAATCCAAGATATGGCTTTTATTACCAGATGTCATGCCCTACCAGGCGTTGTAGTCACCAGAAATAATAGAAAACGGCCTGAAGACATTCTATTTCACCAATCGAGCCAAAATACGTCACTATTTTTTTTCTCTCGCAATTTCCGATAATATCTTAACAATTCCTTCGGTGCCCACGGGCCCAGATTTCATGTTCACTCACAAAATCCAGTTTCGGCGAACTTCGAAATCGTCAGCGTTTGTAACGATTTAGTTATCAAAGACAACTTGATCGGTTTTCACTTTCCTAACATATGTGCCACTGTGCAGCAGTGTCCCATGCGGGATGTCCGCACGCGGTGCCCCAAGAACGGCAATAATGAAGTCACGGTCAGGCTTTCAATCGACCATTCGAATCGAATCGAATGTTCAGTCAGGTTTTCAACAGCAGACAATTGTACGCGCACCAACGCAAATGAATTGCACGACATCATTCCACCGTACAAAAAAAAAACGCACACCGGGGCCCTAAAAGCCCACATTTTAATGATGGGTGTTGCATATATTATTTTGCTGCCAGGAAATTACAGAAGATGGGCCAACTCCATTGGAACTAATGCTAAACCGATATGAGTGTTGGCTCAGTAAATGAACCACTGAGGGGAAATGACCTGCCAAAATTAGGTACATCAAACCATCCTCCTAATACGCATGCATATATGTAAGCTAGCATGCATGCACGTGAACACAGACACTTACATGTACATGATGAAATATGAGTACCATATGTGAAGGGAGATAACCTTGTGACATAGCACCTTCATGCTTGCACCCCAATTCACTCCAATTCTACAAATTATAAAACCCTTTCAAACTTGCTGTTTGTTGCCATACTGCTCGGTGGTTAGGTTAGCTTGAGCGAGTGTTCATCTGTGTTGTTCTGTTAAGGACTGTCACACCTAGCGCAATCTCGACGCAAAAGCCAGCGTAATGACGGACTAGGCGTAATCCCGACGCATATGATAAGACATGTTGCAACTTACAAGCTGGAAAAGCCGCAGCCGATGTGGCCCCAATCCGCCGAAGATCAGCAAATATGGCGACCGCAGTTTATCCCGAGCAGTCTGTCGACGTTGTGTCAAGGCCGATATTACGCTAGGTGTGAACAGTTATTTAGAATTAGACTGGTCAAGCAACGGACAATGGAAGATGATGGAAGGAATGTTAAAGATTTGCTATGTTAGTTATTTTGGCTTTCCGGCGCTTCGACCAGGATTGATCATTCGCGCCCATCAAATTCAGTCAGCTGCTGGGATGTGTATTTATTAAACAGTGCAATGAAGAGAAATGCTGCCGTTCTCATATGCCGTTGCAGTTCTCCTGCAGTCTCGACTACATAGCTGTTGGAACTTGACAAATTGTGTGAACAGTGCTCTCGCTCTCTCTCTCTTGACGGCTTACTCCCACCTTGCGTCAAACCGCGCATTAGACGGAGCCGACAGCACCTATCAGCGCCAGAAACAAAACGGCCTGTCGGGCAACAGCGGGAGCTGAGATCAGACTGCTTGGGACCAGACACAGCGCCTGCAGGCGAGCACATCTCGCGTCTGAGACGTGTCACGCAGTTCTGTACACCGACACCGGAGACACGCACGTACACACGATGCCTATGCGCACAGACACAGGCGCGCGCACACTAAATACCCTCAGCCGGGAGAGCGTGGATCTTCTCACCATCGCGCTCCAGAGAATACAGAAACTTACGCTTTCGCGGTGAGGACGGCAGGATACTCGCACTGCGACAGTCGGGAGCTCGCGGACACATCCACTGGGACAGGCTGGGGGACGGGGAAGCTGCCGATGCCAGCATGTTCTAGTGAGGACAGCCCAGATCTTGACGTCAGTCCTACTTTGACAGCATCCCAGACCCTCTCACTGTCGCAATGGGGACAGCCCAAACCTTATCAAACACTATCAGCCATTATATGACTATCAGACAATACCAGACACTATCAGAATCGAGAGCCCACACCCTACCACTGCACAGCTGAGAGCCCACTGTCACTACACATGGCAGAGTCCAGACACTGCCACGACGCAGACAGCGTCACGTCGTCACAGACAGAGAGAGATAGAGAGGAGGCCAGCCCAGCTTCTAGCCCAGACCCCCTGGTGCATACAGCCCGAACCCCACACTGTTCGCTCGAAGCCCGACCCACAGAGATGCCGCTGTCACCGCCAGGGCAATGTGTAGTGGCAGAACAACCTGCGGCCGACGCGCCTGCTCAACACGAGACTCGACCCGTCCAGACCGCCCAGCTCCACAACGGACTGCGGCCGTCCCATCCAGCCGGTAGCAGCCACCGTTGCAAGGCCAACGGCTCACTCGGGCTGCTGGTCGGCGTCCTGGCGCGGCGAGCCGTCGTCGCTCGGCTGGTGATTGAAGCCGGCCGGCTCTGTCGGCTCGGCGCCGCCGGCAGCGAGACTCAGCAGGGCACTGGCGCCGTCCTCCTCCTGCGCGGCGACAGCCAGTTCCATCAGCGAACTGCTCGCAGAGCTGCGCGCCGACCTCGAACCCTGCCGACGCGCACCGGCTCAGAGCGGGCTCACATCAGATTCACAGTGGGCTCAGTGGGCTGACAGTAGCTTAGCAGAGAGCTCAGTAGGCTCACACATGGCATACAGAAGGGTCACAGTAGGTTCACGGTGGCTCACAGTGAGCTAACAGACAGGCTAACAATGAGCACAGTGGGCTCACAGACGGATTCAAAGTGGGCTCAGAGTGAGCTCAGAGTGAATTCACAGGCTTACAGTGCGTTCACAGTGGGCTCACATACGGGATCACAGTGGCATATTTCGGTGGCCGTGTCACATAGAAGTCACAGGAAACGCCAAATGTATCAGTGGACAGATTCACTGTCAAGTAGTCTCGAGGCCCACTCATCGTCGTGCAATCTTGAGTCCTTATCGGTGTCGTAAAGCTATCCTGCCCGACTACCATCATAGTACTCAGAACGAGCCACTGTCAGCTTGTCCTGATACCCAGTCACCGTTTTCTAGCTCCGAGACCCAGCTGACCTCAGCTAGTTCTGAGACCCAGACACCACCAGCTGGTTTTTGGCCCAGTCAGCGTCAGCTAATTTTGGGCGAGGTCAAAGTCAGTTCGTTCGGATTCTCAATTGCAGTCAGCTGGTTCTGGGGTAGGGCGGGGTGGGGGGTGGGGGCTTTAGAGCGCATCGACCGCATTGGTAATTTAGCAGGGTCTGGGGTAGGGGAGGGAAGTCTTTAGAGCGCATCAACTACATTGGGCATTTAGCAGGGTCTGGGGTAGAGTCGCCGTCTGGTAGCCCACGGTCCCGGCTACCGTCAGGCCGTTCAAGAGCTGAGTGATACGTGAGATATGTAACTCTTTGGCTAGGACACATATGGTTACCACACATTCATGCGACAGGAATGACGCGGGTATGTATGTACAGTGCTAGATGCACATTTACGCCCCATACCGGCAACATATGACGTGGCTATGGACGTCCTGGTGTTGGATACACACTGATGTACATGCTTCATCTCGGAACCATATAAGGCGGGTATTAATGTCCAGGCCCCGCTGTAGTGCTATATGCACATTAACGCAGCATATAGGCTCCACGTGCACACTCGGAGAGCCCCGACCCTAAAGCCCTAATAACTAACTCGGACAGCCCCGACCCACGTCCGTACGACGGTTATTGGCCAGCGAGTGACAATTGTTGCCGGTGTCGTATGGAAGGTCAACTCGAGCGCATCGTCAACGTGCAGGCACGTAAACACTGGCTCTTTGGAACATTTGCCGGCTTCAGGTGACGTACGATTCAGACGGCTGCAGTTGCACTATGCAGACTCAGTATGGGACACATATCAAACACACAGCCATTTTTCAACCGGCAGATATCGAGATCGGTGCACAACTTGTCGGATCGTAGTGACGGTGGAACATGCACTGATCTCCTGCACTCATCTAAATTCCACCAAACATATATTTTAAGTCATGTAGTATTATCGATATATTGGGCGAAGACCGAAACGTAGATATCCCATGCCTTTTAAGATCATTCAACTATGTCAAAGTGCATGCTGTGTATGTCCCAGCTGCGGTTCATATATTAGGGTAGCTTACCCCCTCTCACAGCACTGTGAACCGTGCGTTCGATATTTTGCTATAACACGACAGACATGGTTTGGCCCGAGTTACTTGTTTTCTCATCTCCCACGCACTATCTTCTTTGCTTTTGTTTATCATGATTAGTTATTTTACTCACTGTCATAGCTTTGTACACATCTCGCGACAGCTCGTGAAGTATTTCAACATATTAGTTATGGGTACAATATAGCCGAAGCAGTTAGCGCGCCAAAAATCCCAAATATGCACATGCATGCGCTCACGCACACACGCACGTGCGCACGCATACGCACACACACCTGCAGCCCACGCGTCATGGCTTTCCCAGGGTGCCAATTGTGGTCGTGACTTACCTGAGTGTCCTGACATCGCGGACAGATATAGACCATGTCCTCCGTGACTTGATAGTTCTTGGGCAGGCCAACGCAGATGTAGTGATACCACTGCTCGCAGTCGTCGCACCCGATCCAGTTGATGCACGAGCCTGCTCGCACAGTGACCGAGTGTACGTCGCCAGTGGCCGCTGCCACACAGTACACACATGCACACAAGGCGGAGATCTGGGCAGACAGGCCCAGAACAAGCCAAAGGTATGAGGGATGCCTGACCATTAAAATGCACGTCATCAGTCCAGCATCTGGCGAGCTGCTCAATTTACAAATATCATCCAAAGCATACCCACTGGAGCCCTCTCGGTGATGCGTGTCTACCGAGATGCATGTTCCGGAGGCGAGGGGATTCCAAAGTCACGAAGTCGCTACTGTCAGGCACAGGCCATGATATTTTACAACTCGGCTATACTAACAGTGGCAGGGAGACGCAGGAATTATCTTGGATGAGCCCTTGCTTGCAGGGTAATCGAAGATGCCAATTATATTTTTTCGATTAGAGGGATTTTGCACTCAAGATTAGTGATGTAACCAGCGACACGGAGGTTCACTTGGTGCGCGTCACCAGCGACACCGAGGTTGGTATGTGTAATCAATGACACCGAGATTGGTAAGTGTCATGGGCGACACCAAGGTTGGTGGTATGTGCTACGAGCGACACCGAGGTCGGTATGTGTCACTAGCGACACCGAGGTTGGTATGTGTCACGAGCGACACCGAGGTCGGTATGTGTCACGAGCGACACCGAGGATGGTATGACGTGTCGAGAGCGACACCGAGGTCGGTATGTGTCACTAGCGACACCGAGGTTGGTATGTGTCACAAGCGACACCGAGGTCGGTATGTGTCACGAGCGACACCGAGGATGGTATGACGTGTCGAGAGCGACACCGAGATCGGTATGATGTGTCATCAACGACACCGAGGTTGGCATGTGTGCTGCGAGCGATACCGATGTTGGTATGCGTCACCGCGATACCAAGATTGGCATGTGTGCTATGAGCGACACCGAGGTTGGCATGCGTTACCGGCGATACCGAGATTGGCATGTGTGCTACGAGCGATACCTATGTTGGTATGTGTGTCACAAGCAACACCGAGGTTGGTATGCATCGCCGAGGAGGCTGGTATGTGTCACCAGTGACCCTGAATACGCAGCTTGTTCGGTGCTGTAGCCAGCCACACCGGGGCTAACGTGGTGAGTGCACACTGACCGTGTGGCTTCTGACACGGAGACGCGGCGCAGTCCTCCACATAGTTGTTGAGCGGGCCGTCCGAATCGGTCGACTGCGTGCGGCTCTTGGGGCTGCGCCGGTTCCTGTCCCACACCTGGCCAGCCGACAGCAGGCGGTGTTAATGTTGCCAACTGGTCAGCTTGCACTGGCATCGTGCGAACAGAGCACTGACCTACACACATTCAGACACACACGCGCACGAACGCACGCACGCACGCAAGCACACACAAACACACAGCTCGATACACGTATGAAATATGACGGGCTGATTATGGTCGTCAATATATCACATCGAAGAGTTGCAAGTGAAAAAAAAATTATCCGGCTTCAAGCGAGCCTGGAGCCAGACATCCAGCAGCACCGGACAATCCGGCAGCATTTCGACCTACCATTTTCTTCGCTTTGCCGGCCAGTTTGCGTTTGAAGCCGGCGGCGGGTGTCTTGGGCGCGCGCTTGACGAGCGTGGGCGAGTCGGGCTGGGCGATGGGGCTGGCGGCGCCCGGCTCGTCGCCGTCCACCTGCGGCGGCTTCACCTTCACTTTGAGACGCTTGGGAGGCACGGCGCCGCGCGGCGAGTCGCCATCACGCTTCTTGCGCACGGTGCCGCTCATCTTCCGGCGGACGCCCGCCTCCATCTGGTAGGGTCAGGTCAGGTCAGATCGAGTCAGATGAACCGGTCAATCTGCTGCGGTCAGGTCAGGTCAGTTGGGATTAGGTAAGATCAGGTAAACCGGAACCATTTTGGCGCCAGGCCAAATCGAGTGCATGCTGCCGGTATGACGCAATCAAATCAAATCAGGCCGGGTCAAGTGGGGTGCTATCAGGACGCTTAGGTATTTTCACGTTACGGGCAACGTAGACCGAACGACCTTGAACAGTCGCCGCACGGTCCCGCCACATGAGCGAGCAGGACGGTCGGGTAGTAGCGTGAAGGAATGGACTATGCGACTACTTTTGTTCTCAGGTACGTCCAGAAGTGTCCAACCCTGACTGTGGTGCGGTCAGGGCAGGCCAGGTCAGTTAAAGCTGAGTCAGATGGACCCTACGCCAATTCGGCGTGGTCTGGGTGCCGGATCGGCAAAGGTAGAATGCACAGCGTCAGATGAGACCAGATAAGGTCTGGTCAGGAGGGAAAGGATGCCGCCTGGGCGGACAGCTATCATACTGTCAGCGGAGGTTAGGTTTGGAAAGGCCGGCTGAATTTTTGACGTCCAAAACATTACCTTCTCGATAAAATTACACTCTAATTTTCACATTTTTGCACATTCGGTGGCTGAGGGATGTTGGAGGTGAATGGTGTTTGAAAGTGATCTGCTCTGTGGTTGAGCGCTCAAGGTTCACTGAAAATTCACCATTCTATAGAGACCTATAATTTGCAAGAAAAAGCTTCAAATGAATAGTAGGAATCGAGCCGCAGTACTTGAAAATTACGATATGAACACCAAAAGATCCGGCTGGGGCCCCTGAAAATTACGCTGAGTCTGGGGGTGCCAAAGAGTCACACCCGGACCATGCAATTCACGGTAGGGGCACGACAGGCCATACCATGCCTCAACAGTCTCCTTGGGACGAAAACAAATGAAGCCGGGACAACGAAAAGCAATCTGGACATGGATAATCACTCTGGGGCCCCAACAATGACGCCAAAAGACCCAAAAGCGCATTGGATCCCCCCAAAAGTCACGTCGCAGCCCTTGAAAATCACACTGGGGCCCCAAAAGTTAAATCTGCTTCCAAAAATCAATTTTTAACCGATATGTGACTCTGGTGCCATAAAAGTCAGGTGAAAGTCCCCCAAAATCCAATGGACTCCGGAAAAAAACGTGCCAGGGCACCAAAAAACATCGCACCGGGAGGCCGAAGAATGGTACCGGGACCAAACAATATTGCACAAGGACACTACACTTGGTCCATCAGTGGTGGTATCAGTTATGCACATATGTGGTATGATTCGGCCCACGTAAACAAAAATGTGACGTCGACTGGTTTATTAAAAAAAAAACGGTAATTCACTTTCCCATAATGATAGCAAAATATAGTTTTATATTTCCACTTCAGGCCTGACTGCACAAACAGCACAAACAGCACAAACAAATCCATTTGCACACCAAACTATGTGCTAATATATGTGCTTCTCAGGTCGTAGGATTGCTAGGTTAAAAAACACTTTACAGCCACAAACGTCGCGCAGGAGCATCCGTGTGCTGTGTGCAGGATGCAGAGCCCACCAGGCGGCGACGACATTACCGCGACAAAACATCCCCGTGTGTGCACATCATCACCTTAACGATGTCGATGTCCGGGAAGTTGAGGTCGACAGCTGCCGGCCGGGCAGCTACC
The DNA here is from genome assembly GCA_034440575.1 of Imbricaverruca yamaguchii. NCBI lineage: Eukaryota > Metazoa > Arthropoda > Thecostraca > Neoverrucidae > Imbricaverruca > Imbricaverruca yamaguchii. Next base: position 848,200 of record JAOTOL010001431.1, read on the forward strand.
AGCAGTCGCCACAGATGCTCCGTCTCCTCCAGCGTCACCTCCAGCAGGTCGCCCTCCATCAGCACCGTCTCCAGCATGGTGATGATGTCGCTGGACAGCTGACGCAGCACGCTGCTACCCGGAGCCGCCGGCGGAGACTCGGTGCGCCGAGGCGACAGCACTGCCTTGCGCGGCCTGCGGACTGGTGTCGTAGGCGTTTGTCTGAAAGCTGTCCGGGCCAAGTGATGGGTCAGACGGAATGCGGGCACTGCCTGGGCCAGTGGCGGGTCAGGCAGAGCATGAACGCCGGCCAGTGGCGGGTTAGACGGGACATGGACTGTCAGTGGTGGGTTAGACCAGACCTGAAGGCTAACCGGACAGCTAGTTAGGTATTTGGGCTATAGGGCTCCTCTATCAGTCTTTGATCATTCGCGCCCAAGTGTGGCGGGTCAGATGCAAGAGCAAAATGCCAAAATATACGCGTCTGGACACTCGAGTAAAGCAGCAACAGTTTTACTATCGCGTAAATGTACTTTCACTGTGACCCCAAGAGTGAGACTTGCTTTGGGGAGGAAGGGGATATGGAGAGGTGAGGGAGCTTCGGGAGGAACACTGGATGTTTTATACTGAACTGTACGTGTAGCGTGAGAATCAGTTGACCCAACCATCATGGCTCTGACAACCTTGGATACCGCACTGTGCGTGCAGCACCAGAAGTAACTGAACCAACCAGCATGGACCTGACAACCTAATATTATACTTGACCACAACATGCCAATCTGCCGAGAATAGACTAAAAGAATGCTGACGAAAGACTGACCTGACAGGGATACACTGATTTTGACACTTCACGACGACAGACCAAACATTACCGACGACAGACTGGCTTGACAAGTGGTGCGTTCCACGACAGACAGACCAAAAAAATCAAATTTTACACCCAATACAATTGTATTTGGGCCAAAATTGGTGTGCAGGAGTCTTGTGCTCTGAAAACGCTTCAACATATTTTATCTCGATCCTACTAACGGCTTCGAAGTTGTAGCCTCTGGCAGTATTTTGAGGTCACACAGCGAGGGCATCTTTGGTGATGAATACTTCCTCGACGATGAAGAGAAAGTGTGGCATATTATGCATGTTCGAAAAGAAAATGATCAAGGAAAGCACATCCGTGAACAAAATATCTACATTTCTCGCATCTCACATCGTGACCTTCTGACCTGACCTACATTCGTGACCTTCCATTGGAATTGATAAATTTGATAGCAGAAACACAAACGGGCATGATTTGGAAGTCACATCAAACAACTAAAAAGGTGTTTTGTTTTTAAATATCCTATATAGATATCCGTTCTCCATGATTTTTATGACTTTCCAATTTTCAGAACGGACGGATTTGGGGTAAGTTTTCTCCCATTGGAAAACTACACGGGATCGAACAAGGAAATGAAAAGGAAATAAAAATACGAAAAAATTTGCTTACCAAAATAATATGAAAACTTATTGATATAAGTCTAATAGTTCCCCTAAATAAACTTCGCAAAGTTCAAGTCCCCTATAAACAATAGGTTGGGTCTTGAAATTCATGGCCACATCGACTGCGTCAACCATGCAGCGCCCATATCATCGTCAGTCAAGCAATCGCATATAAACTAAGGTCATTCTACAACACAACTGCATGTGAAGGGCTATATGTGCGTGTGACATGCCGTGCTACGATCCTCATTTTGTCAGGTATAAATTATTATATATATATATATATATATATATATACATATAGGTATGTATATACATATACATATACATATATATATATACAACCAAGGGAGCAAATTGTGGTTTAAATAAGAAATAATGGGGTGAAGTGCATTGGTCTATCTATCGTTGAGCGCACCAAGTATGGTAGATCGGCCGGAAAACGTCAAATTGACCTGAAGAACGGGACAGACTGACCTGGCGACGAGGGGAGACTAGCCTGAAGACGACCGCAGACTGACCCGATGGGGAAGGCAGACTGCTCTGACGAGTAGGACAGACTGATCAGAAGAGGAGGGCAGACTGACCCGACTAGTAGCGTAGACGGACGGAAATAGAAGGACAAACCGAACGGACGAGGTTGCCAAATTGACCAGACCAGTAGACTGACTGGGAGAGGACGGCAGACTGGCCTGAGAAGAGAGGGACAGACCGACCTGACGAGTAGGCGTGCTCGGAGCTAGAGAAGCCGGGCGGCGGCGGCGGCGGCGGCGGATGCTCAGCCGACTCCCGCTTGATGTGCAGTGTCGACGCGTCACGGCTGCTGTCCGACGACTCGGCATCCCCACCCGCTGAAGACTGTCCGATCACGATCAGCGGGTCAGTGTCCGGTCACGGTCAGCGAGTCAGTGTCCGATCACGATCAGCGGGTCAGTGTCCGGTCACGGTCAGCGAGTCAGTGTCGAGTCACGATCAGCGGGTCAGTGTCCGGTCACGGTCAGCGGGTCAGTGTCCTGTCACGGTCAGAGTGTCAGTGTTGTGTCACGGTCAGCGGGTCAGTGTCGAGTCACGATCAACGGATCAGTGTTCGGTCTCGGTCAGCGGGTCAGTGTTCGGTCACGGTCAGCGGGTCAGTGTCGAGCAGGGTTAAAATAATGGTTTTTCGTTAGGTGTGCGATGTCGAAACGAGCCCAATAGGATGCCGAAATTTGCCATGAAATTAGTGTCATTTAAAATGCTTTTGATGTCTTTCAGACTCAAATTTGAGCCAATGGTGCTTATGGTACTTATGACTGTACCTTTATCATTTGCTTTGAGATTCATAATTTAAGAAGAGATTCGGGATAGGGAGAGTCAAACTAGGATATCAAGTGACATTTTATCCCATATCATATTATAGGCCATCTCTTTACCTGAAATTTCGTTGAGAAATGTGCATGTATTCGAAATGTTCGTGTCACCATTCCTTATCGAGAACATGCACATGCTACTTATAAACGAGATACTGCAAGAAAGAAGACATGAATACTTCATAAGCATGCATCGAGGAGCAGGATGTCGATACTTCTTGAAGAAGGATGTCAACTGAGTGTTCAGAAAGTGGCATATTCCACCCTAATTTACGAATAATTTATAACTGGTGTCGAGTCACGATCAGAGTGTCAGTGTTGGGTAACGATCAGTGTCGGTGTCGGGTTGCGGTCAGTGTGTCGTTGTTATTGGGGTTTCGGGGCGTATCAACTGTATACGTTATACAGCGCCCATAACTTCATCAGTCAAACCAGGTGTGAACATGTCGACGTGGAGTAAATGACAGGACTGGTGCTCACAACACGCTAGCGTATTCATGGTGACGTTATTTCACGATGTTAGAAAATGTTTAGCGTCTGCATACTACCTTTGTTCGCGTGAGTACATCACGTCAAATCCAACCGCAGAAAGGAATGGGAAGAGTTCAGCGACATAGTGTGAACCGTGTCAGTGCTAGGTCACGATCAGTGTGTTAGCATCGGATCACGGTCAGCGGGTCAGTAGCTAGCCATGGTCAGCGTGTCAGTATCGGATCATGGTCAGCGTGTCAGTATCGGGTCACGGTCAGCGTGTCAGTATCGAGTCACGGTCAGCGGGTCAATGTCGGATCACTGCCAGTGTGTCAGTGTCAGGTCAGTGTCGGATCACGGTCAGTCTGTCAGTGTCAGGTCAGTATCGGATCATGGTCAGTGTGTCAGTATCGGGTCACGGTCAGCGTATCAGTATCGGATCATGGTCAGCGTGTCAGTATCGGGTCACGGTCAGCGTGTCAGTATCGAGTCACGGTCAGCGGGTCAATGTCGGATCACGGCCAGTGTGTCAGTGTCAGGTCAGTGTCGGATCACGGTCAGTCTGTCAGTGTCAGGTCAGTATCGGATCATGGTCAGTGTGTCAGTATCGGGTCACGGTCAGCGTGTCAGTATCGGATCATGGTCAGCGTGTCAGTATCGGGTCACGGTCAGCGTGTCAGTATCGAGTCACGGTCAGCGGGTCAATGTCGGATCACGGCCAGTGTGTCAGTGTCAGGTCAGTGTGTCAGTGTCAGGTCAGTGTCGGATCACGGTCAGTCTGTCAGTGTCAGGTCAGTATCGGATCATGGTCAGTGTGTCAGTGTCAGGTCAGTGTCGAATCACAGTGTCGAATTCCGGTAACTAGACGAGCATAGTTTGTTAATCGAGCTTTATTTAGCGTGGGATTACGAAATTTGACCATTCCGTCGCCACCGGTCACGCTGCTTCACTCTCGCCCAGTGAAGTAGCCCGCCAGCTAACCTCACTGTTCCTCTGCTTGGCTGCCTGTCGTGCTGCGGCCTTCTCCTTGCCGGCCTGAGCGCGCTGCGAGCTGGTCGAAAGGACGGCCATGTTGGACGCGATGTCCTCCGTGGCCAACAGCTGACGAGCACGGTCCTGTCGGGGCCGGTGTGTGGGGTCAGGCGCAGTGATCCCGTCAGCACCTGCAGCACGGTCCTGCATCGAATCACGTGTAGCGTCTGCACAGCCGACTGAAACGGAGCCGCTGAAACCTTCCCCATCCCACTTCCACCCCTGTCAGCCTCTTGTCCATCGTTGTGCCATCTCCCTATGCATTCACATCCATAATTATTCCTGCTTTCCTCTTGGTATTGCCCTATGTGAACCGCTAAGCCACCGGCCTCATGTTCTCATTGAATCATCTGGTCGTATCCTATGCTACACCAGCATCACCTTTCCTGCATAACTTTAACCTATATCGTTCCCTATCGTTCCTAGCCTCCTACTATATAATCCTCGGCCGTATGCCCTGTCCTCTGTCGTCCTTTACCGTAGTTGGCCCTACCCTTGTCGCCTCTATCGTACCATGCCCTACTTCTCGTCTCCCAGGGTTGAATTTATACTTTATGATCCTGGATGAGGAAGGGAAAATGTTTGGATGGTCAAATATGTAGAGGATATTTTTTCTTCGAAACATCAGTCTGCACTTTTCAGGGAATCTTGCGCACTTAATCACGGAGCAGACCATTGCCGAACACCATTCAACCTCCAAATGATAAAAATGAAAGGATGATTGTCCGGAGATAATGTTTTGGGTCCCAAAAATCCAGGAACAGGCTGTTTTTCAGCCCTGATGTCCCCCTACCATACTTGGTTCCACCCTCCGTCGTCCCTGCTGTACCTGGCCACACCCTGCCATACCCAGTCATACGTGTGCCGTGGCCCGTCGGCTGCTACGTCTCGGCGCTGTGCCCGGCGGGTCTCCCCTGCCATACCCGGCTCCGCCCTCCGTCGTCCCTGCTGTACCTGACCATACCCTGCCGTACTCGGCCATACCCTGCTGTACCTGACCATACCCTGCCGTTCCCGGTCATACCCTGCCGTTCCCGACCATACCCTGCCGTTCCCGGCCATATCCTGCCGTACCTGACCATACCCTGCAATATCTGTACCGCGCCCCCTCGGCAGCTGCGTCTCGGCGCTGTATCCGGTGCGTCTCACCTGCCAGCGCATGGCACGCTCGGTGAGACACTGCAGCGCGATGCCCTCGGGCAAGCGGACGGCCAGCTTCTGCAGCGACACCAGAAGACTCAGCACGGTGTCCAGCCGGGGTCGACGCGACCGTTGACACAGCGTGCACAGGAAGTGCGTGTCGGGCGGCGGCGGCGGGGCGTCGGCCGGCCGCGGCGGAGCGTCCGCCGGCCGGGACCTGCCCGGCCCCTTCTGGCCCGCCACGCAAGATGCTGCAGAACGTTCGAATAAGGTTACTCGGCCAGCCGTACACCGTGGCCTCGCGCTGGCCCAGATAGAGTGGACCACTGGGGAGCTGGCGACACGTGTCGGGGAGCTGGCGACACGTGTCGGGGATTGGACGACACCATGTCGGGGAGCAAGCGGCGTGTTGGGGAGCAGGAGACACGTGTTGGGGAGCTGGTGACACGTGTCGGGGAGCTGGTGACACGTGTCGGGGAGCTGGAGACACGTGTCGGTGAGCTGGCGACACGTGTCGGTGAGCTGGCGACACGTGTCGGGGAGCTGGCGACACGTGTCGGGGAGCGGACGACACGTGTCGGTGAGCGGACGACACGTGTCGGGGAGCTGGCGACACGTGCCGGGGAGCTGGCGACACGTGCCGGGGAGCTGGCGACACGTGTCGGGGAGCTGGCGACACGTGTCGGGGAGCGGACGACACGTGTCGGGGAGCTGGCGACACGTGCCGGGGAGCTGGCGACACGTGCCGGGGAGCTGGCGACACGTGTCGTGGAGCGGACGACACCGTGTCGGGGAGCTGGCGACACGTGTCGGGGAGCGGACGACACGTGTCGGGGAGCTGGGTGGCGACACGTGTCGGGGAGCTGGGTGGCGACACGTGTCGGGGAGCTGGGTGACGACACCGTGTCGGGGAGCTGGCGACACGCGTCGGGGAGCTGGCGATACGTGTCGGGGAGCTGGCGATACGTGTCGTGGAGCTGGCGACACGTGTCGGGGAGCTGGCGACACGTGTCGAGGAGCTGGCGACACGTGTCGTGGAGTGGACGACACCGTGTCGGGGAGCAAGCGGCGTGTCGGGGAGCAGGAGACACGTGTTGGGGAGCGGGCAACAAGTGTATGGGAAGGGGAAAATTTCTTCAGAAGTGTGAGGAAGTGTCTGGGAGTAGGAAGTAAGGAGTGCAGCAGTGTCGAGGAGTGCAGCAGCTACGTTATTGCTAACAGCAGCTACGTTATTGCGTGTCTATATGAATATATCGGGTGTAACACACTTAGTATAATTTGCGAACCAGTTATCGAACAACCGGGGAAAGTTTGACTATCACTGCCAGGCAATATGACTTGTTTACAACTGGTACCTTCAAACCCGGATACATTTTATTCGCAGGCGTAGTTGGACAAAAATCGTCAACAAATTACCGCTGACAGCTGTCATCACGACTCGGCCTGTCGATATGTCAACAAGAAAACCGACAGTCTAGGCTTCCCGAAGTCCTTCCCAAAATATACGTTGAAATCGTATAATATCGCTTTATGTTTCCTGTTTGTTGGGCTTATTAATCAGTTGGTTGGTTGGTTATTGGTTTTACGACACCTCGACCGTTGAGTCATGTAGCGTCGCCAATCTCTCACGCCGATTGGTCGCGGGTGAAAAGTAGCGACAGGTGAGACTCGAACCCACAACATTTCGATTGTGAGACGAGCAACTTACCCCCAGGCTACTCGTCCCCGAGCTTATTAATCAATGTGTTGACACTGAAACGGAAGTGAAACGTGCAATTCTCCACAAAATTAGTGAAGCATAATTTATCGGTGCAAATCATCTTGTAAATGTAAACATGCCCGAAAAGTCAATCGATCGACTTGCTGGATTTTTTCAAACCCGGCTCGAGATGCGAGCCCAAAGTTTGAGCTAAAATATGAAACCATTCTCAGGAGAGTCACAATAAATGTTGTGAGTGGTTCAGACAGATGGAAGCATCAGCTTCACGATGGACGACAAAGAGATGCAAACAAATAGCATAAAATCCCTCAATAGACTACCAGCGGAATATATTCATCAGGTAGTAGTTGCCCACCGACCGAACTTGACTGCGCAGAAATTATACACTTAATGAAGGAAATATACTCAGATCTTTCAGATAAAAAATGTTCACAGGAAGGACTGCGAAAACTGAAGCAGCGCCGAGGCGAACTAGTGCAAAATGTTAGTGAGAGGTTGCTCACTGTGACCGAGGGCGTCTATCGACACGTGGAAAACCCGGCCACACACGACATTTTGAACGACGATTTAACAGAGTACACAAACATGAGCTAGCCAAAATATTATATACACATCAGTTTAGAAGTCTGGAAAACCGATACAATTTGCAGTGCGAGTGCAACAAATTGGCAGAACGATCGAATTATGCAAAGGCGTGCACAAGCTAGAGAACGAACCGTTGGAAGTAGATGCGGTTCAACCGGAAGTAGGAAAAGACAGATTAGACAAACTTGGTAAATTGGTGCTAGAATTGGGACAAGCGGTTGAGAAATCAAAAGCACAAAAATCTGAGGATCTGAAACCTGGGTGCCAGCCACAGCCACGGCCAAGAGGCATCCACCCATCATACTCCCGGTATCCTGGGCCACCGCGACCCTACATTTCAGGCAACAATAACGGAATCCCTCAGCCACGTCCACCGGTGCCAAAAACGGAAACCGCAGCCCCGTCCAAACTATCAGCGGCGTCCCGACGGAAAACCGGTTCGCATAAGCGGCAAAAATTATGGCATATACGCCACCAGTGCCACCCCCAAAGTAAGCAGTCAGAAAACTGAGTGGCTCCATCTGGAATTACCAACTTCATGGATATCTGAATTCACTGTCTGACGACAATCAGAGAAAGGAGAGGAAATGTTAGGAAAAAGAGGTGGACAGAACGGTAAACAGAAAAAGCTTATGTTCAGCAAATTCGGATCAAACTCAGTACTTCGATGTGCTGGCTCCATATCGGAAATCTAAAAGCTTACACGCTTCTGGATACCGGAGCAGGCATCTCAATGATTTCTAAATATTTTTTTGCCAAAATTGCCGAGGAAAACATCATGAGTCTTTCAGGGAATCGAAAGGACTGCATTCCCCTTATCTCAGCTTCATGGAATAACAAGGTGCAATGCACTAGTATATTTGAAAAAGTACCCACGAAAAATTTAGAGGTAGAGCAAAATATTTTGCTAATGACCTCAGGATCACCCATGGAAATTCAATTATTGTGCGACAATGGTACTGAGGATTTCATTGCAGCTTCACTCTCCCTAAGTGTCCCCAGCATCGCCCCATAGGTATCACATCATATCCGATCGACAAAGTCAATTCAAACTCGTCCCGAATACGTCGGGACAGAGGCGGTCAAAGCCGAGTACCCGCAGTGGTCCCGCCATTCGGAAGCGCGGCTTAGCTTGTTTCTGGGCAGCGGGGCCACCAGCGTAATGAATGTGGTGGATGTGATTTAGGGCGGGTCGTCTCAAGCCAGTCATTTTTGCACCTATCCGACGTAATGAGGTCGTGGTGTTTGGAGCGAGTCTTGCCAATTGCCGTGTGATGCTAAAATATGTCAGACTGATGACGGCGTGGTCAAGCAAATATGGCGTTTGGCCAATGCGTGTGGGCTAATTTATGCGCCGTGTGACTTCGAGCTCCTGCATCACGCTCTTATACTGCATTACCTTTGGCATGACACATTTTATCAAATCAACGTTTAGGTCACCCGAGTAGAAACATCGGCTTTCTCAGGCACTGCACATTACCCAGCTGCTGGCTCAGCGCGTCGATATTCGCACCTATAGCTCCAGAAGGTGACCTATAGGTGGCACCGAGGACGGCCCCTCTATACATCACAGACGCAAGGTAAGAGATGACTGCTGATACCCGACGATATCAGTGACTGAGTCACAGTATCATTAGCATCCTGTAGCTGACTGGCCGTCACCAGCGTTCAGCAACTAACCCCATGAACTAACAGAGGGCAGAGCGTAGCCCGGTGTATATTCCAGACGGCGTGCGACGGCCGTGCCACGGGCATCGGACGGCTGACTCACCATGGAAGTAGTCGCCGCAGAGCTGGCACTGGAGCATGTAGCCGCGCAGCTGCTGCCGGCACAGACAGTACTTGCCCTGCTGGCCGTCCGTGTCGCGCTTCTGCACGTTGCTGGCGCGCAGACCTCGCACCAGGTCCAGTTCGCGTCCCTCGGCCACCTGAGCACACCGGCGCGCCAGTCTCACCATTGGCAGAGATGTGAAGTACACTCGGCTGTTCCGCGACGGTACCGACACGGCACACGGCTCATCAGGAAGGCACGGGCATTCGAAAGGTCAAAACCATATCGCAGACGGGCCACCGGAGGAAATCTTGAGAACGGAAGATATCAGCTCACGAGAAGCGTTGCCGGTGTGTGCGTGTGCGTGCGTGCGACACTGTGGTGACACTAATGGTGATAACCAGGCCGACACTGTGGTGACACTAATGGTGATAACCAGGCCGACACTGTGGTGACACTAATGGTGATAACCAGGCCGACACTGTGGTGACACTAATGGTGATAACCAGGCCGACACTGTGGTGACACTAATGGTGATGACCAGGCCGACACTGTGGTGACACTAGTGGTGATAACCAGGCCGACACTGTGGTGACACTAATGGTGATAACCAGGCCGACACTGTGGTGACACTAATGGTGATGACCAGGCCGACACTGTGGTGACACTAATGGTGATAACCAGGCCGACACTGTGGTGACACTAATGGTGATAACCAGGCCGACACTGTGGTGACACTAGTGGTGATGCCCTGGCCGACACTGTGGTGACACTAATGGTGATAACCAGGCCGACACTGTGGTGACACTAGTGGTGATGCCCAGGCCGACACTGTGGTGACACTAATGGTGATGACCAGGCCGACACTGTGGTGACACTAGTGGTGATAACCAGGCCGACACTGTGGTGACACTAGTGGTGATGCCCTGGCCGACACTGTGGCAGCACAGGTGGTGATGCCCTGGCCGACACTGTGGTGACACTAGTGGTGATACACAGGCCCGACACAGTGGTGACACTAGTGGTGATAACCAGGCCGACACTGTGGTGGCACTAGTGGTGATAACCAGGCCGATACTGGTGGCACTCCGGTAGGAACACGAGGCGACACTGTGGCGGCACCAGTGGTGATACACAGACCGACACTGTGGTAGCACTAATGGTGGTGCATAGGCCGACACTGTGGTAGAACCAGGTTGGTTAGTTATTTGGACTTTAGGGCGCTTCTACCAGAGTTGATCATTCGCGTCCATAACTTTAATTCTAGTGCTTCACGGTTGGTGAAAACTATTATCTGTGTGTGTACGTGGTTTAAAATCCATTCGCCGTCAGGTAACGGAACAAGTTTCCAGAATGTACAAATTTTGAGTTGTTTCCCAGTATGTCCTCATACGTCAAGCGGTCCGCGTTTCTCCCATAAAACCATCGGCGCTCTGGCACAAAGTGTTGGCACATGAGTAGTAGGTGGCGGAGAGTCAGTGCTTCCAGTCAGCGGGGGCACCGCGGTCTTTCCTCCCTACACATAAGATAGCAATTGGAGGCGTAGGTGTGACCTCCTCTTGCCTGGACCTACGCAGGCATGACGACCAAGGTCATAGATGTGGCTTTATCGCCCGTATTGGTACATTATTGCTTATAATTATTGTCTTCTCTATCCCATGCCCTTTGCCACTAAGCGAGTATGAAAGTTGCAAACCTGGAGAAATAGTCCCTGGCGGGCAGAGGGCATATGCGTGGGAGGGAACTCTGTGCTGCCCACTTCGCCGCAGAGTCCACACGCTCTTTTTCCCACATGTACCCCTGACGTGCTTTGGATCCAGCACAAGCGGATGGTTTTTCCATCCCCTTCTAACGTAGTAATTTGTATGAGAATGTCAATTAGTAGCAGGTCTCATGGATAAAAAAGCAGTCGACGCCAAAAGGATGCTAAGGAAGTTAGGGATAATCATACATTGTTGTCCTGAGAAACCTCTATAAATGGCAGTGCCCCCACAATTGAAATGAGTTTCAGAGCTATCGACCGAGACATAAGCGGGCGAACTCAACGAACTCGCACCAGGTGATACCCCGGCCGGCGCACAAGGCGATATTGCGGCGGCACCAGTGGCGCCCCGACGGAGAGGTGCGGCACTCACCCGGTAGGTGCTCACCACCTGAGCTACGCTGGCCGTGTCCGCCTCCAGCTGACTGTTGGCCGGGTGCTCATCCTTGGGCGCGCGGCGTTTGTGGCGCGCCTGGTGGATGCTGACGTCCGTACGCGGTGTCAGCACCTGACAATGGCGATAGGTCAGACGACCGCTGCGGACACAGTCTGCTGAGAGAGTGGTTGGCTGCGCCGCTGACAACGGCGACGGGTCAGACGAACGCTGCGGCCAGACTGATGGGGGGTCTGGGCGTTAACGCCGCTCTCGCGCAGTAGGCCGTGAACACGAATGCCCACCACAGGTACTCGGATACCGTGTTATATGTGCACCGGTATAGAGAGAACCGACGATTTTGTATACATATGTCCAACTCTGTAATACCTAGACCACCATTCCAACGAGGTGGGCACTGATGCAAACAATTGGAAACAAAATCGAATGCAATGTATTTCATAAATGAATTTCTTCTTAAGGGTGTTGATATCATCCGAACGTCATAACATCTAACGTTAATAATTTCCTAATTGGAAGTTAAGTTCGAAAAATTGGAAATGACCTTCCAAAACAGTCCCGATAGGTGTTCATATTTTTACAAGGTGATAATTTCATATTTGGAACCTAGCTTCCAAATAGGAAGTTAATTTCAAAAACATGGAAGCTAGCTTCCAAATTGGAGGCTAGCTTCCAAACATTTGAGGTGAACTTCCAATAGTTGAAAAGTAAGGTTAAGTTAGGTTCCAATCCAGGCTACTTTGGAAGCTCACTTCCACCTTTTGGAAGTTAGCTTCCAATTTTGAAATTATTAACCTTGGAAGATTTGATACGCACGCGGTGTCACCACAAATTGCTATCATTCGTCTTTACTACCTATTAATGTTATCATATATTACATACGACGGGGCCGACAGAGGGTAGGATCAAGTACTGCAGCAGACATGCATGTACGACCCTGTGCTGGGTCGTGCTTACCTCCAGTAGCGTGTACGAGTTCCGCTTGAGGAATGTGCGACCGGTGCGCTCCCTCCAGGCCTTGGCACCGCTGACGATCGTCTCCAGCCGACTGAGGTCGGGCAACAGGATGGGCAGCGGCTGTCCCCGAGCCACCAGCGTCTCCACCGTCTGCCCGACAAACGGCGCTACTTGGTGCGACATCACCACCGCTACCATACAGCGCGACCGTCAGCGGTACGGCTCGGACCGCGTCACCGTTCGTTCTTCAATAAATAAATACATAAATAATAACTGCATTCACAAAATAACTAACCGGTCAGCCGCCAACCAGTCAATCAGTCAGTCAATCAATCAATCAATCAATCAATCAATCAATCAAAGAACCAAGCAATCAAACGAGTTATCAATATATATATATATATATATACATATACATATATATATATATATATATATATATATATATATATATATATACATATATATATATATATACATAAATATATACATATCCAAACCTGTGAAGTGAGTACGGGACTTGGTGCCGGAGTTGGCCGAACTCACCTCCAGTGGCGGGTGCTCCTTCTGTTCGGTGAGCGCCACCACCCGCTCCATCCAGTTCTGGGCCTTCCTCATAGCATCCTGCAGCTTCTCCACGTTGGGCAGCACGGCCGGGACCTTCTCTGCGTCGCGCAGTAGCAACTCGATCTCTGTCATACCCTGCACGGGCCTGGCAGATCACACCGGAGGGGTTAGTGGCTATCTCGTCTCGGAAAGCCAGAGTCATAGCTGAACAATGGAGCAGTCAGACTAACCGAAGCCCTCCATAGCCAAGTACTAGATCGGTTGACGAGAACAGTTTCATCAGGTTTTCGTGGTAGATTTCACAATTAATTTTCTGCTCATGTGCATGGAGTCGTAATCATAGAAATACTCTGGAGTAGCATGAAGTCAGCCACAGTTAGACTCGGAAGAGATATCAGAGGTCAAAACCCCATTAAAATTGCATGCAACTGAATATCCAATAACAGACAGTGTGATCGTTCATTTAGTTAGCAATCAAGCAAATAACATACCAGTCTAAGTAATCTGACAAACAAGTGTAATGATCTCGTCGGGAATTGACCAAATAAACCCTAGGATAACACGAGAGGGTGCCTTTGGGCGGATATAAATATCAATCGAAACAACTGCGTTATAGGTTCGAAATTTCCGGTATCTTCCAGCGTCCGAACTTGACTCACACTAACCTCACCAATCTCCTCAGCCCTTTGTAGACCTCCATAGCATATCTGGAAGAACCTCTCCAAGCTGTGAGGGGGTACCGGGGGGACACCCCAACAGGCTGAGGCCGAAGCTGGAAGACACCCGGGGGATCTCTCACAGGGCTGCGAGGGGGTACCGGGGGGACACCCCAACAGGCTGTGAGGCCGTAGCTGGAAGACACCCGGGGGATCTCTCTCAGGGCTGCGAGGGGGTGAAGGGAGGGCCCCTCAACAGGCTGAGGCCGGAGCAGGTAAACGCCTGGGGACCTCTCACCGTGCGGTGAGCGCCAGCTGAGCGCGCTCCTCGTGTTGCTGTCCGGCTTGCAGTAGCCCCTGCAGCTCCCCCATGGCACGCTCCACCACGTGGTAGGGAGGCAGCGTCAGGCCCGTCTCCACCAGGCGCTGAATACCATCCAGGTCGAGCCGACAGCGGCCGGCCAGACCCTCCTCCACCTGCTCCATCCATTGCGCGTGTGCCAGACGCTGCAACACACCGCGGCCCAAACTGACCAAGAGCAGGATATCGGGATGCAGACTGGCCCATATCAACATGTCAATAGTCGAGTCAATAGTTGCATGGAGTGAGCATGGCTGATTGATCTTGAAACGAATATACTTCAAAGCTTTGGCTACCTGGCTAAGCTTCAGTACATCATGAACAGTGGTGGTGGTGATGGATTTAAGTTTAGGGGCGCGTCGACATCTAGGGTCATTTTGCGCCCATCATGAACAGTGTTTTGCAGTCAAACCACTGGGGCGGAGATGGCCGAGTGGTTAAGGTGCTGAGCTCTGGGTACCAAAGGTCCCGGGTCCAACACTTGCACCACTCGGGGCATTTCCCAATCCCGCGGCCCATGGGCGAAACAGTGTGGGCAGCGCCATTAGCCGTCAATGTGCAAAGTGCGTCGTGAACCAGCCAATAAACCAACCAGCAGTCAAACCATTGGCAAGCTGATGTCACTTATCAGGTGGTCTCCGCTCATAGCTGAAGCTCATTATCGGCTGGTGTACTGTCACCAAACGGTGCCCAATATCTTCCCATCATTCGGTACTCACTATCAGCTGATACATGTAGCTTGATAGTAAGACTGACCTAAACGGTCCATTTGCCTGATTATGAGTGTAAGCGGGCGAAACCAAGACTGTGGGTGAGCTGGTCTTGTACTGTCGATGGACGGAACTAAGACTGCCGGCGGACGAGACTGGAACAGTCCGCGGGCGAGACCGGGACAGTTGGTAGGTGGGACTGGGACATTCGGATGGCGGGACTGAGACTGTCAATGAGCGAAACCGGGACATTCGGAGGGCTGGATTGGGACAGTCAGTGAGCGAAACCGGGACATTCTGGGGGCGGCACTGGGACTGTCATTGCGAGATTGTTGGAGGGCGGTACTCGGACTCTCAGTGGGCGGTCCCGGGACAGGGGCAGGGCCAGCCAGCTGACCTGACGCAGCTCGATGATCTCGGGCAGCTCGATGTGCAGGCCGGCGCCCAGGTCGACACAGGCCTGGATGTCTGCGGCCGGCGGCGGCAGCTCCGGCTCCACCAGCGCCACGGCCTGCCGCTGGAACTGCTGCACCTGCACACGACGTCAACACCGCAGTCAACTCCCGATCTCGCCCCGACTCCGACTCCGACTCCGACTCCGACTACGACTCCGACTCCGACTCCGACTCCGACTCCGACTCCGACTACTACGACTACGACTACGACTACGACTACGACTACGACTCCGACTCCGACTCCGACTACAACTCCAGACACGGATGCCTTACACCTGGCGCGTCACCTTCACAAATAGTCAAAATTAGTGACTTTACTTTTACACGACCTTCTAAAAGCATGTGAAACAGAAATTGGTCGCTTGAATGTTTGCCTGTACTTTATGCCACACAACGTTTAAAAAAAACTTCCAGTGGCTAGTCTCATTATGTCTGGTCGTCACCGGAGTGATTACCAACGGAACAGATATTTTTTACCCCCGACGCGCTGGGGGAACGCCGCGGCGTTCCCAAAGGGGCCATATCAGCTATCTTGCTGCTTTTCTTCACCAATGACTTGTTTTATGTTCCAACTTCGTCTGCAGGAGCTATGTCCGCAGACAAGAAAAAAATCCGTCACTTATCCAAGCTATGTGTTTCTCCGGCACCTTAAGCACACCAAATTCGTCTACATGCGGGGTAATCTGACGGGCGCCTCCATTTCACCATCTCTTGGAAGTATATGCCGCTCACAAGCTCTCCGAACAAGATCTGTATTTTATACTTATGCATATACCACCGATTCGCAAAACCGCGTTGACTTATCCGATATATCCGATATATCCGATACAGTCGTCCGCTCTTCATGACTTTTTCCGATCTTGTGTTTTCCGGGTGGGACAGATATCGTGAAAGCGTTCTTGCATTGGAAAGCTAAATGAGGTAGAACAATTACATAAAAACACAGGATAGAAAATTGTTTTCCTAGGAAACAAACAAATTGCACCTTTTAATGTAGCTCTTATAGTTTCCTTTAACAACTTCCACGAATTTCGAGGTAATGAATTGCCGGTAGGTCACCCATAGTTTTATCTACGCGTAGCGACGGAATTGTACTTCAGAACAACTGACATTCATTCAACAACAAACACGAGGACAACGCATCCCGACCTTATCCAGGTTCTATGACCTACAAATTAAATCTGGCGCGATAGGAAGATACCTACAACAAATATGAAGATCACTTTGTGTCAGCGACCAAATGTCAGACAGGTCAGACATAGTGTGCCAAAGAAAAACGTATTGCCCCTCAGTGGACTGCACAGTGGACTGGACTGGACAATAGACTAGCTCAGTGACCATGAGCTAAAGGCAAATAAAAGCCGAGGTGTTTGTCTTACGCATGTCTTCGCTGCCATCCCATCCGCAACATAACTCAAAACCAAAAGTTCGTACCTTTCCCTGGTGCAAAAATAGTAAGCACCGCTTGTAATCACCCAACACATTGTTTGGACAAAAAAGTTAGGGGATTTAATTCAATGGTACCGCATTACCTAAAGCTATGGTGTACAACATTGTCTCAGGTAACCTCGTAACAGAAATTCGCCTGGAACGGTCTTAACTGTCTCATCTACGCTTCCAGTTCCCACAAATCAAGATTTTCGGCACATAACTACTAAGGCATAATGCCGTGACTTTAGTTCCTCAAACGAAGGGTCATCTGTTGGTTGGTTCGCCTGTTGTTCTGCTGGCGACGGTGTAACAACTTCCTAAACCTTTACGGAGCGCATACTAACACATCCAAGAGTACAACGCACCATATCTCACATACACATTTGATAAATTAAGACTGGGTTCAGTAGTGCCCGTTCACATTCTGGAGGATTAACCCGTCCCGTCTCGGGGGTCTTCAACCGCCCCCCACCCACAGGTTTTTCGCGGATAGCGGATGAACGGCGCGCGGCAGCGCGCCCAAATTTGGCATACCTTTTCCCACATCAATTTGGCTTGCTTTCTCCAAATTTTGAAGTCACATCATCTAGGGTCAACGAGTTAGTCAAGGTCACGTGAGGTCATCTCCAAAAACGTTCAACCAGTCGTCACGCTTTAACGGATACAGATATTTCAATGAAACTTTCAGCGTTTGCTTATCTTTAGGGATGCAACAAAACGTGCGAGTTGATTTTGTCTCTTTTTTTCATTTTTTGACTACATATAAATTTTGCATATTTGTCAATTGCAGTTTAAATATAAAATTATGGCTCAAGTAAGCATTTTTTATTGGGGCAATTTGACTTCCAACAACGTTTCTCGGTCTGCTCTACCCATTGGAAGATGAAAATTAAAGAAAACTTGAAAACTCAAAATTGTGAAACTTCAAAAAATGACATTTTGCTTTGGGGTGGGGGGGGGGGCGCGAAAAATTGTATGGCCCTGGTCGATTTCGCTGCCCTTTTCTCATTCCAAATGTTTTTTTTCTCATATATCCCCCCCCCCAAATGAACTACCCAGAGCCAAAACCATAATGTAAGTCGTGAAAAGTCGTCAATATCTAGCCACCCTGTTGTCGTCACTTTTTGGGGGGAAATTGTTTTGGGGTGGATCCGGACCCTACTCGTCGAGCGCTTTCCGATGACACCTCTTTCGTTTTCGTGCGACGCTTAGTTTGGATTTTAGATGGGGGTTACTATCCGCCCCCGCCCCCCGAGACGGGGTGCGATGATCTGACCGGAGAGACGGCGCGGGTTAAAATAGGGAAAGCTGTGAGGGGGCCAAAATTACCTTCACATGCACTCATATTTACCTGGTCGAGCAAACGTTTGATGTCATCCTGCTCGGGCACACGACAGGCCAGCTGATCGATGTGCTCGTAAAACAGCTCCAGCTCGTCGACCGTCAGCCGATACTTGGTGTCGCTATGTGACATCACGGCTCGAGAATCGTCATGCTGACGTGTCCTGCGGCACATCATCGTGTCACGTAACGGAGCAACGTCATGCTACAAATCACAATACACCACCATGCTACGTCAGTGTTACATCACAGTACACCATCATGCTGCGTCAGTGTTATATCACAGTACACCATCATGCTACGTCAGTGTTACATCACAGTACACCAACATGCTACGTCGGTGTTACATCACAGTACACCATCATGCTAGGTCAGTGTTACATCACTGTACACCACCATGTTACGTCAGTGTTATCATGGTGGTGATAACACTGACATAGCACAGCCATGCTACGTCAGTGTTACATCACAGTACACCGCCATGCCATGCCGGTGTTACATCACTGTACACCACCATGTTACGTCGGTGACGAGTCATCTTGGCGTAAGTTGCTCGTCTCACAATCGAAAGGTTGTGGGTTCGAGTATCACCTGCCGGTACTCTTTGCCCGCGGGCAAACGGCCGCGGGTTAAATCTATGTCAGTGTTAAATAACAGTACACAACCATGCTACGTCAATGTACACTACCATGCTAAACCAGAATTACATCACAATACATACACCGCCATGCTACACCAGTGTTACATCACAGCACACTGCCATGCTACGTCAGTGTCACAGAACACCACAGCGTCACGTCAGTGACATGGTACATCAGTGTCACGTCAGTGACATGGTACACCGCAGTGTCACGTCAATTAAATGATACACCACGTCAGTACCACGGTACGATAGTGTCACATCAATGTCATACTACACCACCGTGTCACGTCAGTGAAATGGTACACCACAATGTCACGTCAGTGTCATGGTACACTACCGTGTCACGTCAGTGAAATGGTACGCCACAATGTCACGTCAGTGACATGTTACACCATATTGTCAGTCAGTGTCATGGTTCACCAGTCACGTCAGTGTCATGTTTCACCAGTGCCACGTCAGTGTCATGGTTCACCACAGTATCACGTCAGTGTCATGGTTCACCAGTATCACGTCAGTGACATGACACACCACAGTATCACGTCAGTGTCATGGTTCACAATGTCACGTCAGTACCACGTCAGTGACATGGCACACCACCGTGTCACGTCACACCACGTCACCATGTCGTCTCACAGCACGTGCGCAGCTAACGGAATCAAATTTGGAAACTAATATAGATCAGGTACTTCATTGTTTTCGCTTTGAAGCGCATCCGTTGCATTCGTCAGAGAGCGTCACACTGGTGGGGCAGCGCCATACTGGCGATAGAGCTCCATACTGGTAATACACTACAATATTGGTGGCAGTGCCGACGATACAGCGCCATTCTAGTGACAGTACCGTATTGGTGATATGGTACTACACTATGCTGATGCTATAACGCCATACTGATGCAGTGCCATATTGGCGTCACATCACCATGCCGACGATACCGTGTCATACTGAAGATACAGTACCATATAGCACCATACCGGCGATACCACATTGGTAGTACATCACCGTACCGACGATACAGCGCCGTATAGGCAATATGCCGCACGGATGATACAACGCCATGCTGTTGATACAGTACCACATTGGTGGTACATCGCCATAATGATGAGAAGGCGCCATACTAGCAGTACAGCGCCATACTAGCGATACAGCGACATACTGGCAATACAGCGAAACACGAACGATACAGCGACATACGGATAATTTAGCGCCATACTGGCCATACAGCGATATACTGGCGATGCAGCGCCATACAGGAGATACAGTGGTATGGTAGTTATGCAGCGCCATACCGACGGTACAACGTCGTACTGGCGATGGGATTACACTAATAGCACGACGCTCATGTGGCCAGTCAGAGCACAATTCCGCACAGATTAAAGTCGACGGAGCACGTTGCCCACAGAGGGAAAGATCCATCTGCAAACGATGCGACAACCCAACCAACCAACATGAGGAAACGCCTTCCAAGTGCAGCGGTATAATTATGTCTACGAACGGCGGGACACCTCCGTCTACGACCGGACGCAGCCGGCGAGGTCAGCACAGTTCCAGCAGTACCTGGTGCACCAGTTTACAGTGTGCGCATGGCGGAAGTCTGAAGTACATTGATGGGGACAGACGCATAGAGACGACGGGAGCTGTCAATGCTATTGGTGGAGCCCATCCCTCAGGGTTCCATGTTAAAGGAGCAAGAGGTTGGTGGTGCCAAGGCGAAGGGATAGGGCCCAGGCTCCGCGAACAGTATGGGAAGCTTCTCCCCCATGTGTCCGCAACAATAGTGCCTTGCAAAAGCACTTGTGTGCCAAAAATGTTATCGTGTACACCACAAACGGCACAGGCTCGCCACAGTGTTCTGCAGACCACAGTACCATATGCACTCGGTGTTCTGCAGACCACAGTACCACATGCAGCCTGTGTTCTGCAGACCACAGTACCACAGTCAGTATTCACCATGACACTCGGCAAGTTTGTACACCGGTCGGCGGTGAAATCGCCACCATTCTATTTTCCCTCCCGGTACCACGCAAATGAACGTGGCACGGGCACGGTCACGGCACTGTGCTTCGGGCATCCGCCGACCAGCACCGATTTTGAAGTCCCAGGTGTTAAGAGTCCAGTCAACCTTGACGTTGGCGGCCTGCAGTCAAGAACTCGGCTCCACCGCAGGTCAGGTGGCCCGGGTGGTGGGCGGCGCGCGAGCGATCGGACGAGAGTTCTACCAGCACGATACCGGACCACCAACCATCGTACCATCTGCAGGGGAGTCTGGTGGTTGATGCCCACACGTCTTCCCTTAGATGAAGCAGATGGAATTAGAGCTTAGATGGAATTGGTCTTAGGCAGACCAATGCTAGTTGACGTGTGCTGATGTCGGCCGATATCTGCAGAACTCAGACTTCACCAGTGTGCCAGTACTGTGGCCGGCTGCCTAGTAGTTGTCCAAGACTAAAGCAGGCATGATACCCAGGCCATTGACTGCCTTGCAGCGAATTGGAAGCTGGGACAGGCCTGACGGCACCTGTCTGCTTGGTACGCCGATTCTAAGTCACCCAATGTGTGTGGCATGGAAACTACCCAGACTTGAAGGTTATCGTGTTTGTGCTCTATTTCACTTGACATATTTATGGGTGGCAGCGTCATTGGATGGCTAAGAGTGGTGGGGGGAGGCAGGGCCTGGACTGGGGCCAATGGGCCTCACTGAAACGTTCTGGACCCCGTGCAGACCCACTGTACCTCAGCTAAGGCTCTCAGTTCTTTTTTTTCAACGACAGTCTTCGCAGGACCACGATGGAGGGCTGCAGCACACCAGTGGAGGGACATTGTACCCTTGCTAGGACCTCCAGTTTATCAATGACCGGTTAAAACTAAGGGCTATACAATGAAGGGCAACAAACTTCATTTTCCTTTTGGCCAAGCAGCCCACGGACATGAATTGGATCCCTTGGACGCAATAGGAAGCCTCTTAACTTCACTGCCAGGCCACTAGAAGGCCACTAGAACGCATTGGAGTAATTCCACTGGCCCGGGACGCCAATGGAGAGCAACACTCGACGAATGCCCAGAGTGAGGTAGGCTCTCTGAGAAGTATTGCGGTAATCTGGACCCCACTGCAACCTCTAGATCATGCTGCATTGCATCATCATATGGCATTTGACGGTCCACCGAACATTCTAAGGAGCAAACTACGTTTATTAATTACGAGTGGGCCGCAGAGAAAAGGAGAACAAGGAGAAAGGGATAAACAAAAAGGAATAAAGTACGTTTGTTGATTACGAGTGGGCCGCAAAATAAACGTAGTTTGTTTTGCGCCCCACTCCACCCGCTTTCCCACATCGCGCCGCCACTTCCTGATGCCGGATGTTGGCGGTGAGCCAGAAGACCGCGGGATCAGCGAGCGTCGAACCCCCGGTCCTTGGGCTGCCAGACGGACACACTGGTCACCATCACCATCATTCCCCACTGAACTTCTTCGAGACTTTCCCGCTACCCAGGTCAACGGAGGGCCTGCTTGCACTCACTTTAGGCCACCATTAACCCCACTGGACGTCCCTCTGAGAACTACTGCGAGGTTTCTTGCAATACACTAGAGAAGTCTTAGGATTTCGCAAACGTCCTGATACAAACACTGTATTTGCACGTTGCACGTTTGTGCTATATTGTATGAACTTGGTCATTGGAATTTCTTAAACCATTACGAATAGGTGCCTTCGCACTTCAAATCAAAGTGGCAGCCAAGCACGCGGCATGAACTTGCTATTAAAAAGAAACAACTGGACTGCTTTCGACTTCTACATTCTAAATGGAAAAAAATGACAAGAATAAATTACACCACTTCGCAATCTTATATAATTAACGAATTGGAAGCTAGTCAATGTTGACAAAATGTCAAACGATTCTGCCTGAGCTGCAACGTCATGATTCACAGAAAAGGGCAAGTTTATGTTGTCCCCAGGAATGCACGATCTGGAGGTGACGGTACTGTCTTGACTTACCATACAAATCAACTTCATCCGTCGCTGGCTGCTCAGAGAAAGAAATGGATGGCAGGAGTGAGTTAAAAATTACCATGAATCTCCCCAGATCCACCGGATTTAGGTGAACAAGTTCAGAATTGCCTTGCAGCGGAAAACTGACTTGACCTAAGTTGACTTGTGACGGCGCCCGTCATCCACACACGTTTTTACTTACCGACCGAATATGATCCAGGGATGCTGACTTTTTCTTGCATTCATTGAGTTCTACCCACCGCTTGGTTGCAAACATATGCAGATATGTACTCACCATCTAAAGCAAGTCAATCTGCCTATTGAGCCACCCAGATATGACAAAAACCTACCATGTTCGCCAAACTCGAAATGCTGCACCTTAATCGAACCGGTGGCATATTCTATGACCATAATAGACAAGATTGTGCTGCCTCGAATCTATTGTGCTCTTTTCCGACGCATTCGACTACCTGCTAGGCAACACAGCCTCGTCAATCTCTCACGCCGACGGGCGGGGATGGGCACGGCAATCCCACAGGTTACAGAGTTCGGTCCCACCACCAGCAATCGAACTGCCTGTCTACTGAGCTGCCGCGACCCGTGTCCCGTCTCACGCGACAAGGCCATCGATCGCAATTGGTCGCAGCATGGTCTCAATTAACGCCGAGCTCCCAGTCAATGCCTTTAGCCATTGCATGGTCCCCGTTAATGGCGAGCTCCCAGTCAATGTCATTAGTCGCTGTAGGGTTCCAGTTAATGGCGAGCTTCCAGTCAATGTCGTTAGCGTTGTAGGGTCCCAATTAATGCCGAGCTCCCAGTCAATGCCCTTAGTCGCTGTAGGGTTCCCGTTAATGGCGAACTCCCAGTCAATGCCCTTAGTCGCTGTAGGGTTCCAGTTAATGACGCGCTTCCCGACAATGCCCTAGTCGCTGTAGGGTTCCCGTTAATGGCGAGCTCCCAGTCAATGTCATTAGTCGTTGTAGGGTTATAGTTAATGGCGAGCTTCCAGTTATGTCGTAAGCTGTTGTAGGGTCCCGATTAATGGCGAGCTCACAGCAATACCGGGTTAATGGCTGATTCAACTGTCGATACACCACTATGGGGGTCATCCAGCCGTCGGACTGGACCCGACTTCAAGACTAAACTGAACCGTAGTGCGATAAACTACACTATGGTGTAAGTAGAAATCACTACGCCTGACATCACTGAAGGCTATCGGCCTTAGCAGAAAGTCGCCAGGACCTTACCGCAGTGAATTTCAGTGCTATTTGAATTTAAGGACGCTTCGACAAAAGCGTGATCATTTAGCGAATTTCAGTCCTATCAAATATGCAGCGACAAAAAAAATGGACTTCGAGCCTTTCTAATGATGATGATGACGATGATGATGAATTGGGGTTTAGGAGCGCGTCGACATCCAGGGTCACTTTGCGTCCATTACTGTATCACGAGCAATGTACGGTGCTGCTATAACAGCTTGCTATTAATATTCAAGGGTGGAGGTATATCATTTCAAAGCGTGCTTGTCGAAGATGTAAAAATATTTTCAAACGCGACGACCTCGGAGCCGTTCCCTATTAGTATACGTAAATAAGTATCGGCGTTCAATCGTCCTAAAACCTGGCGTCGTAGAGGTTCTAACAGCACACGGCCGACTAAAACATGTTTCGAGGTAGGCGGGTTAGAACGGGGTGGGAATAAAGGTCGAACATCACCGATCAGAATGCAACTGTGTGTCGCGAAGGTATGACATCCTCAATCGGCAGAGCATTACTTGTTGCCGCCGTTGGGTTCGGTGTGAGGATCGCCACTTCCTTAGTGTCGGCTTGAAAACCCTGAGCTTACCACACTTCTAGTTCCAGGCTCGTCGCCACTCTGGTTCATTTCCCGCGAGTTCGACATGACTGTGAATCCAGCAGAACACGGTAAATCTTCCATTGACATGTAAAGTGTTTGTTTGTTTGTTTATTGGATGGTTCACGACGCACTCTATGCACATTCACGGTTTAGTGGCGCCGCCCACACTGTTTCGCCGGTGGGCCGCGAGATTGGGAAATGTCCCAAGTGGCGCAAGCGGGACCTTTCGTACCCAGAGTCCAACACCTTAACCACTTGGTCATCCCCGCCCCAATGTCATGCAAGGATTGCATGGCCTTCATAATCCCCCGGACAAATGTGTTATCCTGGTTGAAGGCTTCCAATACCAGGAGATTGCTCAAGGAGTCTGTGAAAACCACGTGTGTTGTGAACCGGTCTTCCTGTGTAAAATAGAGGGCTTGCAGAACAGCATACAATTCGGTAGTACAAATCGACGTGTGTATCGATAAACAAAAATATCGAACACTGTCAACTAACGTAAGCCCATAGAACACCAGAGACGGACCTTGAAGAGTCTGTATAAATCCGCGATAAGTCGTGATATTCATGTATTATCTCCAATGCACGTGCGGAGTTCCCCAGGTTTGCATGACGTTTCTTTGAACAGGACAAAGTTACGTCAGTTTGCACTGGGACAACGTGCCAATGGAGAGTGCTCGGCGTAATAGCACGTGCTACACAACGCGGGTTGATATTACAGTTTCGGAGGATCGAAGCCATACGAATGGAGAACGTTAATCCAGGCTGAGCTTGAGCCCTATGATGGGCCCTATGCTTGGGCCCTATGCTCTTAATGTCGAGAATATCCACTGGAAGGATGGATGTTTCCGGTTTTTGGCAACATTGCATGCGTATCCCGCCCCCAATATTCATCAGCGTGGCGCAAGAGGTAGCTCGTCTACTTCTGCCATTACACTATCACCGGTGAAGCTGTGCTGTGGTAGGTGGATGTGTATGTGGTGGTGAGTGGATGTAGTGGTGACGGTGGAGTTTCGAGAGGTAACGGAGTGGTTTGGTCTCGTTTTTTTTTGTGTGCAACAATCCATCCTCTTGATGCTGGTCTGCGTGATCAGGTAAGACCCCGGTGTCGGAAATTTATAACCGGTCAAGGACCCGGTGGACTGTGACTGCTCTGATGAGGATGCCAGTCCAAACTATGTCAAAAGTGCCTTAAGCTGTGCCAGAACTTGCGCAGCGCTGCAGATCTGCGACTGCTGTTGCACTGTTTTGGATGTTGGTTGAGCAATGGGAGATGGAAGCTGGGAAGTAATGGGTGACCCCGGGCCCGGGTGATTGGCAGTACGTGGCGTGCTCCTCGCCTTCACTGCGCACGGGATCTTGGAGTGCGTCTCATCATAGACTTCCCTGGCCTTCCGAAAGGATAAGTTTCTAGAGCATTTCAGAGTTACGATTTATCTTTCCTTCAGGTATGCTGAACATGTTCTGTAAGAAGAAATATGTGCTGCATGGCCATGACCGCAATTGACACACCACAGGTGTTCCGAATCGCACTTCCCGTCAGGGTGTTCTGACGTGCCGCATCTAATACAGGTCGGGCAGCCGCAGGAATATTTGGTAGTATGTCCGTAACGTTGGCACCTAAAACATCCCATCGAGTTCGGGATGCAAACACATACCCTAACCTTCACGTAAGCTACGCACACCGTAGCGGGAAGGTCTGTCGAATTAAAAGTTAAAATAATGTTGTGTTGCTTGCAGGTCGCTCCCTCTCCTCACCCTCATCCTGCGCGCTTCCACACCATACTCAGACAAGCCTTACTTTTGAGTGTTTGTTTTTGTCCTATGGGGCTCTACCACAATAGGTATGGAAACGTACATCATCCTGCTCTTTTCCCTTACGCTGCATTTGGATTCCGTTACCCCCGAGGGTCGCCTTAGCGTCCTCTGCACTCACTCCGCCTCGATTGATCCATCTCACAGCTTGTCATATCTCACTTCACCCAATTTATCGCATCCGCGCTAACGCTCAAAGGGCGAAAGTGCAGATAGGCTCTTCCCATGCTCACTAGATGTTAATACAAGTGCTCGTGGAGAGGGTGGCCTGGCTTCTCAGCTCTTGTTTCCAACTGTACTTCCTCTATGAGAAGCAGTGGTAGGGACCAAGGTGAGAGACGGCGAACTTGCATGGCGGTACGCCTCTGCAGGTGTCTGGTCGGTGATACGACTACCGGAAAGGAATCTAACACACCAGCCTTTTCTGAGAGGTCCAGGATGGGTTTGTGTATTTCAGTTATCCATGGAAGTGTGCGTTATTTCAGCTTCAGCTCCTCGTGGCACCACCTCCACACTGGGACCCTACCGGGAAATGCATGTACCCAGACAACGGGAAGACGTCAGGTACCCGAGGAGCGATACGGGTCAGACGATGCCATCCCCGGCCGGGAAAGGTATTCGCCATCACGGCCGGGATCCAGCACCACCCATCCTTTGACCCTTGCCGGCCAGGCCAGCAAGCACCGGAACGAAGTCCAGGCCTCCGACCCGAGGCAACAAACCACTTGGTTCGTATGGGGCCATACGAACCCGCCCGACCACCCGGGATATCAAGACCAGACTCTTCGCCCACGACCAATCGGCGAGAGATTGGCGACGCTACATGACTCAACGGTCGACATGTAAAAACCAACAACCACCACCAAGACCAAAGAGGCGTATTGGTCCCCTGTCACAACTAGCGCCGTGCAACGTGGGACATCGGTCTTGTCAGCCCCGGGGAACGGGCCGAGCGGATGGGAGGGGGGCAGCTACCCCGATAAAACTGAGCTGGTGGCGGGACCGGGGAAGTTGTCCTACCTGCTCGTAGTGGGGAGAGTTGGTGTTGCAGGGTCAGGTGGAGGACATGGACGTTGAGATGATATGGGCATTGGAATGGGAGCGTACGGATGGAAGGACGAGTGAGGCACTCTTCGTCTCGTCCCTCACCAGTGGACCGGTGGCCTGGTCCGCCGTGTCATTGTGGTACGCAATCCCCCCGCCGCCACCACCACGGAAAGGTCGTGCCTCGTCGGGAGGGGGGAGGCGAGCCTTTCGAATATTCCAATATTGCCATCCATTCACGAATGGGACCTCGGTGCCCTTTCGAGGCACGTATCAACAGAACGTCGTGGATAATTATTCCACAGGATGGCACCCGGAACTGCGGGTGGACCACACGCCGTTTGCAACCACGTCCCCCAAAAAGCAAGTACGTCCACGCTCTCGAAAAAAGAAGATACCCAACTAAACAACAGGAGCCACCCTATTTGGGATCGAACGCATAACTTTTTCTCACACTGGTGCCCGCAGAGCTGAGAACGATAGACGCCCCTTAGAATCGGATTGGATAGGTGCACTAGAACGTGCCGTATATTGCAATCCACACGTATTACAAATACACAGAAATAGGAACGAGGCTACGCTACCGACGCAGGGACCTGCATCACACATCGCACATCTCCCACTATTTGGCAGATTATTGCAACTATGACTGGAATATAAAGCACGGACACATCTGATACAACAAATAATTTGGCACGGACAGCATTCTACGCCCATCACTAGCATATTTACAGCCTATGTAGTGAAACCAAATTCATTCAAAGCTCACGGTTCACATAATACATAGTGGTTATAATTCAGGCGAAAATATCCGAATTAGCACGATAGGTCAGGTTCAATTGCATGAGCGGACATTCCCTAAAAAGCCCGCTCCAGTGTTCTGAAACCGATCCTAGCTGGCTATTTCACTATGAACGCAAAACGCACATTTGTGGTTCTAAAAATACTTCCAACGACCACAATATTCATATCGCAAAATACTGCAATACAGTCAAACAAGTCAACTATGAATATAACCTGATCAAAATATCGGCGCTTCGATGATGCTGGCAAGGATAAACAGCAATATTTCAAAGGACACCAGAGTAAGGTTGTCCTTATCAGATTACTAAAACAAATATTATACCAGATTACAAACAATGACAGCGAGTGAAACATATTTCGAACCGTGGCAATGTAAAGAACAAATTTAGTCATGGTTGCACGAATATTTTTTAAACTGTACTTTTGTGTGGCTGTCAACACCGGTGGCCAACCAGTCAATCACCAGCTGACCAGCCACCCGCCCACTCGAGCGGCACGTGGACACCGCAACCGAAACGTGGACGTGAGTGACATACGTGCCACCGAACGGGGATGGCTCCGGACTGGATGCCCAGCATCGGATCGGAGCCACCCCGGCAGTGACTGGTCCGCCACAACCGAACAGCCGGGAGATGCCGCTCGCCACCGGGTACACGTTAAACACACATGCACACACACGCACACACATACACAGACACGCACAGACAGACAGACAGACCCGACAGACAGACAGACAGACAGACAGACAGACAGACAGACAGACAGACAGACAGACAGACAGACAGACAGACAGACAGACAGACATACATACATACATACATACATACATACATATACATACATACATACATACATACATATATACAGACAGACAGACAGACAGACAGACAGACAGACAGACAGACAGACAGACAGACAGAGACAGGCAGGCACAGACAGACAGACAGACAGACAGACAGACAGCTGGTGGCGGCGGCAATGAGGAGCCGGTGCGGCCGAGCCCACTCGATGTGGAGCGGCCGCAGCTGGCCAGCGGGCACCACCACGCCACAGCGCACCCAACACAGAGCGGAGCGGCGCCGTCGGTGCGGCAGCCGGTGCGGCCGGCCGACCGCCGGTGGCCACACTGCGCTGTCCTCGCCGCTGCCCCGACACAATGAGATCTGACGGACGCCGGTCGCCCCGCGTCGGCCGCGGCTGCGCCGGCACGGTCGGCGCACGCGCCTTACCAGCCAGCCCTGCCAACACACGTGCCCAGTGCCAAAACAGCGCAGCGGCGGCCGAGCGCCCGGGCCAAAGCGGCCGACGCGTACGCGTGCGCATGCGCGAGCCAAGCCAAGCCTCATGGGTGGGCGGAGGGCGGGCGGGGCGAGCGTCAGGTGGCGACGCACACTGCTCACACCCCTCGGGGCGCGCGGCGCGACCAACACATACCACACACAAGTCACTAGGGGCCGGTGCGGCGAGATTGAGAGATACTGAGATAGGGCCGTCAACACACCACCTGATCACAGCTGCGCCCCCGCCCGCCCCGTGCCCAGCACCGGCAACGGCGGCACCTACCTGGTGCGGACTTTGTTGGATGTCAACTGCTGCGCCACCATCGAACACTTGGTGGTCTCCTCGATGACCAGCGCCAGCGAGTTGATCAGATCTGACTCGGGAAACCGGTTCGCTTCGGCCTCTTGCAGTAGCGACTTGAGCTCGTCCAGCCCTGCAATCGGCCGTACCCGACTCGTCACGTGTCTGTACTGGCCTCGGGCATGGTCAGAGTATCGTTGGTCAACTGGCACATGACAGGCCGGCTTCTTCGTTGTGTGTACACTGCACGTGTCTGCTTAAGGCAGCAGCTACAAGAGGGGTTATCACCTGTTGGCGATAACAAGCACTGCATTTACCAAACCAAATTTAGAGCTCAAATTGCACCGGAAACTTACAACACGCAAGGTATCATCCCTCTGCAACTATAGCACTATGGCACCAAGATTACGCTGAACTCAACTACGGCGGCGCCAAGGCTGCATTAAACCCAGCTGTGGCAACGCCAGACTGCATTATACCCAGCTGTGGGAGCGCCAAGGCTGCATTAGACCCAGCTGTGGCAACGCCAGACTGCATTAGACCCAGCTGTGGGAGCGCCAAGACTCCATTAGACCCAGCTGTGGGAGCGCCAAGGCTGCATTAGACCCAGCTGTGGGAGCGCCAAGGCTGCATTAGACCCAGCTGTGGGAGCGCCAAGGCTGAATTAGACCCAGCTGCGGCGGCGGCAACGTACTCTACCATAGCGGCAGCAGGACCCCCACACCCCCCCACACACACAGGGGACGAGTAGCCTAGGGATAAGTTGCTCGTCTCACAATCGAAAGGTTGTGAGTTCGAGTCTCACCTGTCGCTACTCTTCGCCCGCGACCAATTGGCGTGAGAGATTGGCGACGCTACATGACTCAACGGTCGGTGTGTCGCAAAACCAATAACCAACCAACAACCCCACCCCCACCCCACACACACGCACAACACAAAATATAGGGTCCCACTGCATGGTTCCCGACTTAAAAGCATGCGCAAAATATTCGCTATGAAGGAAAGTACTACTGACCTCTTTTTCCCTTCTCCTTTACCCATACGAAATCCTGAATATCTTGTCAAGCAACGTTCATACTGTTTGTTATTTGGGCTTTCGGGCGTCTCGACTGCTATGGCCAACATTCTTACTAGGCCGGTAAACTTGTCCATACTATGCACCAGACTCAACCTGGCAGGTCCAGTGTGCTTCACAGTACCAAACATCATACATACAAAACAGCAGTCCACACAGGAAAGGTTAGATACACGCGCACAGATACACGACATACACACACAGACGCACATACCACACCACGCAAACACATACCGAGCCGCGACCGAGTACAGCACGGGTGTAGCCGTGCCCTGGCGCACTGACACACGCGGATAGATGCACACCACACACCACACCACACAAGCACATACCGAGCCGATTGTCGCCGGTGGCCTCCAAACCGTCCTTGACGCGCAGGATCCACTGATCGAAGCTCTCCACCCGCGCTTTGAGGCCCTGCAGCATTTCGGGCAGCTCGTGCAGCGTGTACCGGTACCTGGCCAACACATAGCTGTTAGGAACACACACCTGATTGCTGCATGACGCTGGCGGTAGACGTGATTTCTGCCTCGCCTTATGAAGTGCACTGCATTGCGACGGCGCAAAATCAACCATTGTACCTCGGTAGGGTTGCAGTCCGAAAGTACGAATGCGTGCACAAATACCAAAGACATCGCGCAGGACCAGACGAAGCACAAAGGACAGCACAGCGCGTGACAATATCCCACAGCAAACCATGACATAGTGTCTGTTGGTAATACTTTGCTGTGCCAGATGGAGCACAAAGGGAAGCACAGCACGTAACAATATCCCACAGCAAACCAAAGCACAGTATCTGTTGGTAGTAATATGCTGTGTCGAATGGAGCACAAATGGCAGTACAGTGCGCGAAAATATCCCCACAACAAAGCAGGGCATAGTGTCTGTTGGTAGAATTCTGTTTTGCTAGATGGAGTACAAAGGACAGCAGTGGCTAACAATATCCCACAGCAACCCACGGCATAGTGCCTGTTGGTAGTATTCTGCTGTGGCACATGGAGCACAAAGGGCAGCCCAGTGCGTGGTAGTAAATCACAGTAACCAAAGGTATATTGTATGTCGGTATTAAACCCTGAATCGACATACGTACACTGTGATAACCATCTGAAAATATAAATAGGCAAGCACGTGCCAACTAAACTTCTCGTAATGCCGATATATCGACAGATTACCAATAGCTTAATATCCATGTTAATTGCGAAGGTTATCAAACGTAAGCAAAACATCCAGATATATGCCACTGGTGATGATGGTGTGCGTCGACTGGCAAGGTCATTTTGCGACCATGGCGGTGTTTCCAAATGATATATATATATATATATATATATATATATATATATATATATACGCACACGCCAGCGTACGCTTATCAGCACCATACGATGTTCGTGCTACCACCTTAAGAATGTCCAGTGTTTTAAAACATTTGTCGCGGGGTATCTTATAATGGTATCTGTACGTCAAGCAACTGTTAAATATAACACCAAGAAACCTGGTCATCGGTTTTGTTGGAATTCTCGAATTGTACAAGCGAATTTCCATGTTTGGACATCGTTGACGCATGCAGCCACTCCTATTTCCCCATCGCTCTAGACACTGAACTGCAAGGTGCAGCTGCCTCTACATTGCCGGTGCAGGCGTGTTTAAGGTCCAGATAGCAAAATCATCTGCAAAGAGGGAGCGGCAGATGGAAGGCTATACTGCACAGGTAATGTCGTTAATCATTTGAGCTAATAATGGCACGCTAAGCACACTGCCCCGTGGTACTCCATTTTGTTGTGGGAACCACTTAGAGAGCTGGCTACCGATTCGGACACTGAACCGGCGATCTGCTAAGACGTTTCTGATAAACATCGCCATCGGACCGCAGAGGCCGCATTCATGTATTTTCAAGAGGATTCCGTGTCGCCACGCGGTGTCAAAGGCGCTTTCTATGTTTAAAAAAAACTGCTCCGATGTGACGTTTCCTTGCAGCAGAACGAATACCGGTGTCAAGGGTTACAAGATGGTCTATCGTGCAGCGATTCTGCCTAAAACCCCACTGAGAGTTTGTTAAAATGTTCGTTAGTTAATGAGAGTGTGTTAAAATCATCCAAAATGGGCGCTCACAATTATCTCCATTAACCTGCACCAAGAGGAGGTCAATGCAGTGGGTCGGTAATGCAACGGACCCTGGCCACTCTTGCCAGGTTTTTTAGTGGTACAATTATAGCCTATCGCCAGGCATCAGGAAAGTGACTATGTCCACATCGAGTTAAAAACGGTCAACAAAACGTCCTGTGCACATGATGGCAGATGTCGCAACATTTCATTGTGGATCGTATCAGGTCCTTCGGACACATCGCGCAGGCCCTGGAGAGCGGACAAAAGCTCAGGTTTAGAGAAGGGCTCGTTGTAAGCCAATCGTCCCTATGTCGACAAGTCTATTATTATGTTTTCATTGCGAGAGCGATGCTGCAGGAACCCTTGATCGACGTTGCCAGGAAGGCAGCGTTCGGAAAATTATCGGTCAATATCATTCGCAACCTCAGATGGCTGAAGCACATCACGATTACCGATCGGTAGGTCGGGCAAGGGAGCGGAGGGGAAATTGCCACTGATTGTTTTATGCGAGCCCACACCTCAGTCGAGGGAGTCGATGCATTAAGCCCTGATATAATTATGCCAGGTCGCCCGTTTGGCCTCTTGTACTGTCCTGCGCGCAAAGGCTCTGGCTTTTCTGAAGATAATTAAGTTAACCACTGTGCTCCGGCGATCGAAGGCTTGAAAAACCCGCTTGCGGGCAAGAATGGAGTCACCCGACACTCCGGGTCAACCACGGCACCGGACTGCGACGATGCGCTCCAGATGTCAGCGGAGCACATGCAGTGGCAGTGTCAACGAGCCGCTGCTAAAAGTCGACTACTGATGGTGGATGCTTGTCATCGGATGTGAATTTCGCCTTAAGTTTGTCGTCAAACTCTATCCAGTTGGCTTTGCGTAGATTCCACCGCCGAGGTCTCCTGCCAGGAGTCGCTCCATCCATATATTATATCCATACTGGCATGTCGTCACTCCCGAGTGGATCGGTGCCCACAGACCACTCCAAGCTTTGAGCAACGTGTGGGTTACAGAGGCGTTGCTCTAACACTGGTATGCTACCTGGGAACAGACAAATATGGGTAGGCGAGCCAGTGTTCAAAAGAAACAGGGACTTATCGTGGAGAAAACGTTTCAAGTGTATTCCGCGAGCGTTAACTGAATTGCATTCCCAGGCAGTGTGGTGACAATTCAAATTGCCTACAAGCAGGGCTGGATGACGGAGTTCTAACATCAGTTTGCTTAGTTCTGCACCTGGAAGAGGCCAGGCGGTAGATACAATGAATAAATTTTTATTGCATGAAGAACAGCCACACGTGCCGCAACTGCATGTAGCGAGGGGCACGATGCGACCTGCGACCTCCGTGTGCCACGGTGTCGATCCCACCTAAGTTTCTCGGAAGATATAATATCCATTTATGGAGCATTGGATATCGGGCGCTAGTTTTGTCTCTTGGAGACAAACAACCATGGGAGTTTCCAAAGATAAAGCTGGCTGTAGATGAGTAAAATTCGCTCTAAAACCGCGCATGTTCCATGGAAAAATTAGAGAGCGCAAATTGATAGTTGACTAGGAGTCATTATATTGCTAACATAAGCTGAAAGTATGTTTCAGCTCGGGTTACCGGTTTTTACGTGATTTGTGGACTGATCATCCTGGATATAATAAAGAGCTTCCAAAATGGTATATAGTTAAGCAGTACAAATCGACGCCTCCAGAAATATACCATCCGCGTCGACCAACGCACAGGCATCCTACTTCAGTTGGTTGGCTGGTTATTTGGGCATACGGGCGCATCGACTGCGTTGGTCATGCAGCGCCCATGCGCCAGCATGCAAAATCCTTAGCAGTGTACATCCCTTTCTTTGAACGGGACAAAGCATGGCCAGTCTGCGCTGACACAACACGCCAAGGGGGGATGTTTGGGGTGTTACAGAACCTAGTTTAAGTGAATGAGGATTATGGTACATATATTTAATTAATGACATTAATTTAGTTACAATCGGTGCTAATCGCTGCTGCATAACACGGTTCCCGCAACAAAGACCGTTGGTAACTAAAATTAATAGGTGTATATTCGTCAATACCGGGGGACCGGCCAATGGCGCGCGATTACCCCGATAAAACTGAATGGACGGGTAGACCAGGGGAAGCTGGCACACCTCCTCGTGACAGTGGTTGTTGCGGGGCTGGGTGGTGGACATAAGCAGGGATATTGACAGTTAACGGACAATGGGATGGGGAGGGGAATGATCTACAGCTAGGGTCCGCGTGCTCACGAATTACGCTATCAGCTGAGACTGGCGCACTAGCGGGGTAAACATATGCCACTGGTTTGATTACAGCATGGTCATTAAAACTCAGTATATACTTTGTTAACAAACAAAGAAACCGCGCATATTCATTTACACAGTATTTACTCCTTCCAACTTGTCATTATCATTGACCTTCGTTCCCAACCCACAACGTAGGAAGGATGCGGCGGAACTTCCGCAAGTGAGGAACCCACTTAGCGCCTGATACGTTGCTTAGACAATTCTATTTAGATGTGTGAAAATGCATGGCGCGTCAAATCCAAGGCCTTCGGCTAAATGGAGTCAGCCATCATACATTACTGCCGAAGTGAAGCCTAGTACAAAAATGGGGCCAACAAAAACGTCCGGACAAAATTAAGCTCTTGTTGCACACAGTAGGCAGGAAATGTGCTACGTTTTTTGTAACGTAGAATATTTATGTGGTTCCCCTTCTCACAGACTGAAACTTATGGCTGTGCACGACCATTATCTGAGACGATCACAGCACGCTTGACCAAGCACCCGAGAAACTGGCTGACATTCTCACATCAGCAATAACTGACATTTTCAGCTCAGGAGAACGTCGCTGGCAGACAGATCACCCGAGGTGACCGACATGCGTATCCCCCTGTGAAGGTGACAGCAGATGTACCATCGAGATGACTGGCATACATACCACCTGAAATGGCTAATAAATACACAGCTGAGGCGACATGTATGTCAACCTGTGGTACCGACCTGAGGCGGTGACTGACCGATACACTACTCGAGATGAGTGCTACACATGACCGCCCAGAGAGGTGACTGAGAGGAAACCCCACCTGCGATGTGAGACGTGGCCGTCTTCCCAGTCGCACCAGCTCACCTGAGCACGTGATTTGCGGCTGGACACTGGCAGAGCTTGTCGTAGTGCTTCAGACAGACTAGCCGCTTGCTGCACGGACACGTGATGGCCGACAGGAAGCAGGTGGTCTTGCAGTAGTCGCACTGGCGCTCGTCGTCCTGCAGCAACTCGAACGCCTCGCGCTCAGCCTTCCGCACACCCTGGCATGGCCAAACAGGTCTGGTCAGAGCATTCAGTTGGCGAGGTCAAACCGGGTCAGATGCAGGGGGTCCAGTCAGCGCGGCCAAACCGCCCCCGGCCAGAAGTCTATTAGGCGTGGTGACACCATCCCCAGTTAAAAGTCGAGTAGGTGCGGCCAAACCGCCCCAGGCCATAATTATAGTAGGCGTGGTTACACAATCCCCAGTTAAAAGTTGAGTAGGTGCGGCCAAACCGCCCCGGGCCATAATTATAGTAGGCGTGGTTACACAATCCCCAGTTAAAAGTTGAGTAGGCGGGGCCAGGAGTCCAGTAGGCGTGGTCACGCCATCCCCGGTTACGAGTCCAGTAAGCGTGGCCAAACCGTCCCCAGTGAGATGTTCTGTCGGCGACAGTACACAGCGCGAAGGCATACTTTTTGAGCACTCGCCTTATCTTGTGAAGACCAACCGCACGGCGACATAAATGTACCCAGTTCCCTCTGATCAGAAGAAATGTACCATCAATGTAACATGGAGCAAGTTAGTTTGAAACTAAATCAGAAAGCTCAATGCTGCTGCAATGCTTCCAGCAGAGGACGCTACTAATCCGTCCGTGGTCCATGACATCATGCAAGCAGAATGTGCTTAGTAGCTCCTGGACTCATTATCCGATCACGGAATTTCAGTCTTGTGGCGCCATTTGAAAAGGTCAAATGACAATTAGTGAAGAAGCATAAAACAAACATAAGAGCATCTAATTGCTGAAGAACAAAAGAAAATAAATATAACAGCATGTAATCAGTGAAGAGCAGTACAACAGAGTATCTCCAATGGGATTAAATCGCCTGCCTAAAGGGGAGTTAATGAGCTGGCGCTGTCTAGATACTTATGGCGAAACACGGCAGTAGCCGTCCACTGTGTACAAGATCGTTACAGGCACATGTCTGAACGCACAATGGCGCGGAAAATTACTCTCCAACAAGACATCAGCCAGCCAGCAGGAAAGGTCTTATATGTCACAAGGGCCACACGTAACTAGAACTCGCCCAACCTCCGGTACAGATCTTGCCACCATAACTCTGATCATCAGTGACAGCCTCAAAATGCACACCTCTCTATTTCGGGTCACGGGCGTAAACTGTGCTCCGTCGCCTGATGCAAGGCACCCAATGACATCCTCGTATATTTGTGTTCAGATTGCTTACAGCACACACGTGCAGCATATATATATATATATATATATATATATATATATATATATATATATATATATATATATATATATATATATATATATATATATATATATATATATATCCACGTTTGATTCTATGTTTTATGACACATCGTCCGTGGTCATGTAGCGTCGCCAACCTCTCACGCCGATTACCCGTGAGCGAAGAGCAGCGACAGGTGAGACTCGAACATACAATCTTTTGATTGTGAGACGGGAAACTTACCCCTAGTCTACTCGTATTATTACATACATCCCCAAACTATAGTAAGTGTTAGGATCCAATGAGCTGACTTAATTTGGCAACCTAATACCAGACGTGGAACTCTTCAGCAAATCCAAACTCAGTGTATCGCCAGACGCACCGACGGCCCAAACAACACCATACCCAACCCAGCCACATGACACTACTGAAAACACCCTACTTTCGCGTCCACGTGACGCTGTTGATAACACACCACCTCGGCTACGCGACACCCCCGGCGATACCGCACCTTCTCGGTCACATGACACCCCTGGAAATACCTAAGCTTCCCGGACATGCGACACCCTTGGCAATACTCCGCCTTCCAGACCACGGACACCCCTGGTCACATCCAGTCCTCCTGGCCACGTGACACCACTGAAAATACCCCACCTTCCCGGGCACGTGTCACCACCGACAATGCTCTACCTTCCTGGTCACGCGACACCACTGACAATACCCCACCTTTCCGGCCACGCGACACCACTGGCAATATCCCACCTTCCCGGCCACATAACACCATTGACAATACCCCACCGTGGGCGCTGTATGACCGGAGCAGTCGAAGCGACCCTAAGCCCAAATAATCAACCAACCAATACCCCACCTCCCTGACTACGTGACACCGATAGCAACAGGTCCCACGTGAGACCACTGATAATAGCCCACATTCCTGACCGTGACACCGATAGCAACAGGTCCCACGTGTCACCACTGACAATACCCCACCTCCCTGACCACGCGACACCGATAACAGGTCACCAAGCGGCGGCTGCTCACCCTCTCGAGCATGTCGGTGCGGCCCAGCCGCTCTGCCTCAATGGTTTTGAGCATGTTGTGGTAGGTGGCGCTGGCCACCAGCAGACTGAGCTTTTCGGGCTCCAGAGCCATGCTACACACCAGCTCGTCGTGCGAGAACACGCAGAAGCGGCGCAGCTGCGAGTAGTGCGCCACGCACTCTCGACCGATCGACAGCTGTGAGGCGACAACAGAGGTCACGGCGGGTCAGCAGCACTCAGCAGCAGGTCGCAGCCTGATAGTCGCAGCAGCCGTGACACATCGCACACGTGGCACCCATGGACGCTGCAGTCGGTATCAGAACCACGGACACGTCCAATCAAATTTGACTGGGGGTTGGCAGTTGGTAAAATGTGGAGTTTTTTATTTGTGTCACTTCGAAATCAAACTCCACCTCCTTCCTCTTTGTGTATAAAATTAAGTTCACTGGGCGGAGGAAGTGAATTCAATGTGGGAGCTTCTGTCCTGCAGCTAACATTTTTTACAAAGTGCTGAGACCAAGATCGCATGCGCGAGAGTGATAAATTGAAGGAAGGGAGCAGCAGTACGGACCCAGTCGGGCGGAGCAAAGTTGACAGCCTCGGCGAAGTTGAAGCCCTGGTTGAAGCCGGTGTGGTAGGCGCGCGGCAGCGTAATAACGAACTCCCCGGCGTGTTGATCGGTACGGAATATCGGAACACCTGTCGGCGGCCGATAACGGTCAGAACTACAGAGGTCAGGTCAAATCTGCAAATGTCATGCCATAGCTACAGATGTGCCAGACTCATACTGGCCAGCACAGAGCCACGTGTGCCACGTCAGAGCTGGAAGGGCACATTAGAGCCACATGAGCCACGCCAGAACTGCGTTAGGCGACAGACGTAATGTCAATGCGGACATCGGGGATCTCCAGTAAAGAAAGAAAACGGGTAGGTTCCTGATGCCATTCAAGAACTCAGAATTATGCGCTTGCGACAAACGCGCCCGGATGCTCACTAGTGTGTGCGCGAAGAAAATAGGAACAATATATGAGACTTTATT
Organism: Imbricaverruca yamaguchii; assembly: GCA_034440575.1. NCBI lineage: Eukaryota > Metazoa > Arthropoda > Thecostraca > Neoverrucidae > Imbricaverruca > Imbricaverruca yamaguchii. The sequence goes on from JAOTOL010001431.1 coordinate 887,852, forward strand.
TCCATAAAATATGATGCGTAGTGCATTTATGAAAGTTAGCTTGCTTTCAGACGTCAATTTCGTTGACACCTACAGTGATATATTGCGCATGCTGTTACTTTGCGTATCGTCTTCTGGATCTGCATGCACCGCATTTCTGATGTCGTTTTCTTTACATGCATCGTATTTCTGATGTCCTTGCGCGAGAATTGGTGTCGGCATTTTGGGGTTGAAAGTATCACGTCGTCAATCCATTGATGTTGCAAATCGCATCAATGACGGCATCGTTTTGGGGGTTCAAATCCCGAATCGAACTTTTCAACAACCTGACCGCAACTGAGCTTACCGTTTGCAGGATGCATGTCATATGGCAATGCTGCGACTTTTTTTAGATTCGTGGCCCATTTACTTCATATCGCGGCAAGCAATTACAAATTCGTGGATGGACCAATGACAGCAGTATTCGGGGGGTGGAAATACCGAAACGAATTTTTCAACAAGATGATCGCAACTACGCTTAACGTTCGCCGAATTTATGTCATTATAACGCGGTGTTTCGACCTTGAGATTCGTGGTCGTTTTCTTGATATCACAACAAGCAACTACAAATTAGTGGGTTGATCAATGACGGCATTGTTTTGGGGTTCCAAATCTTTTACCGAATATTTCAACAAAATGACTGCAACTGAGCTTACTAATCGCCGAATTCATGATATTCTTAAGGCAGTGCCCAGTGCTGCGACTTTTTTAGATTCGTGGCCCGTTTTCTTGATATCGTGGAAAGCAATTACAAATTCGTGAATGGATCAATGACGGCATTATTTTGGGAGTCAAAATCCCGACGATAATTTGTCGATAAAATGATCGCAACTAAGCTTAACGTTCGCCGAATTCATGGCATTACAGAGCAGTCCTGCGACTGTTTTACATTTATTGCATGGTCTCTTAGTATTGTTGAATTTATGATGATGTCGGCCTCTCTGCCTAGTTTCCCTCGCCGGCCGATCGGCGGCGCTAGTTTCGCCGTCCGACGGCCGGCGGCTATGTCCTCGCTTGACACGTAACTGGAAGACCACATTAGAGCCACACAAGCCACGTCAGAGCTACATAGGCCCGGACAGCGATGCAGAGGCCAGGGCAGAGCTGCGGCCACGCCCCAGTCAGTACAGAATATTGACACCAGTCGACAGGTTCAGGTGAACATCCTACAAAGGTGAAGTGAGACACATATCACTGAAGTTAGAGCTAGTGCTTAGAGCCACGGTGACGTGCACATGTGCGTGCGTGTGCGTGTGCGTGTGCGTGTGCGTGTGTGTGTGTGTGTGTGTGTGTGTGTGTGTATGAGTGTGTGTGTGTGTGTGTGTGTGTGTGTGTGTGTGTGTGTGTGTGTGTGTGTGTGTGTGTGTGTGTGTGTATGTGCGTGTGTGCGTGTGTGCGTGTGTGCGTGTGTGTGCGTGTGTGCGTGTGTATGCGTGTGTGTGCGTGTGTGTATGTGTATGTATGTGTGTGTGTGTCGGCGTCGTGTGGCTCACCTGCGGCCATCAAGACGTTGGGGTTCATAGTGGTGACCAGCTGGTGTAGCAGGTCTGGCTGAGCCTTGAACAGCTCTGGAGCCGCCGCGGTCATCGCCTCCTCAAACTGCTGCGCTCGTAGTCCCGACACGCCGTACCACGTCTTGGGCTCTCCCCTGTGGTGGTCATGGTCAGACAGGGTAACCAGCCGCTCTGACCTGTAGCGGTGATGGTCCCGCAACGCCACCATCTCTCGTTCGGGTCATCACCGACACGGTGGATGAGGGGGCAGGGCCAACATCCATCACTACGCACCAAACCACTCACCAGTGCAGGTAGTTGATGGAGTAGCTCCAGTGGTCCTCGTTGTGCCAACAGAAAGTACTGAAGCACATGCCCACGTACATCCAGGGCACCTTCATGCCGGAAATGTTGGCCTTGATGTGAGCCAGGATCGAGTCGTCCAAGACAGCAATGTTATTGAGGTTCCAGCCGGAGTTGACATACACCTGCAGCACAGAGAAGCCGTCAAATTCCACCAGTCACCTTGCCCGTCCGTCGGTCATCAAATCCCTCCAGTCTCCTCGGTCGTCGCACCCCAGCAGTCAGCATAGCCGTCACACATCACCAGTCACCTCCTAGCCATCACACCTCACCAGTCGCCCTAGCCATCACGACCCATTAGCTTCCTTGTCTATCACATCCCACCGATATTTTCGTCCATCGCATCTCACCAGTCTCATTGGCCATCACATCCCACCAGTCTCCTCGGCCGCCACACCCCACCAGTCCCCTCGGCCGTCACACCCCATCAGTCCCCTCGGCCGTCACACCCCACCAGTCCCCTCGGCCGTCACACCTCACCAGTCCCCTCGTCCATCACACCCCACCAGTCCCCTCGGCCGTTACACCCCACCAGTCCCCTCGGCCGTCACACCTCACCAGTCCCCCCCGGTCGTTACACCTCACCAGTCCCCTCGGCCGTCACACCTCACCAGTCCCCTCGTCCATCACACCCCACCAGTCCCCTTGGCCGCCACACCCCATCAGTCCCCTCGGCCGTCACACCCCACCAGTCCCCTCGGCCGTCACACCTCACCAGTCCCCTCGTCCATCACACCCCACCAGTCCCCTCGGCCGTTACACCCCACCAGTCCCCTCGGCCGTCACACCTCACCAGTCCCCCCGGTCGTTACACCTCACCAGTCCCCTCGGCCGTCACACCTCACCAGTCCCCTCGTCCATCACACCCCACCAGTCCCCTCGGCCGTTACACCCCACCAGTCCCCTCGGCCGTCACACCTCACCAGTCTCCTCGGCCCTCACACCCCACCAGTCCCATCGTCCATCACACCCCACCAGTCCCCTCGGCCGTCACACCTCACCAGTCTCCTAGGTTGTCGCACCCCACCAATCAATAGAGCCGTCACATCCCAGCAGTCTTCTCAGCCGTCACTTCTCACCAGTATCCTTGGCCGTCACATTCCATCAGTCTTCTAAGTCGCCAACACATTATTGTATTCTCCCAACCAGCACATAACAGCCTCGTCTTACATTCCATCAGTTGAAACTGTCTTCATTCGTCGAAAAGGATGTAAGCTGGGAGGCAATGCTGAATACTATTCATAATTTAGTGTAATATGTCTGGTTGATGTTATCTGCTGTTAACCCTTATATGATGCATCTCTATCCTGGGCTAACTTGTTGAATTTTATTTAATCGTCTTAAAGAAAACGCAAAATGTGTCATGTATAAATCAGGTCTGTATTAGTTTACAGTGGGGACTAGTTTTTGTCATCCCAGTGGTATTTATCAGTTTATTTTCACTGGTTAAAATACCGGGAAAAGGCCGTGGACAATGGCGACTTTATTGTACTGCCTGTGATATTTTCAGCTCAAACTTTGCTTATCCCTTCGTAGTGTGCACGTTGTACGATATGTGGCACTTTACTGGACATATCAAGAGGATAGCATACATACGCGCAATAACAGTGCGTCGTATAGCATTCATGCCGTGCTTGGAGTCCGGAGTGCAAAAGCTTGTAGCGGTCTGCACACAGCCGGTCTACAGACCGAGCGGCGCGGACCGGCGCCGCACCCACCTGGTCGTCGGGGCTCAGGTTGTTGCTCTGACTGGTGGGGAAGCCCGAGCCGTGGTCCATGGTGTGCAGGTCGGCGCCGTACCCACCTGGTCGTCGGGGCTCAGGTTGTTGCTCTGACTGGTGGGGAAGCCCGAGCCGTGGTCCATGGTGTGCAGGTCGGCGCCGTACCCACCTGGTCGTCGGGGCTCAGGTTGTTGCTCTGACTGGTGGGGAAGCCCGAGCCGTGGTCCATGGTGTGCAGGTCGGCGCCGTACCCACCTGGTCGTCGGGGCTCAGGTTGTTGCTCTGACTGGTGGGGAAGCCCGAGCCGTGGTCCATGGTGTGCAGGTCGGCGCCGTACTCCACACACACGTCCTCGTCAATCGACGACACGATCCGCCAGAACTCGCGCTCCACCGTCTGTGTCGGGATCATCTGGGCGTGGAGTGCGGAACCGCTACAGGTCATCGTCTGGGCACGGAGTACGGTACCGCTACAGGTCATCGTCTCGGCGCGAAGTGCGGAACCGCTACAGGTCATCGTCTGGGCACGGAGTACGGTACCGCCACACCAAGTAATAGTCTGTGCACGGAGTATGGTACCACTACAGATGATCGTTTGGGCACGGAGTACGATACTGCTACAGGTGGTCATCTGTGCACGGAGTGCGGAACCGCTACAGGTCATCGTCTGGGCGCGGAGTGCGGAACCGCTACAGGTCATCGTCTCGGCGCGAAGTGCGGAACCGCTACACCAAGTAATAGTCTGTGCACGGAGTATGGTACCACTGCAGATGATCGTTTGGGCACGGAGTACGATACTGCTACAGGTGGTCATCTGTGCATGGAGTGCAGTACCGCTACAGGTCATCGTCTTGGCACGGAGTACGGTACCGCTACACGAAGTAATAGTCTGGGCACCGAGTACGGTACCACTACAGATGATCGTTTGGGCACGGAGTACGGTACCGCTACACGAAGTAATAGTCTGGGCACGGAGTACAGTACCACTGCAGATGACGTTTGGGCACGGAGTACGATACCGCCACAGGTGATCGTCTGCGCACGGAACATGGTACCGCTACAGGTCATCGTCTGGGCACGAAGTATGACACCACAACGCAAGGTAACTACAAGGCACGGATCACGGTACCCCTATGTAGGGTGGTAGTCTGAGCGAAGACCGTCTGAGCACCGGTCACGGAACCGCCATACAAGGCTATTGTCTGGGCATAGATAACGATGCCCGGGGGCGGTACAAAGGCATGGTCTGGGTGCGAAGCCGTCCGAAAACGGATCACGGTAGCAACTGAGAAGGTGCGGGACTGCAGCGTCATGCTGCCCGTGCGTTATATTGAGGAGCAAACTCTAATGGACCCAGAGGTGTTAGTTTGTTCGACATCCGAAGCAAAGCTAGGCGTATGAAAGCATTTGGTGGTATTTGCTGCGGATATTAGCACTACTAACTTTTTGTGGAGTGGGGGAAATGCTTGCAATGAGGGCTATAATTTCAGTTCCGTAAATAGCGTGTGTAGATGCTCTCATAGACATATGACATCCTGCATGACTGTGACGAACAGATGGTAGGCACGGAAGGGCACGTTGTGGTCTGGACTATGAAAAACACATAACAGACGACCAAAAACGTATGAAGTTTGGATTGTGATGAATACATGACAGACGGAAAAGGAATTTTGTGCATCCTGAACGATGATGAAGACATGCCATACGTGGATGGGCGTGTCGTGCGGCTTGAACTGTGATGGACACGTCATACGTGGAGGAGAATCCCGTGTAGTTTGGAATGTGATGAACACATGACAGACGTGGACGGGTATGTGGTACAGTCTGGACTGTGATTCGCACACGGCAGACGGATGGAGCGAGCCTCACGTGGACGGGCATGTTGAAGTAGTCAGACTTGAACTGGTCGGCCATCTCGCCGAACGTCTGTAGCGAGTACTCCTTCTGCGCCTGCTCGAAACCGAATGCCTCCTGTGGCTTCTCAACTTCGGTTGCGACGCACTGTGGGCATCGCCAGTCCCCTGCCGAGGAAGGATGTGGTGAGGGCTTCTCGGATTCTTTAGAATGTGGTGGTGGTTGGGGTGGGTCTTTTTACCGGGCTTATGGTATCTTCCATTTGCAGGCTTAACTGGATGGGCCCTTGTGGCTCTTATTGAATATGTATGACTTTATAAGGCCCGGACCCGAAATACATACAGTGCGAATTTGTATCTATTTATTGGCTTTAATATGAGCATAAGGTTACTTCACGCATTACTTTTACTCATAACAATGCTCAACACAGCACTGCACCTAATCATACAAGTAGGATCAATGTACCAAACACATAATCAACTTTATAATTTGTTAGAAAATGAACAACATCAAATATATTCTTGAGGGATCTTGCATTATTATGAAGTACTGAAAATCCAGTATTCATGTTTGGTGTTTAAGGTAAGGTATAATATTTATATTGTGGCAATATATGTTTATGAGGGTACTTATTATTCAAATAATTCCGTAGTAGTTATAATGTAGCTTCTTCAAGTTTGAGCCTGCTCATTACTCAGTGAAAGAACCAATTGGAACCGGTGATTACATATATAAATGGAAAACTTCGGGTAATGAGTGTGCATGAACTTTGAACTGGAAGCACACAAAAGAGGGAACATGAATGATAGGAAAGCAAAATGGAAAAAGGAAATTGGAGGGGTAAAGTTCATACCATTAAGAAGCACAGCTTGATAAAGAAACAGATAATGTGTACGCCAAGATAAGGTGATAGCGGAGCAAGGAGTCTATCGCAAGTGAAAGGAACACTTGCCAATACCATGTGTGGAAAGTTATCAAACATTCGTTATAGCTCTGAAGTTATCAAACATCAAGCATCTATCAACATACCTACCTACAATTCCGCCTACAATTTGTGCCTCCTCATTCGGCCACTACTGCGGAAAACCTGAAGGTGCCTCGAGAGGCCCCTGACGCAGGGTGTGTTAAAAGCATTGGGTGGTCTGTTTGGAAATATTCCCCTCTTTGGATATTTTCGGATATTCAACACGTTTAATTGTATGTTCTGGCACGTGCTGCCATGCCTTACATATCATCAACAAGCAAAATGCTGCGCAACCCCCGGTCCATCTATTGCCATGATGTTTTTCAACAAACACAGTGCGTGACACTCATCCAGTCCATGAGCCGACAACCATTCCAGTTCGTCTATGACGTTGCTTACATGGTCTCTCCGGCGTCGTCCCGAAAGCACACGGGCAGAGAAGTTATAAGTTTTTGCACGCAGGACATAAATTGAGCAGATGAGCTGTCATATTTAGTATATCCATATCATTACACTCCAGCACCTAAGGCTGAGTCCAAAAATTCGGCCGTAGACCCACCTTTTGGTATTTCGGCCAATGGCGGGTTCAGACAGAAGGTGTGGTAGCTGTCGTCGCAGCCGTCGCAGAGCAGCATCGACTCCTCGGAGTCGCCCTTGGTGCACGTGTGACACACGTACCGTGCCAGCTGCAACAGCACGCCACCTCGACTGTCATCGGCAGATTCGCGACGACGTTCCGACGCTCAGACGACTCTCAACGACGACTCCACTCGCAACGCATCGCGGTGCTCATACTAACACAGTGGCAACTGTCTACCGGGTCAGCCTCCGACACACAGTCCGTCCAGTGCAACACCATCTCTCCCGATTAGCAGCATTGACGCCCGCCCTACCCACAGATCGGACGCGCCGCAGACCACTCGGACATACCGGATCCTGGTCGTAGAGAATCTTCTTGGCGCGGGGCGACTTGTTCTTGGCGCTCTCCTGATAGCCAGACATCTTGGGCCCGGCGCCGTAGAACTGGAGACGCTTCAACTCCTTGTTATTTCCGCCAAGGTCGGCCAGCTCCTGCCGCGGAACGGTACAGCTCAGATCAGGGCCGTGGCACTCGGCTGGGAAGGTGTGGCAATTATTCATATGGGACTGCAAAGGGGCGTGGTGAAGCTTCATAAACTGGCAATACAATCAGAACGAGTTGTTGTCTGATCCAGACCACCCGAAACTCAACCGACCCGAATTGAACTCGACCGATGGTACCTCTACCTCAGAATGAAGACAGTAGAATAAAGTTTGATGCTCAGCATCTAGGGACTCTTAATAGTGGCAGCTTAGTGCGTATGCGCCAGATGGCTCCTTCAAGTTGCCAGGATCCCGAATGACACTGCGCTGCAGCGAGCCACGACTGTTGTAGAAGCTTTAGAAGAATGGGGTCTGGCCGAAATAGCTGTTGACACATTTGGTACGACGACCTCCAACACATGACGTAAAGATGGTGCATACAGCATTATAGAGTAAATACTGGAAAGCGAATCTCCTTTACATCGATTGTAGGTGCCAGGTGATGAAGCTGATTGTGCAAGTTGCTGAGACAACTTTTGGTGCCAATCAAGAGCTCATGGGTGCTTCTTTTCAAGCGCTTCCAGGCCAAATGGGAGTTTGTCAACCAGAACATGCTTGGGACTGGTGCTGACCACGAGGAGCTTACACTAGTCATCCACGATACTCAAGCTTTGGTTGTCTTGCGGTCGTGAAACCCTTGGGTTGAGAAGGCTTTGGCAGAGACACGATAACTGAGATGACTACCGATAATTCCTGGAGCTCTCTTGATTTTCCTTAGAGGAACTCAACCCAAGAGTCCACTTCAATCGTCCTAGGCCCATGTATCATGCCCGCTGGATGTCAAAGGCAGTGTTCTCATCGAGTGTATGGATGTTCTGTGGACAATTCAAGCTGACTCCAAGAGAGGAGCAGGGTATGCGTGGATTGCCCACCTTCGTTGCTTCTGTGCATGCGAATCACTGGATCGAGGTACCGCATCCCGTATCTGGTCCTCGACATGACCTGGGCCTTCTCAAAGCCATCCATGCCTGGCTATTGATGAAACAGTTTCTAAAACCACTGTGTCAAAATTCAGTTCCCACGAATAGCATATGTCGGAAGAGCTAGTGGCCCTCGACTTTTTATCCCGTGGCATCTACCACCAAGAGCTTGATGGCAAAGGCCCTGAACGAACAGCTTGGAACTGAAGACCCTCCTAAACGAGTGACGGTCACAGCTGAAGGTATCCAGGGACAGGGTTTGGAAAACATGGTAACCAAAGGGACTTCGAGAAAATGGATCTTCCGATGGGATACTTGTCTGCACCACCAGAGTCCTGTAACTCACGAGAAGACTTCCTGAAAGCATACATTATTGTCCAAGGAATCCAAGCCACCAATGACAATGCAGATCGAAGTGTGGCACTCATTCAAGAGGCATAACAGACCTGAGGTGAGAGCTAATTCCAGTACCTCGTTCAAGTTGTCGCAGCACATCGTCAACAGCTTCCAGATGGCGGAAAATCCACGATGATCGGAAAACATCGAGTGGAGTGGCGTCCAAGATACGACGCTGGGCATATAATACTATAAGCGGCTAATACCCCCATTGGGATGGGGATCCGAATGTCCACTTATTCTACGTCCACAATGACCATAAACCCTGCAAGATGACCAGTAGCCTGCGTTATAACATTATGCTTAAAGTGCCTATAGGCGTGAAACTTCAAGATCGTTGTGCAACAACGAAATTGTTCTATCCAATATTTATACACATCCATTTGACCCGCGATTGAACTCATTTGAGAGGTTCGTGGTGGACGAATTCGAGACAAAAATAACCCTTATAGCTAAGGGCACTCTGATGGCTGATGGCATCATGGTCAGTGTCCGTCCTTTAAGAGATAATTGGTGCAAGTACATTGTGAAATGTTGTGCTAGTAATGTGTCGATGATTAAGAATGTGTTTTATTTAGTACGAAAAAGGAACAATACAGCAGTCGCGCACAGTCTGCTAGTAAGGTGGGCATAACTCGTACGAACAAAACAAACCGAGCCATTGGACTTTTGTGAATGCTGGCGTCGTCAGTGTTGGGATTTCTAGCTGGAAAACTAGCGTTATTTACCGACTTTAAAAAAGAAACAAAAAACCGTAAAAACTGGTTAAAACAGGCAAAAGCTTCGCGCCAAGGATACACTTCATGTGACATTTGTCAGCTCCAATTTTGCCCATTTCCACGTATTAAGCACGTCGTACGAGTGTGTCTATTAGGGTGGCGATACGTGACACCATAACTAGACACACAAACATGGTGTCTTCTACATCGGAAAGACTTAATTAGTATTTTGGTCTAAGTTATTATTACCCGTAAGTGTTTACGGCATGTCAATTATATCAGTGGTTAAAAAAAAACGGAAAAAACAGGTTCGGTGGGGAAAACTCAATACTACTTGGCATGCATATCAGTGTAATTTATTTACGTTTCAGCCTAGCCATGATTACGATTTGAACATGCCTCATTGATGCGCCTTGATACACCACAGATAATTCCAAGGCTGAAGACATCCCATCATGAACAATGGTTAGTTAGTTAATTATTTAGTTAGTTAGTTAGTTAGTTAGTTAGTTGGGTGTTAGGGCGCGTCGACTGCTTATGTCATATCATGAATAATCGACGTTTTCATTTAGCCATGTGTTCATGCATGCATACTGGTAGTTTCAATATAGCCCAATGTTACTGCGTTCAGTCTCGTTTCTTTAATTATACATGAAAGGACTGATAAGTCTATTAATCCATAGCCACAGCATGCAATATCAGTATTCAGGAGATAAAAAAAATATCATTTTCTCCAGGTGCTACAACAAATTGATAGAACTCACCTACTGAGAACTTTAATAAAAAGTAAAAACTACTTCTAACACAGTTCCTTCAGTTCTACCAATACGTATCTGAAAAGTGTACGAATTATCCGGAAAATGGTGAATGGATGAGGAAAGCTAACAGAGAGCTCAACGCGATAGACTACTTCATTGGAGAGCAGGGAAGAAGTCCGAAGCCTTACTGCTCAATCAAGGCTAGTCGATATATTATCACTTAATACTGTAGTACAATCAGCCCAAGGGTCATATAGCATCACCTATACTACATCAGCCAACATCCATAGTTTGGCTAACTGATGATTTCTTACCCTGCTCGCCAAGTCGCTCTGCCCCGGAAGCTACGGACAAAATAACGTACAACATAAAACAGGGTCGTAACTGCACAATGCACCTTCCAAGGGCATCACACATAACACACAGAGCGCCGAGGCAGGCTAAACACAGCACCACGCGTCACAACACACACTACGGCGGCGCAGTGTGGGCGTGGCCTGGTGACGTCATGTCTGGGCGTGGTCCGGCGACGTCACGCCCCAACGTGGTCCGGCATGGCGGGCGGGCGGGGCGGCGAGCGTACCTGGACGGCGTCGTGGTCGAGTGTGGTCTCGTGCGGCCTGGTGACGCGTCGCGTGCCGCCGGCCATTTTCTTGCCCGTGTCCTCGGGCTTCACCGGCGTGGTCGGCAACGGCTCAGCCGGCTGCTCGGTCGGCTGCTCAGCCTGCGCTCACAGTCACGTCCCCGTCAGGCCAAGATCGTGTCACCGCCAGGTCAATCAATCTTCGTGTTGCGATAGGTCAACGGGAAAATCCAGACCTGAGTTTGGTAATGGCATAGCCGAGGCCGGCTGTCACCGAAGCAAAACATCGGTGGAAAGAAAACATGACGATTGAACTGAACAAAAATCAGTTTGCATCATACGTATATACACATGTATGTATGGTATATGAATATATGTATATATATATATATATATATATATATATATATATATTTTTATTTATATATATATATATATATATATATATATATATATATATATATATATATATATATATATATTAGATACCACAAGCTTGTGATGGTGCATGTAGTCAAATAGGATCGGCTGCTGTATGATAAATGGGTGCAATAAGGAAAAATGTAGATTGAAGACAATAATGTTCAATCTGTCCACATTGCATGGAAGTCACGAAGATCAGAGCAGCCGAGGGATGAGGGATATGGCACATCGTAGCATATACTCGACCAGAGCACATCTTTATATACACATTTCCATGACAGCCTAGCTTCACGACATGGCGTATATGAATGCAATGCAATTCCGTACAACCAATAGCCCTCAGTATGCGTCTACCTCTCCGCTGGCTTGAGCAGCCCTGAAGATATCGAACGGCAGCAGTATCTTGTCATAGTGGTGTTTCAAGGTGAAGCTGAGATGGTGCTTCGCGGTTGGAAAGCCCATCCGATGGGCGATTTTGTTCCAGCGCCGATTCTGAGACACCACCTCAGGTCCGCCTGTAGAATCGGGGTCTCATGTGAACACCATGTCAACCTTCAGACACAGACACGTCTGCTAACAGGAAGAAGACAGCTCCTAGTTTTGAGTTTGCCTACATATCGTTCACACATTAGGACGCGGCTCGCATGTGGTGACTTCAAACTAGCCAGTTTTCAACAATGCACTCGCTGCCATGCTCACAGACTCCACTGTGCGCGATTTTCATGCTGCATTTACAAACCGTTTGCGCGCCTTGTGTCGCATTCGAATGTTCCAATCTGCTGCTAGGGCAGCGATGGAAACAATTGCTCCTTATGGCGCTTGTGGTACAACAGACCACGCTGGTACCCATGTCGTTATTGAATGCATGAATACGTTGGTCGTTCATGTGAGAAAAGCAGCATCAATTCACACTAAACTGGTGGCTGTGCCAAATATGGTTCAGACAGAAGGCTATCAGCATGTCCACATGATAATCAGCATACGCCCAGCGTGCAACGACACAGGCCAATTGTGCACATAACTGGCGGTACCACCATGGCCGCGTATCCATCAGACATCTCCCGGCCCGCGACCCCCCCCCCCAACAGGCCCCACACGGTGCCAGACGCACCTTCCTTCTGCACCTCGACGTGCAGCGCGTGCAGGTCGAGCGCTTTACTCTCCACCAGCGGGATGCGAAGCGAGGAGCCCTGCAGCTCCCAGAACTTGGCGATCTGGTCCAGGAAGTTGAGCTTGACCCGAGTGTGCGCCTGGCGACACGCGACACACTACTTGACCTGATCTTGATACTGTCAGCCTGGCCGCTGGTCTGGTTATTGGTTACTGACCTCAACTCTAACCTGACTGTTGATTACCGATCCGCCTGACAACCCGGCAATTGGTCATCCTAACTGCTGACTTTGATTCGACCGATGACGCGTTTGACTCGACTATTGATTCGACCGATGACCCCCGACACTAGAAATGAGCGCAGAGTTCGACGTACGTTAGGCAACACACTGCACTGCAGCATCGATATATCTGGCGACGATTTTAATATAGCTGCGAGTATCATCACGCCCGCCAAAAACAGCACGGAGCTTGGTAAACACGCATTTCAAGGGATCGGCGCATTGCCATTTGTGATCACTCCATACTCGTGGCAAGGATGGGCTCACCACAAACACCAACGTCACATGTGTTGTCGCCTTCCCCAGCTACAACAGTTCGAAACACCGCAGCGAGCGGCGTCATGCAGCAGACACGAGCGGCGCACCGTACCTCCAGCTCGTTGAGCCGCTGTATCCGGGGCGTGAACTTGAGGTTGTCGACATCTACGGCGAACGGCGGCTGCCAGTCCTGCGGCGGCAATGCCGGTCAGTCAGCACCGGCGCGGCGTCATTACAGCGTGCCCCGGGCCTCGCCAACACTGGCGGACTTTCAAGCCGTACCTCGAGCCTGGCGCTGTTTCTCGGGCCTCGCGGATCCCGACATTGTGCCACACGCACCTCGTGGCTTGCCCAGGGCCTTGGCGTCGCGTTTCCGGCATGCTGTCCCGGGACCAGTCGCAGGACCGCGACACTGACACACGCGACACAGACTGCGACACTCAGTCGCAGGACCAGATGAAGAAGTGAAGCGTGGACACAAGAGGCAATAAACATAAAGAAAAGCGGCGCCAACAATATTTTCATGGAGAAAGCTTACCATTCGCTTGATAAAAACAAAGCGATCAGTTCAGATAATTGAGATGTGAGGTACATAGTTAAGATGTTCCTGTTCTCCGTTGTAATTATACATCGGGAAATGACCACAAGAAATTGGCATCAACATCATAAGCATTCAATATTGCTATGGACAGGCAGGAAGTAGTGCATAGTCGCAATTAGAATCCCAAACGGTTCTGGGAAAGCCTAAATTCGAATCAGCTAAAAATTTGTATCAAGCCTTATGGTTACCAGGCGCTATGTTAGCCGCGACTGCCCATGCTACCCCACTATGCTACTGGCTATGCTGGAGTACGACCTGTGAACTGTGGCGAGGTAACCCTGATCGGTGGTGAGATTGGATGACAGCACTGACCGGCGGTGGGATGATGCGAGCTATGCCAGTCTGCTCGACGATCGGTCGGATCTTATTGATGTAGGCCAGCGGATCCGTGAACTCCTCTTCGGTGGGCCGAAACACGGGCGCCTCGGGCGGCGGGACGAACTCGAACTCGGCCGTCATCATGCGTCTGTAGCAGGTGGGCATGCTCATATACAACCTGGCGGACCAACCGGCATATATAATGGGTGAGCACAATCATATACAACTCATCGGTCAATTAGGCGTATCTAGCGCAAAACAGTACTTAACAGGGAGATGGTTACACCTGAACTACAATATCTGCCTCTGTGCACCTCTAGCCACTACCAAATGCATCATAGAAATGCACTGCATATCAGATACAGCTAATACTGACTCATTGTGGCTTCAGATCTGCATATGATTTTGATGTGCTACACAAAACCATGCTTTTTATACACATATATATATACATATATATATATATATATATATATATATATATATATATATATATATATATATATATATATATATGTATGTATATATGTATATATATATATATGTATATATGTATATACTCAGATATCTCTCCATATTATTAGTTAAATTAACATCAAAGGCCAATTTCACTATTGTTTTTGTATGCACATAGTTTGTTAACCATCAGCATGATGGAAATCACAAACTATGTTGCATCACATTTCACAATGACCTTCGCTTGGAACTACAAATATTGCAATTCAAACACGATTATGGCGATTGTCTTACAAAGGATGTGATTACACAATGCTTTCCAATGACAAACAACACACCTATTCCAAAATAATATGATGCATTTGTAATGATGGCTAAGCGATGCAATATAGCCAAATGAATAATATAAGGAAGAATGTTCATACACCAGGCCAAACAATATAAGATATGATATTTCTTCTGAAACAAAATGCCACTCAATTCCATAAAACCTTGATCAGAAAATCAGCTGAGCTCAGAATGGAAACAAACAAACCTACATTCCATAGTAGCTGCTACAGCTTTCAAACATTGGTATTCATGGTGCAAACATGAAGAACAACATGGATAAAACGTTTTAACTGCTGAAAATCATTGAGAAATAGCATGCACATAATTACCCAGTACCCGAATTAATTGACCAGTTAAATATACAGCATGAATTAAATATAAAGTATACTGCATAAATATTAGGGGCGCTATGTATCAGCTAATATGATAATGGTACCCTCCCCCTCAAGTCAAGTTGCAATTCCACTGCACGAGCATTACTGGGGTGCAGTGGGGGGGGGAGTTCGGAAGGTTGGATTTGACCCCATTGACGTCAATGGTAGTCTCCGCCCAGTGACGTATCCAGTGGAGGAGAATGTCTGGCCTTTAGGGGAGGGCTGGTATCCCATCCACCCCTCACCTCCTGCTTTGCTGCATATGGCACATAAAGGTGGAAATAGCAATCCTCCTTCAGTCACGAGACCGCGAAATATCCGGCTGCTCGCTGCAGCTGAACGACGTCGAAAAGTAAATCAAATTAATCCATTCTTTTATTGACTGGTACTGCTCTCTATCAAAGTTCACACAGCCTAGAACGTGTGTTATCACAAGTGGCGTATTTACTACGATTGTTCACAATGAACAACCTTAGTGGAATACAAACGTTGCAATCACACGTTTTTACATAGTTTGTGATTAAGAAACAATGTACTTTGGATTTCATAGTTTTGTTAGTTCGTGATGTTAGTGAAATGCAATCTTCACAAATAACAACACAAACGGAGAATGTTAGTGAAATGCCATCTTCACAAACACCGAATTCGGTGTGAATACACAGCTTGTGATTTTAGTTAAATTTGTCTCTGGATGTCAAAACGACACAAATTTCACACTTGATGGTACATTTATGCTATACATCACCATTCCACAACACAAGTTATTGTTTCACCATTTCACAGCAATCAGGTTATCGCTTTTTCTTGTGCTCTCTCCACCCTGGTTAACATCCGTTCATAGAAGCCCTATCCATCTGTTCCCTAATGCGTCTACACTGTATTGAATTTTGTCACACTTTCTAGATCCACTACCCAAATGTCTTCCATAGAATGACCATCCTCACGGATAATTAAGTAGTCATTCGATATGCAGTGTGGTACTCTGGCAAATTGTTTCGAAATATCATTAATTTTCAAAGTCAAAGGTGGAACTCATTTCTTTGATCGCCACGCGTTTCTTCGTTTTCTCCGAAAGCTGCCCATGCTTGGCATCAGGAGAAGGACCGTGGGCAACCCTCGAGTAACATTTCAACCCGAGACATGTCAGGTCAAGCCTCAAGGTCAAAGGTTCGTTTTATTTTCAGTCCTCGCGTTTCGTGGCTATGGCTTCAATTTGCATTATGTGGGTATCATTCGACGTGGCTTGCCATATGGTATTAGAATGTTGAGATACTGAAATAATTTCAAAGGTGTCGGTGGTCCGTCGTGTGTACAATGATTTGGTGTAAAAGGAATAGGAGGGTCAAATCTATTTTTGTTTGCAACCGTTTTAGTTACAAGCACTCGTATTATGTCGCTTGCCGTAACCAAGGGCTTGTCCAAGAAATCTGTAATAACCTGATCGGACGGTGCTCTCATCGCTAGTTTTTAATTTACACTTCCACATTGCAGTTCCAGACATATATATAACCTAGAACTTTTGCAAATTACGGATTTCCTTTCAATGGTTCAACGGAAGTCCATTTTTCAAGAGAAGCCACACGTCAATGCGCACAATTTTATAACTAGCCGGAGTGCATAACCGTGAGAGAGCAATGTTATAATCAGGCATAGATCCAGGAATTGTCATGGGGGTACTTGTTTGGAGGGGCGTCATTTCCTTGGAGTGGCGCCACTTCGAAAGCAACTGGAGGGGCGCTTCTGGATGCAAAATTCGAGGGGGTGGATTGCACTCAGACTTTCTTGAAAAACTCAGCCTATTTATTTCATACGGCGCCTCCGGCTGAAAAATTCGAGCTGGTACACTGGAACCTTTTCAGAGGGACGCCTTTTCTTGGCCTGGGGGAGGACACCTTCCACGTGGGGGTACACGTCCTCGGTGCCACACTCTTTATCCACACTGGTTGTCATCGCATTGAAATTTGTGCCTGTAAAACAGGAAAACATGGCAAAGATAATTGTAGGTTCATATTTTCTACCATAAAACCATCATCCAATATTTTATGTTTTCCCTGCAACAAGAGGGCAACATTTAATGTACCTACAGCATTGCTTTATGATGGTTGTAAAATCGTGCTCGGTACATATCATATAAAGTTAGATTTTCATAGGTAGTGATTAGGAGTAAAACTTGCTAATTTTGAAATCCTTCTCTGCTAACACCTAAGTCCTTCTCCTGCTGAGTCACAGATAGTACTTGGCCACCCATCAAGTATGGATCCTTCATATGCTGCCTACCTACACACATGATTTTGCACTTATCAAAATAAAATTTGCCATGTTTCCGACCACTTCACAAAGTTGTCTGTCTTTCTGCAACAAAACCTGCTCATTGTGTCCCACTACTGCCCTAGACATTAAAAAAATCTGCAAATTTCAAAACCTTACTGCTTAGCCCATTATCAATGTTATTTACAAATATTATGAACAATAGTGGCCCCAGTACTGAGCCCTGGGGAACTCCACTAAGAACATCTTGTCATGATGACTGTTCCATTTAGCATCACTCTGCTGTCTATCTGAAAGCCACAATCCTATCCATTTTGGGATGCTACCTGCAATACTATGGACCTGAAGCTGCACCATTAACTATTTATGGGGCACTTTGTCACAGGCCTTACTAAGTACAAGATATGCTACATCAACCTGATTTTCTTGATCAAATTGCTCTGTAGAGATGTTAAAAAAGGCCAAGAGATTTTTTAGACACTATCACCCTTTTCTAAACCCATATTGAGAGTCACCCTTTTCTAAACCCAGATAATCACCCTTTTCTAAACCCATATTGAGTATCTTGAATCAATCTGTTACCTTACAGATAACTAACTATTCTATCCTTGATAATTGATTTGAGTACCTTGCAGACTAGGGATGTGAGACTTACTGGCCTATAGTTTTCAACTTTCCCTCTTTCTCCTTTCTTGAAAATAGGAACTACATCTGCTCTTTTCCAATGTGTTGGAATTTCATGCTGTGAAACTGATCTACAAAATATTATACTAAGTTGAATTGAAGGTTCCTTTTCAGCTTCCCACAGAACAATAGAATAAACTTCATCAGGTCCTGCTGTCTTGTTTGGTTTTATTTTCCTGATATTGAAAACAACATCACTATCAACAAAATCAACATCATTTATCTCATCATCTGTCACTGAGCTGTGTTGTAGTTGGCAGATTAGTCATATCTTCCAATGTAAACACTTATTTAAACTGCTTGCTCAGCTCTTCAACCATCTCACCATCCTCACTCAATATGGTCCCATTTACTTTCAGTGGACCAATTGTGCTAGAAAATCTACTCAACTTGCAAAAACTTTTTGCTGTCACCATTACAGTTCCTAGCCAAAACCAATTGTTTTGCTCTCTTTGCTGCTCTGGTGTTCTGCTTCACAGCATCTCTAGCTTTTTATAAGACCTTAGATTTGCAATATTTTAAGCTTAATTACACATTCAAAATGCATCTTTCTTAGCCTTAATTGCTTTTAACAAATCTGGCATAAGCCATGTCAGCTTTCCTACCCTTCTTTGGTGCCTTTGCTTTTGGTTTTACCTGTGTTCAATCTGCATTTTCCTGAAGTAAGATTTGAATTGTTCCCACATTACACAGGCATTTAAATTGGTAGATGATGCTTAGGCTTTGTGGGATGAAGCATCTGTAATGTATGCTTCTTGAATGAAAAAAAAAACTTTTTATTCCCTTGTCTCAGTAAATAGTATGTACCCCATGGTTACCAGATATTATGCCATCTGTGATTGCATGGACTCAAGGATCATACATTCCAAAACCAAAAATGAGAAATCCAACAATGCCTGAAACCCCACTGATGTTGGTCCAATAATTGTTTACTTTCAGCCATAGCATTGTTTATAATAGAGATGTAACTGAATGTGCTGCACAGAGGCAAAGAATGTTCCACTGTTTAAATATACACCTGGATATGGATGCAACATTTTGATAATGTCACAAACAGTCCCAGTGCTACAACTTGATCCCTGGATCCATTTGAAGAGGTACTGATGATCTGGAGCAACTGTAATGGTTTCATTGTGGTTTGAAGCTGCCATAATGTAAACATAATGTGGTATAACTATACAGCCAGAATATAATTCTGAGATCTATTGGAGGAAGATTGGATGATCTGCAGCCACTGTGATGGTTTCACGGTGGTTTCACACTGGTCTGAGCTATACATAATGTTGTAAAACCATCCTGTTTACCTATGGGTGAATAAGTCTGTGAGTGTTTGTGATGCCAAAATGTTGCATCCAGTTGTATACTTGAACAGTGTGACATTACCTGCCTATATGCAGCACATTTGATTGCATGTCTACTGTGAATAACACTTCTGCAGAAAGGAAGAGATCACCTGTTGAACCACCTAAAAAATACAGATGTTCCACCATCCAAAATGTATGAATTCATAGTCTAATTGCATTTCATGTTCAAGGATTGCACAACATAATTCCATCACCAAGAGTCCTAATCTGCCATCAATGTCACATGGTGTGATTATAAATAGTGGACATACAGGTGATTTCCCAAAGAAATGGGGCAAGAAAAAGCATTTAGGCAGCCTTCAACAAGTCCAGTCCATACATTTTTCTCCAATTAGCACATATGAGCTTCTATATAAATAACAGAATACTTGTAAATGTGGTCAGTGTCCAGCAAGTTTAAAGTAACCCAGTGCTTGGTGCAGAACCATTGTGCAGGTACTTTGCTTTTCAATTACAAATGAAGGGATATTTTGAACAGGTCACCTACTTCTAAACAGAGACAGAATTTATAGCATCCTGCTGGCCATTTGTGTCATTTGCCATTAGCCAGTTTTACAGTGGAAGTTTGCTCTCAGGTCATGTGGTCTCAGGAACAAGATAGAGGGAGAAAACCTGCCATAATGATAAGAACAAATTAAGTGACCACCAAATATAATTATCATACCAGTTTTACTAACAAAATAAGTTTTACAATTGAAGCTGCTGAAATAAGTAGAAATAAACTGATGAACATCACCAAATTGCAATACCTTTTTATTTATGTGGAGACTGCACTCAGCTCTATGGTATCTGGCATTCAAGGTATGACTGCCAGATGACAAATTGATGCTTTGGCAGGGTGGGAATTAAGGAGCTTCTGAAGAGATTACATCTCTTCAAACATTTTTGCACTCCAGATTCATACTGGATAGAATGGGCTCCAAATGTACTCTGACACAAATATGCAAGGAGCAAGAAGGAACAAAAATACCACTAAAAAACTAATATAAGATTGAAGAAAACATCCACCAAACATGTTATTCTACTTATGGTTACCAAATAACTATCCACTTTTTGCACCATCAATCACACAGACAACTTCCAAACACACACTACATGAAACCACAACCAGCAGAAATGCAGACAACACGCCAAACTTCAACGACAACACACCAAACTTCTAGCCTGCACACTGAACAGTGGCCTCCGGTCATTACAATTCAGCCAATGCGTCTCCAGAAACATGCCTACAAGCCACCCTATAGTGGGAAAAACTGACTGTTTTAAGAGATGCTTCCAGAGTCCCTGAGGCAGCCAATCGGAATTTGCTGCATTAGCATTTTCTGTTGTGAAAACTGTCTTTCAACCAATTGATATAATGTATTTTTTCAATGACATCATAACCATTAGCAACTTTGAAAACATGTTTTGAACACTTAACAATGCCATGTTGCGAACACAAGAGCTTGACTGATCCTTTGTGCACCACCACCTCTTCCTACTGTCGCATGTGAGGTAGTGGTGTTGGGTCCACATCACACAGGGAATTGGCTGCATATGTAGGTAGGTGTGCACTCTGAGCTGAGGGTGAAGTGTGAGTTATTTGTGTTTTTCATTTTGCATAGCATTGTACTTAGACCAACAGTGAAAGGAAGGCACATTGCTCCTGTGAGTTATGAGAAACAAACCCGATCTGATCAACTCCCTGTATTGCTTTGCCAACCATTGCTCACTTCTTTGTTTCTATGCTTTCATGTGACCAAAAATGATGTGTATTACTTATGCCTATTATGTAGATGCTGACTAGGTACATATTATTTTCACATTGGTTACTGGCAAGTAGATTACATGCATGAAAAATAATATGTCCATGAAAATGTACTCCAGAAGAAATCTGTTTGCACTCAGACTCCAAACCCAGAAAGTAAGTTTGCCACCCTGTGCTTTGGTCAAATTAACAAAGAATATGGTTATAAGCCAACTTCCTGGACAATGGTACAGAAAAAAAATATATACTTGATCACTATCAACCAAGTTCATGAATCCATACCTGGAAATCCTGACATGTGCACACCACACAACTAATAAATATTCACAACACACCCCATGAGAAGTATGTCTGTGCACCAACTGATTTGTTACTTGCCATTAATTGTGATATGGGCTTCAGAATATAAAATGGTTTAAAGAAAATTATACTAAGGCAATCCAGCTAAAAACCTCTCATTCTCATCACTAAGAAGCAATTTCTGTCAATGAAAAAGCTGAGTTGACTGAAACCAATTCATATTAATACTAAAAATGTTTTGATGTACCTTTTTAGTTTGTCTGGAATGCTTGGTTGAAACAAGAAATGAATTGGAAGGATCAAAAGCGACTGGATGGGAAAACAACTTGCCGCCGTAAAACACTATTGTGATTCGGGCAAGAACTCACGAAAGTTGATGATGCAACACCTAGTAGTCTACCTAGTCATGGCCAATATTAGCATGCAAGATTCCTGCACTCCTAGTAGAATTAATGTTAAACTTGGGATCGTCCAAATGCCCACCACCATACGAATCACCTAGCCAAAATAGATACGCCGATCACTTGCCAAAGCTATATCTAAAACATGCATACATATAAATATCCATAACAAAGCCTAAATGCGCCACAATTGTCGCATTATCGACGCATGTACCTCGATGCCCCAAACCACATACTCATCCACAAACTTACAGGTACTCACTTGTAGTATTCCGAAAACGTCCGTCCGTCTCCCTCTGGAGCTATGGAAAAATCAACCCAACCTACATTTTCCAGATATCTGTACGACCCCGCATCCACATTTCCCCCACATTGCCCGGTTTTACAGCCAAGATTTTCCCCGGTTGTGCATGGCTAGTATAAAAACTGTATAGATGGTGTAAAAGGTCGTAGCTAGCATAACGCCAAACACGTTTCCTTTTTACGGACATTTTGTGTTTATTATATGAAAAACGTGGCCATTTATTTGATGTATGAACTGATATTGTACATACAGAATAACATTGTTTAATACAACGAAGAATGGCTCTTAAGTGCTCCTGGGTTTTAGACATGCGTGAGACGAAATGTACGACCCTCAATATACCAGGAGGTGCTGAGTTTACATCAAAAGTAGCGTTAGGGATTGTGCTATATTACTCAACGTTTCGGCCAGGGGCCATCGTCAGGAGTCTGACGATGGCCCCTGACGAAACGTTGAGTCACTCCTGACGATGGCCCCTGGCCGAAACGTTGAGTAATATAGCATAATCCCTAACGCTACTTTTTAGGTAAACTCAACACCTCCTGGTATATTGAGGGTCGTACATTTCGTCTCACGCAACATACAGAATAACTATTATTTGACATAACTTCGATTTGAATATTTGCGGTTTTTTCGTTCTGATAGCTGATTGGGATGCACCGGATAGACTATCCGGCCGGGTATCCGGCCGGATATCACGAATTTTCAACTTTTCTTTAGCCGGCCGGATATTTTTTGCTATCCGACCGGATACCGGATATTTTCCATTGCTTGCAACAATTTCCAGTTAGTATTCACCACGTCCTGCACCAGTAAGTTAGTATTCGGAACGTCCTGCACCAGAAGTCGCGGTTGCAGGCCTTCAGCTCGCTGGAGCTCCTTGAGGGTAGTGCAGGCCACTGACTAGTGGCTGAAGTGAGTCACCAGCCTCCGACACTTGGTCAGGAGCGCGTTCACAGCCGGCTGCGACCGGATGGCGTCGCTAACCACCAACTGAAGACGGTGGATAGTGCAGTGGACGGCCGGAATATCGGCCAGCTCGCAACCCAGAGTCATGTTGGAGGCCCCGTCACGGATCAGTAGATGCCGCCGACTTCTGACTAGGTTCCACTCGTCCCACAACTTCGTCAGCATTTCCGAGATGTTGATGCTACTGTGTGATGCCGGAAAGTGGGCCGCTTTCAGGACGACGTCTCGACGCTGGGGGGGGGGAGCGATGTTGCATGGTGTTTGTCGTCGACCGGGTTGGGGGTGAGTCGGCCCGGCGGGTGGTGTTTTTATTGTTGGCTGTTGTTGATAATTGTTGGTGTGTGTGGTATTTGTCGTGTCCACGGGGGCGGTGGGAGCGGTGTTGGCCTGTCTGTAATGTGGCAAAAGTTTCCGTTTGCCGCCGTTTGGGGGGGGGGGGCGAAAACGTGGTTTTCCCGGCACCATCTTCGTTTGGGGGAAAATGCCCATTTTGCCCCCCTGGATCCGCCAGTTTGGGATAAAGCATGCCATTGCTTGCTTGCTTAATGAAGAGGGGTTTTGGAGGGCCTGAAATCACCTGCATTTTTAATGCATACACTTCAGGAAGAAAGTGGAATGGTGGGAACCTAAAAGTTCAGTATCCGGCCGGATTATCCGGGCCGGATTATCCGGGCCGGATATTACTCACGATCTGGCCGGATATACTATTCGGCCGGATATCAGAATTCACTATCCGGTGCATCCCTAATAGCTGACATGGTCCGTCCGTACCTCTTCCCTCAGTGCTGCCACCGGGGTACGATCGTGCCAGCACCGGTACGCTTATGACAAATCTTGTACCCATGCAGGACACCGGTTTCAGGCAGCGCACCCGTTGAAGCCAGGGGCGGGCAATTCGTGCATGCCTTTTTTCCAATGTATTCAACGATTGCGGATGGTTTCCATTCGCATTTCAAGGCACAGAATTGATAAAAGAACCTCACCGTTCTTTCCGTACTGGCGTATGGTCTTGCGTTCAGTAATTGTCGCAGTGTGAAATGAAGGAATTCGCGACAAGAAATTCCCTTCTTAAAAGGGAGTCGCACAAACAAATCAGTCCTTGTTTGTGCGACCCCTTTTGATAGTGTCGTCGACAACAGAGCTGGAGACCTCCCACGATAGGAGTAGATCCCCATACATGGAAAAAATAAATGGGGAACCATTACGAACCTAGGATTTTCCTTGTGGTTTTGAATGCTTGCCTATGGAATTTACCTGGTGTTATGGTTCCAATGGTCCTAATGGTATTCTGACAAGAAAAATCAAACTTTCTATTTGGAACCTGATAATTCAGTTCCGTTTTCTTTGTGGCATAATAGTCAAACTAGCATTAACGACCGTCTTACTAGACATGTATAAAAATGCACACCAAAGGGAAGACCAATCAGAATGGGCCAATTGGCTGATAAAAATGTGCGCATTTACATTTCATCACGCGGTCTATGACATGTCCATCAGGGCTCGGAAGTTCATTCTGGAATTCCGAAAAGAACTCCAAATGCGTGAAAAGGTGCGCATGGCTCTCTAAAATTATACCTGTCACGAAAGAAACGCATCGGGGCCTCACAAATCACGACCGGAACCGGAAATACAATCCACGCTAAAAAAAGGGTGTCACAAGAACTTGTGCCTCCCGACAACAGGCATTGGGGCCAAAAATACATGCGTCTGACCCCGAAAAAAAAAGAAAAGCGGAAGCTCCCAAGAAATTGCGGTTGGACAGCACAAATTTCCGTCGGGTTAAAATTTGTGCTGAAGATATAAACAAACGGTGGGACCAAAAGCCCGTGACAAGGCGAGGTAAAAATAAATCCGAGGTTTAGAAAAACTCAGCGGGAATCCCGAACCTGGGCCTGGAAAACCGACACCGAACCCAAAGAATTGTGCATATCGCCGACAAAAACAACGTCCGAGCCTCCCGACCAAAATGTAATCAGGCTCGGCCTCAAAAATCGCAATACGTCCCAGCGATGTACCATGCGCTCCAGTATCGATACCTAATGGACACAAACACACCCGAGATCTCCAGCCATTGTCGTCAGAGCGTACCTGATCTGGTGAAAAGGCGTGCGTAGGGAATGGGCAAAGGCGACCCTCTTTACAACTGAAAAAAAATTATTTATGTGAGGTAAAAGTGTACCAGTCTCCCTAGCATTATTTATCCCCCAGTGGCACCCGTCGGAAGAAAAATGTGCCCTTTCAGGCACATTCATAGCAGCGCCCCTCCAGACAAACTTTCCTTCATGATAGTTCCTGTATCAGCGCCTGGTAAAACCTGATACTGTTGGTAAAGTACAACCCCTACATCAAATTGTAAACTCTGACCCACGGCAGTGCGATGACAAGCAGGTAGATTCCAACCCCTCTCAGCCACATTAGGTTATAAATGTGGTCGAGATGTTTCGTTCAAACCCCTGAACCACATTAGGCTGTCCTAACCGAACTTCACGCAACTTCCTTTTTAATGATTTTTTTTCAGCTTCCTTTGGGTTCTCAAGCATTTCAAGTTAAATATTCAACCTAACTGAACCGTCACAACCCCCTTTGTTTCCTCTTGAAAATAAAATGAACATATGAGGAATTTAAGCCGCAATAATTCCATAGTTTGTTCAATTTGCCATGCCTGTAAGACAAAGCCTCTCCTTTGAAGTCTTCCCACCGAAAGATCGCGTTGGCAACTATCAACGAAATTTTTAATGTTGCATATATATTTTGTTGTGCCCGTATACTGCCATGGCTGGTGCATGAGCCTCCTTCCCATGCCATAAATATAAGTAGTTTTTTTTAATGGACCGCGATGCGAAAAAAATAATGGAACAGATGAAGAATAATAACACACAGAAAAGATAATCAGAGGAAGTCATTTTTTTCGGGGAAAAAAGACATTAAAACAGCTTTAAAATATAAATATATGCAACCCACTTCAAGCCGCCCTGATCAAATTCAGACGGTAGCATACAAGTGACAGCTAACAGCTCTACACGCACAAGTGACAGACTACAAGTCATACAAGTGACAGACTACAGCATACAAGTGACAGACTCGCAGCGCCACAAAGTAAGAAAGTCAGTCAATCAACGTCTAAGGATCGGAATACATGACTCTTTTTAAGACACAAACGGGCACATCATTGGGCATCTGGCAAACGACGATCGTCTGGTGCAAGTCGCGGCCAGATGGTAATCGGACAAATGTACGAAAAGCATTTGTACGTCTGGCAGATGTACGTACACAAATGTATGTAAGCAAATGTACGTAAGCTCAGGTGTACGTATGTCAATTATACGCAAGCGCAGATGTACGTATGGTTAATGTACGTGTGTCAAATGTACGTAGGCCCAAAAGTACGTTTTGCTCTTACGTAAAAGGGCAAAAGAGTTTACGTACATACATGTAAAGGCAATGTACTTAAGTGCAAATGTACGTATGCGCAAAAGTACGTAAGCACAATGGTACGTAAGCACGTACGTATGCGCAAAAGTGCGTATGAGCAAATGTACGTATGTGCGAAAATACGTAAACGCAAATGTACGTAAGCACAAATAAACGTATGGGCAAATGCACGTATGACATATGTACCAAACCGAATGTACGTAAATCCAAAGGTACGTATGTGTGTGTAGGTGGACGTACGTTTGCGTATGTGTGAAATTGCCCATACGTGCCTTTCCCCATACTTACATTTGCGCATACGCACTTTTGTGCTTACGTACATTTGCTTTGGCATCCTTGTATGTTTAAGTACGGTTGCACTTACTTCAATTTGCGCTGACGTATTTTTGCGCTTGCTTGCATTTGCGCTTACATACATTTGCGCTTATGTATTTTTGCGCTTACGTACATTTGCGCTTACGTACAATTGCTCATGCCTACATTTACACTTACGTATATTTGGGTCTATGCACATTTGTGCATATATGCATTTGCGCATACGCACATATACATTTATGCATGCGTATATATACATTTCCGCATACATACATTTGCTCTCATTTTACATTTCCGCTTGAATACATTTCCGCTTACGTTCTTTTGCGCATACGTACAGTTGTGCTTACGTATTTTTTACCATAAGCTTATTTGTGCATACGTAGATTTCTCATACGTACGCGCTTATGCACAGTTGCCATACGTACATCTGCGCTTACGTACATTTACTTACGTAAATTTGCTTACGTACATCTGCCATACGTACATTTGTCCTTACGTACATTTGTCCTAGAGTCGGCCAGATATCTCCCAGTTGAACTAGATGAGGGAACCTGCCGTTTGTTAGCGTGGGCTGAAAGTTAATTGTCGTAGTTGATGCTAATGCATATTTTTTCTTTGTGAGTTATCCATCCGTTCAGTGAAATAAAATATTTCCTCTATGAAACATCACCATTCGAACTACTATTCGTTTGTGTTTTCTACTTAATCTTATTTTATGTCGTGTCGCTCTAACTGGAAAAACGAGTGGTCTGACAACAGCAAATCCTGCTGCAAGACTGCCAATTCAATCACAATCAATATTGCACCCACCGCACTTGGCAAAACGTTTTTGCCTTTTGTATCAAAACCCTGGGTACTAATACTAAAGGGCACAACGAACTCTAATATGCTTTCTAGTTTCAGCCATAGTGACCTGTACAGGAATGTACGATATTTCTAGTATAATATATCAGGATCTTGGTATATACCGTGACTTCATCAGCATTCCAAATACATTTTAAAACCCGGTCACTGATCTCTATACATAACTAGACAGACAACTCGACTTTTCACGAAGAGGGAGAAGGCTCGAGAAGACCCATATATTTGACATCGAGCAGGAGATCAAGCACAGAAGTTGACCGCCGCTCTATTTCCCCTCTCACCCACCCCAGCTGTCTCGTAGGTGTCCTTCTCAGGGCATCTATGGGAAGCTCGCTCCCCCACCCCGCCCCGCGTGTGACGTCAGACATCCGACCACTAGTCGGTTGTTGCCCGGACTCGCCGGCCGACGACACTAGTCGGCTGCTCGCCGGATCAGCCGGCGCAGCTCCCCTCCCACTCCCCTTCAACCCAGCGGCGCTATCGAGGGCCGTCGGAAAGCCGACTTGTACCGGCGGTCAGCTTTGGTTGTTTTTGTCCCATCCCACCCAATAGGATGGAGCCGAACAGCGGTACCTTTCTGCTTTAGAGGATCGGGCTAACGGTCTTCGCGCTGTGACTGCGCCCGCCTTTGCTCGGCTACTCCCATCCCTCCAAACTCCGTGTCTTTCTCCCAATTTTCACATCACTTCTCTTCACACCTCTCCTTGCCTCCTCTTCACACCTCACCACACTTTTCACATCTCACACTTCTCACCACACCTCTTCGGGGTGCTTTTCTGAACCACACCCCTTCAGGGTGCCCTTCTCCACACGCACTCTCCTCCCCACTCCCCTCTGGGTAGGCACCCCTACCCCCACCCTGGTATGCGCGGGAACCCCCCCCCGCCCTCGGAGGACGGAAAACGTCGACCCCGTCCCGGAGCTCGCCTTCCCATCCCCCCTCCCACCAGCGGCCCTCTGACCCCTTCCCGCAACTCCGACCAAGTACAGCCTTTTCATTGCTGCATAAACCCCTCCATGCCACCCTGATTAAGCACTGCGTTTTCTTTGAAGAATGCAAACTGAAGAACTTTAAATGCAATTTGCTGATGAGAGCTGCCAAGGACCGTTGTTATAGGGACCATCTCAGTTTCTGAACATCTTCTAAGAACACATTTAAGGGTTATGTGATATTGGGAAGAATCTACGACGGCAATAGAATGTGCATGCCGAACCTCAAGCTGCAATGTTTAACCCCGGCCGGTGTGCGGCATCTTGCCACTTTCGCCAGTGGAGGCGGCGACCTCCTCCTGTTGTTTCCGAAGAAAGTGTGCTAAAGAGACAACACAAAAATTGGCGTGGGTGGGACAATATCTCGCGATTGACAACCGATGTGTGTACCTAGAGGTGATAAGGTACCCTCCACGATAGGTGAAAGGTCAAATATTTACCCGAATTTACTTTTCGCAATCTGGTCTAAAAATGATTGATAAACTGCAACATATATACACTTTTGGATATAACCCGATTGTTAATTGGTGAATTCCAGATGTAATTGCAAATATCAAACTCTATTTGAAACCTAGATCACGGGCCAGGTCAGACTAAGGTCAGATCCCGCATTTATATACTGATAGAAACTTCGTTAAATCATTACTTTCACCCACGCCAGGGCAAAAATTATCAAACAAAATCAGTTCCAGTACTTCAACTAATTTGATTCAACTAAAACTATCCTGTCAAGCTAAGAAAAGATCATCTGAAGTCAATGTAGCTAATGCCCAGGAAAAACCTTGGAACTGTACAGAGACCATAGGTAATCAATTAACCTAACCATCATAGGCTTGTCAAGTTTGGTCACAAAATCATGTGAAGTCTGGACAATCCTGGACCTCGTTCAAAAATGGCCCGTGGTTCCCCCTCACGTCATTTCTCCGTAAACTGACATGACCCAAAACAAAAACAGAGCAAAACTATGAAAAAGGCGCCCCAGAAGGTAGATGAAATTCCACGTGGTTCCATTGAGCGGTTTGGAAGCTCTCCACAAAAAGCCTCCGGGGCTTGCACACTCCCCTTCACTGGCGACGGTTAGTGATACCAGATTTTATATCATCGTTAGTCCACTTGGAATCGCTGCTAGAAGATACCGTGACTCAGCGCTATAATGGAATGGAATGCAGCCGTACAGTGATCAGCTGACTGAATATTACACGGGAACTGATGCAAAAGAGACAAATTGCATGAAGGGCCGTGAGTGTTGAAGCAAGATAAGTTGATATTGCATAGCATACTTATTCGTTCATGAATGTATTTGGTATTATGGACGTTCGCTACGGTTCATACATTCGCCTTACACAGCAGGTTCCCCAGCCTTTCGTCTACGTCTATGATACAGAGGGAGTTTGTATTGAAGTCTCATATGTGTTGGGAGTGGCTGTTTTCAAGGACCAGCAAGGTTTAACTCGGATTGTTATCAGCAAACACTGCTTACCACGGCCCCGGGTAGCACGCGAACGTGGCAAATTTATCCTACAATGCATTGCAAGTCATACCATTGCAATGGTATGACTTGCCCCCGCAGTTCATTATCGGCCCTCATTGCACCAGCATTGTCACGGAAAAATGCCGTTTGGCTATGCCACGACTGGGGTCCCAAGAACAACATCCGTAGCCAGAATTCTTATTAGACGAAATTATGGGAAGTTTCACATTAAGCAAAAGCATGAATTATATAGCACTAAATTTCAACAAAGCATACATTGACTTTCCCTGCAACGAATACTTCCCAGTCGAGTACCTTCTGTTGATCCATTCGCAAAAGCACCGTCATGATACAATATTTTTGCTGTCCCTGGCCCATGCAGCTCATGTTGCCAGTTCCAGTGCCGTTACATGTCACCAAATGTTGTCATGCGCGAGCAGTGGGGGCCGGGCCAATCTCGTCAGTTTCGTGTTCTCCGAAGCCCCACTCCCTCCTGGGTGCATGTCTGGAGCGGTTTACTCACAAATGAACGGTAATTGATTCGAAAATGTGTCTTGATAATCTCAGCGTGCATTCTTCAGCACGGATAATTCTATACGATACGGGAGATTTCCGGTGTTCTCGAGGACGGTAAATCGGTGAGGGGGAAAATGACCTTTTTGATGGCCGGCTTCCCCGAAAACCAGTGCACTACCCGTTGTGCCCGGTCGGTCAGGTGGTCCGCCGGTTATCAGGTTGGCTCGCCGAACGGCCGGTCAGGAATGTTTTCCCGGTGTGCTTATCAGTGAGGGGTGGAGTATCAGCGACAGGTAACACACAGCCTAATTCGGACGTGTCGAAGGGTGCGATGCAGGCTTGCAGGCTTAGCAGGTGAAGGGAAAGATCGAAGAGCACTTGCGTCTCACGCCCCATTTCGACGCGAGAACTTCATAAATTATAGTAAGTGCACGCCTGTTTTGAAGCATGTGCTTATCATGAAAAAAAACACTCGTTTACTGAAATAAGGATGTGATTAAAACAGGAACTGGAATGTGGTTTCAGAAGATGCACAAATAGGTAACACATATGCGTATGTTCATTCATAGCTCCGCCGAAAACAATAGTAAAGATCGGGTCAAAATTATGTTGCAATGTTGCGAGAACTTGCGTATTAAGTATACATGTAAGCTTTATACGGCAATGGTAGGCATCTCGCGGAAGCTTCCAGACGCAGCCGCCAGAGCGGCGACACATGGGAGTATGACGTGATTGCCCGCGCATTAGCCAAGATACCTTTACTTTCCATCAGCCGCGTCCATGCCTTTCGCTTGTGAAGAGCTGGAAATTGGAGTGGAAGAAGTTTCCTAAGATTAATTACATGATGTTGGTGGGTTCGGAGCTGAGTTCCTGGTTTCGCATACGGGTAACTTCTGTGTATGGGTAGAGCCAGTGGCCTACCGAAGGAGGGGCAAAGGGGACAGTGCTCTTGTGTCCCACAATTCCTGAGAGGCTATTGGGCCCTCAAGAATACCGCCTTGCTTCTGAAAAATTGCGTCGGACCGCGTAAAAATATCGCTGGGCCCCCAAGGATTGCACCGGAACCGATTTAAAAAAAATCGCATCGGAGGCACCAGGAAGTCGCGCAGACGCATGAAAATGACGCATGAAAATGACAGCGGTTGGTGTGATGTCTAAAAATGACTGGCCTCCAAAAATTGCAATGAGGCTCATGGAAATTACATTGGGGCCCGAAAATCACTTCATGGCCTCCAAAAATGGCTTTGGGTGACAAAAGTGTGACCGGGCTCCTTCCCAAGTCCCGTGGGGAATGGATGGGTACCGGTGGGGGATGGGATGGAGGTCAAGTCTGGATCTGAGGGTTGTGGTTGGGATAGTGGGATAGGGTCTGAAGTGGAGTGGGTATGAGAGGAGGCCAGGTCCGAGTCGGTGTAGCGTGAGAAGGAGTGGTGAACGGTGAGGACGAGGGGCGGTGGAGCGGTGGGGTCGGGATTGGCGAGGCGGTGGAGGTGAGGGTCGGCAGGGCGTTGAGGAGGGAGGCCGGGCTCCGGGAGCTAGCTGCTGGTTGGATGGCAGGGTGGGTGGGAACTGGTGTTCGAGGGTGTGTGGGTTTAGGTGTGGAGAGCGTGTCATGGGCTCCCCATCATCCCGGCGTCAGAGGAAGAATTCGCCCGTGGGTGTGCCCAGTGTAGTGTTGTCTGTGTTCATGTTTGGTACTTGTAGAGTGACTGTGGAGGGCTGAAGCGTCGAACAGTGTGGCGATGCTGTCGAGTGGTACCTCCTCCAGCTCTGGGGAGCAAATGTTGCCCAGGCTGTGTTCAGTGTACGCTGTGGCGTGAAGAAGCAGCGCTGATTGTTGAAGGTGTGCGTGTCTAGAAGCGTTTGTGTGTCAGCGTTGCTCTATGTTTGAACGATGTGTGGATGGTGTTTCTGTTGATCGTGAAGCGTATTGATTGAAGACTGTGGCGGGGTCTCCGTTCGAGTGTAATGGACGACTCTCGCGTGATCGTGTTGGCTGGCTTTGTGTACGTGCCTACTAGGTAGGCGCCTTTTCTGGTGCAGGCGTTGGGCGCCGTTGTGGATGACATGTTGTGGTGTGGGGTCGCCCCCTGAACGCAAGTGAAATACCGGGTATTTTCCTGCCTGAAGAATATCCGGTTTCGTTTCGCCCGTGGGCCTAGCCTTCGCCCTCTGGTTCCTGTCCCGGCCGCAATGGGCCAAGAGACGGGGGGGGGTTCGATACCGTCAGGTGTCCTTCGGAGGGGGTAAATGTTAGTTAGGAGGCAAAGAGAAGTTGGGGATTTGGTGTGGGATGTTTTGTCTTCCTATAGGAGCAGGAGTGTTCGCCTAGGGTGCCTGGATCTTTTCGAGTCTTCGCTTCTTCTGTCGCTACGGGTTTGTCTTCTTCCTCAAAACTTGGACCATCCTGGTTCTCTTCTAGCTTGCTGACCGTTTGATTGTTCTGAGAAGAACTGTGCCAGTGTCAAATAAAAAATATGCTAAGTTACTGCCCTGGTTAAGTTTCCTCCACCTTAGCGGCAGGAGATTCCCCTGGAGGAGCCACATGAATCCTGTGAGGAAAAGACTGCAACTTCTCACCTTACTCCCAGTTTGACAAGCCCGATCAGAGAGTTGACTCTCCTCCCGATACGCCCGAACTGCCGCCTCCAATCGATGTGTACCCAACCCTTTCAGCTTCACTCCCAGAAGACAAGGCTTGTGTAAAAAAGCATATTAGATGGAGACCTCTCCCTGCAAAATGTATTTAAGTACGAGTATGTATGCGCCGTTGCAATATGCTGACTCATGCCTGACTTGTGGCATGGCCCAAGGTCTCTTTCCGCTGAAGACCAGTGGGATGTGTGTTCCATTGGCAAACCTGGTTCGATCTACACTAAATTCGAGCTAAATGCCGAAAAACGTCATGCGCATCGATTTTATGCAGGTCTCAAGCAGCGTGCAGCAATTTCACAATGATGTGTGGATGCGTCCATCATCGGGACGGGCCACTCAATGCGTTCGCTTAGTCACTGAACGCATTGGGCGAATTAGTTAATTAAACGCGGCAATGTCTGTGAATCCACTCAAAACACTAATGCTAACACTTTTCCTAGGCTGCGAAGGTTGCTATTCCCTCCGTGCAAACCCCGATTCCAACAAATCGCCTTCACATACCCCCGCAACCCTATCCCTATTGAGTAAGTGCCGCGGGAGTGTAGCTCTTCACATACCGCATTACATAGCTTGAGCTTGTTATTTCACGCTGTCAAAAATGGCTCCACACTGAAGGAAAAAGGCGTGCCTGCAGATTTTGGTTCGTTACTGGACGTCCGTCACACTAGCAACAGGTTCACATTGATATTGAGATTGATATTGGCCGGAAGGGCGGACTCTTCCGATTTCCTTCAAAATTTGCACACAAGTACAACTCGACGCACTGATCATCGTGAGTGCAAAAGCTAAGAGTTCATGAACAGCTGAAATATTCAAGGTCCAATGTCATGGTCATTGTGGTCAGATTTTTTAGATTCACTTCAAAATTGATCCACGCGTAGTACTCAATGCACTGACCATCATGAGCATAAACACCAAGAGGGGCGCTCATAAACAGCTGAGATATTCAAGGTCACAGGTCGTGGTCATTGTGATCGGGCTCTTCAGATTCACTTCAACATTGACTCACGGGTAGTACACGATTCACTGATCATTATGAGCATAAAAGCCAAGAGGGATGTTCATAAACAGCTGAGATATTCAAGGTCAAAAGGCAGAGTCCATGAGGTCGGGCTCTTCAGTTTCCCTTCAAAATTTGCACACGGGTAAAACTCGACACCCTGATCATCATGATCATAAAAGCTAAGAAGGGCGATCATAAACAGCTGGATTGTTCTGCTCAAAACGTCTCCCGGTGCAAATATTCAGCAATTGTATATACCTAGGAAGCAAATATCGATCTGCACGTCAAGTTAGATTGCTAATTGATTCCTACAGGTGAAACATAGTGAAAATAAACACACTAATGGAGCTTGACACCCTGATTATCAGGTGTACCATCAAGAAGCCGTATTGCAAAACACTACGGGGATATTCGGGGTCAAAGGTGACAGGTCATCGAGATCGGACTTCCCTGATTCTCTTCAAAATTTGTTCACAGGTAGTACTCGATACACTGAGCATCTTGAGCATAAAAGCTAAGAGGGGCGTTCATAAACGGCTTAGACATTAAAGGTCAAAAGTCTGAGTCCATGAGGACGAACTCTTCAGATTCCCTTCAACGTGTGCACACGGGTAGAACTCGATGCACTGATAATGAGTAAGAAAGCTAAGAGGGGCGTTCATAAACAGCTGAGATATTCAAGGTCAAAGGTCGGAGTCCATGAGGTCGGACTCTTCAGATTCCCTTTAATATTTACACACAGATAGAACCCGATGCACTGATCATCATGACCATAAACGTTTAGAGGGGCGTTCATAAACGACTGAGATACTCGAAGTCAAAGGTCAGACTCCATGAGGTCGGACTCTTCTGATTCCCTTCAAAATATGCACATGGGTAGAGAGCACTGATCATCATGACGATGAAAGCCAAGAGGGGCGTTCATAAGCAGCCGATATATTGAATGTTTTATGTTTTTAGCTGTTAAGCAACCTGCACAGACGGACGTGCAGAAGCTTATCACTTTATTATGGATGATGTACGGATGGCGTACAAGATCCAAGATTCTACCTCTGATTTTGCCTTGGCCACGACAGCATCCTGCACTCGCCCAATTTTAGCAGTCACTCATCCGCAGTTGATGTATCGCCAGATGATGCTGGAGATGGTGCTATTTCAAAATGCTACAAATTAATAAGCACGTGCTTATGTATTTTTGTCCGTAGCTGATAACGTGGGGGCGGTATCACATGTTGTCCTGATTGCAAATGTTAAAAAACTGCATGACGTCATAGACTTGGGTTGTGACCGCATTTGGTAGCATTACTATTTCGACGTGCGTCTGCAGAAATGTCCATCTTGCATGTCGTATTCGTCGTCGTTCCCAACTCAGTTGTATGCGAGAGAGAAGCGTATAGGTGTCTGAGGGTTGTGGGAATCGTGATACTAAGCGGGGAAATGTTCGGCAGCATGTAAGTCTCTGTGGTCACTTAGAGCAGGGTAGCTTATAGATAGCCTCACAGTAGTATAAGGTTCCTGTCTGTTTACAGTGTTGATGTTGTTCCGTAACCTTATTGTTATCGCGTGCTGGGATAGGTAGGTATGATATGAATATGCACCTGGCTACCTATGCGCCTAGTCAAGTATAGGGTATTAAGGTATTTAAGCACTTAGCTTATGCTACCCCTGTAGTACGCGTCATGGCTTAAATTGTAGGCATATAGGTAGCTAGTTATGCAGGCGGATATGTAGGTATGTTGATAAACACCCATGCGTTGTGAATGTTCTGCAATGTACACATTTGTATGCTTAGATAGGTGTATCCCCACAGAAGTAGTATGTACTTCACAGTATTTTTACCAGTATTTTGGCATGTCATGGAAATTGGGTACCATAGTAAGCTTTGCTATTGTGCTTTAAGTTGGTAACAAGATAAGGTTTTGCACACATTTATCTACATAAAGCAAACAAATGCTTTAGGTTAGGTCAGTTTATACTTTAATATTATTTTCTTTTCATAAAAAGAAGCTATTTTATTTTCAAAGGCAGCTGCTGTTTGTTTGTGTTGGCTTTTGGGTAATTTTCAGAAAACAAATTGGTCATTTAAAAAATGACCTCCAAAGGGAAGTCAGGATAGGTTTGTTATGTTATATTTTCACTTTATTTTCCAAGAATTTCTTTTTGTTCTTTTATCAAACTCAAAGCCCATTGTTCAGTATTCTTTTGTTCACAACTTGAAAAGTGGACATTTGCAAAGAAAATAGGTGGTTCCATCATCTTAGTCACAACATTGCATTGGAATGATAATTCAAAGCATTCATAAAACACCTCGAAGCACACATTTTTATTATTTTGCTCATTTGGTAATGCTGAGCTGTGCTGATTTTTTTTTTTTTGTATAATGAATACGTTCCTAATTAGGAACATGTTAACAGCCACCATATGCACCTATCTAAGAACTTACCATTTTATGGCTAGATATTTTAATTGAATGGTGCAAAGCTGATGACTTTGGAATGCCAATACCACCATTTTTGTCCATTAACCCATCCCATCTCTCTGATCAGATTCTCACACCCAGTCTTGGGGTTGATAGGAACCCCATCTAATATCCAAACTAAATGTGACACTAAAACGAAAGAGGTGTCATCGGAAAGAGCTTGCTGAGTAGGGCCAACACCAACCCCCAAACAAAATTTTCCCCAAAAAGTGACTTAACTAGGTGGCTAGATTTTCAGGAATTGCATTATGTTTTTTTTTTGGCTCTGGGGAGTGTATTTTGGGAGATATTTGAAAGGAAAAAAATATTTGAAATCAGAAAAGGACAGCAAAATTGACCAGGACCATGGAATTTTTTGGCCACCCAAAAATCAAAATTTTATTTTTTAAATTAAGCATTTTTTTTGGTTTTCAAGTTTTCTTTAATTTTCCTTTTCTAGTGGGTAGAGGGGACCAAAAAACATTTGAAGTCAACCTGCCCTAATAGAAATGCTTTCTTTAGCCAGAATCTTTGGTTTGAACCTTTAGACAATCACTTTCCTATCACTTCTACACACCACTCATTTATAGCTTGTGTTGCAAGCACGTCATATGTAGTGCAGAGAGTGATATAGGTATTGTATTATGTTGGCATACAAATGTTTGTTGTGCATCTGCTCTCACTATTGACCACAAATCTATCCTTTCTTTGTAAATATCTGTAAGTTATACACAGACTGTCCATAACAGCCACTGCACATGGAGGGGATGTATTGTGAAATAAGGAAATAAATAAATGATAGACAAGTATGCAAAATTAATAAGTAGTCAAAAATGGAAAAAATTACAAATTCCTCTTGTATGTTTTGTTGCATCCCTAAAAATAAGCAAATGCTGAAAGTTTCATCAAAATATCTATCTGTTAAAGTGTGATGACTGGTTGAACTTTTTTGAGGTGACCTCTCTTGACCTAGACCAACTTGTTGACCCTAGATGACCTGACTTCAAAAGTTTGATACAACATGCCAGATTGATGTGGGAAAAGGTATGCTAAATTTTGGCATCCAGGATATGAAGAAACAACATGGCATGGTCGGTATGACTTGTGTTAAATCAGTATCCTGTGCAGCCACATGCCAAACTGTAGCTGCAGGCAGGCTGTCGAGGTCCGCCCATAACTGGGAGGGATGAATACTATTTGGTAACACAGCATGAAACAGAGTATCCAGTGGGTGAGTGGTCCAAGTTGTACACATAAGGTGCCATCCCCCTTCGGATCCTCGCACTTTCGATTCCGAGGCTGGCGACGACTTTTTTTCGCCCTGGAAATGACAGGTGTGACTGCCGCGATTGTGGGACTCACCGAGTTAATGCGCCAGCATGTGGACGCTGCGCATCAGAGAGAAGACCGGCTTGCTGCTCTGCTAGCTTGTCAAGTAGGCCCTGCACAACCATCCGTCGCCGGACCGCTAGAGGCCGCTCCGGTCAGCACGGCGCCCGGGGTTCGAGCACGGTTGCCTCTGCCAGTGTCGCCAGCGCCCCGCCTGATCGGTAGCGCCAGCCTGCTCGAATTTTCCATATGGCGTTAAAAGTTGAGCGCATGTTCACTGGCATTGATCAGCTGACTCACACTGAGCAGCGATCGACTCTCTGCGCCATGCTAGACTACGACTGGACGCGTGTCGTCAGATACGGGCTGGATATGACCGACTCTAGCAGCCTGTCACAGGTGGTGGACGCTATGGAGCGCTACGTGCGCAGCCAGTGCAGCATCCTCGACCGGGAGGAATTCTACACCCTACACCAGCAGGTCGATGAGTCGTTCGATGACTTTTTGATGTCACTCAAGGAAATATCCCAGTTCTATGTGTACTGACAACGGGCTCCGCTGCCGGTTCGTGATTAACTTTCGAGACCAGGATTCGGTTCAGGTGCTGATGGCAGAAAATAATCTCACCCTTCAGATGACCGTCGATATTTGCCGTGCTCGGGAAAACGCAGGGCAAGCCGCCACTTCACGCAAGGACGAAGCTGGAGAAGAGCATGTCGCCCCAGCGCAGGGCGCAAATGACAAGAACGGCATGACCGATTCACCCGGCCAAGAACTACCGAAGTATGAAGACGTGCCTGATTCTGGAACGGCGATACAAAGCGCGATGTCTTCAGGCAATGCGGGCAAGGAGATCACGTCTCAACATACGCCGCAGAGACCACCTCGACGGCAACGAGCGGGTGCAGCTTCTACTAAGATCCAGGGTGCTGCCCAAGCTGTGTCAGCCTTTAGACAGAACTGTAATATCTACCCCCGTGGCGCGCCTACCAGGGCGAGCCATCGCTCCAACAGCGAACTGAGCACTTGGATGTGCTGAAAAACGCATTTCCTAGGGTATTTGACGTCGACGGTCCGCTCCGTGAGAAGTTCGGCGGTCCCATGCGGATCGAGCTGGAGGACACCGCTCGTCCATTCGCAGTCACCGCGGCACGACCAATCGCGTTTGCATGGCGCAAACAGATTAAGGAGCCGCTAGACCAGATGCTCCAAGATGGCATCATTGCCGAAGTGACTGGGCCTACGGAATGGTGCCATCCTATCGTGCCAGTACTGAAGCGACCGACCTCTGGAGACGACAGCAAGGCTGGAGTCCGCCTGTGCATCGACTTAACCAAATTACACAAGCATGTGCTCCGTGGCGTGCACCCCATACCATCCGCTCAAGACGTCGTTACCAGCATCAGTAAGGGAATCAGGTGCTCTACGACGTTGGACGCCAAGAAGGGGTATATACAAATCTCAATCGTTGAGGAGGATCAACCTATCACCAGCTTCGTTGCCTCATGGGGTTGGTATAAGTTCAGAAGAGCTGTCATGGGCCTCAGCTCATCCGGCGATGTGTATAATCGCCGAGTAGACACAGTTCTGGCTGGAATTCCAAGAACATGGGAAGTGGTTGATCACGTGTTAGCGCACGACGAGGATTACTCCACGCATCTGTGGCATGCTATCGCAATACCGGAGCGGTGTGAGACCTACGGCGTCACCCTAAACCCGCAGGTTAGCTTCGCTACGCAGTCCGTCAAGCACTGCGGCTTCCACATCACTTCCGAGGGCTACACACTGGACGAGCAAAAGGTATGCGCGATCTAAGACTTTCCTGTGCCTGCCAACATGACGGATCTGCGTAGCTTCATGGGGTTGGTGAACCAGCTCGGCTCCTTCTCGGACGAGATAGCCAATGCCGCCCACCCTCTTCGTGATCTTCCCAAGCCGCAAAAGCATTGGCAGTGGGCTGAAGTGCATCAGCCCACTGCCCCCGAAACCGTCAAGAAGACGTTGATTCGGGCACCCGTCTTGGCCTTCTTCAAGCCTGGCTTCCCCATTGCATTGCATGCAGACGCTACCCGACTGCACGGCCTCGGATATGCGCTTATGCAGCGGCAAGGTGACCATTGGCGGCTCATCCAATGTGGATCGCGTTTCGTCTCCGACGTGGAGTCGAGTTACGCGGTGGTGAAGCTAGAGACGCTCGCGGTGACCTGAACCGTGAAGAAATGTCGCCTCTTCCTGGCCGGCTTCCCAACATTCGACATCGTCACCGACCACTAACCACTCATACCGATGCTGAACCAGAAGTCACTAGGAGATTGAGAATCAACACTTCCAACGGCTACGGGAGAAACTGGTGCCGTATCTCTTTGCAGCCATATGGAAAGCTGGAAAATCGCACTGCATCCCTGACGCCCTCTCCAGGGCCCCCGTCGATGACCCCTCCGCCGAGGACCAGGAAGCAGAGAGCGACGTGCATAATCAGATGCACGTTGCACGGCACAGTGTTGGCCAGCATCAGCAAGATCGCTGCTGGTGATACCCATCCGCCCGTGCCAGACACCATATTGGACAACTTGCGCGAGGCACCGCGCACTGACGATGAGTACCAATCTCTCGCCGTCGCTATTCACGTGGGCTTCCAATAACACAAGGGTGATCTGGAAACGACGTTGCGCCCATGCTGGTTGGTTCCTGACGCCATTTCCGTAGACGACGGTCTTATCTTGTGTGGTGTGCTGCTGGCCATTCCCCGCACGCTGCGCCGAGAGACCCTGGATCGCCCGCATGCAGGCCATCAAGGCGTGGAGCGCACGAAGCGCCGGACACGATGTATGATAGTACATTGAACACAGCTGGTCTCCATGAACTGCTGGAATTGTCTGGCTTCTGTTTATCACCTGTGTAAGGTGTGCAGGTTAAGGCAGGTGCAATCCAATTAGTGCAGACTACATTCGATATTCAATGAGGATTGTGCCTTTGTGCTGTGAAATGTTGTACACTGTCCCATTAAGATTGTGCAACACATTGTGCAGCTTGCACGCGAGGCATTGGATCGGCTAGCGTCATTTCATGGATAGGCCAAGGGGCCTACTGGGTGGTGTCGCACATCGGTAGACTCATTCGGGCTTGATTCTTATTGCTATGTCCGGTCCGGCACCACTTCGTTGCTTCGTAACTTCCGACACAATCGACCGCACGGAGCTTGGAGATAACCTCCATTTGCAGTGTTCTGGAATTCATGTTCTGAAGAGTGAAGGGCAGCAGACGAAAACATCATCGCCATGATGACGACAAGCAATTTGGCGATATATGAAACTTCCCTGCAAAGGATGATTCTGACCGATGTACATGGCATCTGCTGGCATGATTGTGATGACGTAGGTGTCAGGAATCGAGTATAGGGAAAAGTAACAACTACTTCAATGATACGTCGTGAAGCTGATGAAATAAATTCGTGAGGACAAATCTCTGACTGCTGGAAATCAAAGCAAGCTCCTGATTCGTGTCATTTTCCACATACATTTATGGATGTCGTTTTCCACACACATTTATGAATTCCGGGACATTGCCAGTTCGTGATTTCGGTATTTGGTTGGACACCAATCAACCATGAACACAAGTTTCGTTGTGAACAGAGCAAGCAATGTGATGGGTGAATGATTCGCTATCCTAAAATTGGTAGCAGGGCTGTAGCTTTGTATGTTTTGGGAGTGCACCTGGCCATCCCTTCAATGTTGGTTGTGTCGCCCCAATAATTGTATTAACAAAGGACCCTGAGTGATATGCCCTCTCCCAATCAATTTGGGCCTGCCCATTGCATTCATGTATTGTACTCCCAATATTTTTATTGTGTAACCTACACCTATGACTGGCCTGAGACATGAAACCGGATCATATTCTGACTGCAAATATTTCGGAACATCCCGACTTTTTTAGAGATTGTGAGTCTGTTATTTGTGGTAGGAAAGCCACGACCAAAGAGGTTTGGCAGGATTAAACAATTTTTTCAAGTGGATAATCCGCCATATTAGCAGATTTTGGCAGTGCAATTTTCTAGGCTACCACGGCCTTTTAGGATTGAGTACAATTTTCTGGTTATATGTGCACCTTTCAATATGTTTGCATGTTTACGAAATATTTTTAAATTGTACAGACCCTCCCCTTTGGTTCAGGAATTTCTCTCCGCTCATCCCGGTCCAACACACGATTCTTATGAACATCTTTCAGTCGCATGTCCCTGTATGACCGAAGCAGTCGAAGTGCCTCTAAGCCCAAATCAGTCGCATGTCCTGTATGTAAGTGTGGAAGCGGCGAAGCGAGGCCTCTTGTGTTGGATATTTAGCTAATACTTGTCTGCATGCCCACTATTCAACCCCTTCCAACCCTGTCGCTGCATCTGCAGTAAATTCAGATCTGGTGTAAAAGCTTACATCATGTTAGTGCCACTTGCTTCAGTATACTACATCGCCGTTGCTAATTACATAATTATTTCTATCAATTTTACTATGATTTGTGTATATTGCTTGTTTTCTGTGATGTATTCAGTGCTTTTTGTTCTTTGTAACTTTGGCCATAATTTATTAGGTGCTAGATGTCAATATATAAATAATAAACAAACAAACAAGTATTATGTTGTTCCCGAACAACCCATGACCAGCCCATGGGGATGCATTACATTTATTTATATCCTATCTCCTAACTACCTAATGGTACTGATCATGTCTGGATCTCAAGTCAGAGCATCAT
The DNA here is from genome assembly GCA_034440575.1 of Imbricaverruca yamaguchii. Taxonomy (NCBI): domain Eukaryota; kingdom Metazoa; phylum Arthropoda; class Thecostraca; family Neoverrucidae; genus Imbricaverruca; species Imbricaverruca yamaguchii. Next base: position 930,729 of record JAOTOL010001431.1, read on the forward strand.
GTTGTGTAGATTTTTACTGACACCCTGGGGCGAATCCGTAATTTTTATTTTAAGGAAGTGGTAGACTTTCCATGGGCGCCAAAATGTATTGCAAGTAATTAAAAAAATTGTCATGTTTTAAAGAAAATCGTAGTTGGTTGTTTGGTTATTGGGGCTTAAGGGCGCATCGACTGCAAAGGTCATGCAGCGCCCAGAAAGAAAATCGTAGTAAAGACGCATATACAAGTGTCACGATGTCACTGAAACTCCTCCGATGTTAGCTCCAAGAAGATTCTAATTGGAGCCCGGAACGGGGTGGGCCGCCACTCTCCGTTTGTGCGAGACGGTATTTGGTTGCAGCGGTGGCGTGCGTGTAACGGTCTGTGTGGCGGCAGGATGAAGCATGCACCTTGAGTGGCCGCCGACACCGGCGGCGGCTCCTGAGCGACGCTTACAGCCTGCCGCCATGGACGATGCTGAGATCGTCCATGAGGGCTGGCTCATCAAGTCGCCGCCCGAGAAGCGCTTCCCCAGAGCGGTGAGTCTCGGCCACCGGTGCGGCGATTGAGCTGGTGTCGGTACCGCTCTCCCCGTCTGACGGCCCACACTGATATTGGCGTCGCTTCCCCGTGTGATAATCCCTTGTGGGTGCCGGGATCGCTCTCCCTGTGTGACTACCCCCACGGGTGTTGATGTCGCTTCCTTGTGTGACGGGCACTACGTGTGTTGGCGTCGCTCCCCTATGTGACGACCCACACAGGTGTTGGTGCCCCTCCCCTGTGTGAAGACCCCCCAAAGGTGTTGATGCCCTTCCCCCGTTTGACGATCTCCGCTTGTGTTGGTGCCCCTCCCCTGTGTGTCGACCTCCACGAGTGTTGGTGTCCGTCCCCTGTGTGACGAGTGGCGACCTCCACTGGTCTTGGTGCTGCTCATTTGTGTGACGACCTCCCTGTTGGTAAGTATAACATCGCCGTGATAGAGGCACAAAGCACGTTGTCTGTTATGAGCCGAGCTGCGGAGCAATAACCACATCGGCAATGCACGAGTTGCTCTGTGTTTTGTGTTGGCCTCGTGTATGGGCACATGCAGGTATCCACCCGGTGCCGCCGCATACCAGTATGTATCAAATGCCGACATATTGAGGTATGTGTTGACCCATACTGGTATCAGTATGTTGCCAACCCTTGTGGGTATTAGTATAGTGGTAATTCATGCTATATTAGTACAACGTAGATGCATATGGGTATTGGTATAATATCAACCTATCCAACATGATGGTTGTGGTGTGTTGTAAGGTTGTAGTACATAAATAATACTCTGTCAAATACTTGAGTCCTGGATTGTTTGTTATACCTTTCAATCTTTTTCAATAGGTCTCGAACAGGGAAGCAGCTGATGGCTTCATTCTGCACGTACCTCCCAAGTCTCGAGCCATGTGCGATTAGATTGGACGAAACTTATGGCTTATGAGCTCTTTTCTTTACATTATTTTCTATGCTGCGTAAAAGTGTTATTAACTTGATCATAATTTCAGTTGTAATTTTAATATGATTGCTGTGAATGCTAAACATTATGATCGTTGTTTCTGTGTGCATGTGCATATACGGGATCGTTATAGCTAGACTGTATTATGGACTGCAAAATGATCCTGTAGTCGGCGCGCCCTTAAACCAAAAATAATCAGTATGGTGAGACAAAACATGCAATCTGGGAGACTCATGTATTTATATTATTGTGTGCCTGCATTCTATCTTTCTCAGACAAAAGAAATGTCTGCAAAGTGGGACAAAATTTGGTACTGCCAATTGAATGGAGTCGGTGACGTGCCGCCGACTGAATGTGGCCTGTAACGTGCCTGAATGTGGTCTTGTTCTTTATGCCGTCGGAGATACAGCAGTAGCTTAGATGGCACAGTACCTCGTTCTCAGGCCAGCACACTACAGACCGGTGCACCTTACACTGGGACAAATCCCAGTGGAAGCCTTAAACTGCATCGTGCACCACAAGTGAATAGTTTTCAGCGAAATCGCACAGGACAATCAGTTCGCTCTCCTTGACAGTAGTCTTTGCGTAGGTGAAGTATTGACATCGTTTGTCAGCCAGAAAGTGGTGTCTGGTCAACTTCACGGTTTGCTCCCTAAAACAGCGCATGCTTTCCTCTTTGGTGTATACTTTCTGCGAGTGTACAGCGATGCGTGCTCATCCACTGTTTGCACCTAATCTCATTATCTGTGTCATCATCTGGGGCTATGTCACCTTCACTCTCTTCTCCTGGTTTGGTCGCGAGGATAATCCTCGGGTTAATCATCCCGTCTTCACCAGTGCAGTCCTCACGGTTGTGCATCATGCAATCACGGTTTCCTGTGACACATACAGCATGATTGAGGTCACGGAATTTGAGACCGGGAAGGCCGAGAGCGGATATGAACAGTTCTTTCGTTTTGATAAGTGTACGCGCACACCGAGTACGTCCTGCTGCTGCCTGCCAAGACGCAATGCTTCGGACTAGGGAAAGCGAAGGCTAGGAAGCTGATGCGAGGGTTTCAGGGTCCTGCTTGTATATATCATATATCTCACAAATTTTCCAAAGCAGGCCTTGTCTGAACTCTTCGTTTGGTTCCATCAACCCGTTAACCGTGGCACGGTCCGTCTTGCCGAGACATATCCGGCTGATCTGGTCCGACTCATACAATAGCTTTACTTTCACCTTGACTGCGCCCGACACTCTAAAAATATGCTCTCGCTTCTCAGGCAGCGCGGTTGCGCGGAATGAGCAGTGACCACTGGGCATCCAAACACGGCGCCACCCCTTGCCCGCGCCTTTCCTGATATTTCACTGCATTCGCAGAGTTTAATTTTCGCGGTGCAATAAATGTTTGTGCGAATGGTTTTTCAGCTATCAGAATGTGATTGCTATGCTTGGGATGCTTCTTGTAATTCATCGTAAATTATAACTCATAAATCATGTACTACCAGAATATGGAGACATTTTTGCCATTTTGTATAACTCTTGACCTCACAAGGAGTTAAAAAGAATTATGTAACACAACACTCAAGATCAGATGAGTAACATTATCATCCCATCAGGTGCCTTGAAGTTCGAAAGCCTTGTATTTCAGCAATATACAGTTATAAGCATTGTTATACAGGCCACGGTAAACTAGCGCAAAAACAACCTTGCCAAATTTAGAACGGATATGTAGAGTTTTGGGGGCAAAACGCCATTTAAAATTGCTTTCCTTCGAAAAATACATCGAATTTCATTTCTGCACATTTTACAAACATTGAAACAGTCCACGATAAACTGTCAGAAACAACCATCCGTGCCTAATTTAGAATGGGTATGCAGGGTTATATGGGCAAAACCTTCTTTTTATTTTCCTTTCAAAAGTTAAGATATCGGACTTCATTTCTGTGTTTGTTAAAATCGCATTGTGACTGCCCCGAAAGTTAAAGTAGGTCACGTTGCCTTAGGTCTCGGTGTCTCGAGTTCAAATAGCCCGTAAACGAAAATTCTGACAGCGAAAAGATGCAGTGGATTGTTGTGGGTTCACCGATGTATACTTGTATACAATTCCGATTGTTTTTAATTGAGTTAAATACTTCAAAAGACACCTTTGTTAGGTGACATCTGAAAATGCCCGAGGCTCCTCGACCGTTGACCCGATCTTTCTTCGAAATGGCCCAGCTGAATTCGGCGCTGCAGATAACCTCACACTATTATTTCCATCAAAGCATCAAATATTAGGTTACTTTGGACCTTTCAACTGATTTGTCGTAGAATGGGTCACCTACAGGGCGTGGTCTGTGATGTGCTGCCGACTAGGCGTGGTCGGCGACGTGCCGCCGACTGGGCGTGGTCGGTGACATCCTACTGACTGAACGTGGTCGGTGACGTACCGCCGACTGGGCGTGGTCTGTGACGTGCCGCCGACTGGGTGTGGTCGGTGACGTGCCGCCGACTGGGCGTGGTCGGTGACATCCTACTGACTGGGCGTGGTCGGTGACGTGCCGTGACGGTAGAGTGCAGAACCTAGTCATCCAGCCGAAAGCCAAAACTAACCTGGTGCAAATACAGGCAGGTTTCGAATGCAGTAATAAGTTCGGTTACCACCCATGTACCGCATGCGCTAAGTCTGTGTCTAGTTGTTGGTGCCCATCGTTAGTTATTTGGGGTTTAGGGCGCATCGACTGCATTGGTTATACAGCGCCCAGTTGGTGCCCATCCATCCTATTCAGGAGTACCTGTTTGTCCTATCCCTTCAGATTCAGTAAACTTGGAAGATTTGCTGTCAATGACTGGTGCAACAGTCCTTTTGCGACTACCGAACAATTCAGAGGAATGCCCACTACCGCGCGCGCGTGGTAGTGGGCACGTCACACTCTGAAGTGGTTGTCCACTCTTCTGCGACCCAAGCGCCGCCTGGTGGCTAAGTTCCAATGCGCCTGCACAGGCGGCAACTCGCGGGTAGTTATGGCGAGGGACTGATACTGCACCGCCATGCACACGGGCTGTGACGCTACGCTTGCACCAGCAGGGCAAATATAGCGCAGTGTTTGCGCCGTCACCTTAGCTTGCCCGCGTGCCGATGATTCGATCAGCTACAGTCCTGAAGGAATCAAGGAACTTTGTGAATTGTTAACGGAGTTTTTTTATTAGAGTAATAGTAGGTTAGGATACATCAAATTTTGTGTCCCTGAGAATGTTAAGATGAGGCAAGTTAATGGAACTTGGGCGAGGTAAATTTTGATGTGTTCATCTGGCCTGTGATTTAGATATTCATTGAATTGCGTTCATCACAATATATGCACATTCTGCAACATAATTATACCAGAAGACCCATCGGCCTTGAAAAAGTCGCATTTTTTGCAATGCAATGTGTAAAATAATCCGAAGTCTGTAGTAGGGAAAATACCCAAAATAGCTGGACCTAGTGACTGGGATGTACGCATTCAATAACGAGTGTAATATATCGCTAGATGGCAAAATTAATGTCGAATTTCAGTTCAGCGTGAATGATACCCAGGGCGACCTCAAAATAAATGTTCGTCGAAGATGAATGGCCCCGTAATTAGCTCTTATCACCCATGGCTGAACACGCCCTGGCAAATGTGACTACCGTATGTGGAAGTGATTATCTAGCAATGATGTTAAATATATGCAATAGATGCAGGCACGACTACTGCAGCATGCCAGCGTCAATATTGCTTTGGTCTATGAATCTCGTCTATGAAGGCCGATATCACGAGAGGTGGTTAGACGGCCTTAAAATGTGTAATGCGACGCTGAATAATCTTCCGCATAATTGACTTGGAAAAAGTATTCATTGCGATGATGCGAATATCACCGTTCAATTTCAATTTCCGTATGTGCGTTCACTGCACGGTACCAGGATAAGTCTCATAGACGCATAGACGACACGTATGGGCTCATCTGTGCGTAAGTGTCATGGCGAAAATATTACGCGTACAACGTACCGTGCAGAAGAGAAATATTCCGCTGTCCCATAAGCTTCCAGATGCTAAGTGGACAAGCGAGATAAAGCTTCGGGGTAGGCGGAAGGTTAAAGCAATGCTGCGGCGTCTGAGTTATGTACATCTGTGTACATACCTCGGCAGTTGATGGGTGACACCTCCCTCCATCCCAGCTCAAACTTGGGGCTGTTACCTCTCTGCCTCACCCCGCCCAATTTACACGTCCATGTCCTGCATCGATTCCAAGATGAGTGTTTGTCGCGACCGAGTTGGGCACGTGGTGCCGAGCGGCGCCACCTGGTGGAATGCGTCGGTGCCCAGGCAACCTCTGAGTCATGCGCCACTGTTGACGCATTAGTCATCGGTCCGCTGTGGGCTGGTGACGAACGTGGCACCCGGCCGCCAGCTCGTGTTTCCGCCCACACGGCGCAGGCGGCCGTACAATGGCCGGCCCGCCACCGCAGACTGCTCACTGCTGGATACCACACACACATGCCACCGCAGACTGCTCACTGCTGGATACCACACACATGCCACCACAGACTGCTCACTGCTGGATACCACACACACATGCTGCTGCAGACTGCTCACTGCTGGATACCACACACACATACACACACACACATGCTGCTGCAGACTGTTCACTGATGGATACTACACACACATTCTGCTGCAGACTGCACTGGAAAATACCACGTGCACATGCCACCGCAGACTGCTCACTGCTGGATACCACACACACATGCCACCGCAGACTGCTTACTGCTGGATACCACACACACATGGCACCGCAGACTGCTTACTGCTGGATACCACACACACATGCCACCGCAGACTGCTCACTGGAGGATACCACACACACACACACATTTTGCTGCAGACTGCTTACTGGAGAATACCACATGCACATGCCACCGCAGACTGCCCCCTGCTGGATACCACACACACACACACACACACACACATGCTGCTGCAGACTGCTCACTGCTGGATACCACACACATGCTGCTGCAGACTGCTCACTGCTGGATACCACACACACACACATGCTGCTGCAGACTGCTCACTGCTGGATACCACACACACACACGTGCCACCGCAGACTGTTCACTGCTGGATACCACAAACACATGTCGCAGCAGACTGCTCACTGCTGGATACCACACACACACACACATGCCACCGCAGACTGCTCACTGCTGGATACCACACACACACACATGCCGCCGCAGACTGCTCACTGCTGGATACCACACACACATGCCACCGCAGAGTGCTCACTGCTGGATACCACACACACACATGCCGCCGCAGACTGCTCACTGCTGGATACCACACACATGCCACCGCAGACTGCTCACTGCTGGATACCACACACACACACACATGCCACCGCAGACTGCTCACTGCTGGATATCACACACACACATGCCACCGCAGACTGCTCACTGCTGGATACCACACACACACATGCCACCGCAGACTGCTCACTGCTGGATACCACACACACACACATGCTGCTGCAGACTGCTCACTGCTGGATACCACACACACACACACACATGCTGCTGCAGACTGCTCACTGCTGGATATCACACACACACACATGCCGCCGCAGACTGCGCACTGCTGGATACCACACACATGCCACCGCAGACTGCTCACTGCTGGATACCACACACACACACACATGCCACCGCAGACTGCTCACTGCTGGATACCACACTGACACACATGCTGCTGCAGACTGCTCACTGCTGGATATCACACACACACATGCCACCGCAGACTGCTCACTGCTGGATACCACACACGCACATGCCACCGCAGACTGCTCACTGCTGGATACCACACACACACACATGTTGCTGCAGACTGCTCACTGCTGGATACCACACACACACACACACATGCTGCTGCAGGCTGCTCACTGCTGGATATCACACACACACACATGCTGCTGCAGACTGCTCACTGCTGGATACCACACACACATGCCACCGCAGACTGCTCACTGCTGGATACCACACACACATGTCGCAGCAGACTGCTCACTGCTGGATACCACACACACACACATGCTGCTGCAGACTGCTCACTGCTGGATACCACACACACACATGCCACCGCAGACTGCTCACTGCTGGATATCACACACACACATGCCACCGCAGACTGCTCACTGCTGGATACCACACACACACACACACATGCTGCTGCAGACTGCTCACTGCTGGATACCACACACACACATGCCACCGCAGACTGCTCACTGTTGGATACCACACACACACACACATGCTGCTGCAGACTGCTCACTGCTGGATACCACACACACATGCCACCGCAGACTGCTCACTGCTGGGTACCACACACACACACATGCTGCTGCAGACTGCTCACTGCTGGATATCACACACACACATGCCATCGCAGACTGCTCACTGCTGGATACCACACACACACATGCCACCGCAGACTGCTCACTGCTGGATACCACACACACACATGCCGCCGCAGACTGCTCACTGCTGGATACCACACACATGCCACTGCAGACTGCTCACTGCTGGATACCACACACACACATGCCGCCGCAGACTGCTCACTGCTGGATACCACACACATGCCACTGCAGACTGCTCACTGCTGGATACCACACACATGCCCCCGCAGACTGCTCACTGCTGGATACCACACACATGTCACCGCAGACTGCTCACTGCTGGATACCACACACACATGCCACCGCAGACTGCTCACTGGTTAGATACCACCGACACGTGCTACGCACTGCAAATCGCCCATTGCTGGAGGTTGCTGGATATGACAAACGCATACAATGTATCCAACCCACCCACCAATTCCTGGATGCTACAGACACATACCATTTACCGCAAACTGGCAATTGCTGACTATCACAGTCACGTATAATGCACCGGGAATCACCCACGGTTGGACATCACGAACGAAAATAGAATATCGCAAACGGCATACATCGGTACATCGGGTGCCATGAGCAGACAGTGGAGTGCGCTGACAGGTAGACGAGTTCCGCAAGTAGAATTACGGCATACCACAGACGGCTGTGTGCCGTACACTACGTGCACTGGGAGCCGCAGTCAGACGGCCGAGTACCGTCGACAACGTACACAGGGTACCGCAGACGAGCGGCCAAGTACCGTCGACAACGTACACGGAGCACCGGAGATATACGGCCGAGTGCCGTAGAAAACGTACACGGGGTACAGCAGATAGACTGCCGAGTACCATAGACAGATGACCGAGTACCGTAGACAATGTACACGGGGTACCACAGACGGACGGCCGAGTATCGTAGACAACCTTCACGGGGTACTGCAGACAGACAGGCGAGTACCGTTGAGGGCGTCGTTAGCTCATTAGAGAGGGCGTCGGTAGCTTCATTAGAGAGGGCGTCGGTAGCTCATTAGAGAGGGCGTCGGTAGCTCATTAGAAAGGGCGTCGATAGCTCATTAGAGAGGGCGTCGGTAGCTCATTAGAGAGGGCGTCGGTAGCTCATTAGAGAGGGCGTCGGTAGCTCATCGGTTAGGCTGTGCGTCTGGCAAGCCAGAGGTACGGGGTTCGGTTCCCCGCGGCGCCCGCCCTTCCTGCCAGAGTGGGAGGCAGGCGACGCCATATGGCCCCAGCTGCTGAGTACGCCGTAAAGTCACAACCACCACTACCATCACCGAGTACCTCAGACAAAGTGTACGAGGTACCGCAGACAGATGACCGAGTGCCGTAGACAACGTACACGCGGTACCGCAGATGGACGGCAAAGTACCGTAGACAACTAGCAGGCACCATCCAACCATGAAGGCATTTCAGGCAGTGCCTCGTCTGAATAGAGCTGAATTGTTTTTTTGTTTTTTTTACTCTGATTGTACAAAACCATGTTCCTATCCACTTGACGACAAAAATTAAAAACTGGACACAAAATAAATAATGCATTCGGAATTGTCCTGAAAATTTTAGTTCAGATTCACATTTTCAATTTCAAGCAGGTATCATTAATGTGTCGCTAAGCTATAATACGTATAAATGAGGCAGGCCTTCGATAGATATCGCAATTTATTGCGCTTTCTATTCGAAAGAAGCGCTGGTCATGCTGGACGAAAGCGTTTCTGTGGAGAGCATTTTACCGTTAGAGGAAATTGTGTGAAAGTTCGCCTTCGAGCTAATCGGAGCATATTGCACACAAGTTTCCATTGATTCCTGAAATTATGGGATTGTGGGGTAGAAGTAAGTGGAGCTGTTCAAAGTGTTTTCCGACTTAATGATTGCCAGGAAGACTTTTTGCAGGAAGTTTACCTCGGTAACTTCCCTTGTAATGTGTGAATACATTGTTTTATCTTATCCCAAATGTGGTAGTGGTGATAAGTGCAACCGAAAGGTGTCGAAAAGTGGTACTAATTTCCGAAGTTTTTTTTGTTTTGTCTTTAGATGGGGAACAAATAACCTTCGAATTCTGGGAACCGAAAAATATAGTTGCCGAAATCAGATGACTTTTTTGATCGGTGGGGTACAGTGGTAGTTCTGCTTCACCCCATTCCGGTGCCTTGAACCGCCCCTGCAACAACTTGAACAGTATGTGCGGCTGTTTTATGTGAGTGACAAGTTGAGCCCAATTAACCCGAGCCGTCTCTCCGGTCAGATCCTCACACCCCCTCTCGGGGGAGGGGGAGGCGGTTAGTAACCCCTCCAAAATCCAAACTAAGCGTCCCACGAAAATGAAAGGGAAGTCATCGGAATGCGCTCGACGAGTATGGTCCGGATCCACCCCTAAAAAATATCCAAAATTGATGTCACTAGGGGGCTAGATTTTCACGACTTTTCATGACTTATATTATGTTTTTGGCTCTGGGGAGTTCATTTTGGTGGATATTTGAAGAAAAAAAAATTATTTGGAATCCGAAAAGAACAGCGAAATGGACCATGTCATAACAATTTTTGACCACCAGAAATAAACTTTTTTTGTAATTTCAAAATTTTGGGTTTTCAAGTTGTCTTTAATTTTCTTTTCTAATATATTTCTTCTCGGTAGATCAGACCGAGAAACGTTGTTGGAAGTCAAGTTGGCCTAGTAAAAATTCTTACTTTAGCCAGAATCTTCGATTTGAACTGCAATAGCCAAATATGCAAGATTTATCTGTAGTAAAAACGGAAAAAGATAATAAATTCCTCTCGTACGTTTTGTTGCATCCCTAAGGATAAGCAAACGCTGCAAGTTTCATTAAAATATCTATCCGTTAAAGCGAGATGACTGGTTGAACTTTTTTTTTGGAGGTTATCTCACTCGACCTCGACTAACTCGAGCCTAGATGACCTGACTTCAAAATTTTGAAACAGCATGCCAAATTGATGTGGGATGGGGCAATTTTGGGGCGATGACACGCGCCGTTCGTTCCATGTCCGCGGAGAACCTGAGGGGGCGGTTGAAGACCCCCCCCCCGAGACGGGACGGGTTAAGCTCAGCTGAGCCGCACGTTTTGGATGTTGATGGTGGAGGTTGTAACCTGGTGCTGTTACTGAGATGAAGAGACAGGAGAGCATGAATGTATTTAGATCCTGAATAAAAGAAAACTGGTAGGTTTGCAGGTCCGGGAAATTCGGGTGGTAGGACCGGGCAAGCAACCTTAACCCGCATTGTCTCTGGGGTGTTGTCATCCACCCCCCCCCCCCCAAGGTTTTCCGCGGACAGTGAAAGAATGGCGCTCATAGCGCGCCGAAATTTGGCATGCCTTTTCCAACATCAATTTGGAATGTTAAGTCAAAAGTTTGAGGTCGGGTCATTCTAGGGTCAACGGATTTGTCAAGGTCAAGTAAGGCCACCTTAAGAATAGTTCAGCCAGTCGTTCCACATTAACGGATAAAGCTACGCTAATGAAACTTTCAGCGTTTGCTATCTTCAGGGATGGAATAAAACGCACCGAGGGAATTTTGTATCTTTTTCCGTTTTTTGATTTTTTATTAGTTTTGTATAATTGCCCATCAGACCTAAAATCGAATATTTTGGCTAAAGTATGCATTTTTATGAGAGTAAGTTGAGTTCGAGCAACGTTTTTTTGTCCGCTCTACCCATCATAAAAATAAAATTAAAGAATATTGAACTCATAATTTTTAAATAAAGAAACATAAGTTTTGATTTTTCGGCGGGCGAAAATTGTAGGGCCGTGGTCGATTTCGGCTTCCTTTTCTGATTCCGAATGATTTGTTCTTGAAATATCCCCCGAATTGAACTCCCTAGAGCCAAAAACATGATGTCGTTTTTCGTGAAAGTCGTGAAAACCTACGCCGCCTAGTACCGTAAATTGGGGGATATGTTTTTAGGGGTGGCGTTTGGCCCTATTCTTGGAGCGCTTTCCTGTGACACCTCTTTCGTTTTCATGTGAGACTTAGTTCGGAGATTATAGGGGGTCCTATCAACCCATCCACTTCGAGTCGTAGTGTGAGAGCATGACCGGAAAGACGGAGAGGGTTAACACGCGCCTTGGAGGCGGCGAAATCCGCCCACCCCTCCGGTTTTTCGTACATAGCTCAAGATTTTGCCTGGCGATATACGCCGTTTGCGTACCTGCTCAGGTATGCTGCTATGATATCTGATATCTGATAGATATCTGCTATGCTGTATAACCTTTGCAGTTGATGCCCCCCCCGTACCTTATTAGAAATGACTGGCGCGTTGTTTAAAGGAAGAAAATCTAAAATCGTCCGAACATTTTTCGGGTTAGGGGTCATTCAAGTAATAAAAAAAAAAAGAATTAAAGCGCCAGACCACAAAAATCGGCGCTGATGCGCAAGTAGATTGGCAAAAGGGAAGTGTTATTGGCAACACTAGCGACTTGTTTGATGTATGTTGTTATGCTTTATAGTTTCGAAGTCATGTTAGGTCACCGAGATCAAGTCATGTCAAATTCATGGCAGGTTAATGGAACCAAACTTGGTCAACTGGAATGTTGTCATAAATGCAAATGACTGTCATGCGATTGATGCCAACTTGCATGCTCCTCCCTACACATCCTGAAAACTACTGTTTGCCATCGTTGTCGGAGTAGTCGGGTGGGCGGCCCGGTTTCGGTAACTGGAGCAGCTAATGACCTGATAAAGTGCTGTTATATAGGTGACCTGTCTGATGATGTGACTTCCATTTCAATGTTCGACTGATGATGAGTGCATCTCACTGTTTCACTGACGATGATATGGGCGCTGCATGACCGACGCAGTCGATGCTCCCTTAAACTCCAATAACTAACTAACTAATAGGTGACCTGAGGTGAAATACCGGGTCTAATATCTGTATTGCGTCATTAGTAATGTCCAAAACATCGTTCATGTCCATTTTGGAGCATGTAAACACCACCACAGTGATCCATAACAATGACAAGCCAAGCCACGCAAAAACAGATTTTTAAAAAGATGTTTACCTCGAAGATATTGACCTAAGGTCATGAAATTTGCACAAAATAGAGTTCACTACCGTACCCATCCACCCTACGAATTTCGTTGCTCCAGCTTTCATAAGAGCCGAAATCTTGGTTGGCGGAATTCGCTCCCCCCTCCAGTGCGCGTAATTTTCAGATGCCCTCCATGGCACATGTTAAGCCCCTATGGGTAACTGGTGGCATGGTTGATCAAAAGAAACAAGAAAATCCATTCTCTAACAATAAGTTAGTATTTTCTTTCAAGTTTGTGGGACGAAAATTGTATTAGCCTTTGGCAAGCTTCACTACCTTTTGGCCCGAAAAGTTTGAAATCTGATGACGTCCAAGTACCGTAGACGTACACCGGGTACCCCAGACATGAGGCTAAGTACCTTGGACAACGTACACGGGGTACCACAGATATACATCTAAGTACCGTAGACAACGCACACGGGGTACCGCAGACAGGTGATCAAGTACCGTAGACTAGCAGGTAGATTATGTAGACAACCTTCACGGGCCACCCTACCTATATACTGTGCGAACGTTCGACTGCACAGCGGTGCTTTAGTGCCTCAATGTGATGGAAGCTAACCCAGCGTAAATTGGCGCACTCAAGAACGAATAACTGTCACATTATGACCGGAACTGACCCACTGTGACCCAAATGCTGCTGCGTGCCGGGAACTATCTCTTTGTGACCTCACTGTCCCGTGATGATCTGACCTTCGCTCTCGTCACCTGACCTGACCCAGTGACCAATGTCGGCATGCGTTTCAGAAGTGGCGCCGTCGTTATTTCCTCTTGCGTCGGTCCGGAGCATTGCCAGCTCAGTACGTGCTTGAATACTTCAGCGACCACACCCGCCGCAAGCTCAAGGGCAAGATCGAACTGGACCAGTGCGAGCAGGTCTGTACTGGACACCCTGCGCCCTCCGTATCCACTGGACAACCTTCCCTTACTCTATCCGCGCTGGACGCCTTACCCCACCATCTCTGCCGTGCAACTTTTTATCCCTCCACCCTACCGGCCACCCTCTGTACTTCACTGGTCGGTAGACATCCTACACCTCCCATATCCACTGGACATCCCTCCCATTTCCCTCACTGGACATCCCTCCCATTTCCCCAGCTGAACATCCTCCCCTCCCTTTGCCTCTAATTGCTGGACACCCTCCTTCCTACCCCACCCCCATCTCTACTCCACTCTCCATCTCTACCGCCAATCTACTAGACGTACCCTTCCACCCCACTAGATACCCTCCCCGATCTCCGATGGGCATTCTCCTCTATGCCCACTGAACAACGTGTCCCTTCCATCTCCATTGAGCACTCCATTACCACCAGACAAAGGTCGCTCTGCTTAACCTGCTTTCTTCACCTCCACTGGCCCCATGGAGATCGATTGTTTCACTCGGTGACAATGTAGAGTGCCTCCCTGTATTGTACCAGGGTTGATCCAGGGTCACTGGGGACATTTTCCTCTCCCTCATGGAGATCGATTACGGTACTCGGTGGCAGTGTACAGTACCTCCCTGTACGGTACCAGGGTCGAACCCAAGGGGCGCAGGGAAAAGTCGCCTCTCTAGGACGCTCTGGTGCAACTCTCCCCTTTAATTTTTCAGCCAAAGACGCTCCAATAAGTACAGAAGGTAACGCTCCAAGAACACCCGAATGCACCCCCCCCCCTCCCCCCATAATTTCCATAATCAGTGATGCTCCTCCGAGAAAATGGTGCCCCTGCAGATAAGTCTCCACCCCATCACAATTCGTGAATCCGCCCCTGCACAGTCCCGAACCTGATCTCACCATGATCTGATCGGGCGCAGTCTGACTTCATCGCACCTGCTATCGTCAGTGGCAGTCGATGCTATCGACAGGAGCGACATGCCTGACCCGCGCTCGCATCACTTGCACATGCAAGGCAAACAAACATGCTGCTGGCCGTGACGCGACCGCCATCGTGAAGCGGCACGGCATTACGTGTTGCGCCGCCTACGCCACGGCTATCCAAATACTGAACTCGCAAACAACACGACAGTGCTCATCCTAGCCTATCCATCTATTGGTGTGAACCGGACATACTGTCAGGCTTTACTTGTGGTGAAGAAATGTACAGGGCACCTCAGAAACGTCAGCATTGTGTGACTCGGCTGCGTTGGCCATTGCATGTTCATTGGAGCGCGCCATGCCAATGTGGATTGAATGTATTAACTTGACCTCCAGCCATAGCGATGTGATGCTTTTAGTAGCAATTGGAATACTTAAGTAGCATGTTATGTGCGGAACAGTGCGAAACATTTAGCAAGATCATTTTTTCTTTCTAATTCCTTGTCATATTTTTTGTGAAGATACTAACTAATAATTCGCTGCAATAAACGTTTCGCTGGCACTTTCTTGCTGGAGCTCGTTTCATCTCCTATGTTCTTACCTGGGCATTCGCGGCCTCACCTGATTGCATTTCGCGAGTATGACATGAGCATGCTCCCAGCTGCTGGTCTGACATCGCGACGCGTCACGGCCGGCACGTGATCGGCAGGTTGACGCTGGACTGACGCTGGACTCGCGCAAACACCAGTACGACTTCATGTTCGACATCCGCACGCCCAAGCGCATCTTCTACCTGGCCGCCGAGTCGAAGGCGATGATGGAGCACTGGGTGGATTGCATCTGCCGCGTGTGCGGCCTCAAGGTCTACCCCCGCGACGGTCACGATGACGGTGAGTCAGCCGGTGAGCTTCGCGCACATCCACGTTGCATCTGCAGTACTTGCCACACACCCGTTGTGTCTGCAGTACTCTCCCGTACTCAGTACACTCCCGTTGTGTCTGTAGTACTGGCCACACACCCGTTGTGTCTGCAGTACTTGCCACACCCCCGTTGTGTCTGCAGTACTGGCCACACACCCGTTGTGTCTGAAGTACTTGCCACACACCCGTTGTGTCTGAAGTACTTGCCACACACCCGTTGTGTCTGCAGTACTGGCCACACACCCGTTGTGTCTGCAGTACTGGCCACACACCCGTTGTGTATGCAGTACTGGCCACACACCCGTTGTGTCTGCAGTACTGGCCACACACCAGTTGTGTTTGCAGTACTGGCCACACACCCGTTGTGTCTGAAGTACTTGCCACACACCCGTTGTGTCTGCAGTACTTGCCCCACCCCCGTTGTGTATGCAGTACTACCTCCCCTGCCCCTCCGTTGTGGTACTGACCACACACCAGGACTTCCTGGCGTGTTAGCTGGAGGCTGTGCCCCGCCCTCGGTCGGCTACCTTTCCCGATTGCTTTTGCATTACTAAGAAGGAGTCTGGTTGGTTCGGATGGTGCTGCCGCAATCACCAATAGCTGTCATCTCCCCGTCAAGTCTCTCTTGTAGAGACTCCCTTGCACCCATGTTGTGGCTGCAGTACTTGCAGGTGCGGCGGCCGGCAGAGACGACTGGTGAACCGATGTATACTATAAATAGGCCTCGACACGACTGGCCTTCTGCCGCCGTAGATCCCGATGGGCTGACATCTGAGGCCGCTGCTCCATCGGCGGAAAGTCTCGGCAGCTTCATATCCACATCCGGAAGCACGCACGGACGCAGTGCGTCTGACGTATGTCCGGCCATGGCTCGATTCTCTGACTTAGGGCATCATAAATATACGTACTGCGCAGAATCGGAATGTAAGATGTTCATAATACATCGTTTAACGTCATTGTCAATTCCAATCTTATAGTACTTCGCTGCCAAATTTATTGCAGAATTCCTGAGTGCAATCGTAAATAGTAATAATACAAAATATGACATATGGCTATAATCGCTTTCCGTAATGTTTAACGAGTGAATGCTTCCTGATGAGATATCAAGGAGTTCGGTGTCATACGCGTCGTACAGTGCACACTAGGACAGCATCGTTTGACGAGAAGAGAGATAGGAATCAAATTTATTGTAATTTATTTTAGTTATATCTTGGTTGAGCTTGGCTATCGTGTTTAGACACCATGGATGGTAAAAAATATAATGTAAGTCATACAAAATATATTCAGTTGCATAAATACTGTTTGGCATAATCGCGTCAAAACATCGATATAGCGGTGTATGTCAGGTGTATGTAATGTGTCAGGTGTCAACGAATGCCCAACTGGCCGCCAGACCAATCGTGTTAGGATTTGTTGTCGATCATATTTTAATAATTATACAGTCCCTAGGCTAGGCATTAGTCCCTAGTCCCTAGCCTTACCTCGAAGGAAGCGCACCTTTTAGCGAACATGCATCACATCGAAGCAGTCGCTCAATAGAAAACAATCAAAACTCGCTCAAATACTAGGTACGCCACTGGCCCTTGATGCGACTAATATATACAGCATTCCTTACCAATGTGGGCCAAAGCGTGTATCTTGTTTTACGTTCAGGTAAATAGCTTCAATGAACACGTTATTTTTCGCTCCGGGCCCTATGAGCTGCTATGCATCCCCTCCCCCCAAAAGCAGCTAGGACGGCTACCGGTGATATAAAACAAGCGATCATATCTTTAAATACAGTCCATAATTCAGGTAGCACATTACACATTGGCGCAACAAGAGTTTAAACATACGACATTCCGACACTAGAAAAGTAGTTTTGCCAGCCTTATCTCCAAGGAAGCGCACCTTTGGCAAACATGCATCACATCAAAGCAATCCATTGCCACGTGATGCCGACATAGCGGACTCTACCTAAGCTGATCGGTTTGATTTGTATTGTATATACGCGTGATTTTTGCCTACTTACCGGCAGTTCTGCTTGCGTGTTCAATATGGCACGGCGTACAGATGGTATTGGTGATGCTGATGTACGAGTAGGCATATGCATCGACGTATATGCATTGACATCAATAATTGAGGGTAGATTGTATGTGACTGGTATGCGTAAGCGTCGGCTACGTCTTTGCATGTTCGAAGGATGTTGATGCGAAATAATTGTGATGTGATCGTGTGATGGATGTGGTTGTTGCGCCTGTGCTCGCTTACTGGAGTATTCTCCGTTGTGTTTATTGCGTCTCTGTTCGTTGAAGCGTTGTCGGACACCGCATCATGTTTCCCCGATATAAGTGGTGTTGTGTGGGCAGATTAGACATAGTATGTGGTAGACGACGTTTTTCACGTAGAACTGACCGGTTTGACCAGCATGGAATATATGGCATTATCTGTGACACGGTGAGCATGGGGGTGGGAGCATGGGGGTGGACACAGAGCAGATCGTACTTTGAAGAGGGGCTAACCGCTCTTCCGTGCAATTTTTACCTGTAGATCCATTGTCTTCAATGCCGCTTTGTCTCTCCTGCTCAGAGTGTCATCTATATAAGGAAGGGATGTGTGAATGTATATTCATCCAATGGTGTCTTCTTGGGGACTCAGCGATTTGCGTTCACCAAAGGGTTTAGTGTCGCACGACAGTTAATTTGGTATCTGGTTCGCTTGTTTTCTGCGGGATGGCCATTTCCCAAGAAGAGTGTTTCTATTTTATGCATCCCTCTGCTCTGTGATGGGCTGTCCCAGCCAAGCCCCTTTGTCGTTAGCACTTGTGCGTAGAGCGCTGACCACTTGGACCCGGGATGCAGAAGTGTAAGAGAGGCTAATGGGAGCCACCATGGGTTTAATGTACAGTTTTGTGGTAACAGGACCATTACTTATCACCATGTAAAACCGACGTGTAGCCATAGTTGTGTGTCGTGTGTATGTCGGGCTGGCGGCTGGTGACGGCCACCTGTGTCGACAGGCTCGACGCTGCGCGCCGTCGGTGCCAACGCCAGCCCGCTGCCGCGGCCCGTCGAGGCCGGCAGCGAGGTGGACGACTCCGACTCGCCGCCTGTGTCGCCGTCGTCGCCGAGCAGCGTGTCGGGCCCCTACATACCCATCAGCGAGTGTATCAGCGGTCGGCCGGCCGCCCCGGCCGAGCCGTCGCCCACCACGCCGGGGCCGGCGCCGGCGAAGGCGGCGGTGTCGGCGCGCCCCTTCTCCGGCCGCCGCCGGCCCGTCGCGCGCCGCGGCACCGACGTGGCGGATCTGGGCGCCTACGACTCGCTGCGCCAGCCCACCGCGCCCGCCGCCTCTCCGCCGCAGGTCAGCCAGGCTGGCGCCTGCCTCTCCACTGCCCGTTGTTCCTGTGCATCCAGAGCTTTACCGGTCGTGCACCACTGGTGCTGTTCTTTCTCGACCACACCGGTTTAACTTAATCGCAGCCGTGTGTACCCTCAAACAACGTGCTCCCTCATTAATTCCTATTGCAGCATTTTGGTTAAACGAAAATATAATTACAATGGAGGCTTTATTTCGAGACGAGTTTTGCACTTTTCTTTACTTAAACAGCTTTAAATTTCAGGAGCATCTTCTTTATTCATATTATATGATATGCACGCAGACAAAAATATATCGTTGAAAACGTGCCATGCCCATGCCACATGTCACATTAGAGGGGTTCAGCTGGAGACCAATCCCTGGCAGAGCCGAGGTGAGCGAACGGATATCAGCTGCGACAGTGTCTACCGGGCCGACTATCGTGGCTTCGTCGAGGTATTTTGCGTTCGGGGCTGAGCGCATGACCCGAGCACAAGTATCAACAGCGAGAGCGAATTCAGCAGAACCGAGGGGCTCGCCTTGTTGTACGCCACTGCACGACATAACCGTTTGATCGCCGATGTGGAGAGGAGTCGGCGCACCGTAGGCTTGACGTGCCATCGGGTATACATCAGGACATCGTTCTGGTTTGTCCCCATAATAGCTGGAAGATGCCCTATTCTGTTCCACACTACCTTCAGATGACTTCAGTCTCGCCCGACCTGTCGCGTACCCAGAAGAACTGGCAGACACCCTGTCATGTCTTGTACCCGGGAAAGCTTGGATGTGCCATGTCCTGTTCCACACTACATTTATGCAGTACGTCCAAATTCGGAAATCTGCTGGGAAATCAATACAGCGGTACAATTATTTATGTATTAGGTCAAATATTCAGTTTGTGTTGGTGTCTTTCATAAATCTATATCAGGGTACCCAGTAAATGGGTACCTGCCAATAAAACGCAGCTGAAATTAGTGGCCTGCAATTGACGTGGTTGGACGTCGTTATTTGAATGGTTTTGACGTGAGGCTGGGCTGTACGCCGTCTTATATTTGTGCTATTCGGTGGCATGCAAGGTGCGTTCTATGCTATACGACATCGTAATTACATCTTTAAGAGCAAAATTTCATAATTTACATATTTGAATCTGACCCTCAATTGGAAATGAGTTTTGACAAACTGCTTTCAGGTGACCTCGCCGATGCTCGACCTGTATTCTCACCAGGACTCGACGGGATACGCCTTGTCCTGTGGCATCCACCTTCAGATGACATCGGACTCGTGATCTGATCTGTTCTCAGATCATCTTGGAGACGGCCTACCTTGTTCCACACGACCTTCACGTGACTGACCTGGTGCAACTTCGAGTGACTGAGGTGACTGACCTGTCCCATCCACAGGTGAACTGGGAGACGTACCCAGGTCAGTCGCAACACACACGAAGTAACAGCATGCCTGAGACGGTCAAGGGCGGCATCAACAAAGCTGAACAGCTGAAACAGGGTCCCCCGCGGCCTCCCAAGCCGCCTCATCTACAGGTGTGTGCGGTAGTGGCGCCCTCCTGCATGTGTGTACGGCAGGTAAATTAATATGCAAGTGTGTAACCTTCGCCTTGATAGGCTCTGAGTTACCGCTCGCTTGCTGCACATGTCCCATACTTCCATACATGTATTCGACGGACAAACTCCAACGTGAAAGAGCGTGGTTACTACCGGACAGCGCCGCACCCACAAACGTGCGACATCGTGTCTCGAGTCAGACCGACCGCTCCGCCGCCAAAGTGACCCGGCGTCGCTTCCGGATGGCCCCGGGCGACCCGCGGCAGAGGCACACTCAGGAACTCGTGCACGCGCACAAACAACGCTTTCGGCAGCGCCGGCACAGTTCACGCTGCCGCCGCCAGAGCGCCCACGCTTCCGGTCATTACCAGCGAACCCACGTCGTCGCGCACCACTGAGCACGGGCAGGCACGACACAGACTCCTTACGTTGTTGGGTGTTTGCAGCAGTGGTCCCACTGACATGCTGTAAAGTCATTCCTCCCTTTTGACCATCAATATTTGTTTTCAGGGTTTGCTGCCACGATAGCAGGGTTCAGGCTGCCACGATAGCAATTATGCTGGCATCAGTTTACGTGTGGTTATTCTGGCACATCGCGTCGACATTGCATTCATATTGATTGACAGCATATACCTCCAAGAGGGTACTGGCAGGAAATGATTACACAATCAAGTGCTGAAGAAAACTATCCCATGTGCGTGGCCAGTGGATCGGTCGGCTCACGGTCTTAAATGTGGCGGCAGGATGTGTCGGCACACAACTATCAGAACTTCGACGAGCTGCGCTCGCCGCGGCTGTCGGACGCCGAGTCGGCCACCCCTCGCACGCCCACCACCGTGCCGGCCGACGACATGTACGACTTCCCGCGCGGCGCACACCTGGAGCGCGCCAGCGGCCGGCGCCGCGCCACTTGCGGCGTGGCAGGCGCCGCGCCCGGCCAGATCTTCAACTACGACTTCGCGGAGCGGCCGCCGCCGGCGCCAGTCGTCAACCGTACACTGAAGCCTCGCAAGGTATGGTGGAGTGTGGCCGGGCTGCTCTGGTGCACCTGTGAGTCTCCCAGGCTCAGGATGATCCACCGTTCCACCGTTTTGGGTGTGTGGGGATCTCTTCACTATGTATCCAAGATGACAAAGTGACTCATTATGGTTTGCATCTCAGCTGATTATGTTATTACCTCTGTATCTTAGCCAAGATGTGTTTGTCAAGATTGTGTTCCATTCTGTTGGCGGGAGCCACACCTCGCCAATGGCGTTGTTAGCTCTCGCCAGTGATGTCATCAGCCTTCTTCAGTTATGTTATCATTGTTTGTTGCTACTTAGGATTGATACAAGCGCGTTTTGGAGTGGCTTAGTGAGAACATGGCCGACGTGGAGCAGGACATGCTGCATGGAGGCGAAGTCGGCCACCAGACGGCCTTTAATTCACGATATAATTTAGCCGGCACGTGAACATGCTGTCAATGATCTGACCCGGGTGTACTGTTGTCACGTCTCCGAATTTTCTGGATCAGTTGCTAGCTGACTGCATGCACGCTTCTAGCCGACTTCGATCCCTGTCCTGTCGGTGCACGAGAGACAAAGCGCCACTGCTCTGGGGCTGAGCTGCCAGGTCGTCGTCAGGCCTGGTTAGGGTGCTAGCGCCACTGGTCTTGGGGCTGAGCTGTCAGGTCGTCAGGCCTGGTTAGGGTGCTAGCGCCACTGCTCTGGGGACTGAGCTGCCAGGTCGTCATCAGGCCTGGTTAGGGAGATGAAGCGCCACTGATCTTGGGGCTGAGCTGCCAGGTCGTCATCAGGCCTGGTTAGGGCGCTGGCGCCACCAGATCACGGTCACAACGTGGGTGTGTTTGGCAGACGAGCGAGCCGACGTCTACCGGCAGCGAGTCGACGCTGCCGGCCTCCGCCGCCTCGTGCAGCACCCCGACCAGCACGCCCGGCTCAGCTCCGCCGGCCGTCTACCGGGCCCTGAAGCCGGCCCGCGCCGCCTCCCAGCAGGGTAAAGGTGGGTCCAATTGGACCCGACATCGTAGACCGGGCACTACTTGTGAGCTGATTGTCCTGCAAGCGGCGGTGCTGTGTAGATCAGTACTGTAGGGAAGTTATTGGCTCGTAATTCGTATGGTTGCAGGCCTCAGCCTCGCCGCAACTTGGCAGGTAATGCAACTTACCATAATCATCCTCTATTGTCAGGGTATTAGTGAAACAAAACGGCGTCATCGTGTCACACGACAATTGTTCCAGCAGTTCACCCTCGTAGTTCGTGCCACAGTCTCTGGGCGCCGTTATAGTCCATCCACGTGGTAGATCCTCATTGACTCCGCGAGCGCCGGCGGCTTCTGACCCTCACCGTGTGGCCACCAAGGGAGAAACAGCCCATTCGCATAGCAAATGCTAATGCAGTATCAGCTGGGCGTCACAGTCACGCAACGTGGTGCAACAGCTCGTGCACAGTCAACTTGCGACGTCAAAGACGGACCAACGCCGGTCGGCTGGCGGAGGTTCCCTCCGAAGGCTGACTCCGTGACAGATTCTGACAGATTCGGGCTGCACGTGCCAGGTTCCGTTCGCGAAGTATGCGTAACCCCTGATACGGGGAATAACCCGTGTCTGTTGTGGGCTGTGACGCGGTTCGGCTATTCCCGGCTAATCCCACCGGTGGTCTGCGCCATTGGTTCTCGGAAGTGCCTAGGAAAGTGGACAAATCATTGAAGCGGTGGCGCCGTCGACGTGCTGTTTGCGCCGGTGGTACGCGTGCTGTGGCGTCGTCAGGACTTACGTGTGGGCGCCGTGTTCCAGTGCTGACGCTGGCTCCGCCACCGGTGCGCCATGGCGCCACCGTTCGCCACCAGAGGGCGGCTCCATCGCCGACACCGACGCGCGCCGCTGCCGCCGCCGACGACAAGGTGGCCTCGTCACAAGCTGTCGTCACCCCGTTCACGGACCAGGTGCGCCCCGTTTCCACTTCAATCCCGTCTGACAGGGCGAGCATTTCTTCTGTAGCGTGAAATGGTGTACTGATAACACGGCATGCACGTATCGCGAGTGGCATTGAAAGTCGTGACTATTTCAATTTGTAAAATAAAAATAATCCAGTATGGTAACACACCCCAGCTTCACATTAGCACCTTTTACTGGATTCCGGCAAATTATGGCTAAACTCCACTACTCGTTGCTTTCCGTGAACCAAGGATGAGGTTTTAAAAATAAAAATTACTCACCCATTCACACAAGTGTAGTTATGCGCCCGCCCTTCCTGCTAATGTGAGGGGCAGGCGACGTGATATGGTCTTAGCTGCTCAGTGCGTCGTAAAGCCACAACCAACCAGATGTTGCTACTTGCAAACCAGGTGGATAGACCTATGAAGCGATCTGTTGCATATACGCCTCGGGTCATAATGTGAGTATGAATTGTCACCAATTCTACTCCACTATGGAGGAGTCAATGTTGGTAGCGTTGTTGGCCGTCTCGTCTGTCGGTGTGACGGGCGTGCTGAAGGTCGGAATTTGGTGGTGCAGGCATCCTGTATGCCGCCTACCCTCCGCTGAGATTAGCGCAAAATGACCCCGGATGTCGACGCACCCCTAAACTCCAATTTCACCACCTCTGCTCGGTCTTCCCAGGTCTACTACTACACCGAGGTGGAGCCAGCCGGCACCTTCCACGAGGTGCAGTACCTGGACCTGGACTTGGGCGAGGCGGCGGCCGAGTCTGGCTCGCCGCGCTCGCCGGCCAAGACGCCGCTCGGCCGCCAGCCGTCCACCGGCACCGTCTACAGGGTGGTCGACTTCGTCAAGACGGAGGCGTTCAACAAGACTCGCCAGAGCGTCGAGCTGGAGCGCCACAAGACTGAGGGCCCCGTGCCGCTCTCCAGGAGCTCCGTGGACGTTAGTCGACGCAGTGCCGACACGTGAGCAACGCCCACAGACATTCACAACGCTCACTCATCAGCCGGACGGTGCTGACGCGAAGACGTGAGCGGTGCGTGGACATTCGCGCAGTGTCGAGACGTCAGCGGCGCCTGGAGACACAGCGGCGCTCAGGGGCGTCACAGGTGCTCAGAGACGCTTGTGACGCGCTGATGCGTCAACGGTGCTGAGAGGTGTGTTAGGCGTCAGTCGGCGTGCTGAGACGTTTGTAGCGCACTGGTGGCAGACGTGGCGTCGCAGTTGTTGCGATATTGCAGTGGGTGGGTAACCTGCAGCGACGGCCGCAGCTGCCGTCTGCCCAGCCGGACTCACACCACCGCCGCCATTGTACCCGGAGAGGAAGAACTACATATCTATCTGCCTTACAGCTATTTTGAGGCTGAAATATTAGCCTCGTTTGCCGACGCATCACGACCGGATATCGTTTGCTGATCGTCTGTTTTGCTGGGGGATTTTACCAGCTAACTTTTCTCGTGTTGCATGCGTTTAGTAGCTGATGTCGCGCTCTGATCGAGGTGTAAATGGCGGGTGGCGTACACGAGCCGGCCGCCCGCGCTTCACGCTCAATCGGCCCCGTCCGGAAGCTATTTAGGCATGTACAGCACGTCACCAGTGCCTTAGGTGCCGAGCCTGGCGCGGGTCGGCCGTTTCCAGTCTGCGGATGCTGCTGCACCGGGGCCTTCGTTTCTTCTAGTCTACCTGGCATCGCCTGGTGTATTTGGTGGTGTAGCCCTTCAGCCACCACGCAACGCCGGCCGCCGTCGCAGCACTGGTCGGTGACATCGCTGTATTTTCACACCACTGGTATTCATGTCACTATCCCACACGGGTATTTTCGCGGCGAACTTCTTAGAATACCCCTCAAATCAAGGACGGCTTCGGAAGTAACGGGAAGGCTGCGGTGAAGTAGATGATCCGATGCAATTCACTGAGACTGTGCGTTTGTGATGCTTGTGTGTTGTGTGTGTGTGTGTGTGTGTATGTGGTGCCCAGCAATATTGTGCTGTCGTGGTTTTGATTCCGCCGCTTGCCACGGTGCCTGTCCGGTTGGCGATAGTTGAGCCGGTGGCCGGGTGTCGCGGGTGGTTGCGTAGCGCCATCCGACCCCAGCCGCGCGGCGTTGACAGGGTGGCCACCGCGCCGCCGTCCACGTCACGTCAATTGCAATCAAATCGTTTCGTCTTTCGGCCGCCGGCCGGATGGTCTTGCCATGATGTGGGCACCCTGTGCGGCCGCCAACTCACGTGTGGGTGTGACCGCTGCGCCGCCGATAGGGAGTGCCGGCAGGCGAGAAGCAGGCCCGTCACATTGCCCCTCTTCCTCCCATTTACGGCCCTGACGCCGAGAAATACTATTGCTGTACATAATATACTTGGTGATGTTCCCAGCGCCTTGTGCTCTACTACAGGTACTGCTCATGTCGCACCAGGCTGACGACGTGCCAGGTAGTCACTGATAGGCTTGGAAGAAAAACCGTATTTTTGTTCATATATTTGGTATACATTGCGAGTCAACACCTTTTTGTAATGGAGTATGGGTGTTCTAAAGATCCGGCGGGCGTATAAAGCACCCGTGCCTGTCAAAGAGAAGGTGTCAAACATGTTGTTTGCATCCCCCTATTTCCATTCCAGTATCTGTCCTGTGAGAACATTCCTGTCTGTACTGCATTCAACCATGCACAATTAATCCTTCCCACCATGAGCGGGTACTACGTAAGACTAGCTTCTTATGGTCTATCCACCCGCTCGGTTTGATCTGGGTAGCCGTGTCTTCGATGCGTCTCCCGGAGTTCAGTCCTGGAGGTTGATGTCGACCATGGCACGGCGCCAGTTGTGGTAGGGTACCAGCAAACCTCTGGTCCCGATGCTATGGGGGACAGCCCCCG
Source organism: Imbricaverruca yamaguchii (assembly GCA_034440575.1). Lineage (NCBI taxonomy): Eukaryota > Metazoa > Arthropoda > Thecostraca > Neoverrucidae > Imbricaverruca > Imbricaverruca yamaguchii. The sequence goes on from JAOTOL010001431.1 coordinate 957,080, forward strand.
GCCTGTCTCCCGCCCTCCCCCTTGGCTGCGCCTCTGCCGGTGTTACTTTCCTCATTTACATAAGCAATGGATGCAACCAGTGGCACAACCAAGATCTTCCTAAGAGGAGGTACCCGACTAAAATACGTGTGCTGAAGCTATTGATCTCTATATATATAGACAACTCGCCGCCCGCCGCACGCTCCGCGTCCGGTCCTGGCTGGGGCAGCGGTATTTGGGCAAAAGATCGAGCGCGCCGCCCGCTCCCATGTATTTCGACCCTAGAATGAAATGCAGAATGAAAGGTTGTTGATAGAGATCTTGATAAAAAGTTGTGCAGTTTGGTGATAGCTTCATGATGAGCAGACAAACGGCGAAATATCTTGTAAAGTGGTGTAATTGTTTTTGAGGTCTAACTTCTATCATCGTTTCGCCAACTTTGTGCGGTATTCGGCATGTGCACCTCATGGAATTAAGACTCCTTCAGCCAGAGCACACTGAATGGGTGCCTCTGGCTGAAAAATATCGAGGGAATTACTCGAGCCTTCCCGCGCAGGGGCGCAGGTTCAAAATGCCATGAGGGCATATCCCTGAATCCGCCGACCATCCCTGAATCCGCACGACCATCCTGCAGGGCACGGGTTGATGGACAGAGGGGTGTTGCTTTATATACTTTCGAGAGGACAAGTGCCACATAAATGTTGGCTTTGCCCCCGCCAATAATGTCTAGCTTTAACACGGGACCCTGTGGAGACGTCCCTGAACCTGGCAGTAGTTCGCCATTCATATTCCGCAGAAATCGACGACCCATTCGATTTCCCCCAAATTTGGTGAAACGTTAGTCCCAAGGTACCTGACCCACCATGCACGCGCACTTCACGGTGCGTCGAATGGTGTGACCTCCATAGGTCAACATAGGTAAACCATCTAATAATGCCAGAATATCAGTCAAACGGACCATTCGATCCCCAACGACACGCTGATTCTGAAACTGCTCTCACTATGTAGCACAAAGGGTTAATGATTTATGACCAATTATGCAATTTTGTTCCAGACATGTTTCCCACGCATTCCCATGCATTATTCACGTCCTCATTTCGGGGATGTGCATGAAATACATAGTTGTAGTGCCAATAACGTGATGTCGAATGGGTGTCATTTGACGTGATTTGTGCCGTATCATGATGTTACCCAATATAACTAATTTCTAAATGAAAGGTCAAACCGATTTCTGTGGTCGCCTCGCATTTTTTTATTCGCCCTAACCTACCCACATCTTGCATCAAGCAATAGCCCGTGGTGCACCTCGAGTAACATTTCAAACCAGTATATGTCAATGGTACTCAAGCAAATTGTTCAGAAATCACATTAATTTTCAAAGTCAAAGGTCGAACTCATCGCTTCGATCGCCCAGCGTTTCTTCGTTTTCTTCAAAAGCTTCCCATCCTTGGGATCAAAAGAATGCCCGTGGGCAACCCTCGAGTAACATCTCAACCTGGGACATGTCAGATCGTGCCTCGAAGTCAAAGGTTCGTTAAATTTTCAGAGTCCTCACGTTTCGTGACTATGGCTTCAATTTGTATTATGTGGGTGTCATTCGACGTGGTTTGCCGTACTGCACCATAATGTTGAGATATTGAAATAATTTCAACGTTGTCGGAGGTCCGGCGTGTGTACAATGATTGAGTGTAACAGGAATAGGAGGTTCAAATCTATTGTTTGCAGCAGTTTTCGTAGCAAGGACGCGTATCCTATATGACTTGGGGCTCCTCCAAGAAATCCGTCGTAACCTGATCGGACGGTGCTCTCATCGCTGGCTTTTTATTTACACTGTCACATTGCTGTTCCGGACATATAATATATAGACATTTTGCAATTGCCACTTTCCTCTTAATGGTTCAACGGAAGTTGTACATTTTTCAAGAGAAGCCATTCGTGAATGCGCACAATTTTTCAATTAGCCGGAGGTCATAATCACGAGAGGGCAATGTTGTTATCAGGGATAGATCCAGAAATTGTCATGGGGCCAGTTATCTGGAGGGGCGTCATTTTCTTGAAGCGGCGGCACTGCGAAAGCACCCGGAGGGGCGCCAGTGGATGCAAAATTATATGGGCGGGATACACTCAGACCTTCCTGAAGAACTCGGCCTTTTTATTGCATAGGGGCGCCTCCGGCTGAAAAATTCGAGCCTGTACACTGGAACCTTTTCAGAGAGACGCCTTTTCCTGGCCTGAGGAAAGCCACCTTCCACGTGGAGGTGCATGCCCTCGGTTCCATACCCTTTATCCACCCTGGTTGCCATTGCTCGAAATATGTGCGAGTAAAACAGGAAAACATAGGAAAGATAATTGTAGGTTCCTATTTTCTATCATAAAACCATGGTTCAATACTTTGTTTTTCCTGCTACAAGAGAGCAGCGTTTAACCCGCGCCGTCTCCGTTCAGATCCCCACACCCCGTCTCGGTAGGGGGGGGGGGAGAGAGTAACCCCCTCTAAAAATCCAAACTAAGCGTCGCACGAAAACGAAAGAGGTGTCTTCGGAAAGCGCTCAACGGGCAGGGCCGGAATCCACCCTCCCCCCAAAATATTTTTTTCCCCACACAAGTGACGTCACTAGGCGGGCTAGATTTTCATGACTTTTCACGAGTTACATTATTTTTTGGCTCTGGGGAGTTCATTATGGGATATTTGAAAACTAAAAACGATTTTGAATCAGAAAAGGAGAGCTAAATAGACAAAGGTCATACAATTTTTTGCCCCCCCCCCCTCCCCCAATTTGTTTTTGGTTTTCAAGTTTTCTTTCATTTTCCTTTTCTAATTGGCAGAGCAGACCGAGAAACGTTGCTGGACGTCAACTTGCTCTGATACAAAATGCTTACTTCGGCCAGAATGTTCTATTATATAAGCGTGACGACTGGTTGCACTTTTTGGAGGTGACCTCACTTGACCTTGACGAACTCGTTGACCATAAACGACCTGACTTCGAAATTTTGGAACAGCATGCCAAATTGATGTGGGAAAAGCTATGCCCTTTTGGGCGCGCTCCCACGCGACGTTCTTTCGCTGTTTGCGAAAAAAAAACTGGGGGGGGTGGCAGTTGAAGACACCCGGAGACGTCGCGGGTTGACACACAGCATTACTTTATGGTGATCGTGAAATCGGGCTCAGCTCATACGACATAAAGCTAGATATTCATGGGCAGTGCTAAGCAGTGAAGTTTGCTAATTTTTATATCCTTTTGAGAAAAAAAATATCCTTTTTAACAATAGTAAATCTGAAAAATTGTAATACATTGAAGTTGAATTCGAGTGGCTGAAAATGACATTGAAAAGTGGCGGAATTCCAATGATTTTCTTGACGGGGTGGAAGGACCCTCTATCCTGTTAAATCTTACCGCGTTCCTGATTTGCCACTCCAATTTCGAATCCGCGGCTACACCCATATATATATTCGCATAGATAACTTCGGTAATAATGCCTATGGAACTTCCAAAAGTTTAGTAAAGATAGCTATGAAACTTACTTCTTTCCTTGATAAATATACGTACTAAACTTTACCAATATGTGATGCTGGAGTATGTGTTGTTTCGTCCCATTGGCCAGGTTCAAATCACTTGCGGGAAAGTCGAGGAAGGCGAGTTTTCTTGTGTCGTCTTTTGTATAGAGTTTGTTGGGAGTGTGGTCTGCTGGTCGGAATAGAGTATAAGGTAGGTATAGAATATATTCCTTATATTCTAGAGTATAGAATATATGGTGATGTGTCTCCTTCGCTGCTAGTACCTATGCTGTTTTTGCTAGACAAACATTCTTTGATTTGTGGGCACCTATGAAGCAATTCGCCTACTGGGCTCGTGATTTTGCCACAGCTACATACCTATGGCCTAGGCAACTAGGTAGGTAGGTAGGGGAGGAGGGGCAGTTTCTGAACACTTAAGACATGCAACAAATAGCTCTACTGTTGCTTCTGCATGGCTGAACCAGTAATTGCACTGTTTTTGTTGAACACAAAAATAAACAAACTATCCATATTCAAGCAGTTCCTCTGAACGAAAATCCCGTAACCACTTGCAATGACCAACTTTAAAACATACCTTTTTTTTGTAGTGGTGTGCTGTATTCTGAACATAAAAATGTTGTGCAGGATTACCTCACTGTAGCTGTTGTGGTGGTGGTGGTGGTGGTTATTGGTTTTTATGACATGTCAACTGTTGGGCCATGTAGTGTCACTAATCTCTCACTCTGACTGGTTGCAGGTGAAGAGTGGAGACAGGTGAGACTTGAAAACACAATTTTGTATTGTGAGACAGATAACTTACCCCTAGACTACTCATCTCCAGTGGTACAATGTATTGCTAGCAGGGTGGGAATTAATGCACTCCTTAAGGTATTTTATATATTACAAAATGTATTGCACTCCAGATTATACTCAATATACTCAATAGGATGGGCTTTATATGTAATCTGATACAGATGTTGGAAGACAAATACTAATAGAAGCAAACACAGAATATCCCCCCAAAAAATTATGGGTTTTCCACTCCTGGTCACCACTCAAACTAACCACTTTTTGTGGCAGTGAGCAGCCAGACCACAGATTGACACTTGCAATGATGCACCCCTAAGCCCAATGCTACCTACCAATCTCAACCACAATTGTCGCAGACATGCTAACCACTTGCAAGATGGTGCACTGAGTGCAATGTTCTCCAGCTCTGGATCCGAATCTCTGAAAACCTGTCTTCTTGCCACCCATGCAATGGTAAAATTTATCAGTTTTGAGACATCCTTGGAAGTCCTAGAGGCCACCAATCAGAATTGGCTGGGTTAGCATTTTCTGTTCTGAAGTATGTCCTTCAACCAATCAATGCAACATATTTTTATATGATGTAAGCATTAGCAACTTTGCATCCTCCTTTCCTAAGCATCCTTTGCTTTGCTCACCTCTATCACCTTCCTGTGGCATGTGCAGTAGCTGAGTTGCATTCATATTACATATGGAATTAGCTGTGTAGGTAGGTTGAGCTGAGGGTGGCATGTTTAGTATTTTTGTTTGTCTTTCATATGGCTAGCCTTTTACTGAGACCAACAAAATGGAAGTGCATTGTCACTGAGTTATGAGCAATGAAACAGTGCTGATCATGAGTTGCTGCCTGACAGTGCTATCCATTGTTAACTTTTTTGCTCCTATGTTTTGATATTTTATTTCACCAAAAATTGGCAATGTGTATTGCTTATGCATATGATGTAGGTACTGATAGCATAGGTTGTTTTTTGGTCAGTTACTGGTAAACAGGTTCCATGCATACAAAATAATGTCCATGAAAATGCACTCAAGAAGAAGTTGGTGTGCACTTTGACTCCCAATGCAGAAAGTAGGTTTCCACTCTGAATACTAGCCACTCAAAAATGCTGGTGTAGTTGCAAAAATATATTGAATCACTTCCTGATGATTTTCTTAAGCCAACTGCTCTTGGAAGTCTAAGAATGGTGCCCGTGTACTTTGCTAGATCCATACACAAAGAATCAGAACTATGGGATCAGACCTTCATATTTTGGTAGAGACAGGTCCATCATTTATGAGTACCACCACCTTTGTGTTATTTATCCACTGAACATGATGTGGGAGACATCCAAAGGTAGGTGTTCAGGAAGCAGAATGTGTTCACCTACCCCCTCTTTCCCTAGGTCAGCAAAACAGTAGCTTGGATTTTTCTCTTTAGCATCTGCATTGTAATTGTTGAGAACAATTGCTGTATGCTATGATGGTCCTTGCATAAAAGCCCTTAGCACAAATAAAAAAGTATATGCACTGAATTTCCTGAAGCTTACTTAGCGACTTTGGTATGCTTTAAGGTGGCAGCAAACAAGTTTTAAGCACATTTGCCTCCATAAAGTAAACAAATGGGTTAGGTTTGGTTAGGTTAGGTCAGCTTAGGCTTTTTGGTTTTGTTCAAGATTCAGGTAAAATTTGGGCATTATTTGAAATCAATGCAAATTTCATCAAAATTTGATACTTTGGAATTTGCTGAACACCATGCATTTCATGTGAAGAAGATGATTTGAGTATTCATTTTCTTTGCAAATGATTACTTTTCATGTGCCGAAGAAATACATAATAACAATCTTTCATATATAAATATAGTCATATCATTATATGTACCTGGTGTGTCACAGACGTGATGAAGAAATTGAGCACTTCATGCACTCAATTAAATACTTTTCAAGATTGAAAACTATGTTTCTGGCTTTATTCAATATTATAAGTAGTATCTGTATATGTGACATTCGCATTGCTGACCAATTGCAGATACCACCCTGGAAATTAGTGTCACAAGAAATAGGCCTGGCTCTGCACGTTCAGAAGGGTGATGTTCCCACCAATCTGTTCTGGCTAAATGCACGAGGGTACAGCTACATACGACGGACGCACCCTAATATATACAGACGACTCAAAAGGAAAGCCCGGTGTCTGATGCGCGTTCGTCGCCGGATCCATCACGAGGTTCTTCTCACTTCCATCAAACGCATCCGTTTATACATTGGATCTGGTTGTGACCCTCAATCCAGGAAGTCCTTCTGTGGGATATCTTAGACTAGCTCACCCTACTGAAACAGGGGAGATTCGTTTCCTTATGCTGGATCCCAAGCCACGTTGACATTATGGGGAATGAACTCACTGATGCAGCGGCGAAACGAGGGGCACAGAAACCATGCGTTCGCACCATCCCTCTCCCTTCACGGGATTTTTACCCATTCATCTCAGAGCGCGCCCTTGAGCCCAAATAATCAACCATTCGTCTCAGAATACATGCATGAGAAGTGGCAAGGCAGCTGGGATGCTCCGGGCACCAACAAACTCCAATCAATCAAACCACGAATAAGATACTAGTCCTCGTCTTCCAGGAAAGATCGAGCGGAGGAGGTGGCGTTGGCACGACTCGAAATCGGATACATACACCACACACTGCCACCTCCTTATAAATGAAGACAAGCCAGTATGCCAACGATGCAATTCTCTACTTATGGTACAGCACATTCTCACATGTCAGCACTACGCTCAGGAGGGAGCCAAGTACCTTGGAACCAACATGACATTCCTAAGTCTCTTTCAAGACGACTCAGACTACTTAGGAAATGGTGTATTGATACTTTAGGAAAGTGGAATTTTAAAATAATACATTCAGGTCGGTAAAACCAGTCACCCAACCACAACACTAGGACATGGTTATGACAAGTAGTTCTCTATTCTGTTATGGGCGCTAAATGATCTACCGTGGTCGATGCGCCCTAAAACTCCAACCACTCACTCAGGCGTGATGCGTGCGATGTCCATCCCTGCATATGTTGATGTGCAATGTCAGGTCACCTTCGTAGGTAATCTAGACTGGACGCCTTATGCTGGTTTAATCGGCTGATTTTTGCGCTTGGACCGCTCGCGACCAAATTGGATGGTGCGGAATTTTGTATGACCTTTGGAATGTTCCGTGTAGACTGCTGGTGATCGGGACGTAGCATGGCATCGCGGGTCGACCCACGCCGCCGACTGCCTGACGTCGGCCGCGCCCAGGAGCGGCGCACCGCTACCAATGCTCTCCGCAACGAGGAGCGCAGGCATCAGCGACACCGCATCCATTCGGCCAACCGGCGCTTGGATGATCAGACCACCTTGCCGCCGACTGCGCAGGCTCAAGCGCCGGCACCGAAAAGTGAGTGATGTGGGGACAGCCAGGCATCAAAGCTGAGGCCGAACGTATGCTTATTGCAATAGACTATCGCGCCAAACAGTGCCCCTCAAGACCAAGATCATACCGAGGGCTAGTTGTGCTGAGAGGAGGAGCAATACGTGGGGGTGCGCCACCACCGTTTACCTGTCGACAGCTCTGCATGCCGCGCAATCCGGCGCCTGCAGCGCGGAACATTAAAATCTCGCTTTGCCTCGTTCAGACTTGGTCCGTGTATTCCCTATGACCATATGATTCTCTCCTGGCAGTTGAGAGCCGGCGAGATATGCTGGTTCGGTGGAAGGTGGAGCGGGACAAAAAGAGGGAGCTCGAGAAGATTCAGCGATTGCGGAAACCGCCATTCCACACGGGCCTCGTCATCCATCCGACTTGCGAGTTCACCGCCATGGGGACACAAAGTAAGCAGTGGCCCAACCGGGGTAAGTTATTGGGTTTGAGTATGACGACTCAGCGCTTGGCAATGGTTAAGGCAAGGCGATTTAGCCGGCGAGGGAGCTCAGCTCCTGGTAGGAATTATACAAAGGCGGCTCGTCGCTTGGTGTTTATGATACGGCGATTTAACGGGCTCTAGCTGCTTGGTTAGAGAGCCCAACACATGCTAAGTGTTAGAGAAAGGAGGCTAAGCACTTGGCAAGGGTTGTGGTGAAGCCTCGCGACTAACTCGTGAGGAGTAGCTGTTGGGTAAAAGGAGCATCTTGTAGCTTGTAACTACTCCCAGAACAATGAGAACTCTACATTAAATGTTGTGACTGACTGTTCTTATCAAATGTGTCAAAATTATGAAATTTAAGTGGAAAGTGACAACCGGTCAATAATGTACATCATAAGCCGTATGTAAGTCGTTTGTTGACACCTTCCGTAGGTCTACGTCAGTGCACCCATGGAATGGATACCTGACAATAAAACGGCTGTCGTGAACTACCTCCAATTGCCACTTATAGATTTCGATGTGATGCTCGGCTGTACCCAGACCTAGATTCGTGCTATGCAGTTGCACACAAGATGTACTAATATGTACCATCCAACATGTTAGTTACTTCTGTAATATAAAAATTAGAGAATGTTTATCTAGATATGGTGCTCAAGCAGGGATATCGATTAAAAAACATTGGGTGGGAGGGGGGGGAAGTGTCAACGTACTGGACCCCATCACACCCCAACCAAAAACTGATCGGATTTTGCCCTCTATATTTTCAGACCTAAATAATTTTGATTTTTTATTTGACGATGTGTATGTTGTCAGCACCCCGCCAACGGGCAAAATCGTCCAGTGACAGTGAAGTCACATAAGCAAAAGAGCACTACACAGCAGAGTGGAAAAACTTACTTTCTGGGTTGGGAGTCTGAGTGCATACTGAGTTCTTCCGGAGTACATTTTCATGGACATATTATTTTTTATACATGGAATCTGTTCACTGGTAACCGACGGGAAAGTCCTATGTAGTCAGTACCTACGTAAAATGGATAAGTAAAATGCATCGTCATTTTTGGTCAAAGCAAATATCACAGCATATTGGGTACTTGTGACTTCACAAAGAATTAAAATTTTGAATTGAAATGGACAGCACAACCAGGCAGAGAATCGCGATAATCAGCATAGCTTCGTCTCTCATAACTCACAGGAGCAATGCATTTTCCACTGTTGCCTTCAGTACAAGGCTAGCCACATGAAAACAAATAAAAATACTGAAGCCTCAGCTCAGAGCACATGCCTACCTACGCAGCCAATTTCCTACGCAATACGAACCCACCTCCGCTAGCGCACACGCCACAGTCAGAGGTCGGAGGTGACAGCGATGCGCAACCCGAAGGACCGGTCAAGGTTTTGTGTTTGGGCCATGACACTGTTAACAATATGTTCAAAGTTGCTATTGATCATGACGTCATATGAAAAACGCCTTGCATCGATTGGTTCAGAGACAGATTTCAGAACAGAAAACACTAACGCAGCCAATTCTGATCAACGGCATCCGGAACTCCGGAGGACGTCTCTTAAAACTGTCAAACTTTCCATTCACCGTCACCGTCACCGTCAACACCATCACCATCACCATCACCATCCCCTCACCCCACACACCAACAAACACAGCAGCTTAAATATACTATTTCTGCATGGGCGCTGCATGACTGAAGCAGTTGATGCGCCCCTAAGCCCAAATAACCAACCAGATATAATATTTCTCCGCCCATATGCAGGGTAAAACACAACGACATTGATGGAGCATCGAAGCACAGCAGCCCTGAACTGTGGTGACGATGGGTGAAGGTATTTCCTTGGTGCTTAACGTTAGGGAGTGGCGAAACCAAAGTTTTAGTGGAGCTTAGGGAGTGGCCAAACCAAAGTTTTAGTGGAGCGAGTTCAGGGTCGTGGACAGGGCACAGCTTCCACAAAAGTGTATCAATCGAAAACAATGTTCTCTGATCAATCATGCAGTCATTATGATCGCCGAGTCTAGTCAGTCACCATATACGACACCAAACAAACTAAAATGCACAACGAATCACAGACATCAATCAGCGCAATCGCCCTACCATTTGTTTTTTAAACAACAGCAAAAACTCCGTCTGTACCCAATGGCGGAGCCAAGAGCAAGAGAAGGACACACTGGGTGCATGCCTCTGGTCACAGCCAAGGAGTCCGGAAAGGTCAGCCCAGGAGATTCCCAGAAGGGCCATCCGACGGTTTTGAAATGGATATGTCGGCTCAAACGGTTTCTTTCCAAGAGTCGGAAATAAAAAACTTCGGAAAGTGGGAATAATGGCAGAAATCAAAGCAGTCTTCAGATCGCCGGAATTCGAATGGTCCCCGCCCCAGGTATGTCGCAACAGGTGGATTTTTACTGTAGCCCTGTTAGTACTTCCTTTGCCTCCAAAAGGTTAAGTGCAGAATTTTATATGCCTATGGTGGTGCTTGGACCCCACCATATTTGTGTTCTTGACCTCATTGACCAATTTGATTCATAATTCCCTTGAAATTGACTGGACGGATAAAGGAGGATAATATTCCCAAATTTGCAAAATGCCGCCATTTGCAGTATTTGCATCATAGCAACACCAAATCATACTGTTCTTTCATGAAATCAAATAACTACTTTACCAAAATTTTAATCAAGATCTATGTTACTACTTGGGGTCAAGTCAAACTCTTCCTTCTTATCGCAGTATTCTCTCTTCTTCAACTGATGGCACCACCAAGAGTAGGAAAGCCCTTCGGTAAGTTTTCTTTCAGAATACATTCTGCATTTTCCAGTGCTCGACAGGTTTCTTTTCCGGTGGCCGACGCCTTCTTTTTGTGAGTCATTGACGCTTTTTTTAATCCGCAGGGTGATATTCCGGGCAGAAATTGATTTTTGGTAAACCAGCTGCGACTTGTGGGCTACCGACACGATGTTTTGCCCACAGTGATATTTTCATGGACAACGGCGTGGAATTTGTTTTGTCTAAGTGCGATCTTGGGGACCCGTGGTCACTTGTTGGGATCCCTAGCACAATTTTTAGTAGATGGGACACGAGTTGGGGGGGGCAACACGTTTTAAGGGCTTTTGGAGCGGTTGTTGGGACCCAGAGTGATTTTCCGTGTCGGGACTGTTTTTCGTTGAACGGCTTCATGTGTTGGGTAATCCAAATGAGACTTTTGGAGCCCCGTTGCGACCTGTCATGTTCCTAGCGTGGTTTTCAGGGACCCAGGCGACAATTCTTTGTAACCCAGGCTCGGCGTGACTTACCGGCCCGACCGTACCATTCGTGGCTTCCGTCGATATTTTCTTGAACCCCAATGGAACTCATTTGAGCTCGCAGCGTGATTTTCATGGGCCCATGTGGGAACTTCTGAGCCCAACCATCACCATATAAAAAGCCCATGCGCGACTTTTTGGTCCCCAGTGTTATTTTCCGTGGCCTCGGTGCGATTATTGTGGCCCGAACTATATTTTAGGTACACTGGCTCATTTTTTCCGAAGCTCGACGCGATTCTGGGGGGGGCACGACCTGTCAATGGGAAACTGTCCACAATGCCCCCTCGCAATTCGGCACGCCACTGTGCTATGTAATTCTGCAACATAAGCATCCAGGAATAGCTCATCTGTTTAATCACCCGCACATCATTTCAACTCCCAAGTTCTCCAGACAGTTTGAGGAAAGTCAAACATCTGCTACATGGGTAGACAAGGATGTGCTATTAGTCAACGTGGAACCATGGTATTCTGATGCGCCCCAAAACCCCAATAACAACAACCATGGTATTCAGATCATAGTACTTTTTCTACAATGCATACCTTCTTCCGCATGCTGCTTTGGAGATGGATGGGGGGCAAACCAACATTTGTGGGCCAAGAACAACATTGGTGGGCACATGGCCCACACGAAAGGATACAAATCGACGCGCCTACGCTGAAGTGACTATGCATTTGGAGACGCTGCCAGAGGGCCGCAACAGCAGCCCCGGCCACTATCTGCCGGTGGTGATTGTGTCGCCCTGCTGTTTCAGAGGAACCTCCGGCTACACGTCGTGTGACCCGCTCGATGACACGCACTGCCGCCACCACGCAGCGAACGGCCGTCCCCCGTCCGACTGCTCCCCGTCCGACTGCTCCCCGTCCGACTTCTCCCCGTCCGACTTCTCCCCGTCCGACTGCTCCCCGTCCGACTGCTCCCCGTCCGACTTCTCCCCGTCCGACTGCTCCCCGTCCGACTGCTCCCCGTCCGACTTCTCCCCGTCCGACTTCTCCCCGTCCGACTGCTCCCCGTCCGACTTCTCCCCGTCCGACTGCTCCCCGTCCGACTGCTCCCCGTCCGACTGCTCCCCGTCCGACTTCTCCCCGTCCGACTTCTCCCCGTCCGACTGCTCCCCGTCCGACTTCTCCCCGTCCGACTTCTCCCCGTCCGACTGCTCCCCGTCCGACTGCTCCCCGTCCGACTTCTCCCCGTCCGACTTCTCCCCGTCCGACTGCTCCCCGTCCGACTTCTCCCCGTCCGACTGCTCCCCGTGCGGGTGCTGGGCCACGCGCTCGTGCGCAGCCAACTGCGGTTGCCGCCAAGCCAGCGGTGAGTGCGGTGGCGGTCACTGGACCCTGTGCAGCTGTGTGTAGGCACTTTACTCAGTGACCCTCCACACGACACGGACTGTATTGTGGACTGTGGACTGTACACTATCGGCGGGCGAGGAGTCGTTAGCTGTGGACCGATGCTCCGCTCTGGCCCACTGTGGACAAAAGGCACGACCGACTTGAGAACAAGTGTCCGGATCATGACCACAGGATCATAGATATCGCGCAAAGGGTCTGACCTGTAATAGTGAGTTCGTCGGCATGGGAGGTTTGCGAAATTTACTTATAGTACCACTACTGCCATGTGGTTTCCATAGGCAAGCGCACGCAATAGTACTCTAGTACAATAGTAGAGGTAAACCCCACAACACATCATAAACACAAAGCTGAAGCTAAGTTTGTAGATAAAATTACGCAAGTGTGAGCAAAGCAGCAACAACCCAGCGTTTTTGTCATCCCTACTCACATCGATGGCACGGCAATAGGTTGGGTCAGATGAAGTGAACGGTCCAATAGTTCCCGCTTGTGTTTTTTTGTGTCTGATTTCTAAGCATAATACAATGATAACATTGTGTTAGCTGCAGCGGCCGGTCTGTTGGGTACCGTCAGGTGTCTTCACGGCCGGTCTGTTGGGTACCGTCAGGTGTCTTCACGGCCGGTCTGTTGGGTACCGTCAGGTGTCTTCACGGCCGGTCTGTTGGGTACTGTCAGGTGTCTACACGGCCGGTCTGTTGGGTACTGTCAGGTGTCTTCACGGCCGGTCTGTTGGGTACCGTCAGGTGTCTTCACGGCCGGTCTGTTGGGTACCGTCAGGTGTCTTCACGGCCGGTCTGTTGGGTACTGTCAGGTGTCTACACGGCCGGTCTGTTGGGTACTGTCAGGTGTCTTCACGGCCGGTCTGTTGGGTACCGTCAGGTGTCTTCACGGCCGGTCTGTTGGGCACCTTCAGATGTCTTCACGGCCGGCAGTCACGCGCCTCAGTCACGCGTCAGGTGTGGTGTCGTGTTGTGTTGGCAGGTGGCTGTCGGGGCGACGGCGCCCGAGTCGGCACCGCGGCGCGGCCGATCGGCCACAGCCGCCCGCTCGCCGGAACCGAACCTCCAGCCCAAGTCTGAACCCGACCAAGCCCGAATCAGGTGAACGATCCCACCATATAAAAATGGGTACATCATACGAGAAGTTAACTGATGACTGTGTAGGGTTTTTCTCGTGGCCTGGTCTACCTTCCGAGGAGAGGAACTGAGAAATGATTGCATTTATCACAACCACCGCAAATGCTTTGTTACTGTTGAAGCAAGTTATTGTCTTTTTTTAGGTAGTGATAATGGTGTCTTATGTGCTTACCTATACAGTTGTCCGGTGAGAAGCTGGTCAAAAGGGCAGTTTTGGGCCCAAAGGCACCTTTGGCACAGGCGGGGCACATAAGGCACGTTATTTTGGGGCTAAATTTAGAACATTCCGGCCAAGAGGGCACTTTTCGGTCAAAAGAGCACTGGCCAAAAGGGCACTTTGGTCTCATGGAATGCATCATGTTCAAAACCTACCATGTCTGGTTAGGCCATGTGGAATAGGGCTATCACTGACATGGGGACTAAAACACAGCAGCTAAAACACAGGTTCTCAACAACTCTTGCTCCCAATGTCTGTACAAGGGAGATAAATGCACTCTGTCTTACCATGACTGCGTTGCAAGCCAGGTGCCTCGCTGTGATAAACGTCACCGGGTGCACACACGCACACACTGTCTTGTCGCCAATTTCGCCGGTAATGAACGGTGGTGCGTCTCCGCTAAGCTGACCCGGCGTCTTTCCAGCAGCTCTCGGACGCCACTACACAGCGCGACCCTGCATGTTAACGATCCGGTCGACGGTGCAGACGAAGTGTTCCTCACCCCAGGTAGGTGCGCCGACCATTTCGCCGTCAGCTGTTTGGACGCCTCATGATTCCACATGTGCTTTAGTCGTGCATCGACTGCCCTGTGGACAACTGGCATGCTCACTTGAAATAGTTTTTAAAAAAATAAAAATGTAATCCGAGTTGTTGGGGTGGCTTGAGGAGCCAGGGTTCTATTGCTAAGCAGAGCTTGTTGCGTGAACCCTGGACCCACCACCCGATTCATGAACTCAAGTTCAACGGCATAATTTAGACCGAAAGTTTAACGTGCCGCCAATGCACCGACACGGCCGCCCGGTAGCTCGTCCCCGGCCTTATCGGGCCAGCTGCCAACTGACACTCCCGGCCGGGGGCTAAATGCGAGCGCGCGAAGTGACTCGAACCCCATGTTTCCAGTACAGGGGAGACCAGTGCAGGCCAGCGCTCTAACCAACTGAGCTACCGGGGCGGCAGTTCGTTGAAGTTCCACACGGGCGTCTAATTCATCAACTAGAGCAATACGGGATTGACATAAAAGTTATAGGTTGGATTGAGTTTTTGTCATGGAGAATGATACATCGAGTAGATTATATTGATGCAAATCTGAATGGAAGACTGTTGTAACAGCAGTGCCACAGAGCTTTGTTCTAGATGCACTTCTTTATCATCTTTGTGAACAGCATTGAGATATGTCTGAGGAATAGGGTGTTTAACTTTGCTGATGACATCACGCTTGTAGGAGTGGCTAACAATAGTGATGAATCTAACAATATTCAACTAGACTTGAGAGGACCTAAAATGTGGGCTGACAAATGACAGATGCGATAACTGCGTTAGCTTTGAACTATGATAACTGTATCGTTATGCATCTGGAGTATGGAAATGACACTCTGGTATATAATGGGAGACAGGGAAATAGATGTCGTTGAAGAGGAAAAGACTTATCTGCGTTGGTTTCATATGACCTTAAGACAGAACAAAAATATTGTACCTCAGCTAGAAACATGACAAACAGGTAGGAACCATGAATAGGAGTACGAAGTAAACGAGCGAAGAAGTTACGAAAAACTGCTTAGTCTACATGTGACCCCACTTGGAAAATTGTATGCAGGCATGGGGCCCCTACTTAGAAAGATGTATGCTTGAAAGAGTGCAGCTCAAAGCCACTATATTTGTCAGTGGAACAGCCGCTAAACAATTTAGAGAAAAGCTTATCAGGCATGTACTAACTGTGTGTGTGTGTGGGGGGGGGGGTGAATTTGTCCAGGCTGCCACCGTGTTGGTGATGTCGGCTGTTTCAGTCTGTGTGTAGACGTGTATATGTAGCGGTGTTGTGCTATATGTGTAGTAAGAGGGGGTGAGGAACATTGTAGGCGGGAAAGTAGACGAAAAGGGAATAGTAAAGTTGACTTGTTGAAAGGTGCTGGAGTAAAGTTGGGGCCATCTTGAAGCAAACAGATTAGAGACGAGCAGAGTTGAGTTGAGCTGTCATGAATATGAATTGGCAAATCTGGTCGAAGGTCGAAGATAATGCAGTAGTGAAACGTTGCCAGTCCGGTTCTAACCCAAGTAAAGTAGCCAAAGGGCTAACATTGAAATGTTTAAAATCATTAAATGGTGAAATAATGCTAATATTGATGGTACATTTCTATTTAGAGTATTAATTCAGGATCATCGATTCAGGTTGGACAAGTCAAAGTGTAGGACGGTTAAACGTCAGCAGGTTTTCAGTCAAAGTTTGGTTGATCAGCGGAATAGATTGCTTGCTGGTGTAGTGGGCAGTCGGTCCCTCAGTGAATGTATTACAAAGAAAAATTAGGGTGGAATATTTTTAGGCTGGAGAATCTTGCTTTTCAGTTATAATTGGTGATGTATGGGGTGAGACTTATGCTGGCGGGTGTGCTGTGTGGGTCCCAGATATGATGATCAGGTGGTTGAAAAAGTTTGAAAGTATAATGGAGTTTGAAAATTAGTAAGGTACCATGGGTGTAGAGGAGTGTGTCAGGCAATATCAAATGAATAGCGTCATAAGTTGGAGTAGATAATTCCCTTGGAACTTGGATAAGGTATTTATTGACTAACTTGTGTCAGTGTCATTTTTCTCGTCTTATGTTATATCTTCCTTATACACTTGCCGACATTGGCCCCTGTGGCTCTTATATAATTAATCGCTTTATGACTTCAAATTATACAAGCCGATGCTCACCTTGGGGTGTGGATACGTGATGTGGCCGAATGAGGTAAACAATGCCACTGTTTAGATGCATCTTGTTGAACAGTTTCATGTTTGCTTTGCTTTAGGTATTTCTTCCCCGCACTTTTCGCGATGGGAAACTAACATCAAGCATGTATTTAAGATTGCTCACTAGCACTGTTTGTCGCTGCCTTTTCTCCTGTGTGCGACCAACACTGGCAGAGAATGTCCGTGGTCTCCTCTACCCGAAAATGCGATGTTTTAGGTGAACTTAAGACTCGTGGCCTGGAATTGCTCAGCCAGATATGCCGTTCGTCGAATGGCGATTTCCGCGCAAAAAAGTATGTTTAATTGGGTAACCTGACTCAATGTTTTATGTACGTGGATATTACAGTAAAGGATCACGCAGCGTGCATCCAGTTTTTAAACTACAGACCTTGCATGCGAAAAATACTAACCGAAGTTTTTCTTTATTCACGTATGAAAATATTTTCTTCCTTCAATCAGATTAAACAGCGAGGACATTCAACATGGTACGTCCAATTGTACGCTTAAGTATTTGTGTTTTACCTGCTTCCTCATCCGTGACTATTTTTCTTACATGGGACTTCTGGCTGAACAAATTCTAAGGGAACTAAACTAACTAACTATGTGCTGTCACCTCTGGCCGGACACATGTGCCGCCTCCTCTGACCGGACACATGTGCTGTCACCTCTGACCGGACACATGTGCCGCCTCCTCTGACCGGACACATGTGCTGCCACCTCTGACCGGACACATGTGCTGTCACCTCTGACCAGACACATGTGCTGTCACCTCTGACCGGACACATGTGCTGTCACCTCTGACCGGACACATGTGCTGTCACCTCTGACCGGACACATGTGCTGTCACCTCTGACCGGACACATGTGCTGTCACCTCTGACCGGACACATGTGCTGCCTCCTCTGACTGGACACATGTGCTATCACCTCTGACCGGACACATGTGCTGTCACCTCTGACTGATGCGACACATGTGCTGTCACCTCTGACCGGACACATGTGTTGTCACCTCTGACCGGACACATGTGCTGCCACCTCTGACCGGACACATGTGCTGTCGCCTCTGGCCGGACACATGTGCTGCCACCTCTGACCGGACACATGTGCTGCCTCCTCTTACCGGACACATGTGCTGCCTCCTCTTACCGGACACATGTGCTGCCACCTCTGACCAGACACATGTGCTGTCACCTCTGACCGGACACATGTGCTGTCACCTCTGACCGGACACATGTGCTGTCACCTCTGACCGGACACATGTGCTGTCACCTCTGACCGGACACATGTGCTGTCACCTCTGACCAGACACATGTGCTGTCACCTCTGGCCGGACACATGTGCTGTCACCTCTGACCAGACACATGTGCTGTCACCTCTGACCGGATACATGTGCTGTCGCCTCTGGCCGGACACATGTGCTGTCACCTCTGACCAGACACATGTGCTGTCGCCTCTGGCCGGACACATGTGCTGTCACCTCTGGCCGGACACATGTGCTGTCGCCTCTGACCGGACACATGTGCTGTCACCTCTGACCGGACACATGTGCTGCCTCCTCTGACCAGACACATGTGCTGTCACCTCTGACCGGATGCATGTGCTGTCGCCTCTGGCCGGACACATGTGCTGTCACCTCTGACCAGACACATGTGCTGTCGCCTCTGGCCGGACACATGTGCTGTCACCTCTGACCGGACACATGTGCTGTCACCTCTGACCGGACACATGTGCTGTCACCTTTGACCGGACACATGTGCTGTCACCTCTGACCAGACACATGTGTTGTCACCTCTGACCGGACACATGTGCTGTCACCTCTGACCGGACACATGTGCTGCCTCCTCTGACTGGACACATGTGCTATCACCTCTGACCGGACACATATGCCGACCAGCGATCAGCATGGTTGCTGCCTCCGCCAAGTTTAAGCACTTGGTCGGCTCGCCGTGGATCACCGGTCAGCGAGGCAGCTCTTCTAAGCGCAAGCTAGCTCAGGAACAGCGGCAGCGAGTTGCGCACGCCATCGCCATGGACGTTCAGTGGGATCGGTGGGCTCCGGTGAACCGGGCATTTGGGCTCACAGGCACATTGTAGCAGGCTTATAAAATAATGCTCTCCATCCTCGATAACCCCAACCATTTACTACAAAGCACAAGTTCAACCCTCTTTGACAGTGTAACTGATATTAAACTAGCACGATGTAGCATTGTCATCCACCTACCACCACGAGGTGGTTCAAATCGCAAAAAATGAAAATATTGATTATCGGAAGTCTTCCTGGAAGCCAAGCCGCCATTCGGTTGCAAATTCATCAATTTGTCGTTAGACCGGATCCAATTTATATTACTGCCCATGGCGAAAGTGATCATTCCACGATGACCCAAAAGTGGGTATTACTAGTACAGTTACAGTAAGTGATGAGGAGGCCATCCGCGAATGTCTAAACTTCTTGGTAGTCTCGTGTTAAGCAGTGTTTTAAATTTGAAGGAGGTGTATACCATGTAAATAATGCTGCCCTATTGTATGTTATTGAGGCATAATGCAAACTTATCACCAAGTCAGCTGGTCATCAAATATTGTGTAATTATTTACTCCTGTAGCGTATTTCCCCCACGCATGCACCATGTCTGTTGTTCGCAACCACTAGCAAGCGGTGCTAGGTGGCAATCCATATGTGTAGGTACTGGCGATGAACGTGTCAGTGTAGGGACGGGACGCAAACTGGCTGGTGTATGGGCTGTTGTGCAGCGTATCGGCGTACGCACTGAATGGTTCCGTGTCTGTGTAGGAATTGGTGGGGAGCTTATCGATGTATGGACTGAATGGTTCCGTGTCTGTGTTGGAACTGGCTTGGAACGGGTCGGTATATAGACTGGCGAGGGACGTGTCGGTGTGGGAACTGGCGAGGACCCTGTCGGTGGTGAGAACTGGCGGGGAACATGTCGGTGTGGGAACTGGCGAGGAATCTGTCGGTGGTGAGAACTGGCGGGGAACATGTCGGTGTGGGAACTGGCGAGGAATCTGTCGGTGGTGAGAACTGGCGGGGAACATGTCGGTGTGGGAACTGGCGAGGACCCTGTCGGTGGTGAGAACTGGCGGGGAACATGTCGGTGTGGGAACTGGCGAGGAATCTGTCGGTGGTGAGAACTGGCGGGGAACATGTCGGTGTGGGAACTGGCGAGGAATCTGTCGGTGGTGAGAACTGGCGGGGAACATGTCGGTGTGGGAACTGGCGAGGAATCTGTCGGTGGTGAGAACTGGCGGGGAACATGTCGGTGTGGGAACTGGCGAGGAACTGGGCAGTGGGGACGGACTCAAGTTTATCGGTGTAGACCGACTGGCATGTTACGCTGTTCGAGCTGACCGAGTGTATCTCGGGCTTCGGGATGTACCCTTTTTCTTGAAGATGAAAAATAAACTACGAATGCTTGAATATGCGGCAAATTCAGCGTAGATTCGAAGATTCATTAAAAAAAGAAGATAATTCCGACTAAGTACGAAATCAGAATGACAGAGCAGGGAACATCGTGTTTAAAAAAAACTCGAAGTGAGGTAATTCTGTTTCACAACTACCAGCTATCTCATTTGTTTGCTGTATAAAATGGAAAAAAAAAACTGTATCGGTGGGTGGGTGTGACGGAGTGTTGCCGTGCCGACAGACTGCTCCTCCGACCACAGTGGGCAGTGGGCGCGGTGGTGGTGCGGGCACTGGCGGTGTATTTGGGTGTGTATGTGTCGCTGTGACAGGGTGTTGCCGTGCCGACAGACTGCTCCTCCGACCTCAGTCAGCAGCAGGCGTGGCGTGGTCGACACCTGGGCACGGACTCGGCAAGCAGCAGCGGTGAGATGCTGTCCGCACTGTCGTCTCTGTCTGGCTCCGAGTCGGACACCCACACGAAGCCGGCTCCGGACGCGCGGCCCGGGCCTCCGCCTCAGCAAGACGTGAGGCCGACTACGGACGAGCGACCAGAGCCGCAGGCAGACGTGAGGTCGACTCCGGACGAGCAGCCTGAACTGCAGCCAGATGTTAAGCCGGCTCCGGACCCGCGGTCCGAGCCTCTGCCGCAGCCGGATGTGAAGTCGACTCCGAACAAGCGGCCCGAACCGCAGGCAGATGTCAAGCCGGATGATGCTGTCGCCGAAAAACAAGCCCCGACCGCCCCCAAGCTGTCCATCGCATATTTCCGGTAGGTGGTGTTTAAAATTGCTTCAGGCTAGAATGTACCTGTCGACTTAGACATATGAATGTGGCTATTTAGATTGTAGTTGTTCACCCTTAGCTCGCTTGCTGCTTGATTTGCGTTTGACTGGCCGACGTCACGAGGTGACTCCAAATGCATCAACTGTCCGGGATGACCCTTGTGAAACATTTTCATGGGCTTTCGGGGCTCCTAACGGCTGGCGGCTTCGTCATCAG
The DNA here is from genome assembly GCA_034440575.1 of Imbricaverruca yamaguchii. Classification (NCBI taxonomy): domain Eukaryota; kingdom Metazoa; phylum Arthropoda; class Thecostraca; family Neoverrucidae; genus Imbricaverruca; species Imbricaverruca yamaguchii. Next base: position 978,375 of record JAOTOL010001431.1, read on the forward strand.
CGAAGATCCTCGGCGCCCCAAAAGCTCATAAAAGTGGTCCAGAAAGGATCATCCTAGATAGCGTTTGTCTTTCTTGTAAGCACTTTGATGTGTCAAAGATTTACTCGCATAGTGGCGTTGATCCGGGCGGATTCGACCTGGTATTTGGTGACAATCGGCGGTAGGTATCGTCTGCATACCTATTCCAACCGATGCAGAACAACGGATCGCTTGCATTGCTTCCAGAATCTTTTTTAGCACGCGTCGTGCAATGTTTCCGGTCATCGAACATATCTCTGGCGGAACCGAACATGCTGGGAACTATGGGTATGCCTTTCCTTCAAAGATTTACTTTCGACATAGTCGTCAGGGCCCTAGGCACTCCTAGGATTTTTTAAACACGGACACTGGGAGATGGAATGGCGAAATCCGCCCACCCCTCCAGTTTTTAGTAAATAACTCACGATTTTACTGGTCGATATGCGCCATTTTCGCGTACATGTCCGTCGCGTCGTTTAAATCAAAACACGCGGAAATGTGCCGATTTTTTCTAGTTACAGGCCGTTAAGTTCAAAACATTTCGTAGCGTGAATCCACAAAATCGGCCCTGACACGCTCCCCCTATATCGGTCAGAAAGAGGTGTTCTTGGCAAAGCTAGCGACTTGTTTGATGTATATTGTTATGCTACATAATTGCAAGTTCATATTAGGTCACCGAGGCCAACTCAGGTTATGTTCATGACAGGCAAATGGAACCAAACTCGGTCAACCGGAATGTTGCCATAAATTCAAATGACCGTCATGCGATTGATGTCATTTTGCCTGCTACTCCCTACACATCCAGAAAACTGTTGTTTGAGCCATTGTGTACATAAGCGCGTCCATACTTCGTTGATGCACTTCACTGTGCGCACATGCCCGGTCCTGCGAGCGGCCCTGACATGTGGTGGTGACCAGCGGTGCCGTGTGCCGGGCAGGGAGCTGGTGCAGTCTGAGACGGCTCGTCTGAGCCGGCTGTCGGCGCGCTGGGAGGCGGTGGCCGACGCGGCCCGACTGCCGGCCGACGCGCTCGGCGAGGTGCGCTCCGTGACCGGCCAGGTGCGCCTGCTGATACGACAGCGGTTCGACCAGTTCGACGGCCTGGTGGACAGCTGCGAGTTCCTGCGCGGCCCCCGGCCCGTCACGCTCACCGACCTGCAGGGCTTCTGGGAGATGATCTACTTCCAGGTTGGTGGCGCCCGCTGTCCTGGAGATGCACGCCAGGGGTGGTGACTGGCGAGGTCTCGTGGTCCACCGGCTGATTATTCGGCCGTCCAGTGATCTAATCAATCAGTCGTTGGGAAAAGTATCACTGACGCAAAGTGACCATGGCGTACATATGCGTTGTGAGGTGATCTGTCGGTGCTTTGGTCCTATACATGCAGACGTACATCCGGGCCATTTTGTCTATGCTTCTCACACAGGCACCCGACTTATGTTTTCTCCAAACGGATTATTTCTTGATGCACTTGGAATATATTTTATTTATCTATGTGTAGCGATATAGCGAAGTTGTGGTGGCAGGAAGACGGCACAACCAGCAGTTGCCCAGTTTCTCTTGTCCACTCTAGGCTACTCTTCTAACGTGTACGTCTTGTCTTGCATAAGTGATAAAATTGCTCCTTAGAAAAATAATGAAGCTACTCATTGCATTGAAGTTAGGTAACAGTTTTGGTACCTGGTTGTATCTGAAGTTTTTTTTTCATTTTTGGTTTCTCAGCCCTCGTCGATTCTTGAAAGTTGTAACCGCGTAGATGGGTACATTTTGTTCAGGCAATATTACCTGTTTTCTTTTAAAAATAATTAGAGTTCTTACTATGGCGGCTTTATGCACCAGGGTCCTATTGCTAAGCAGAGATTGTTGCGTGTTACCCTGGCCCGACCACCCTATCCATGGGTTGCTGTTCAACGGCCGAATTTTGACCGAAAGCTTAACGTGCCGTCAATGCACCGACACGGCCGCTCGGTAGCTCGTCTCCGGCCTTATTGGGCCAGCTGCCAACTGACCCTCCCAGTTGGGGGCTAAATGCGAGCGCGCGAAGCGACTCAAACCCTGTGTTGCCAGGACGGGGGAGACCTGTGCAGGCCAGCGCTCTAACAAACTGCACTACCGTGGCGGCTGTGCTACCTTGCGAAGTAATCGGCAGATGTGTTTGAAATGTGGGTGGTGGGATTCTAACCTCGCCCCACTTCTAAACCCGCTACAACAATTATACGGAAATGGAAGTAGATCCAATAGGAACTGACTGTGTCATAGGCTGGTGTAACATGGGCACGTGCCGTGCTGTGTGCCGGTCAGGTAGAAGACGTGGACCGCAAGTTGGTTCACCTGGCCGAGCTGGAGGCAGCCGGCTGGTCGGCAGACGCGACGGCCTCAAACCCGGCCGTGGCCGCCAAGCAGGTAAAGCAGGCTAGGCCGGCCGCGGCCAAGAGAGCACCTCCCACCGGACAACGGCCGGCCGCAGGCAAGAGGGCACCTCCCGCCTCCAGTCTGCGCGCCGCCATCATGGGTAAGTGCCGCCGTTATTGACATGCTGTGGAGGACGGCTGTGGCGAGTCGGGTGTCAGCCGTGGGCTGGTAGGTGGCTGTGGCGTGATGAGTTGGTAGGTGGCTGTGGCGAGTCAGGTGGTGTTGTGAGTTGGTAGGTGGCTGTGGCGTGACAGGTGGCGTTGTGTGTTGGTAGGTGGCTGTGGCGTGTCAGGTCGTGTAGTGAGTTGGTAGGTGGCTGTGGCGTGTCAGGTGGTGTAGTGAGTTGGTAGGTGGCTGTGGCGAGTCAGGTGGTGTAGTGAGTTGTAGGTGGCTGTGGCGAGTCAGGTGGTTTTGTGTGTTGGTAGGTGGCTGTGGCGTGACAGGTGGTGTAGTGAGTTGGTAGGTGGCTGTGGCGAGTCAGGTGGTGTAGTGAGTTGTAGGTGGCTGTGGCGAGTCAGGTGGTTTTGTGTGTTGGTAGGTGGCTGTGGCGTGACAGGTGGTGTAGTGAGTTGGTAGGTGGCTGTGGCGAGTCAGGTGGTGTAGTGAGTTGTAGGTGGCTGTGGCGAGTCAGGTGGTTTTGTGTGTTGGTAGGTGGCTGTGGCGTGTCAGGTGGTGCAGTGAGTTGGTAGGTGGCCATGGCGAGTCGGGTGGTGTGTGTTGGTAGGTGGCTGTGGCGAGTCAGGTGGTTTTGTGTGTTGGTAGGTGGCTGTGGCGAGTTAGGTGGTGTAGTTAGTGAGTTGGTAGGTGGCTGTGGCGTGCCAGGTGGTGTTGTGTGTTGGTAGGTGGCTGTGGCGAGTCAGGTGGTGTAGTGAGTTGGTAGGTGGCTGTGGCGTGTCAGGTGGTGTTGTGAGTTGGTAGGTGGCTGTGGCAGTCAGGTGGTGTTGTGAGTTCATAGTTGGCTGTGGCGTGCCAGGTGGTGTAGTGAGTTGGTAGGTGGCTGTGGCGAGACAGGTTGTGTAGTGAGTTGGTAGGTGGCTGTGGCGAGTCAGGTGGTGTTGTGAGTTGGTAGGTGGCTGTGGCGTGTCAGGTCGTGTAGTGAGTTGGTAGGTGGCTGTGGCGAGTCGGGTGGTGTAATGAGTTGGTAGGTGGCTGTGGCGTGACAGGTGGTGTAATGAGTTGGTAGGTGGCTGTGGCGAGTCAGGTGGTGTAGTGAGTTGGTAGGTGGCTGTGGCGAGTCAGGTGGTGTTGTGTGTTGGTAGGTGGCTGTGGCAGTCAGGTGGTGTTGTGTGTTGGTAGGAGGCTGTGGCAGTCAGGTGGTGTTGTGAGTTGGTAGGTGGCTGTGGCGAGCCAGGTGGTGTAGTGAGTTGGTAGGTGGCTGTGGCGTGACAGGTGGTGTAATGAGTTGGTAGGTGGCTGTGGCGAGTCAGGTGGTGTTGTGTGTTGGTAGGTGGCTGTGGCAGTCAGGTGGTGTTGTGTGTTGGTAGGAGGCTGTGGCAGTCAGGTGGTGTTGTGAGTTGGTAGGTGGCTGTGGCGAGCCAGGTGGTGTAGTGAGTTGGTAGGTGGCTGTGGCGTGACAGGTGGTGTAATGATTTGGTAGGTGGCTGTGGCGAGTCAGGTGGTGTTGTGAGTTGGTAGGTGGCTGTGGCGTGTCAGGTCGTGTAGTGAGTTGGTAGGTGGCTGTGGCGAGTCGGGTGGTGTAGTGAGTTGGTAGGTGGCTGTGGCGAGTCAGGTGGTGTTGTGAGTTGGTAGGTGGCTGTGGCGAGCCAGGTGGTGTAGTGAGTTGGTAGGTGGCTGTGGCGTGACAGGTGGTGTAGTGAGTTGGTAGGTGGCTGTGGCGAGTCAGGTGGTGTAGTGAGTTGGTAGGTGGCTGTGGCGAGTCAGGTGGTGTTGTGTGTTGGTAGGTGGCTGTGGCAGTCAGGTGGTGTTGTGTGTTGGTGGGTGGCTGTGGCAGTCAGGTGGTGTTGTGAGTTGGTAGGTGGCTGTGGCGAGTCAGGTGGTGTTGTGTGTTGGTAGGTGGCTGTGGCAGTCAGGTGGTGTTGTGTGTTGGTAGGTGGCTGTGGCAGTCAGGTGGTGTTGTGTGTTGGTAGGTGGCTGTGGCAGTCAGGTGGTGTAGTGAGTTGGTAGGTGGCTGTGGCGTGACAGGTGGTGTAATGAGTTGGTAGGTGGCTGTGGCGAGTCAGGTGGTGTAGTGAGTTGGTAGGTGGCTGTGGCAGTCAGGTGGTGTTGTGTGTTGGTAGGTGGCTGTGGCAGTCAGGTGGTGTTGTGAGTTGGTAGGTGGCTGTGGCGAGCCAGGTGGTGTAGTGAGTTGGTAGGTGGCTGTGGCGAGTCAGGTGGTGTTGTGTGTTGGTAGGTGGCTGTGGCGTGACAGTTGGTGTTGTGTGTTGGTAGGTGGCTGTGGCGTGTCAGGTGGTGCAGTGAGTTGGTAGGTGGCTATGGCGAGTCGGGTGGTGTTGTGTGTTGGTAGGTGGCTGTGGCGTGTCAGGTGGTGTAGTGAGTTGGTAGGTGGCTGTGGCGTGTCAGGTGGTGCAGTGAGTTGGTAGGTGGCTGTGGCGTGTCAGGTGGTGCAGTGAGTTGGTAGGTGGCTGTGGCGAGTCGGGTTGTGTAGTGAGTTGGTAGGTGCCTGTGGCGAGTCAGGTGGCGTTGTGAGTTGGTAGGTGGCTGTGGCAGTCAGGTGGTGTTGTGAGTTCATAGTTGGCTGTGGCGTGCCAGGTGGTGTAGTGAGTTGGTAGGTGGCTGTGGCGAGACAGGTTGTGTAGTGAGTTGGTAGGTGGCTGTGGCGAGTCAGGTGGTGTTGTGAGTTGGTAGGTGGCTGTGGCGAGTCAGGTGGTGTAGTGAGTTGGTAGGTGGCTGTGGCGTGACAGGTGGTGTTGTATGTTGGTAGGTGGCTGTGGCGAGCCAGGTGGTGTTGTGTGTTGGTAGGTGGCTGTGGCGTGTCAGGTGGTGTTGTGTGTTGGTAGGTGGCTGTGGCGTGTCAGGTGGTGTAGTGAGTTGGTAGGTGGCTGTGGCGTGTCAGGTGGTGCAGTGAGTTGGTAGGTGGCTGTGGCGAGTCAGGTGGTGTAGTGAGTTGGTAGGTGGCTGTGGCGAGTCAGGTGGTGTTGTGTGTTGGTAGGTGGCTGTGGCAGTCAGGTGGTGTTGTGTGTTGGTAGGTGGCTGTGGCAGTCAGGTGGTGTTGTGAGTTGGTAGGTGGCTGTGGCGAGCCAGGTGGTGTAGTGAGTTGGTAGGTGGCTGTGGCGTGGCAGGTGGTGTAATGAGTTGGTAGGTGGCTGTGGCGAGTCAGGTGGTGTTGTGTGTTGGTAGGTGGCTGTGGCAGTCAGGTGGTGTTGTGTGTTGGTAGGAGGCTGTGGCAGTCAGGTGGTGTTGTGAGTTGGTAGGTGGCTGTGGCGAGTCAGGTGGTGTTGTGTGTTGGTAGGTGGCTGTGGCAGTCAGGTGGTGTTGTGTGTTGGTAGGTGGCTGTGGCAGTCAGGTGGTGTTGTGTGTTGGTAGGTGGCTGTGGCAGTCAGGTGGTGTAGTGAGTTTGTAGGTGGCTGTGGCGTGACAGGTGGTGTAATGAGTTGGTAGGTGGCTGTGGCGAGTCAGGTGGTGTAGTGAGTTGGTAGGTGGCTGTGGCGAGTCAGGTGGTGTTGTGTGTTGGTAGGTGGCTGTGGCGTGACAGGTGGTGTTGTGTGTTGGTAGGTGGCTGTGGCGTGTCAGGTGGTGCAGTGAGTTGGTAGGTGGCCATGGCGAGTCGGGTGGTGTGTGTTGGTAGGTGGCTGTGGCGTGTCAGGTGGTGTAGTGAGTTGGTAGGTGGCTGTGGCGTGTCAGGTGGTGCAGTGAGTTGGTAGGTGGCTGTGGCGTGTCAGGTGGTGCAGTGAGTTGGTAGGTGGCTGTGGCGTGCCAGGTGGTGTTGTGTGTTGGTAGGTGGCTGTGGCGAGTCAGGTGGTGTTGTGAGTTGGTAGGTGGCTGTGGCGAGTCGGGTTGTGTAGTGAGTTGGTAGGTGGCTGTGGCGAGTCAGGTGGTGTTGTGAGTTGGTAGGTGGCTGTGGCAGTCAGGTGGTGTTGTGAGTTCATAGTTGGCTGTGGCGTGCCAGGTGGTGTAGTGAGTTGGTAGGTGGCTGTGGCGAGCCAGGTTGTGTAGTGAGTTGGTAGGTGGCTGTGGCGAGTCAGGTGGTGTAATGAGTTGGTAGTTGGCTGTGGCGAGTCAGGCGGTATAATGAGTTGGTAGGTGGCTGTGGCGAGTCAGGTGGTGTAGTGAGTTGGTAGGTGGCTGTGGCGAGTCAGGCGGTGTAATGAGTTGGTAGGTGGCTGTGACGAGTCAGGCGGTGTAGTGAGTTGGTAGGTGGCTGTGGCGTGAGGTGGTGTAGTGAGTTGGTAGGTTGCTGTGGGGAGTCGGGTGGTGTAGTGAGTTGGTAGGTGGCTGTGGCTAGTCAGGTGGTGTTGTGAGTTGGTAGGTGGCTGTGGCGAGTCAGGCGGTGTAATGAGTTGGTAGGTGGCTATGGCAAGTCAGGTGGTTGGCTAGGTTGGTAGGTGGCTGCGATGAAGTGTTAGTGTGTGTGCGTGTGTATGGTGTGTTTATGTGGTGCATTTTACCAGCCTGCCACCATATTGGTGATCTCGGCTGTTGTGTGTGTGTATGAATGTGTATTGGTATAGGTAGAGTATAGTGGCACAGGAAGTAACGAGTTAAGGAGAGTAGATGAAAAATGAATAGTTGAATTGAATTGTAGATGGGTGACGGAGGTACAGTTGGGGAAGAGTAGTCAATGGGTAAGTTGTCCGTCTCACAATCTATAAATTGTGGGTTCGAGCCTCACCTGTCTAATATTCGCCCGCAACCAATTGGCGTGAGATTGGCGACGCTTCGTGCCTCATCGGTCGACGTGTCATAAAACCAATAGCCACAACGACGGAAGTACAGTTCAAAGTTGAATGACATCTTAAAGGTGGGTGAGTATAGCTGAGAAGAGCTGGGGGAGTTGCTGTAAAGCTGAAGTGGTAGAGTTGGTCGAAGGTTGCAGGTGATGAAGTAGCAGGGTTGTCCGTCGGCACGTTGCCTCTGGGGTATGTGGGTGTATGGAGTGGGTTGGGAACGGCGCATCGCCAGAGTGAACATTTCAAATACATATGCACGTTTTTGGATGCCAGTTTTTTGGTTTTGTTTTTTCTTTGAGGCAGTTTCGTTTTGTTTTTTTACTCGTTTCTTTTTATCGTGTCGTATGGTTGTTTTGTTTGAATTTTTTTTCGTGCTTCCTTTTCGACGGATCTTTTTCATTGTTTTCATCGTTCCCTTTTTCTTTTTCTTTTTATATCCTAGGTCATAAAATAAGCATGTAACTGACAGAAAGCGGAGGATACGTTCGTGTAATTTTGGATGTTCGTTGTTATGGATATTTGTGATATTTAGTGGGATGTTGTTTGTGATGCAACAGCATATGTTGTATTTCGTTGGTGTATTTGGTGCGGTTTATGTTTGATCATAAGTGGTTGGTGACATGTGGTGCATTGTGGTCTTCGCTGTGTTACGTTTATATTTTATTTTGTTGCTTATATTTTACGGCGTTTAAATAGGAGTGGGCGAGTGCTGTGTCCGATGCTTGGTCGTATCAGTGTGCGTTCCGTGTGTGTCTTGATTGATAGTGTTCCAGTGTTCGCGTTTGAGGTACATTTCGTGGCTGTGTGTTCTTGCGGAGTCCCACGCTTGTTGAATGCGTTTTTTTATTGCCTAGTGAATTGTGGGATGATAGTTAGGTTTCGGCTATGGACAATGTGTGGTCTGTTGCAGTGGTATGTGCACCTTCTCCACATCTTCGTTCGTGAGAAAGCAGCTCTGAGACAGGCCCCACGATGTCTCGCAAACATCACCAGCTCTCGGAACTCCCCTTAGTTCTTTGGTGGCTTTGGCCTTTTCCGGCAAGCAGAGGGGCCATTTTCGAACGCTTTGACCCTGTCCATCAAGTCGGGGGCCCTTTCTTGGCTTCGGCTCTGATGACAGCCCGGCCGGACCGAGTTAGAAGCTCAATCCTCGATACTCTTTACACATGATGTTTGCGCGCTCCAAACGAATAGTCGTAGCAGAAACGCCATTATTTGTATTTGTTATGTCAAGCATCGAGGTTTCCCGGGCATCGAGGTCACCGAAGGTCATGTGACCTGAGGTCATGGGTAGTGTTTCAATAATTTATCACATGTAAATATTACCAGAGTTGCTGATGTGTGTGTTCGGTCGTCAGCTGGACGGAAGAAGATGCAGTCGGGAGCTGCCGCTCCGCCTGCGACGGTGGAGACGCGTGCGAGTCCGAGAGGGTCGGCAGCTGCCGCCCAGTCTGTGACGGTGGAGACGCGTGCCAGTCCGACACGGTCGGCAGCTGAGCCGCCGCGCACGCCGTCCCACCTGGCGGCAGGGCCGGCAGCAGTGGAGTCCCGCACTCCGCCCGCTGGTGTCGGCGAGCCGCACCACAGTGTCGCCGCCGCTGGAGGCACGCCACGCACCCCGACCAGCAAAGGTGGGGCAACGCCGTCGGCAGCGGCAGTTAAGTGTAGCGCCCACACGCCCGCTGGACTTCAGCTCTCGACTGCCGAACTCATCTCACGGGCCCTCACATCACACAGGACTGGAACTGATCGCCTACTCCACGTAGAGTCGTGAAGTATCCGAATCCAGCTAATATGACGGAGATGTTTGATGGGGATATATTCGCCCCCTGGGTAGTTCAGTTGGTTAGAGCGCTACAATGCGCTGTTCTCCCCTGACATGGCAACGCGGGGTTCGAGTCGCTTCGCGCGGTCGCATTTAGCCTCCGGTTGGGAGGATCAGTTGGCGGCTGGTCCGATAAGACCGGGGACGAGCTACCAGGGTGGTCGTATAGGTGCATTGACGGATTGTTAAACTTTCGGTTAAAATTCTGCCGTTGAACTTGAATTCATGGATCGGGTGGTGGGGCCAGGGTTCACGCAACAAGCTCTGCTTAGCAATATGACCCTGGTTCATAAAGCCATCCCAACAAGAACTCTGATTTTTTCATTTGTAATGATCTTTAGGAGCGAAACATGTCTCAAAATGCAAGTTATTTGAGAGTATTTCAAGCGACTCAACAGTCACTGCTAGAGCATCCATGGAAGTGAGCGTCATGCGTGATAGGAATAGGAAGGCAAGCACATTCACATGATCTCTGGCATGAATATGTTGATTGTGATATGAATATAGGTTTCGATGTGAATGTATGAGCAAGCACACAACACAACACGATGCTGCACCACCTGTGGTGTGAGGGGCCATGAACTGGACACATTGCTCAACGTTGGTCCAAGATTCCTAAGCCGCGTCAACCCGAGCAGCTTCAAGACTACACAGTCAGTGGTGATGGCCTCTCCATGCATGCCATTCAATTCCGAGGATGCTCTAGCAGCTAGATTGTTTGAAATTGAAATATTGTATAGTCATTTGAAATATTGAAAGATGAATAATTTGTTGTAATTTGAAACCTTTTACGCTCTTGAGCACTTTTAAATATGTATTACAATTCAATGAGCAACTGGCGTACAGTATGTATTGGCCAATATTAAATAGCCTGCCTGAGTGTAGATATGGTACGTGTGCATGCATCCACATCGCATTTCATCTCGAAGGATACATGGTTGACAGCTATATCGAGCCTCACCCCCGCAGGCTGCACCAAGTTTCACATACATTGGTATGTAGCGACTTGCAAATGACGAGTTCTCCAGGTTTAAATGGTACCCGAATTCTGGTTTAGACCTAGACCTAAAATGATCTAGGGTGATTTCGTCGTGCAGAGGGTCACTAGAGGTCACAGCCTCCTCGTTTGACCTAAGCAAGTTGAGTGATCAGATAGTGCAGGTTGTGAATATCTGAAAACTTCGAGTACTATTCACCCGAGCGCATTAAGAGCAATACAACAAAACATGCGTTTACATCGTGATGTGCATTGCTTCACGACGTTTGACCTGCATTTGTTTGACTTAGATTCCCGATGTTCAAATATAGAAAGCTCATTCACGTACATGATCTTCCCACCAAATTTAGCTGGTATCGATTGATATGTCCGGAGTTCAGATTCTCGCCATTTTCAATCATCCCGGGGGCCTGCTCCCCCACCCTGCCGTCCCAGCTGCGGCAAAGGCTGGGATTGTGTGTTGTAGCCACCAGTGCGCTTGACAATGTGATTGCAGCTTCCTGCTGCTCTGGCGAGTTCTTGGTGCCTGTACGGCAGCATTATATCGGCCTTGATATCGGTCTTTCGTCCTGATGTTGACGTGCATTTTGATTGATGTGCCTGGTGACCAGTGAACGTTATGCATCGGTGTCCAGTGAGCGCTGTGTGACAGTGTCTTGTGTTCAGTGAGTGTTATACGCCGGTGACTGGCGTCCAGCTGCGCTATACTCTGCTGCCCGGTGTGCGCTATATACTCTGCTGTCCGGTGGACGCTATATACTCTGCTGTCCGGCGAGCGCTATATGCTCTGCTGTCCGTGGGGGCTATATACTCTGCTGTCCGGTGAGCGCTATATACTCTGCTGTCCGGCGAGCGCTATATACTCTGCTGTCCGGTGAACGCTATATACTCTGCTGTCCGGTGAGCGCTATATACTCTGCTGCCCGGTGAGCGCTATATACTCTGCTGTCCGGCGAGCGCTATATACTCTGCTGTCCGGTGAGCGCTATATACTCTGCTGTCCGGTGAACGCTATATACTCTGCTGTCCGGCGAGCGCTATATACTCTGCTGTCCGGTGAACGCTATATACTCTGCTGTCCGGCGAGCGCTATATGCCCTGCTGTCCGTGGGCGCTATATATTCTGCTGTCCAATGGGCGTTATATACTCTGCTGTCTGGCCGGCGCTATATACTCTGTTCCAGTGAGCGCTATACGCCGATAGTGTCCGGTGAGCGTTTTCGCCGGTGTCCGCCTAGCGATATAGGTCAGTGTCCGGTGAGCTCTAAGTGCTGGTATTCAATGTCCAGTGAACCTTATGCGCCAGTGCCAGGTGTCCGGTGAGCGTTATACGCCGTTGCCTGGTGTCCGGTGAGCGTTGTACGCCGTTGCCTGGTGTCCGGTGAGCGTTGTACGCCGTTGCCTGGTGTCCGGTGAGCGTTGTACGCCGTTGCCTGGTGTCCGGTGAGCGTTGTACGCCGTTGCCTGGTGTCCGGTGAGCGTTGTACGCCGTTGCCTGGTGTCCGGTGAGCGTTGTACGCCGTTGCCTGGTGTCCGGTGAGCGTTATACACAGGTGTTTGGTGTCTGGTGAGCGTTATGCGCTGATGTCCGGTAAGCGTCATACATCGGCGTCTGGTGCGTGGTGAGCGTTACACGCCGTTGCCTGGTATCTGGAAACATTGTACACGGATGTTTGATGTCTGGCGAGTATTATACGCCGGTGCCTGGTGTCTGTTGAGCGTCATACGCCGTTGTGTGTCCGGCAGATCTGGCAGCGCGTCAGCAAGGCGCCGATCTGCGCCGGTCTGTCCTGCTGAACAGAACGCGTCGGCTCAGCGACCTCAGTCCGCTGGTGCGCATCTCTGCGGCGGCCAAACTGGCTCAGCAGCAGCACCCGGCCATCAGCAGCCAGCTGGCGGCGTCAGCGGACCAGCCGCCAGCCACACTGGACCGAGTCGACCCCAACGTGGTCACGCCCATGCAGGAACTGACTCTGAATTCGCGCCGTACCAGCCGTACGTATCCCAGCGGCCCCGTTCGTGCTGTGATCGACGCTGAAACCGCCACCGATTCATATCAGAGCCGACCAACCACACACCAATACTGATGAGACACAACAATCCAAACGAGCCACACACCAATCGTGATCGGACACATCAGGACTGACTCGGACACACCAATACTGATTCGGGGACGAGTGGCCTAGGGGTAAGTTGCTCGTCTCACAATCGAAAGGTTTTGGGTTCGAGTCTCACCTATCGCTCCTCTTCGCCCGCGACCAATCGGCGTGAGAGATTGGCGACGCTACATGACTTAACGGTCGATGTGTCCCAAACCAATAACCAACAACCAGCCAATACTGATTCACATTGACACAGGCACTTCAATGCTGACGCAGGGATACCAGTACTTATCGGACACACCAATGCTAACCAGATCCAATGCTGACGTGTGGGCTTCGCAATGTTTAATGACATGCTATTTAAGACTTGGCATCCCCGTCACCAAGTGAAAGATAAAACTATCGACCTGCAACGTCTGGTAATGTGGTGTGGTACAGTGATGTTTTTGTGATGGATTGTGGCGTAGTAGTTGGTGTCATGTGGAACTTGTCTGGAGTCGGCGGGAGTGATGCGCTTGTGTATCATGTCATGGGATAATTAGTAAATTTGTATTGCTATGCCCGTTATTCATAAGCAGCTGACGTACGCGGGATAGCCCGTGGTGTCCAAGGTGCCACTAAGAGCAATTTTGTATGCTCTCACGTACGCCCGGATTGCATTATGGGTTCAATCACCCTCGCCGCTCATCCATCACCCTAGGTTCGGAAGGATGACGTATGTCAGCTTGAAATTTTGCGTCATATGTGTTAATCATGTGTCCCGGAAAAGGAAGCTTATTGTCAACATTCGGTGTCTGGAATTTTTATTTCAGAGTATTCAGACATCGGTGCCGGCATTGACCACATAGGGAAAATGTCGTTTACGTATCCATAGTGCATATGCCTACGGTAGTTGTAGCATAATGTATGAACGGTCGGACATTGCAGTAATTTTTATTCCATATAGCTTATGCAGGCATGTGAAAATAGCACACCTAGGGGGAACCCATGCTTATGCCGTTAATTTGCTGGTGAAGGCTACCTTCTGGATAGCGGCAAGGCATGGTACAGGCACAACATTGCACGTGGGGCATTTCGGGGAAACTCAGGCGGTCTAGTTTCAGGATTTCCATACATTTACTTCAAAATTATGTCCTTGTTTTCTGGACTAGGACATTGGTGAAATTGTTGGCGATGAGGTCTAGAGAGACTAGCAAACCTTTCAGACTGTTAGCTCGCAGGATATCCACGAAGTCCTCGGATTACTTCACTGGGTGACCTATGAGCATGTATGGGGACGACAAAGCTTTCAACTTGTTGGCAAACGATACGCGGGTGACGGAATTTGTGGCATGCTTTGATTGGTTGCCCTCTATGCATTTAACATCTCTGTAGACGTACCCTGGGCGGTGCTCACCAGTAACAGGAAATATACCCCCACCAACCCCGGCATTTGCCGCACGGATCAGTTCGTCAGATCTACCTGAGCACCTGTGCACACAAAACACGCACACCTGACGCTATGCGACAGACACGTAACGCCCGCATAAGTGCACAAGTGCTTCTCATGCTCGTATCGTGTTCTGGGTATCGTGACTATTGTGCATCGTGTATCTTCATATGTTGTGGCTATTGCGTGTCTAAGGAGCGTATTTCATGAAATATTCGCGTGCGTTCCTTTGTTATCCGTGCATCCAGAATAGGATGGGTTCTCGTTGAAACGGTATATATCATCAGTGACATTTCATATGACCTTCAAGTCAGAAAAGATATCGGAAAAAATGCTATATTTTAGAGCAAATGGCAGTGTCATGTCTTCAAGCCACATGCTATGTTTGCAGGATCCCTGAACGTCATTAGTTTCGCTTGCTGAGAGCCTGGTGCGAGGCTGGGGGCCTCGCACCAGGCTTTGGTTTGGTTGCTGATATTTCTGTCGTACATTGTATAGCTCTGCGAAAATATTTCCTGTTCTTCACCTTCCACCGAATGTGTGCGATATCTCAATGTGGCTATTTGTCGATGATTATATTTCAATTGCTATAGCCTCATCCTCGCTCTATCTGGTTGTGCAATTGTTTTAAGGGATTGTGCATTCACGATCTCTGGTTATTATTTGATGCAAGCTTTCTGTGAGGTGTTTCATAGCCATGTTTGCATATCGCCTAATGGCAACTTTTCCGGAAGTCCTTCCAAAATATCACCGCCGTTCGCACCGGTAACACAAACTGTTTTGCCTATTTTTGGTCCTGAATGTATCTGCAAAGGCATTACCAAGAATGAGTGTTATTTGAATGCTACAAGCCCAAACCCTTTTGGGTCTGAATGTACCCACCTGAACTGAAGTTGACTTCAATGAAAACAAAATTGTGATAGCTTGTTGCTGAGCCTAATTTTGTTTTGCCACTTCGTTATTCATTATTGCGCTACCACTAATGAAAACAAGAGCAATACTGGTGGCTATATCGTATCAGTCGCATCCTACCAGAGCACCAGAGGAAGTGTTCATCCTTACGTCACGGTCCACCGTCTATTGCCAAGTGCCCCGGCTCACGGCCATTGCTCACGGTCCGTGCCCGCTGATGGCGGTCCATATCTGCCGATCGCGCTCCATGTCCACCGCTCGCGGCCCACGGGCAATGGTCGCGGCCCATGTCCACCGCTCGCGGCCCACGGGCAATGGTCGTGGTCCATGTCCACCGCTCGCGGCCCACGGGCAATGGTCGCGGTCCATGTCCACCGCTCGCGGCCCACGGGCAATGGTCGCGGTCCATGTCCGCTGCTCGTGGTCCAACATGTGCCTGTGGCGCACACAGTCGGTCAACTGCACAAGCCCGCCGCCCTGACGCGCACATGGCGCTGTCACTGACCGATAATGTGTAGCCCGCGGGGAAGCGACCTGACCCGTGCCGAGGTCACGCGTCGACTCATGTCCAGGGTGGGAATTAAGACTTCAGATGTTTTATCTCTGAACACATTTTTGCACTCCGGGTTCATGCTTGATAGGATGTGCTTGACATGTACTCCGACACAAATGTGGGAAAAAAGACGTGAATAAAAACAAACGCAATACGACGCCAACAAAAACGCCGATTATTCCACTTAGGGTCATCACTCAAACTAACCAGTTTCTGTAGCAGTCAGCGGCCCAGCCACAGCTTCCCACACACTTCAATCTCAACCACCGGAATTGCAGACAACGCGACGACAGCGCGTGCAAAACTGCGCACTGAGTGCGGTGTTCTCCGGCTCCGGAGCCACGCCCCTGAAAAACCTCTTCCGGAGTCCCGGAGGCCACCGTTGAGAATTTGCTTCGTTAGCGTTTTTTTGTTCTGAAATTTATCAACCAATCTGTGCAACTTGTTTTTTTTTATATAATGTCATAACCATTGGCAACTTCGAACACGTGGTTAGCATCGTCCTACTGCAAACACAAGACCTTGACTGATCCTTTGTTTTGCGCACGGCGTGTGCGCATCCGACTGGCACAAATCACAGCCGACTGGGGTGTGAGGTAGCGGTGTTGGGTTCATATGTGGGGAACTGGCTGCGTAGGTAGGTATGCGCTCGAAGCTGAGGGTGAAGTGTGAAGTATTTGTGTTTGTTTTTCATATGGCTAGCCTTGTACTGAGACCAACAGTGAAACGAAAGCGAATTGCTCCTGTGAGTTATGAGAGACGAAGCTGAGCTGATTATCACGCGTCTCTGCCTTGCGGTGCCATCCCGATCCGTTGTTCACTTCTTTGTTCCTATGTTTTGATGTGACAAAAAATGGCAATGTATATTACTTATGCATGTTACGTAGGAACTGGCTTTTCCCGTCGGTTACCGGTAAGCAGGTTCCATGGATAAAAACATTATGTCCATGAAAATGTACTCCGGAAGAAGTATGTTTACACTGCGACTCCAAACCCCGAGAGTAAGTTTCCCACTCTGCCCGTGTCCCTGTCGACGCCGCCAGTGGTGCTCGCCGCCGTCCGGAGACCTGTCCTTCCCGTCACTCTGAGCATCTTCAGCCGAGACGTGTCGGCGTGTTCGTGGTGTCCCCACCGTGGACAGTTCTGTCGCGGCAGTTCCGCAAAAGCTCCCTCCAGCGCAGCCTCAGCGGCTGTCGGTCCACCGGTCACCGTCCCACCGGTCATCGTCCCACCGGTCACCGTCCCACCGGTCACCGTCCCACCGGTCACCGTCCCACCGGCCACCGTCCCACCGGTCATCGTCCCACCGGTCACCGTCCCACCGGCCACCGTCCCACCGGCCACCGTCCCACCGTCCCACCGGTCACCGTCCCACCGGTCACCGTCCACCGGTCATCGTCCCACCGGTCACCGTCCCACTGGTCACCGTCCCACCGGTCACCGTCCCACCGGTCACCGTCCCACCGGCCACCGTCCCACCGGTCATCGTCCCACCGGTCACCGTCCCACCGGTCACCGTCCCACCGGTCACCGTCCCACCGGTCACCGTCCCACCGGCCCGAGACACGGCCTGCAGGCTGAGGCTAAGCGTAGCCATTTTCATTTACGCATGTGTACTTTTGGGTCTACGTACATTTGGTTAGGCACATATGCCATACGTGCATTTGCGGTAACCGGACAAATGTACGTAAGCACAGGTGTACGCATGGCTAATGTACGTATGTGTAACTGTACGTATGCGCAAATGTACGTACATTTCAGCATGCGTACCTTTGCGTTTACGTACATTTGGTTAGGCACATATGGCATACTTACATTTGTGCTTATGTACATTCCCGAGTACGTACATTTGTGCTTACGTAAAGTAGCCATAAGTCCATCTGCGATTTTGTACAATTTTCATATGTGCATCTGCGCTTACGTACATTTGCGTTCGTACATCTGTCATACGTACATTTGTCCGGTTACCGTGGTACGCTGGTCTAAGGGTAGCCTGCTGGGCAGCTGATGGTACGCCGGTCTAATGGTAGCCTGCTGGGCAGCTGATTGTACGCCGGTCTCGGGCACAGTTTTGCACGCTCGGCCCTACGTCTAGCGGACGCGACACTTATTGGCGATCCTGTCAGCCGTCTGCACTGCTGCACCCACCGTACCGCTACAACCGTCATCATCCCATCCGTGAAACACGTGTGGTATCCGTACTGTATGAACTTCTGCAGTGCATACACTCGACCATAAATCATCTGTTTGGACGGCCGTCGTCTGCGTGACGGCGATAATGGCCGACAGTGCCGGTTTGCCCGGCTGCAGGTGGCCTGACCTGACCTGATATGATGACCCACTGGCGGCAGGTCGCCGCTGCCGCGCGCCAAGTCTGCTGGGCAGCCCACTCGGTACTCCGATAGATCCACCAACCGGCGACCTGATGTGGTTTCACTCCCCGGCCGGTCGCCGCTCGTCGGCCCGGAGGGGCGTCGGCCACCAGTGACCGGAGCTGAGGAGCCGGCCACCAGTGACCGGAGCTGAGGAGCCGGCCACCAGTGACCGGAGCTGAGGAGCCGGCCAGCAGCCGACGGTCGCCTGCTGCCCACTCCACAGTGGCGGCACACAGCCGACGGTCGCCTGCTGCCCACTCCACAGTGGCGGCACACACCGGGGGGGCGTCGGCCACCAGTGACCGGAGCTGACCCGGCCAGCAGCCGACGGTCGTCTGCTGCCCACTCCACAGTGGTGGCACACAGCCGATGGTCGCCTGCTGCCCACTCCACAGTGGTGGCACACAGCCGATGGTCGCCTGCTGCCCACTCCACAGTGGTGGCACACAGCCGACGGTCGCCTGCTGCCCACTCCACAGTGGTGGCACACAGCCGATGGTCGTCTGCTGCCCACTCCACAGTGGTGGCACACAGCCGACGGTCGTCTGCTGCCCACTCCACAGTGGTGGCACACAGCCGATGGTCGCCTGCTGCCCACTCCACAGTGGTGGCACACAGCCGACGGTCGTCTGCTGCGCACTCCACAGTGGTGGCACACAGCCGACGGTCGTCTGCTGCCCACTCCACATTGGTGGCACACAGCCGACGGTCGTCTGCTGCCCACTCCACATTGGCGGCACACAGTCGGCCGCCACAGACCGACGCAAATTATCACTGGGCACTAGACGCGTGGAACTGTGGATATATTGTTGGCGTATAGCTTTTGGGGTGTGCTTGTCGTGTACTTATAGTGTAGCATTCGTGTGGCGTAGTTCTGATCAGGACTTCTTGTAGATCTTGCGATTTCTGTCTTGTTTTCTTTTAATGTGTCTCCATTGTTGCCTTTTGTCTGCTAATTACTAATGAACAGCTAACACTCGACCTGCTGGAATTCTATGCGCATTTGTTTCGTGGTCTCTGTTTCAATTTTGGTCATCATCCGAGGTCACTAGGGATTTTCATGCAAACCATCGGATATGCGAGGTCATCGCGGAACTACACTGGCTGATGATATAGGATATCAAGTGATCCGTAATGGGTTCCCCAACAAGTTATTCGCCCGGTGTGTGCTGTCAGTGTAGTCTACAAAACAGCGCATCTGTGGGCCGACCGGACGGTCGAGTTCACGCGATGCATACCGATGTGTGTGGTTATTCCGATAGTGATCCGTAGACAGGTTTGGTGGTGACTGGCAACTCGAATGTTCTCAGCACAGTGAACCACCCACAGTTCCGTCTGCGCATTTCGTCACCCGCGGTACCATCGGCGCATCTGGCGACTCGCATGGTCCTCGGTGCATCTGGCGACTAACTGTGCGCATTGGACCACTCGCTGTGCCATCGGCGTATTTCGCCGCTTACCGCTGTCGGCTGCCGCCGCCTGAGCGACATGCGTCGTGCTGACACTGCCATCTGCGTTGTAATCGCCAATCTGTGTCCGGAACCACAATATATGGGTATCTTTCCAACGTGACCAGAAAACGAGAGATTCAAATCATAGGTTTTTCGTTGTTATCAAGAACATTTCGTCTCCGGGTGATTGTCCTCAACTTTCCAATTAGGTTGGATTGTGCCCTTCAGAACTTAACTGACCAGAATCAATAGGAATTCGATGGAAATATCAAGTCTGTTGGGCCATATTATATGGCTTTAACTCCAGTAATGTGTACTAGTACTATTTATCCATGTGTGCATGTACCCTTCAGGCTGGAAGCGTAACTACCACCGACTTTACACGTATT
Organism: Imbricaverruca yamaguchii; assembly: GCA_034440575.1. Lineage (NCBI taxonomy): Eukaryota > Metazoa > Arthropoda > Thecostraca > Neoverrucidae > Imbricaverruca > Imbricaverruca yamaguchii. The sequence continues at coordinate 997,683 of JAOTOL010001431.1, forward strand.
TTTTTCAACTTGGGAATTTCGACACTAGTCCCATGGAATTTAGCAACGATTGGTATGGCCCGACTGGTTGAAAATAGTCACAAGTCTGATAGATGTGACAATATAGCCGCCAGGGGAAATTACGGCCGATTGTTGCAGTTATGTTCTTTCTCATCGATCCCTAAATTCCGAATCGAACCTAGGTGTTTCGAACTCCGTAAAGCTCATGCGATAAAACGGAAGCTTCTATTTCGCAGATTAATAAGCTAAAAATTACGCGGCCCGAGTCAAGAATTTCGAGGCAGCCGTGGTGTATGGTGAGCAAGCTGCTCACCGAGCGAGTGGGGCAGGTAGTCACCTCTGACTGGTATGGTGTGAGTGAGGAAGTTGGTATTCGCGGGATGTCGCTGTCATATCTGACGACAGTAGCGACACAGCGCCACGGCATGTCACCGTCATCTCTGACGACAGCTGCGGCACGGCGCCGTCATCTCTGACGACAGCGCCGCGGCACGGCGCCGCGACATGTCACCGTCATCTCTGACAACAGTAGCGGCACGACGCCGCGGCATGGCAGTCATCTTTGACGGCAGCTGCGGCCCTGTCTTTTGTCGCACAGCGTCGCGCCGTGCGACAAAATGTCAATCCACTGTGCGCGTGATTGTAGTGTAATGCGTGACCATTTCCAAACATACAATCCGAACCTCGACCAATGCATACATGATCCAACCATGGGTATTAGTGTCGCCAACGTGGCGGGCGTGAGCCGGCAGCCCCATGGTCGGGTGTTTTGTGGGACTGAGAACAGTTTGTTTCTGTGTAACTGGCAGTTATCCATGCATCCATACATTCGCAAAAATGATTTTGGAGCTAACTGCGAGTCTATTCCTTCTCGGCAGTATTCGACCAGGCGCGTTGTTGAGTGATGGCGTGACCACCTTCAGTTCCCAGGTGGGCCCAACCCCAGAGGCGCGAGAACGCTTTTTAATCCGGAGGGTGATCGCCGTCCATTTCCTCTCTACTCACACATTTCGTAAGAAGTATGGATTTCCGTAGCTATGTCTGCGGCTACGATATTTGTTGTTTGTTTTCTACAGTCATAATATTTAGTTCAGCTGCTCGAAAGTTTCAGCCTCGAAAGCACCTCCCATACTCCTATGCTCCTGACACAAGGACCGATCCCCTTCTCGGCGGCCGAGGTGTCTGCCGTCAAGACAAAATAATGATCTTTGGCGGTCATGCAATGAGGGGTTGTTGCGCAGGCCTCACGTTAAACGCTCATGTACGTGAAAACGACCAATATTGGTGGCCAAGGGTGGACTATCACGATTTCGCCAGCAAATTGCTGCCAGGATTTCACCTTATTGGTCCGTAATTGTAGCAACCCCCGCAGGTCACATCCCTGAATATGTCTTCGACACAAGAATAGCTATGTGCAGTGTATCAAGTAATTCCAACGTGACTATTTTTTAAAGGATAATTGTGATGGTATTCATTTTGGACTTCTAACCTGAGTGACCCGTATTGGTCACACGTTTAAATTTGGTTCCGTGCTCGGTACATGTCTATCTTATGCGCATTAGGTAGTACCTCTGGGACGGTGTTTAGGGCAATGGTGATATTCTGCCATTTTAGCGTCCAACTTGAACGACACGACACGGTACGAAACAGGTTCAGATGTGGCTCCGCTTAACATGCACAACAATGTTCGTGACATCACATCATTCCTCCGTGGCCATTTTGTGCAAATCGTGATAGTCCGCGCTATTTACCTCGAACTTTGACGACCAATACAGTCGATGCGCCCTAAAGCCCAAATAACTAACTAATTCGGACTGATGACTCCTGTAGGGCATGTTTTAATATGTTCACATGCAGTGCAGCGCTGTGCTTGCCGCATCATGTGCTACTTGGCAGTTTTGAAGTAAATCGTGATAGTCTGTCGTACTGGCCTCTAACTCGAATGACTCCTGTAGGTCACAGGTTTTAATGTGGTTCTATTGAATATACTGTATTCGGGATATCAGGAAGTATTATTGAGACCGTTTGTGGTGATGTGATGGTCTGCCCTGTTCAATATGGATGACGCCTATAGGCAGCGGCGTACCTAGGGAGGGGCAGTCCCCCTCCGAGAGGGGCCCCAAGAATCGCGCTGGCGTTTAAAAAGATTACACCCGACTCTCGAAATCCTGCTAGGACCCACAGCAATCGAACCGGGACTCTTAAAAATCACTTGGGGGGGGGGGGGCAAAGAATGTCGCGCATTGGTCCTTGGAAATAACGCTGGGAACTCTGGGCCGGAATACCGGACAATTCAGAACAGGTCCAGGAAGAAAATCCCCGAGGGTCCTTCCTCCTAGGGGTGCCATCGGCTGAAAAAAAAAATTGAACAGCTGCAATCGCGCACCAAATGAGCAAATCCCCCTCCTGAAGTGGTGGTCTCCGAGGAATCGTGCCGCGGTCCTCCCCCACCTCCCCCTAAAAATAGATATGCGGCCTAATAAAATCGCGAAATGGGATATAAATAAATACAACGTGCGCCAAAGAACTCGCGCCGGCTGCGAAAATTTGCGTCGGGGGCTGCCAAAGTCGCGCTGGGGCGCAGCTAAGTGCAACTCGTCCCACGAACTCATGACGAGAGTTCGTCGGACTCAATCGACTCGATCGAGTCCAAATCGACTCGATTCCGAACCCCACTAAAGTTCAGATAGAGTCCTTATAAATTCTTCGGGCTCCCAAAAATTGGCGTTGGCGACCCAAAATACGCACAGCGTGGCTCAAAATCGCATCTGGACTCGGTAAAGGTCGAGGTAAACCCCTAAAAATAAGGAGGGATTCCGAAAAATCATAGGCATAGGAACGTCTCAAAAAGTGGGTGGGCCAGCCAACAGCAGGGGCGCACCCAAGAATTTCGCATTGTACCATGGCTGAACATTTTTGTATGGAGAACCGGATACTTTTAATAGTGAACATAACTTTCGCCGCTAATGGGGGGAGGCATGTGGCTGCCCCCCTGGGCGCGAATATGGCCTACATCAACACGTGGTACTGAACAAGAACCATCAGTGCAGCAGAACTACCTTCAAATTCACGCTTCTCGCTTAGCCTGGAACTCTTTACAAGTGAATTCTTTTGTAATAATAGGTTTTTCTTCCTGGTGCAAATGAAACCATTAATACCCATTGCTATTCCAACTTTTTTTTCTTTTCAAATTCCGCTATGTGCGTGTTCGGAGAGGGGGTGTGCAAGCTCGTTTCAGCCTCATTAATGGGTATGTGGTGTGCCCTAGTTTCCATGATTTAAATGCAACGGCCAAATGGTTAGTCGTTAGGGAACGCGATAAGTAAAAAGATTGCGCGACCATCGGGTCCTTATCTCTACATCAGTTCACGCTTTTTGGAGTTAGTGTCCTCTATGTTGTTCAATCCGCCGTGAATGTTCACCGATGTTGGCAATGAGAACAAAAATATGGAAGGACATGGCTTACTTGCTAGCCCGTGGCAAAGCAAGTATGATTGATGCTGAAAAAGAAGAGAAACAGGAGACTGGTAATCGCTCGTTCAAAATGCCTTAATCTGGTTTGTGGCAGACAAAGATTTGTAGGCTAACAGATTGGGGAAAGGAAAAACGCAATTAATATAAATACATTGTATGGTGTTCGTTCTCAGGGCCTAACTCCAGCACATAGGTGATCAGTCACCTAAATTATCTCTGTCGTGCACATCGTGCTCCTTAGAATTCAGCCACTTGAAACGAAATGCTACAACTACATCATGTGGCACTAGGGTGAAACTAAATGTAAGCGCTTATTTTGTGGACAAGTAATTCGGTACAAAATAGCTGACAGGTGACAAAACACTACACTTCAGTAAAGTCATAACGTGTTAGACTTAAGTGCCACAAGAGCTCATCCTGAATTAAATTCGATGATTAGTGTTCTTCCCACGTTTTCTGGTGGCTAAGCAATCTGGATAACCGCTGAGCTTTGATGCACCTCATCTATGGTTAAGTACGCTTCCAGATTAGCCACCGAACTGAGGCTCCACTCAGGTGTTCTTTTTCCATTTCCGTTTTCCTTTATCCGCGGATGTGCTTTAGGGCGCCAGCCAATTTTTGTTAGGGGCTCCGTACATTTTTGCGACCGCGGTTCTTTTTAGTTTCGTTGCATTTTGTATACTGGCGATAGTTTGTATAGTCGTCGCCGCGTTTTTGCAGATCCCGAAGTGTTTATTTAGTGCCCGGTCTTTTTGTTCATTTTCTAGGACCATATCGATTGCTGAGGGCCCAACCATTTTTAGGCCCCCATGCAGTCTCAAAGCCTCGATGTGCGTTCAGGAACACGCTGTTTTTTGTTTGTTTGTTTTTTACTGTCGGTGTGCCCAGCGTGATTTTCGGGTCCCAGGCGCGAACTTTTTATGCCCCCAGTGTGATTTTCAGGGGCCCAGTCCGTCTTTTTGCAGCCCCCATGGTGATTTTCAAGGACCACGGCACGAGTATATTTTGTATTCTCAGCGTGATTTCTGGGACACCGATCAGACTTTCTGGGGCCAAAGTGCGAATATAAGAGGCCTGACCCGATCTTTTGGGCCCATCGTGATTTTGACGGCCGGTGAGCGTTTTTGGCGCACAGTGTGATTTTCGGGGACCCTGATGCGACTTTTCGGGATCACGGCGTGACTTTTTGTGGGCCCCAGGGTTATTTTCAGGGACTGGTCCTACATTTGGAAGCACTCAGTATCATTTTTAGTGTCCCGGAACGACTTGAGACCCCAATGTGATGTTCAGGGGCCCTGTGAAATGTTAGGGGCTCCAGCGTCATTTTCGGGGCATCTACGCGACATTTTGGTCCCCCAATGGGACTGTTATGGGCCCCAGTGCCATTGTTGGAGACACCAGCGGGATTTTTATGGAGCTTGGAGCTATTCTCCCGAACCCCGGCCCGATTACTGAGGGCCCATAGCCTCTCTGGTGTTGGGGACTGCTCCAATACCCCCCACTTCGGTATGCCACTGCGCATGCCCCAATGCTTTTATAGATTAACAATGACATCTATGGAGTACATGGCACAAAATCGACATTACTATCACATTTAACTGCTTGTACCATAAGTAGTGTTTTCAGAAATATATACCCTGCAATCGGCCTAAAGTCATCTCCTTATCTTCGGGTTCTTGAATCTCAGCCTGGACGCACACATCCCTGGACGATGAAAAGCCTTGATAGTAGTCTCCGTCGTAATTCGGTGTTCTAGTACTTTTAATCCAAATGTTTTCATTGAATAGATACTGGGATCAGAGTCTTTACTAAGCAGATATTGTTGCTCACAGTCCTGCATCGCCCTATCCTAACGTCACGGAATAAACAGACACATCTAGCTTCATTTGCACTTTAATTTACTGAGGCTCCATTCCATCTGAATTCCCCGTCCACTGTTCTGTCCGGATAATGTTTCCAAGTTTTGAAGCTTTTAGGCTTTAGCCAAAGTTTGTTTTAGCCGCGCAGTATTCGCAGTGGTGATTGGCGTTCCACGAGTGCTCTATTATTCCGGGGGGAATTGAATGGCAGCATATCATATGGCAGCATACAACATGATGCGAGTCTGTTCAAAACCTGTGACTTGTCATGCCACCGAAGATATTGCTCCCCGAAAAATTTTAAAATTTTTCCGGAACAAAAACAAAAGAAAAAGGGATGGGGGGGCCCCTTAAAATATAAAAAAAAAAAAAAAAAAAAAGAAGGAAATAACACCCAACCCGTACCGGACCCCAACAACAACCCCCCCCCCACCACCACTTCGCGTAGGGGCCCCAAACCCCCCAAAGAACAACAAGAAAAACACCCTCCACCCTTTCCAGGGTCTCCCGGGGGCCCGGGGGGGGGCGGGGGGCCCCCCAGCCGGCCCCGGTTTTGGGGGATTACCGTTAAATACCCCAAATACAACAAAAAAAACCAAAAAAGATAAATTTTTTTTTTTTTGTGTGTACTTCCTTCCGGGTGCTACCATACGTTTTACGTTTTTGTTTTTTTTGATTCCCGGGGGGGGGGGGGGGGCGTTACCCGTTGCGCCCCTGCGCCTTGGCCAAGGGGGGGGGGGGGGGGGGGGGGGGGGGGGGGGGGGGGCCCGACAAAGACAAACAACCGGGCCGGGGGGGGGGGGGGGGGGGGGGGGGGGGGGGGGGGGGGGGGGGGGGGGGGGGGGGGGTGGGGGGGGGAGGGGGGCTGGGGGGGGGGGGGAGGGGGGGGGAGGGGGGGGGGGGGGCAAACGGCACGGAGGGGGGGGGGGGGGGGAGAAAAAGAAAACCAGAACAATCCCGCCGGTGAAACAAAATCCACCCACATAGGGGGGGGGGTCACACTTCACATATTTAAAATTACATATTAAAACATCAGACTTCATATTTACCATTAGAAACGGGAATACAAGAGAGGGGAAGAGGGAAAGAATTAGGAAATAAAAAAAGAAATTAACAATAAACCATAACCCTTTAAAACAACAAAAATTACGAGGGCCCTTTAGGCCCAAAATATAAAAATTATAATTATAACCTTTAGAACCATGGGGCCAAAGTTGAGGGGAGGTGCGGGGAAGTGCGGGGGGATTTTTAAAAAAGCCAACGCGGGGGGGGGGGGAATAATTTGCATATTATAACATCAGTGTAGGATTATGCATCATTTGCAACATCCAGGCCAAGTGACATGACATCATGAAAATATTCTTTGTGTGATTTCCTAAAGGAATGGCACACAAAGAAGTTGCTGGGTAAGCTCCAACGAGTCCATTCCATGCATTCTTGTTTATGATTTTCTCTCAGGGGCTTGTGTCAATACCAAAAAAAGAAGTTTTAGTTTCGGCAGGAAAAACTGATTTAATTTTCCTCCAACATCTCTTTTTAGTATGTTATGCTTTTGCGGAATGGACAGAAGTCGTCATGTCTATGTTAAGAAGAATTGCTGACGGTCCACGCAGTATATTGCGTCAAAAATACATGCACAATTTAGCATGACTATAAATCGTGATTTTTCCAAACAGTTGCAATAATTCTGTTCTCACTTTTCCCACACTATTCCTAAATCTGCCGCTGTGTTTAGGAAATCCACGTTCTGACTCAATACACACACACACACACACACACACACACACACACACACACACACACACACACACACACACACACACACACACACACACGCACACACACACACACACACACACACACGCACGCACGCACGTACGCACGCACGCACGCACACACACATATACACACACATACACACACATACACACACATACACACATACACATACGCGCGCATACACATGCACACACATACACACACAGACACACACATACACACACACATATACACATATACACACACACACACACATACACACATACATGCAGAAACGCATTGAAGGAGCCCAATCGCAGGGCCTATGTGAACATTGTAAATATTAGAGAAATTCATTCATGGGCAGAAAGGACTACTCGCTGACTACAAAAAGCGCCCTGAAAAACTGTGCGTGTATGTGTGCGTGTGTGTGTGTGGGTACGTGTGAGTGTGTGTGTGTGTGGGGGGAGGGTATGTGTGCGTGTGTGTGTGTGGGGTGGGTGTGTGCGTGTGTGTGTGTGTGGGTGTGTGTGTGTGTGTGTGTGTGTGTGTGTGGGTGTGTATATATGTGTGTGTGTGTATGTGTGTGTGTATGTGTGTATGTGTGTGTGTGTGTGTGTGTGTGTGTGTGTGTGTGTGTGTGTGTGTGCGTGTGTGAGTGCGTGGGTGGGTGGGTGAGTGGGTGGGTGTGTGTGGGAGGGTACGTGTGTATGTGTGTGGGTGTGTGGGTGTACTGAACTGAACAGTACGTGTGCGTGTGTGTGTGTGTGTCTGTGTGTGTGTGGGTGTGTGTGTGTGGGTGTGGGTGTGTATGTGTGTACGCGTGTGTGTGTGTGTGTGTACGATGTGTATGTGCCAGCTCTCGCCAGAGCACCAGACCCACCTGGCCTGGCCAGCTTGGCTTCGGCACATCCGGCCCGTTGTCAGCCAGTTCTCACGGAAGCGACATCGGCCGCTGCCGTGCCACCGTACGGCCCCGACTTTCCACACCTCACAGGTGTTTGTGGGAGGGAAATGTCCGGACCATGCCTGTTGTAGAAGTGATTCCGGCAGAGATGTAGGATTTGTTTGCTAATTCCGATAGGTTCCTGCAGGGATACAACTGGGATTAAATAATGCGATTCCTCAAAGTAAGCAAAACGTAGGCTGCGTAGCAGGCATATGACCATCTGCCTCCAGGATATCGATAAGTATTTATTTATTTATTTAACAATACATGTCCTCCACGTGCAGTGGCTGTTACGGACAGTCTGGGCATAGGACGTGCAGACATAAACATAATTCCTTCTACTTTCGGGAGTTTCAGCCCTTATACTATTTGCATGAAAGAAACGTCTGTCTCTATACCGCCCAATAGTTGGAAATGTTAACATAGTATCGTATCGGTCAGCCCTTCTGACATCCTTATTTTTCAGCAGGTTCACTATAGGTCATGGCTTAATACAGCGAAGAATGGCTCTTAATTGCTCCTGGGTTTTAGACATTGCGTGAGAAGAAACGTACGTCCTTCAATATACCAGGAGGTGCTGAGTTTACATCAAAAGTAACGTTAGGGATTATGCTATATTGCTCAACGTTTCGGCCAGGGGCCATCGTCAGACTCCTGACGATGTAGAATATTCTTGTAGAATATTCCGATGGCAGATTCTACGTCATATGGGACACAGGTTCTGACGTAACGCGGAGTAAGACTTGGCTCCCATCGAACTTCAACATCACAACTACCCCCGATATCAAGTGTAGACTGTAGATAAAGGTGTAAGAACTTGTGATGATGGTGGAGTTAACGTATTTCATCTCACACGTGGTATCTGTGAGCATCCCCGCTTAGACATTTTGGGAAGATTCTTTTTCATTTTAAAAGCTGTAGAGGAGACCGGATCTAGATGATACACAGGATGGCTGATATAACAGGATGTTCTCCAAAAGTATGAAGCCGGTTTCCATGGCTACCACACATGCTGCTACTGTCACCCTATTCTCGCGACAAAAACGCAATTCCTTTCGATCCGCAGTTGCGGAATGGTGACGATGTGGCACATCTTTGGAGCGAAAGTAAAATTATAATATCTGGGCTTCCCTTCAGTTCTAGTTTCCGCCCACTTACTCACTTTTTGATTATCTGTTTTCATTGCCATGCTCTCTCACCTTTGTAGCCATTAAATGTCTCTTCTCGTTTGCCACTACACCTTAGTCGCAATCTTGCACAACATGTTGCAGCCTGCAACAAAAGAGCCTGCGGGATAAGTTGATGCAGACTGCATCAACTTAATATCAGCCTATATCAACATCATCCTATATCAACGTTCTGTGGACTAGTAATGAAATTAAATATTTAAATGTCTCTGTCTCTGTCTGTCGCTGTCGCTGTCGCTCTTTCTCTCTTTCTCTCTTTAGTCTTTATCTCTTTTTCTCTTTCTCTCTTTCTTTCTTCCTCTCTCTCTCTCTCTCTCTCTCTCTCTCTCTCTCTCTCTCTCTCTCTCTCTCTCTCTCTCTCTCTCTCTCTCTCGGTGTCTTCATTTTTATTTATATATATATATATATATATATATATATATATATATATATATATATATATATATATATATATATATATATATATATATATATATATATATATATTCGATCGCACCCTCTCCCTCGAGGATAAGATGGGCTCTTGTCAGACCTGAACCATACCGGCCTCCTCGGTTACCTTCAACAAAGGATCTGGCCCTGGCTTGTTAGCTAGGGAACATTCATACTGAACACTTCCAAAAATATATCGACCTACATTATGGATGTGCATTATGGGAGGTTATTCTGGATGCTGTCCTCAGACAAATGACGACCGGAATATTCCCTTCCGGGACAATGCAATACCCCTCGATATTAACCAGATTCGGACTGCCAACCTCAACAAGGACCACTCCATAAAATTATCAACAAATCTGAATAGGCTGACCTGAATGCCTGTAATTAAAATGATTTACTCTATCCAGCGGGGTGATTTGAGGAAAGACAAGCTTCACCAAACCAGCTAAAATCGTAGCATGAAATCCATTCTGCAGTCTTCCATGTACTAGAGCCGAGGGAATAACTTGCATACTGCAAGTCATGATAACGTCTTGTCACGCACACTGGTGGTGGCAAGACGTGGGTGCCCTGATTATGCTCACGTACCCTGGGGTGGAGGCTCTACCTACCCCTCTAACCCGAGACATGTTTCAATCAATCCGATCAACAACCAAAAAGATTCGGTAGAACAATTGAAATAATTAACAGATACCTTCGATGGTGGGGCTGGGTGGGGGTGGCATATTCGAACCTGAACCTCGTGCAATTGGAATGCACGACATTGGCCAACAGCGAGAACAGTCACAACGAAGGACAAATATTTCCTGGTTAACAAAAAAAAATATGGTAATTGGAATTCGAACTGCTAGGAGTCGGAGCTGTGTGCACTCCCGGTTTTATATTTTCTGACGGATCTCCATCCTTCGGAATGAAAACTGAACACGGACCTGACATATTCTTCATTTCAATCCGAACGAAAACTAAAACGGCCGAACAGTCGCCCGCCCATCACAAATCCGATCGCGATCGGTCGATTTGGCGACGTGCGGTACCGGGCGCGGTCACAAGACCGGGGCCGGTCTGCCGGCCGACCCCGGAGCGGCGGCGGCGGCGGCGGCCCGGCCAGCGATACACACCAGCCGACCGGCCAGCTCTGCCGCCAGTCACCGGCGCGCGGCTGTCGGGTGGGGAGTGGCGCGGCGCGGCCGGCTGGACGTGCGGTCACGTCACTGGACGACGGAGCAGCCGGCCGACTCGCCGCAGGAGTGCGCTCCTGTCGGCTGCAGTCGCAGGTCGGTGCCCAGGGCGGCTGCGTCACCGTCACCGTCTGCTCGGACCGGCGCCACGTGCTGGTGAGTGTCGCCGCGGCGGCGCGCCACCCAGCCGCCCACCACCCAGCGGCGCACCACCCAGCGGCGCGCCGCCCAGCCGCCCACCACCCAGCGGCCCACCACCCAGCGGCCCACCACCCAGCCGCCCACCACCCAGCCGCCCACCACCCAGCCGCCCACCACCCAGCCGCCCACCACCCAGCCGCCCACCGCCCAGCCGCCCACCACCCAGCCGCCCACCACCCAGCCGCCCACCACCCAGCCGCCCACCACCCAGCGGCCCACCACCCAGCCGCCCACCACCCAGCCGCCCACCACCCAGCCGCCCACCACCCAGCCGCCCACCACCCAGCCGCCCACCACCCAGCCGCCCACCACCCAGCGGTGCGCCACCCAGCGGCACACCACTCAGTCGCCCACCACCCAGCCGCCCACCACCCAGCGGCGCACCACCCAGCCGCCCACCACCCAGCCGCCCACCACCCAGCGGCCCACCACCCAGCCGCCCACCACCCAGCGGCGCGCCGCCCAGCCGCCCACCACCCAGCGGCGTGCCACCCAGCGGCGCACCACCCAGCCGCCCACCACCCAGCGGCGCGCCGCCCAGCGGCGCGACACCCAGCCGCCCACCACCCAGCCGCCCACCACCCAGCCGCCCACCACCCAGCCGCCCACCACCCAGCCGCCCACCACCCAGCCGCCCACCACCCAGCCGCCCGGCTCCTGACTGGTCCTACCACGGCCCGTCGATCCCACAGCCTGCCCCACCCGGTCACTGCTGGCACCCCAGCCATCGGGGACGATCGCGCACATGTATTGTGGATGCTTGCGCGTAGGACAGTTCCCAAGCCCTGCAACGAACGTGATGCGCAATCGAGGAGCCCGTGTGAATTGCACAGGTGTTTCACGGATAATCAGGATGCACAATATCCTCGAGAATAATCCAGTTATCCACCAGTGCCTTTTTCTTCATCGCTGGAGGCTGGTGTGAGGATGGACCTTGGATTGTCGCTGTCGGCACAGTCACCGTTACTGATAATGTTGTCAGTACAAAATTACATGCATGTGGGGATGCAAAACACCAACTCATATACATTAACCATAATGCAACGCTTGCAGCCATCATCGGTACCAACGACTTTGGATGCGGGGACATGATCATTATGGGGTTCATTTATTTCATACAGCGCACATAGGCGTAATGTGAACTTCACGACGTTCGTTAAAATACGTCCTTCCCTGCTCCCCCTTTGACGTCGCACATGCTTACAACCACAGTACATCCTTGCCACAGTACATATTGAAGTCTCGTCGGCCACGATGCAGCTGGAAGAAGCTATTGGGGACGGCCAGCAATGCTGACGAATTCATAGTATATTTCTTCTCCCCTATTGATGGCCGCTAAATGACCTAGTAGTCGGCGCGCCCTTAAGCCCAAATAATCAATCAATTCTCCCCTATTGGCTCCAGTACTGGGCAGAACAAGGGGCGAATCACGTTTTTAGAGTGAGAATGTTCACAATTGACACATTGGTTCGTGTTCTTTTGCTTTATCATGAGTGAAGGTTAATATTAAGTTGGAAGCCCCCCCCCCCCACTACTTTGGAAGTCAAGTCAATAAAAAGATTCAGGCAATCCTACACAGATCCTACGACATGCCACCCATGTTCAGCCTAGGTAGGTGCAAGGTTGCCGAACATTTATAATGAGTGGCGACACTGTTCTCGCGGTCCTTCTAAATACCCTTTAAGAATTGGTGGTAACTGCCTTTTTTGATAAACTGAAATGCAAGTAGTTACAAGCAATTATATTTTAAGTTTTTAAACTGAAATGCAAGCAGTTACAAACAATTATATTTTAAGTTTTCTCAAATCGATAACCACACTAGTCAGGGTGGGAATTTTGGGCCTCTCCTGGAGTATGGAGACCTAAGGACATTTTATTCTCCAGGATTGTGACTGCAAATGTTGAACTTTTTTAATCTCCAAATGAAACGTGCCAATTTATGGATGACATTTTGCTTCCAGGATCTCAGTACAGCTCCAACAATGCAGTTGCAGTTTCCAGTCCATCATACAAATTAGAAGCCTGGACAACAGAACAGAAGAGTATGGCATAGCAGGTCATAAGGCATGAAATGCAGGTTGCAGTCAATTGCCCAGGAATCATATCATGTTATATCAGAATAACTACAAGTTTGTGGTGGTTGTTTCGATTGCATTGTGCATGTGTCAAACAAACTATGTCCTGGTTCAGTCTAAGCCCCAATCAAGGCCGAACTCGCGGTAATTACTCACACCAACGATTACTCAGGTAATTGTTGGTGTGCACGATGCCTCCAAATCCGAAAGAAACAAAAGCATCGACATAGCATAGAAACAATAGAGAACAAAATAATGTAAATTTCGGAACTAGTTATTACCTCAGCCAATTACTCTCCAGGATATTTTCACACTGGCAGGACGGCGGCCCAGCACAATCACTCTGTAACCACGGATGAATCGTCACACGGCTTGCGCCAATCTCGTCTCATTCTAAATAACAAAGATATGAGGGATAAGGTTTTCGTATGTCTTCAGAATTCTGTCGAAATGACGCTTCAGAAGGAAATATTGGAATATACCACGATTCTTCTTCATAATTCCGGGAAATACTGGCGTTACACCAAAAAATCTCCATTACGAAACCTCTCGTATTGCTGCCATATCTTGCGACCATAGTGGAACTCGAAATATGCACAACGACGTCATATACTCGCATATCGGACCCGAGGTCCTGTTCTCCAGCCGCATTCCAATCGGAGACTACCGGAGAACGTAATTCTGGACATATCAGACAGTTTTCAGTAATTCTGTTAATTTCATGAAATAGAGCATTGAATTTCGAATTGAAATGCATAAAATAGCACCAGCTAGCGAACTTCATTTATGGCAGAAGACCTATTTTTGGGAGCCATGTAAATGCTTCAAAAAATGCAAAAGACCTTGGGTTACTTTGGTATGAATTCCACCTCAATTCGCAAAACTACAGTAACCCATCAAGAGAAAAGCATCTGAATAGTAGTTTTATCACTTCAGCAACTGCAGTAACTGTGCATGTACGGAGTTATTACGTTCTCCGGGCCATTTATGGTCACAATTATACGTCATTTAAAATAGTTACGAAAAATATATCATTTCATCATTTGACCACCCTTGGATACGTCGCCGTCAGGACAGGACAATATCCGTACTAGAGTAGGAGAATTCACAAATTATTGGGATGGTCTCGCCTGATTCATGTTTTGATCTAGGATAAAGACAACGTAATTTCATGATTAGGAACATATATCTTCAGTGTATTGATTCCTATATAACTGAAGAAAAAAGGTAACACAGTATTGACGTATGAATTCCTATTAAAGGCGACATGAATTGAGGTCAAGCAGCGGTCTTGAAATTGTGTAAATATTGCAGTCATGTTTACACAGCGACCACACTTTGACCGCGCGTTTCGCCTCGCTGCTTTGTCCCCTTCCCTTTGCGCGAAGATCTTTGTCTCGATTGGTTGGGTATACTCGGGTTGAGACAAAGTTTTGAGAGCTTTCCGGATAAAAACCTAGTAAGTGCGAGTGAATTAAGTGGGTGTAATTGAAGTGACTTAGGGTCCAGTAAATGGTGTAAGTATGCTTGTAAGTAAGCGGCTTGTACGCTTTTCAGCAATCATCTTTTTGGGGGGGGGCTCCGACACCAGTAGCTTTCTGGTTTTTTAGGGGGGGGGGAGGGGGTTCCAGGACATTTTTTTTATTTTCCGACTCCATGGGCAGGAATATCTTCTTTTTCTTGGAGGGCTCCGATACAATTTTTTTATTCTCCGACTCCAGGTCAGCGAACCACTTTTCCCACGCTGACACTAGTCATCTGGCGCTGATCGCAATGTGGAGTTTGCTATGATGACTACATATTATTCTTTTCGTTCTGTTTTTAATCCGTTTTGATGGACAGAAATTTTAAGAATCATATGTGTATATATATATATATATATATATATATATATATATATATATATATATATATACATATATATCATAAAAACAACAATGAAATTGGACACAATGGGAAGCGAAATGGGACTCAGCACTCAGCACTCGGTTCGGCACTCAGTGGATTCTCCATATTCGGTGCTAGCTTTTCGATTAACTATTTCCTGATTGCTTTGTCATAGAAAGATAGTTCATAGAAAACTGGAATGGAGAACTTCACGGAAAATTATAAAAAGTACGTGGAAAACTATAAATGGAAATATATTATTTATGAAATTATTGTTTTTTCAAGATGCCAAAATAAAGTGGCGCGAATAGGAAAAAAATGGAATTTGAGGCTACCCCAGGTTAAGTTGGGGGGTCCAGGACTGAGCCTCCAACTTATCTTGGGATCATACACCCTTGCTATCTCTTATTGGGTTGTGTTCCATCCCAAGTGCATCACAGTAGTAGTTGGTAATAGGTTTTTATGACCTTTTTGTTCCGCCTTTTTCTTTGCTTTCTTCTGTTGCATATATTATCTTTTATGCGGAAGATTTAGATGTCGGGGAGAGGGTCAGTAGAAGAGAGGATGACGAAAGTGCGGCGGTCTCGTATATTAATAGCCGGCTTTTAAACTGTTCTGTTTCATGTTTAAGCGGAGGAGTTCCTCACACTGGTCCCGAATGTTTTCTTTTTCGGACCGATTTCTGGCTGTCGTGATGTTTGCGGAAGGATGGGCATGGGGCCGAGAGGATGGCACGCGCAGTTTGTGACGTCACTGACATACCATTCGGCCATCGTCGGCTAGCAGAGCCCGGTACCCGAGCATATCGCGGCAGGAGGGTCACAGGGTCGAGAAGATGGCACACGCAGCTTGTGACGTCACTGACATACCATTCGGCCGTCGTCGGCTAGCAGAGCCCGGTACCCGAGCATCTCGCGGCAGGAGGGTCACAGGGTCGAGAAGATGGCTCACGCAGCTATGTGCGTCCATCTCGGTCCCGCACTGAGATGGGGAAGAGGCGTTTTAGCTCCAGAGCACCACTTATGTTTAACTCGTTGCCACCCGAGCTGATGCGGCTTCCCGTACCGATCTTCGATCGCCAATTACGGCGGCACCTGCCCAATGTGCCGCCCGTGCCGGACTGATTTGCTGCTCGTCCCGATTTATTTTATTTTATTTTTAGAAAAATAATGACATGTACGACCACCGGTTTAGCTGTTTTGTGATTTTGACCCATTTCTGCTCTGCTGTTTTATTTAATTGATGAGAGGTTATAATAGACATAAGTCCATTGTCGATTACCTCAATAAAAGTATGTGTCTGTGTCTGTGTGACGTCACTGACCTACAATTCAGCCGACAATGGCTAGCAGAGCATCTCGCGGCTGGAGGATTACGGGGCCAAGAAGGCGGCACACGCACCTATGTGACGTCACCGACCTACCGTTCGGCCCACGTCGGCTGGCAGTGCCCTGCAGTGCTGGAATGATGGTTTTTCGTTAGTGTGAGATGTCGAATCGAGTAAAGAACAAGATAGAAATTCACCATGGAAAGGATTCCGCTCAAAATTGGTACGTTTTTTGTCCTTCAAGGTCGATTTTCATCCAATAGCGTACTGATAAGTATACCTTTTTCGTTTGTTTCACATAGCTCATTTAAGGATACCTATATTAACGGCAACGAAAAATGCGATGAACTTGCAGTGCATAACCTACCACGCTATAGCTAGTCTCTTTACCTGGAATTGTGCTACGAGATGTTCATGTATCACGATCCGTAATGGAGAGCATCATGCTATATACAAACAGATAATGTTTGAAATGAAGCATGAAGACTTAACACTGGTATTTCGGTCCACCATGCTATGGTATGCATATAAGCTCATTTTTCTGGTGATTGCGGAAAGTGCGCGATTTTGCATAACTTCCATTGGAGAACCATTTCCGATTTTGGGCCAGGCGTACCGTACCGTATTGTTCACCTGCAATGTCTTGAACCGCGGTATCTTTCCGCTCCATACAATGAATGTTCACTTGACGTCGACGGTACTGGAAGTTTCACAACGCCATCGACTGTGGCTGTGATGCAATGGCGAGAGAAACTTGGGAGAGTGAGGCGAAAAAATCCCCCCCACAGCCAGTTGCCAGTAAGCGTGAGTCACAGTTCAATCCGTCGGCCACGACCTCTCCTGACCTGCCGGCACTTGTATCGGCGTCGGCGGCGGTGACAGATGTCGGTGGTGGTGACAGATGTCGGTGGTGGTGACAGATGTCGGTGGTGGTGACAGATGTCGGTGGTGGCTGCCGCCGGTGGTGGTGACAAATATCAGTGGTGACTGCCGGCGGGGGTGGTGACAAATGTCGGTGGTGGCTGCCGGCGGGGGTGGTGACAAATGTCGGTGGTGGCTGCCGGCGGGGGCGGCGACAAATATCAGTGGTGGCTGCCGGCGGGGGTGGTGACAAATATCAGTGGTGGCTGCCGGCGGCGACAGTGACAAATGTCGGTGGTGGCTGCCGGCGGGGGTGGTGACAAATATCAGTGGTGGCTGCCGGCGGCGACAGTGACAAATGTCGGTGGTGGCTGCCGGCGGGGGTGGTGATAAATGTCGGTGGTGGCTGCCGGCGGGGGTGGTGACAGATGTCGGTGGTGGCTGCCGGCGGGGGTGGTGACAGATGTCGGTGGTGGCTGCGCGGTGGTGGCCGGCGGGGGTGGTGACAGATGTCGGTGGTGGCTGCCGGCGGGGGTGGTGACAAATATCAGTGGTGGCTGCCGGCGGGGGTGGTGACAGATGTCGGTGGTGGCTGCCGGCGGGGGTGGTGACAAATATCAGTGTTGGCTGCCGGCGGCGACGGTAACAGATGTCGGTGGTGGCTGCCGGCGGGGGTGGTGACAAATGTCGGTGGTGGCTGCCGGCGGCAACGGTAACAGATGTCGGTGGTGGCTGCCGGCGGGGGTGGTGACAAATATCAGTGGTGGCTGCCGGCGGGGGTGGTGAAAAATGCCAGTGGTGGCTGGCGGCGGGGGTGGTGATAAATGTCGGTGGTGGCTGCCGGTGGGGGTGGTGACAAATATCAGTGGTGGCTGCCGGCGGGGGTGGTGAAAAATGCCAGTGGTGGCTGCCGGCGGGGGTGGTGACAAATATCAGTGTTGGCTGCCGGCGGCAACGGTGACAGATGTCGGTGGTGGCTGCTGGCGGCGGCGGTCGCTGACTGGCCAGGCGCGACGTGCGTGTCGATCGTGTTTCTGCGCGCGTCAGCGGCAATTTGCAACATAATGCGGCGTGAGCTGCAGCGCTTTGCCACCACCAGCCCACAGCGCAGCGCACTGTGGTGCCGCACGCCGTCCATCACAGGACGGACGCCTCCGGGCCAGCCATTCACGACACCGGCCGGCCGACAATGTCACCTAACGACGTGGCCGTCGTCTAATCGACACAATCGTTTGCATGCGACTCAACGTGGATACATGGCGGTCACAGCGGCTCACGCGTCACGTGGGTACATGGCGACCGCAGCGGCTCACGCGTCACGTGGGTACATGGCAGCCACAGCGGCTCACGCGTCACGTGGGTACATGGCGGCCACAGCGGCTCACGCGTCACGTGGGTACATGGCGGCCACAGGGGCTCACGCGTCACGTGGGTACATGGCGGCCGCAGCGGTGCCGCGGCCGACTAGCGCGTGCTGGCCACGCCTGCACGTCTGCGCCAGTCGTGGCGCACACAGAGCGCCGCCACTCGCCACGCCCGCCGTGTCGATACGTCTGGCGGTGCACACTGTGACAACTCGAGGGGAAAATTGGCCAGAAATCATTGCGAACAAAGTATGCTAGCCACAGGGGCGATTTTTGTTTACATTAAGAGCTTCAAATTTGAAGCATATAGAGAAGCTCTATTGTCTTAAAGATTGCGTATCTCAGGAATGACAGGCTAGAAAGAAGGGACCATTCCGCTCGAATTGATTTTGCTTCCACTAACTATCTCTGGAACCAACTGTGGTAGACAGGTCACATTGTGCACACACCCACATAAATATCTAGCACACCTTGTTATCAAAGATAGACGTTCGGTCATGCATGGTGACATCATGTTGACGTCATAAGCGAAGTCCATTGACTCTCATATATTGGATGATTATTAATTAGAGTTTGCCATTCGAGCATTCTGCACCGTAAATGTGACTTAATAATTGCTATGCAGAAAAGATCCAAGATATTTTCCAAAGTGTCCAGGATTATGCCAAAATATATCCATAAGATATGACACACAGATAGAATCAGGATCTCTTAAGGCACGTCGAGCCATGTCCCCGTTGTTAGAGGTATTCGAACCACACGCACGTGGCTGATCCGCGATAAAGCCCAGTCTCTTCTGGAACTGCTGCTCTAACTTCTTCGTCCCTTATTCACACACATTCACTTTTCTTCGCCAGACCCTGCCCACACTTTGACCTCCAGTCGGTAAGAAATTTGGAGAGGGCGCTGAAAACATCGAAACCGGGCATGCCTAGTTGAGAGACCGAGCTGGCATGTTCCCTCACGAGCAGGTCGAGCCGCGGCAGCAGACAGGCCATTTATCTGACGAGGTATACACCCACAGGTGGTACATGTCACGCTGCTGCCGGTGTTGGTCAGAGCGTTCGCCACCTTGCCGCCAATCATGGCGAGTTGAAGACTGTACGCCATGCTGAGACTGGCACCGTCTGTTGCGGTGGCAGAGGTCGGCCTTAGCTGACACATGTCGGATTCAACACTGTTGCGCTCGTTCTGGGAGGTCTATGCTGCCTCGCGCTTCACTTTGCACTTTGCCTGGCAGCCATCACGAGCTGCAGAGAACTGTGCTGTTGAGCCACTCTTGAGTTTGCCAGACGCTGAGAACGGGCGCTGAGCTGATCGTAGATTATAGTTGGTCGCCCTCGCGCTCCCTCCACGGCTTCGTCAGCAAGGTGGGTCTTGGCCTCATCAGCACTCAATATGTGTTCACCAAGCTTCAGGGACACAGAAAACCTCGTCTCCCGAAAGATAAGTCGCAAGCGGACTTCTGAACTTATCCTGTGATCGCTAACACTTAGCTAATTTTCCTTTTTAAGTTATTGACAATCAAGTCGGTCACCTTTTTCATGTCCACGATCGATAACTCAGTCGGGAGATAGCCCTGAAGGATATTCTCCATAACTAACTGCAAATCATAATTAAACAGGTGAACATAACAGTTTCCATGCCCAAACGTTTTTACACTGGTTAACAGTCCACTGATTTTTATCTGCTGACGCGCACCTCCATGTTCACTGTATATAAAATACAACCACACTGACACGACCCTTACAAGCGAGAACAGCTGCCCTGCCATGGGGAATGCTGTACGTTAACTATCTCAGTCGTCTCGTCAATTGGGGGGGGGGGGGCATAGTGACCGCTGGATTAGGTTAGCCGGTCAAAACACTCCGTCAGCCGGCCTGTCGCGTCGTCCGGCTCGGGCTTCCCCGTGCCACCCGGGCTGGGTACCGCACCGCACCGCGGCCTATCGAGATACAACTGATCACTATCGGTGTTAGAGCAGCTAGGTGTAGCCGAAACTTGCGGTACATATCGTCAAAGGACCGCTGATTTCCTTGGGATTAATCTCTGGTTGTGCGCTGTTGTGCGTTTTTTAATCTCATTGGAAGTTGGAGGTACTAAAAAGTTGAACGACTTTTATATTGACTTATTTGATACAAAATTGCGTATTGTGAATCGTTCTATGCCTTTTTGAATTGTTTGAGAATGTTCGCATTGAGAAAATGCATTGAGAATGTTCGCAACTATCACTTCATATCTCACTTCCATAGGTTTTTAGAATGTATCTTACCTCTATCAGTCGTCAAACTCCGACAGCATTTGTGCACATGTACATCTTTTTTGCATACGTAATGTCCATGTTCATAGATTTGCTGCCATATAAAATATTGTAACTATTTTCATTAAAAAAACTGCGACTTGGTGTGCTTGAACATTTGCGGATGTAATGGCTTCCCAAATTTGACACACCAAAAATAGTCGAGAAATGCACTTCTGGCCAGTTTTTCCTCGAGTTTTCACACTGTGCGGTGCAGGGAAGGAGGGAGGGCTGGGCACCCCTGAGGACAATTACGCGCCGGTGTGGCGGACCCCGGGGCGTTTTTGTCGACTGCGTGAGTAGGACGTGCGCACCACTGCTGCCACAGCTGTCTCTGTGTGCTTAGCTTAGCTCACAGCTCTTTCTGTGTGTTTGTGCGGGCGTGCACGCGAAGTGCATCACTATGTACTGCACAGTGCAGCTCACAGACTGCCGTGAAAATTGAGAAACACTGGCGAAGGTGGAGTTGTGTGTGTGTGTTTTTGTTCTGTTTTGTTTTGTTTGTTACGCACATAGGCAGCTGGGTCACCCATTGCAAAAAAAAATTGTTTGCAAACGTCGGCGTACGGGTGGGTAGTCACGAATGCACCGAGTTTTTAGTTAGGTGTAGCGGCGCTCCATCAGTGGTGGGAAATGCCAGCATTACAGGTGGAGCAATGCACTCCACTCCACGATCGTCAGTGATGTAGTGCACCGATGTAGTAGTTCCACCACACCTTCTGGCCGGCAAATCACTACATAGGAAGGTGGAGGCGGGCATTTTTATCCCGGCATCCTTACATTCTACAAACCCTGTGCCCGTCGCATTGAACGACAATAGGTTTCTACGAACTTGATAGAAGCGGGAGGGGGATGGGTACTGGATGATGAAAATATCACCTCGGTTATGTGGCTGTCACGTGACACCTGTGGCTATCACGTGACGTCGGCTGCGGCCTGCCGTGGCAGCCACGTGACGTCGGCTGTGACCTGCCGTGGGTGTCACGTGACGTCGGCTGTGACCTGCCGTGGCAGCCACGTGACGTCGGTTGTGGCCTGCCGTGGGTGTCACGTGACGTCGGCTGTGGCCGGCTGTGGATGTCACGTGATGTCGGCTGTTGCCTGCCGTGGGTGTCACGTGACGTCGGCTGTGACCTGCCGTGGCAGCCACGTGAAGTCGGCTGTGACCTGCCGTGGGTGTCACGTGACGTCGGTTGTGGCCTGCCGTGGCATCCACGTGACGTCGGCTGTGGCCTGCCGTGGCAGCCACGTGACGTCGGCTGTGACCTGCCGTGGGTGTCACGTGACGTCGGCTGTGACCTGCTGTAGCAGTCGCGTGACCCCTGCTGTGATGGAGCCGACGTGTATACCGTTACTGGCTGGTTAATGACGGCTTTTCCCTGGAACTCGCCGACCGTAAAAAACGACCGTTGGCGCGGTCCCTTTTTTGTACGTCGACGCCTCTGAGTGCAGGAAACGACCCACTGGTCAAGCGGCAGCTCGCCATGTGGAGTGCCAAAGCCCACTGACAGGCCCAGCAAATTGGGGGATGGGGGGGGGGGTGCAGGGGGTGAACTGTCCTCTGTCAAAATAATAGTGGCCAAAACTGTCAGTTTCACCCCTTCCCCTCGACCTTGGTCGCAAATTTTGTGTGTATGCAACAGATGACTTAGACCGATCTAAAATTTCAAAAATGTAGGCCCTTACTTGCCAAATATTTCAACTACATGTATCATTAGAAAATATTAATGCTGGAATTAATTACCAATACACGGATTTATGGCATCCAATATTTATAGACCTTAGACCATGACCAAGAATCGTGGCTTTAGTTATTGAAAAGATATCAAACAAACGTTCACAAAAAAATAATGGCCATCAATAAATGCTGAATCTGTCGCCACCGCCCCGCCGGTTATTGCTATTTACGAAAGTCGCCTGTTGCAGTGGCTGCCACCATTGCAGATGACCCAAGCCCGTGGGCCCGCGAGAACAGTCTCTGGAGCCGGCATGATAAAATTCCCACCCGAGACCATTCTCTTGTGCCGCGCTAGAAAAAGAGAGTATCTCGAAGCGGTAAAATATTCGTGGTATCTCAGAAGTGTGCGGATATCGACCATTTTTTTCGGTAAGTGATTTATTTCATGGCGGGCCTCGAAGATAACACTCTGGTAGACGCATACAAAAGCAAGGCATGCAGCGTACAGCGATATCACGTGCAGTACGCACATGTGCGTAAGTGTACAGCGATATCACGGGTACTCCGACGGATCTAAAAGGCCGGCCTAGCAGGTTTTTTTGTAGCGTTACGCCGCGAAACATCAGGGTCTAAGTACTAACTGACTGAACTAACAAGCTGATGTGTATGTGCCGCGGCGCCGTATCTCAGTCGGCTGGCTCCGCTGTCCCAGCGCGGCTCAACATGTAACTGTATGGCGCCAGTAGACCGGCCACGGTGCTCGGTAACCTCCCTGGAATTGTCGGCCGACCGCACCCGACTGCGCCGAAAACGTGCCGCTTACGGCCCGCGACCAATCACGTGGCGAGCATCGGTCAGCCGCCGCCGTCCTCCGGCCGCCCGTCTTTCTGCGTTCCGAGACTGGTCGTGATTTGTGGCTGCGAGGGGAACGTATGGCGGGGATGAAGCACCAAGCGGCCGGCGACTTCCGGGCAACGAGAGGACTGTGCTGGCGCTGGTATATGCACTATCTGTTTGTTTGCCGTTTGCGAGCCGCTTCGTGGTCGTTTTGCTAGCACGAGCTTTCGTGCTCCACGTGCAGAACAGTCGAGTCCGTGCCCCAGCGTGCTTCCGCCCCCAGACTGGACTGTCCGAAAGTCTGGCACGGTGTCCGGTGACGTGCTGGCCTGCTCTCCCCAGATCGGTTCGAGCTGACGAGTGGCGCACCACCATAGCCACGTGGACATGGCGTGCATCAAAACGGACGAGCCGCAGTGGGAGGCCGGCTCGTCGCCACACGCCAGCCACGGCAAGCCGAGCCAGAAGAACATCATCCAGGTGGGTACGCCGACCGGTGCGGGCAGCCACTGCCAGCCCAGCCACTGCCAACTGCCAACCCAACCCAGCCACTGCCAACCTAGCCACTGCCAACCCAGCCACTGACAGCTCAGCCACTGCAAACTGCCAACCCAACCCAGCCACTGACAACCCAGCCACTGACAACCAAGCCACTGTCAACCTAGCCACTGCCAACCCAGCCACTGCCAACCCAGCCACTGCCAACCCAGCCACTGCCAACCCAGCCACTGACAACCCAGCCACTGCCAACCCAGCCACTGCCAACCCAGCCACTGCCAGCCCAGCCACTGCCAACCCAGCCACTGCCAACTGCCAACCCAACCCAGCCACTGCCAACCCAGCCACTGCCAACTGCCAACCAAACCCAGCCACTGCCAACCTAGCCACTGCCAACTGCCAGCCGG